>CM054060.1:11159045-11759045 GCA_028641055.1 Alopecurus myosuroides
ATTTACGTGTGGCACTAGTGTCTGGAATATGGGTTTTGTGTTGAAGTTTGTTGTTAGTTTCACAATTTGTGAGAATAGTCATCAACTTCAATCGGTGGTAGGTAAAGCGATAAGGTAATTCTAGGAGGTGGCGCTCATGTTGGAGAGGAAAAAAATAGTAGATGAAATTCAGTATGTTACCAATATTGATGACAATACGCCAGCACAATCGTGATGAGCATTGAAAAATGTTTGTATTTCTTGATATGGAACTTCATTATGTCACCAGTATTGGCAATATGTTTAACCTTTGATGCCACTTCATTGGCTCATTATAATAATATGTGTGGATCGTAAATAAAGTGCCCGCCAAAACTCGAGGAGTTCTCATTTTTCTCCAAACAAAGATAAATATTAGGATGAAAGGGAAGTAAAAGTCAGAAAATACATTTCTTGAAATCTCATTTCGTCCGTACGATGGTCCATATAATTTTAAAGAAGTGCATGAAAGAGACACTACAATGCATTTTAAGATAAGTTACAATTCCTATTCCAGCTACAATACCCATAAGGCTATTTTGGATAAATAACTATTCAATATCAAGCAACCACTTTGATGTTGTCCAATCTAATAGTTGTTTGTTTGTTTCTTGATACGTAGTGTTGAAATTGATATGCGAGCAGGTAAGGAAAATTAATACATGTATGACTTAGTTGAACAAACAGAGTGCCATGACAAAAACAATCTGAATATTTTTTTTAGAAAAAAGTAACATTATTTCATGAATGTATTTAGGCATTGAGAGAAGATAATGGTAGATCATTCTTCCTGGTCGCAAGGGGCTGTAGAGTTTTTTTTTAAGACAAACTTATGTTCCTCTTTTATTCTACATACTAGATTTATCTTAAATCAAATGTCCTAATGTATGCCAAAATTTAAAATAAACTTTGGTACAATTATAATACCAAATCGGTACAATATGAAAATATATTACATGATGAATCGAACCGTATTGATTAGGCTTTGCATATGTTTGTCTCGTTTCTAAAAAAAATGTTAAACATTAAAAAATGGAATGACTTAAAACAAAGTTAATATGGGGAGTCTAATGGAGCGAAGGGAGTACATGTGTGTTTTTTCTCTCTTTTGTATTTGCCAAAACAAAAATCAATCTTATGTGGCAGTACGTCTTCTTGAATTATACCTTGTCCTAAACTTTTTTCTTCTTTGAGAATTTGTCTAACACATTTTCTTTACTTTATTGTCCTTAACGATTTTGGTTGTAGCGTTTTTTATGCCTGTACGAGTCATCAAAACAAATCAATTTGATGCGTGTATTCTAGAGTCCTAGTCTAATACGTCCCAATTTGATGCGTGTGCCCTTAACTCCTAGTTTACTACGTCTTCTGCTAAAGGGTAATTTTTTAAGAAATTATCCGCACATGTTTTTCTTTCTTCAAAGAAATTGTCCTACATGCTCCACGTAACACATTATTTTTTTTTGTTCATTTTAATATTTGTTTTATGTGTCAACATGTGATGTGTACCTAAACATTGTACGTGGTAATTTGTACATAACCACTATTTGTTTTAAATCTCAGCCATTAAAACATAGACCGATGAAGTACATATTTTTAGCCTATGTGGCTCAACGTGGAGGATCAGTTTGATCCATGTATATTGCTTTTAATATATAACTAGTAGACTGACCCCCGCAATTGCACGACTAGAATATAACATCATATTGTGTGACTGATCTATTGTTTATATATTATTCTAAGTTGTGTATCTTGGGAATCACGAATGTTTTTATAGAATTAAATTTCGCAGTTAATTATAAATACTCCAAGGCACACAAAAACATCGCCACCTATATGTATGCAAATGGAAAAATCATAAGGCACTCTGCCAACCAATCATATAGTTTTCATTTACGTATGGCAGTAATGTCGGGAATATGCATAGTGTGTTTATGTTTGTTGCCAGTTTCACAATTTGTGAGAATAATTGTCAACTTCAATCAGTGGTAGGTAAAGCGATAAGTTAATTTGAGGAGGTATCATTATTGCTGGAGAGGAAAAAATAGTAGATGAAACCTAGTATGTTACCAATATTGATGACAATACGCCAACACAACCGTGATGAGCATTGAAAAATGTTTGTATTTGTTGATATGGAACTTCATTATGTCACAATATTGGCAATATGTTTAACCTTTGCTGCCAGTTCATCTCCTCATTATAAGAATATGTGTGGCTCGTAAATAAAGTGCCCGCCATAAATCGAGGAGCTCTCATTTTGCTCCAAATAAAGATAAATATTAAGATGAAAGCGAAGTAAAATGTAGAAAATAATTTTCTTGAAATCTCATTTCATCCGTACGATGGTACTTATAATTTTGAAGAAGTACATGCAAGAGCCACTGCAATGCATTTTAAGATAGGATACAATTCCTATTATAGCTACAATGCCCATAAGGCTATTTTGGATAAATAACTATTCAATATCAAGTAACAAGTTTGGTGCTGTCCAATCTAATAGTGCTTTGTTTGTTTCTTGATACATAATGTTCAAATTGATCATGCGAGCAAGTAAGGAAAATTAATACATGTATGACTTAGTTGATCAAACAAAGTGCCATGACAAAAACAATCTGAATATTTTTTTAGAAAAAAGTAACGTTGTTTCATGAATGGATTTAGGCATGAGAGAATATAATGGTAGACCATCCTTCCCAGTTGCATGGGTCTGTAGAGCTTTTTATTTCAAAACAACCTTTTTTTCATTTTTTATTCTGCATATTAGACTTGTTTTAAGTCAAATGTCCTAAAGTATGATGAAATTTAAAAATAAACTATGGTACATTTATCATTCCAAATCGGTACAATATGAAAATATATTACATGATGAATAGAACCATATTGATTAGGTTTTGCAAATGTTTGTCTTTTTTCTATAAATTTGTTAAAAAATTAAAAAACGACTTAAAACAAAGTTAACATGGGGAGTAAAATGGAGTGGAAGGAGTAAAATGGAGCGGGGGGAGTACATGTGTGTTTTCTCTCTCTTTCGTATTTGTCAAAACAAAAATCAATCTGATGCGTCATGTACCACTGCAATACGTCTTCTTGAATTAGGCCTTGTCCTAAACTTTTTTCTTCTTTGATAATTTGTCCGACACATTTTCTTTGAGATATTGTCCTGAACACTTTTGGTTGTAGCGTTTCTTTTTTATGCTTGTACGCATCACCAAAACAAATCAATTTGATGCGTGTATTCTAGAGTCCTAATCTAATACGTCCCAATTTGATGCGTGTGCCCTTAACTCCTAGTCTACTACGTCTTGTGCTAAAAGGTAATTTTTTAAGAAATTGTCCTTTCACACAAGTTTTTCTTTCTGCAAAGATATTGTCCTACATGCTCCTAGTATAGCCGTGACACATTCTTTTTCTTTCATTTTAATTTTTTTTTTTGTATGTGGGAACGTGTGATATGTACCTAAACCTTCTACATGGTAATTTGTACGTAACAACTATCAGTTTTAAATCTCAGCCATTAAAACATAGAACGACGAAGTATATATTTTCAGCCTATGTGGCTCAACCTGGAGGCTCTATTTGATCCCTAAATATTGCTTTTAGTATATAACTAGTAGAGTGGCCCTCGCAATTGAACAACTTGAATATCATGTCATATTAAATTTCGTAGTTAATCATCAATACTCCAAGGGACACCGAAACATCGCCACTTATCCATAGGCAAATAGAAAAAAAATCAAAAGGCACTCTGCCCTATTGGTTTCATTTGCATGTGGCAATAGAGCCGGGTATATGGGAAGTGTATTTAACTTTGTTGTCAGTTTCCTATTTGTAAGAATAGTTGTCAACTTAAATCATTGGTATAAGGTAATTCGAGGAGGTGTCACTCTTGCTGGAGAGGAATAAACAGTAGTTGGAATTCAGTATCTTACCAATATTGTGGACAATACGCCAGCACAATCGTGATGAGCATTGAAAAATGTTTGTATTTCTTGAAATGGAACTTCATTATGTCACCAATGTTGGAAATATGTTTAACCTTTGCTGCCAGTTCATCAGCTCATTACAAGAATATGTGTGGTTGGTAAATAAAGTGCCTGCCATAATTCCAGGAGTTGTGGTCTTGCTCCAAACAAAGATAAATAGTAAAATGAAAGGAAAGTAAAATGTACAAAATACATTTCTTGAAATCTCATTTCATCCATACCATATAATTTTGAAGAAGCGCATGCATTTTAAGATAAGCTACAATTCCTATTATAGCTACAATACCACAAGGCTATTTTGGATAAATAACTATTCGATATCAAGTAACCACTCCGATGTTGTCCAATTTAATAGTGGTTTGTTTGTTTCTTGATACCTAGTGTTGAAATTGATCATGTGAGCAAGTAAGGAAAATTAATACATGTATGACTTAATTGATCAAACAGATTGGAATGACAAAAACAATCTAATTTTTTTTTCAATAAAAGTAAAGTTATTTGATGAATGTATTTAGGAATTGAGAGCAGATAACGGTAGACCATCCTTCCCGGTCGCAAGGGACTGTAGAGTTCTTTTTTTTTGTCAAAACAACCTTTTGTCCTCTTTATTCTACATATTAGATTTGTCTTAAGTCAAACATTCTAAAGTTTGACGGAATTTAAAATAAACTATGGTACATTTATAATAAATAATCAGTACAATTTGGAAATATATTACATGATGAATAGAATCATATTGATTTGGTTTTGCAAATGTTGGTATTTTTTCTATAAATTTGGTCAAAGTTTTAAAAAGAATGACTTAAAACAAAGTTAATATAGGGAGTAAAATGTAGCGGAGGGAGTACATCTATTTTCTATCTCTTCCGGATTTGCAAAAACAAATATCAATATGATGCGTCATGTACTACTGCAGTACGTCTTCTTGAATTATTCATTGTCCTGACTTTCTTACTTCTTGGAGAATTTGTCCGACACATTTTCTTTGAGATATTGTTATCGACGCTTTTGGTTGTAGTGTTTCCTTTTTATGCTTGTACGCGTCACCAAAACAAATCAATTTGATGCGTGTGTCCTAAACTCCTAGTCTAATACGTCTCAGTTTGATGCGTGTGTCCTAGACTCATAGTCTAATACGTCTTGTCCTTAAGGGTCTTTTTGTTTTGAGAAATTGTCCGACACAAGTTTTTCCTTCTTCAAAGATATTTCCCGACATACTCCTGTTGTAGTGTAACACATTTTTCTTTTCTTTCCTTTTAATATTCTTTTGTACGTGGCTACGTGTGATGTGTACCTAAATATTGTACGTGGTAATTTGTAGTAACAACTATCCGATTTAAATCTCAGCCATTAAAATATAGAGCGATGAAGTATATATTGTTAGCCTATAAAGGCTCAACGTGGAGGCTCTATTTGACTCTATTTGATCCTTGTATATTGCTTTTAGTACTATATATAGAAGATAGATACATATATTTTATACAGGCCGGGGTGCCAAACCAAGACAGGTTCCATATTAGAAACCATGTGGCGCTGTAATCTGCACCCATAATCTATTATACTAGTGAGTATTCAGCTCCATATTCCCCAGGTTTTAACTGCTTCAAATTTACAATGTTTTTAGCCCTAATATAAACAACGTTTTCATATAAACCCAGTGCAATTAATTACTAGAAATATTGTCGACCATCATCGGAATGTAAATCTTTCAGAAGAAGCCTTTCATTGCAGAACTCCCCTGAAGTGTTGCTGGCGACATGGGGTGCATGCTGCCTTTAACAATTCTTGCTCGGCTCAAAAATGACCCGGATCTCATCTTAGGAGTGGCCGTTATCCCATGCCAGGTAGCTTTCCATGAATTTGACGCCATGAGCCTTATGCGGCGGCTACCAACTTCCATGAAATGAAACGGTCTAGTAGGCACGCTCAGTCCCCTGGGCTTGTCCAAGAGCACGGCGGCAGTTGGAGGTGTCGAGATCGTATCGGTCTGGTTTATGAACTCTACCACAGCCTTCATGAGCCTCTTACTGGTCGCACGCAGCGGGCTGTAGAGGTGGAAGGCGTGGTCCTCGTCCTCCGACTCCACCAGCGTTACATTGTTCCCTATCAACGGGTTCTCGCGAATTTGCGCCGCCAACGCGCGCCCACGATGTAGCAGAGTGTCCTTCTCTGCCACGGCCACGAGCACACGGCGGCACGTCAGTGACGCGATCTCTTCCTTGGGAGGATTGATGCGAGGGTCGTCGTTGCCGGCCTGGTAACTTGTCACGAATGGCCAGAGGGTGTCGACCAGTGCTGCAGGGAACATGCCCACCCTGTCACGGAGCGTCTCGGACGGCAGCCACTCAGGTCCCCAGAAGTATGGCTGCACCATGATGAGGCCTAGGACGTCCAGGACGCCACCCTCGCGGGCCGCGCGTACAGCCGTGTGGTACACGATGTTGCCACCGGAGCTATCGCCGGCAAGGAATGTGCGGTGGGCGTCCGCGTAGGGGCCGATCCATGGGTCGGAGAGCAAGGAAGCCCACCGCAGCACCTCCCAGGCATCGTCGTAGGCGGCGGGTATGGGGTGCTCTGGGGCGAGGCGATACTCGACGGACACGACGAGCGCGCCGGAGCTCGCGGCCAGGGACGTAGCGTAGAGGTTGTACGTCCGGCAGAAGGCGCTCTCGGTGCAGAAGGCGCCGCCATGGACGTAGATGACGAGGGGGAGCCTCCTCCCAGACTCGGCAGCGCGGAGAGGGAGGAACAGGCGCGCGGACACGCCGGTGCCTTTGTCGATGACGACGTCTCGCGTAGACACCCCGCGTGCCACGGCTGGGTCCTCGGACGCTGGCACGAAGGAACTGGTTATGAGCCGCTCGACGCGCCCGTCATTGTACATGCGGATGAACGGATTCTCGACAAGAATGCTGCCGGTTTCCATGGCCGATGCGTGAAGATACTCTTTTGCTGTATATACGTATAGCTGTTTGCAATCTCAGGTGTTTAGGTGGATGCTGAATGCTCCCAGGCTTTTATAGCTGCTGCTGCCGCTGTTGAGTGTCGTACTGTAGTCCTGACCGGCACGGCTGGGGATGTTAAACTTTTCCCAACTGGGCTAGCCCCTTTCTCTATTACTTGCGCAACGAAAACAATCGTGTTCGTTACACCAAAGAAAAGATCGAAAGGGACATGAGATGCCAAAGTTGCGCAACTAAAACCCGTTGTGAATGCTGGTCCTCGAGATATCACAACGGGCCAAAACCTGTCAGCGAATCTCTCGCCCTTACTAACCTTTTTTTTAAGTATACGCAATTGCATACCATATTTTTATAAAGGGTAGAAATAGTTAGTTAAAAGAATGCGACAACAAAACACTACGGGAGAACATAAATACGCCGACGGGGATCCCATACGCCGACGGCCAAATATCGGGGCCGTCGGCGTATGCCAGGAAAGCTGGCGGCTAATGAAAAAAAGGTTTTTTTTTCTCTCACCATTTTAAGCATAACATTTGCATTCGAACTCGGAATTCGACGTTCTTTAACTCGTTTTAAAAAGGAGAAACATATCTACATAATCATGCATATTTTTCAAGCTACATTATTAAAACAAAATCATGAGCAAGAACGGAACAAAGAAGAAAGGGTTAACGCTACAGGGTGTAGACCTATAAGTTGGCTTTTTCTCCAGCGGGGCTAGAGTTTGAATATTGAGAAACTCTTGGTGTATCTATGATGAAATAGGTATTTGTGTACCTAAAAATTATTTTTTTTCAAAAATCATGAGCAAACTATGAGGTACTTGTAGTTCAAATTTGACCAATTTCCAGCGAAATCGGCAGAAAGTTGTGTTTTTCAAAAGAGGTGCATGAAAACCTTTTCATATAATTTTTTTGTTATTTGTGCATCTAACATGGTCTAGTATTTTTAAAAATTATAGCTCTCAGGTTTTACAACATATTTGTGGTAGGTTCTTCACAAAAAACCCATTTTTACACTCGGAAAATAGAAAATGTTTTTTTGCTTCAATGAAAAGGAAAACTTCCTCCGTCAACATTTTCCGTGCTTCCAAGATGCATGTTTGTGTGGAATATGGGAACATTTAAATAAACTATGCCATGGATATGACCATAACACTCGTCATTTGGCCCGAAACCCTGGAATGTTCGGAGGAGATAGCTTATTTTTGTGAACACATTTTCAACACAAGTGTCGTATTCCAATTTTATTATTTTTGGTGTATACTAGGACCTATATAATGACGCCACGCGAAGGTCTCACATCATTTTGGATTGTTTTGGATTTTTTGTAATTTTCTAAGCCGGTTTAAGAAAAAAGTCAAGGCGGCGGGCATGAATGTTCGTAGCTAGGGGTTGAATATTAAGAAACTCTTGGTCTATCTATGATGAAAAAGGTACTTGTGTACCTAAAAATGATTTTTTCGAAAAATCATGAGCAAACTATGAGGTACGTGTAGTTCAAATTTGACCAGTTTCCAGCGGAATCGGCGGAAACTTGTGTTTTTCAAAAGAGGTGGATGAAAAACTTTTCATATGAAACAAATTGGTTATTTGTGCATCTAACATGCTCTAGTATTTTCAAAAATTGTACCTCTCAAGTTTTGCGACATATTTGTGGTAGGTCCTTCACAAAAAAACCCATTTTTTACACTCAGAAAATAGAAAATGATTTTTTACTTCAATAAAAAGAAAAACAGTCTTATATACGATGGAAAATATTATATGGATGTCATATTTGAATTTCTCTCATTTTTCTAATCGATATAGACATATTATTTGTCAAATTTTGATTTACGGATTTATAGATATAAATTATTCAATATTAAATAGAAAAGGCAAAAATGTTAATTATTATTTAAATTCAAGATTATTTGAATTCAAATTTATTATTAGTTATTATATTTTATTTAAATAATTGTTTTAATTCACAAAATAAAAGAGTTTGACATGATGGTCCAAGGGTTAAGGTTAACAGGATTGATTGGATAATATTGTCAACAACACATCCGTTGTTTCTAGATAGACCACAGGGAAGGAACTACAAAGTTAAGCGTGCTAGGCCTGGAGCAATCTCGTCATGGATGACCGACCGGGAAGTGTTAGTAGAAATAAGTAATTTAGATTAAAATTAAAAATTGTTAAATATAAAAATAAATGTGACTATGGTGTGATTAAGTGGTTAAACAAGCGAAATAAAAAATATGCAGAAAAAATTCAAAAAAAATCCAAAAAAAATTAAAATACTTGCGTGCCTATATGCCGACGGGGCTCCCGTCGGCCTAAATGGGATACACCGACGGCGCTCAATACGGCGACGGGGAAACGGCTTCGCCGACGGACGTAGAGGCCGACGGAGATACGCCAACGGGCCCCGTCGGGCACTACATACGCCGACGGGGATTGGTGTTTCGCCGACGGGGAGCCACCGACGGGGAGCCACCGTCGGCGTACTGACTGGCTCCCGTAGTGAAAGTTGCAGACAACTTAGCAATCGCATCCTACACATGCAACGCCAACCTTTCTACGGACCACTCCCGCAAGATGACTCCCACTCCTACTCTCGTAGCTATGTAATGCTTCAATTCCTCAATGGCTTTGTCAGCAAGCTCCACTTCACTTCTGAATTTGTTAGCATTCCATAACACCCTTGCATTGCGTTGCCTCCAAAATGTTCCAGCAAACCAGTGTCACAAACGAGTCCACCGCTTCATCTGCTTGTCACGGAATCTCACTCTGATTGATAGCCACCAATTTCCCAAGATGTCGGTATTGATTGACACCCGTAGACGAATTCTGACCTTGCGAGAACAGCTCCACCAAACCTGTCTAGTGTGTGTAGAAAAATGTGATCATTGGTCTAGACCTCCTGCAGGCACAACTGGCAAACTACCGGTTGTTCCTGCAATCCATGCCGTGCTCTCCTATCCGACGTCCAGATTCTATACTGCAAAGCCAACCACATGAAATTTTTGCACTTTGTCGATGCGTGAAGTTACTCTTTTCTTGTATTACATATAGCATGTGTCTAGGTGGACGCTGAATGCTCAGGCATTTATAGCTGCTGCTGCGGCCGCTGTTGAGTTTCGCATTGTAGTCTTTACCGGCACGCACGTTTTCTATTAGTTGTGCAACAAAAACAACGTGTTCGTTACACCAAAAAAAAAAATATTGAAAGGGACAGGAGAAGCAAAAGTTGGAAAAAAGAGGCACTGCACCGGAAACCCGTTGTGAATGCTCGGCGTCGAGACATCCCAACGGGGCCAAAACCTGTCAGTGAATCTATCTCCCATACTAACCAACTAAGGGTGACTTATTTTGGGAGTTTCTACAAGTGTGCCCCAACGTACCTACATAGGCAACAACTAGCAGGAGCATATAACATTGCATTACAAAAGTTCGCTCCACTAGCTTGTGCTGCCTATTGGGGAACTTTTTTCTTCATATGAGCGTAATTCTCATCGATCAAAGCGGCTGCCATATCAGCCATCGAAGTCTTGGGATACTGAAGCCGGAACAGGTTCTGGAGATCAATGTGGCAGTGAGCTGGTATCTCAATACCCCAGGTGCATAACATCTTCAACTTGTCATTCGTTATATCAATGCTAACTTATGCCGTTGTTGACAAGGAAATCCATTAGTTATGGACACTTCTTGTCACTACTGCAACAACAAAAATGGGACAAATGTTAAATACCGCTGCAACAAGTATATTCATTCAATGCAACAACAAATGGAACAAATGTTAAATACCGTTTCAACAAGTTTACTTCGAATGCAACAACAAATGGAACAAACGGATAAATGAGTAATGTTCCTATCCTACACAAAATGGACATGTTCTCTTATGAATCAAAGACGAGGAATTTCTCTTCCCATATATATGAATCAAACGAAACTCTTTTCCATATAGTATTCAAATGGACACATGTTGATATCCTATATGAATCAAACGAAGCTCTCTTTCCAATAGGATTCAAATGGCCACAGGTTGCTATCCTAGGAAATTTTTCTATCCAAAAAAAGTTCGTGTTACCTTGCCCATTGGAAGACCACAACATGCTTCTTGTGAGCAAGTTGGATGAGGGCAACATCTCGTTGATCCTCCGTTTACTCGAGATCAAGGTCAAGAAACTTGTGTTCATCCTCGTGAAACCATTGCTCCAAATCGGAAAGAAGACCCGGGACCTTGGGGTTCCTGTAGGCGACATCGAGATCCTTGCCATGTACGGACTCATCCAAAAACCGAATACCATATTGATTCATGGTGGAGGATGGGGAACAAGAGATGAGAGTAAGAGGAGGAAGAGATCTCCACGGTTATTGTAGCAATTAGCGCCTCTCCTCTCTGTTTTTGAACCCTCCCGATCGGAACAACCTCCAAAGCGCGTAGGAGGCAAACGATTTAGGCCTTTAGTCCCGGGTCGTATTACGACCCGGGACTAAAAGGTCTTGCGCCAGACGAACGGTTGACATAACCCTTTTAGTCCCGGTCCCTATTACGACCTGGGACTAAAAGGGTTCGCGGGCCGTCGCCCCCTCTAGTCCCGGTTGAATAAGTAACGGGGACTAAAGCCCAGGTCTAGAGGCCATTTTTCTACTAGTGTTCAGTGTTGAAACCAGCAGGCGTACGAACTCGTGTGGAGACCGATCGTTAATACTCGGATAACCCTTCATATGGGGTGCTTACTTCTACGGACATTGCCATCTGTGAACAAAATTCCATAGTACACGATCTGCTATTACTAACAAGCAAAATCATCTAAATGTTTCATGAATGCAAACATGTGCTGAATTAATTGGCACCAATTATTTAACGGTGGAGGCAATGGAATTCTTGAACATAATAGTCATCTCGTGAGTTAATTGGCACCAATTGTTGTTCAAGCTATGCGTTTTGTTTGCGAGCACACCTTGAGATGCTACTGATGAACATCTCGTATGTGTCATTTGTCACCTAAATCACGTTCTTCTATCAGCCATGCCCATGTAAAGTTTGTGATATTGGTTTCTATTCCAAAGTATCAAGAACCGCCACGTTGGGCATCCGTCCGCTTCTTGTGTGGTGCTGGATATATTTATTACTCTTGTGCAATCGAAGTCCAGGTAAAAAAGAAGAAGAAAAAAAGGGTTCACGATAGACTGCTAGTACTATGTAGTATGTACACATCCACTAATGTTGCCTGCATGATTTCCACCATGGTGATGTCAGCACGACAGCACATGCTATAACCTGAAACTGTCCATCAAGTTCAGTCAACAACCACCATATAGGTTCATTCAACTGCAACCATATCGAGCAAAAGAACTGGATCTGACGAGAACAAAAACAACACAAATGTGTAGTAATATGGCTTGAAAACAAACTACCCATGAATTAGCTTTGAAGGCCAACACAAGGAAAAAAATATTGTGCTGTATATAGTTATGAAAAATCTTTCATAGCATGTAGTCGTGCGGGCATGTCGACCTCGAAAAGAAAGGTGGGAAGCGAGACCGTTCGCATCTCCCTCGTCTCCAAATCAAGGATGATTCCAAGCCACCGTATCTGTAGAAGCACTGCGTTGCACCTGACCTCTCCAGAACTCCAGAGCTTAGGTGGGTTAAGGCCAAGGCCATGAGAAAAGCCGTGGGGATCTATTGACATGATCTTCTCCTCTGTGTCAATAACATATTCCCTTGCCCAGCCATCAGCTGAGTGTTGTAGCCACGTGGATATGACGAACCTGTCAATGGCGAGTATACGCAACTTCCCATCTGACGACGCGGCGAGGTGACACTGGCCGGGTATGGATGGGCATGTGATAGTGCCTACATTTCTCGTGCGGACATCATAGGTGAGGATTGTTCTCTCATGTTGGGGGAGCCAATGAATGAGGCCTCCTGGGAGGACGACGGCATGACTATGGCCGTGGAACGGAGCCGAGTGGCACACATATTCGGTGACTGGACCCCAGCTCATAATGTTGGCATCCGACGAACTCGCGGTTTGGATTCTCACGGTGCGTTGGACATCGTGCGTATTGCTAGTACGGATGCTCATGTCAGCGACCACCAAGACGAAGGAGGAGCAGCCACTAGTGGAAACAGCCCCTTTCGTCCAGGGGGGCAGGGGGCATCTGTCCCGGTTGCACCAAAAACCGGGACAAGTGCCATGCATTGGTCCCGGTTCGTGTGCCCGAGGCAGCAGAAACCACCTGGGGGCATCTGTCCCGGTTCGTGGGGAGCCAATGGTCCCGGTTCGTGGCACGACCCGGGACGAATCCCTAGCCACAGGCCACGTGGCGCGCGCATGGGCATTGGTCCCGGTTCGTGGCACGACCCGGGACGAATCCCTTTTTTTTTTAAGCAAGGGTTGTATTGTCTGTCCGCGTGGCGCATGGGTGGTATTGTCTGTCCGCGTGGCGCGGGAGTTGTAACGCGTGGCCATGAATGCGCGTTATAAACTGCCGCACCTCCACTCCACGCACCGTCGTGCCACCACCATGCCTCCGAGGAGGAACAACACTACCGGTTTCCGCGGAGTTCGATCGCGGCAGAACGGAATGTTCACCGCGACTATCCGCTTCGGGGACGACCGCATCCCCCTCGGCTCCTTTGCGACGGCCTCGGAGGCCGCCCGCGCTTGGGACGCGGCGGCCTGGCGCCTCGGCCGCCCGCGGTCGTTGATGAATTTTAGCGACTGCCACACCCTCTGGGAAGCGGAGGCCAGGGTGCCGACGCCGCAGATCGTCACTGCCGCCGACCACCGCCACCTCAGGCACCGCGCGTTTCAGGGCCTAGTCGACGCCAGGGACGACCGCGTGGTCCGCGAGTACTACCGGAACAATCCGGGTGAGGAGAGCGCCGACGAGGAGCTATGGCAGACCCGCGCGGCTGAGCGGGCGGAGCGGCGCCTCGAACGCCACCTCGAGTTAGATGCCGCTCGGGAGGCGAGGACGAAGGCGCTGCAAGCGCTCCGTCGGGCCGACCATGCCGGCGAAGTCTGGGCCTCCGACGATCCGAGGTGGGGGCCTATCTCGGAAATACCATCATGCACCTCCTCCGACGACGAGGAGGTCACCGACGACGACGAGGACGAAGAGTAGCGCGCTAGCGCGTCTGTTTTCTGTTGGCTGTTTAATAAAATAATTTGTTGTATTCCGGCAAACAGTGGCCCTCTAGCTCGTCTGTTTTCTGTTTTCCGTGTGGTTTTTCCTGATTTGTTGGATTCAGATCTAATGGCATTTCGATAGACATTAAAAAGAGGGGGACATGTATTTCAATAGATAAACAAGGCACGGTACACATAATGGCAAGATTGGATCTAAATCTAAACGGAGAGCATAGATCTAAATAAACAAAGCAGTACATAATGGCAAAAGTGCATCGATCTACTAGTCATACTCCTGCCTAGGCCTATAGTACATGTACTCGTAGTCGTCGTAGTCGCCGCCGCCGTCGTCGTCACTATCTTCTGACGGTGCTCTGCACTCCCTCGGAAGATCACGACTCCAGGACCGGGCCTTAGGGTAGCGCAGGCGGGGGATATCGCCGGCCCTGATGTAGTCCATGACGCTCTGTAGAGTCCGGCCGGACCACCATAGCCGACGACCGGCCTCGTGAAAGTTCCCAGGAGGCAGACCGTCCTCCTCATACCTGGCGAGCGCCCTCTCACGCCGATTGATGAAGAAGGCATCCCAAGTATGCTGGTTATCGGGATGCCAACTGGGATTCCTCCGCTGCTCCGGCGTGAGCTCGTGGTAGTAGTGGTTCGTGATGGTCGCCCGACGCGCCACACCTTGAGGAAGAGGAGGGACCGGCACTCCTCCGGCGCTCAGCATCCAACCGGCGGGAACGTTGTAGCCGCACGGGCAGGGGTAGTTCGAGGCGGAAAGTGCCTCCGCCTGGATGAATGTTAGAGTGGGTACGGTAGAAGCCATGAGAGAGTGGTGAGTTTGTATGTGTTTATGCCAATGGTGTGGCAATGCATACATATATATAGCGAGAAGAAAACATCGATCCCTTTAGTCCCGGTTGGGGCAACCAACCGGGACTGAATGGGTTAGGGTTTCATTGGGAAACGGATCATCCCTTTAGTCCCGGTTGGGGAAACCAACCGGGACTAAATGGGAATTAGGGTTTCGTTTGGACCAATCAGATAGAATCACACGGATCGTGTGTTTCTTTCAAGCGCTCGTGAGTCGTTGGATCCGGGTGTGTTTTTTTCGAGCTGTTGTGAGCCGTTCGATCAGGGCTACGGTGTGTTTCTTTCGAGCTGCTGTGAGCCGTTGGATGAGGTGTTTCTTAACCGTTGGATCAAAACCCTAGCTCAACACTTTTTGAGCCAGAGGACCCTATATATAGCACAGCTTCATACACCCCGGTCAGTTCATCTCTCAAATACAAAACATCCGGATTCGCCATCATACGTCCAACCGTGCATTTGGTATGCATATATATATGCACCCAGTAGCCACGGTTGGGCTGTGTGATGGCGATACCGTTTGTTTTGTTCTACACCCACTTTATTATTCATCTGCTAGATAAAACAACTTCCATATTTGCCAATAACCACTTTTTTTTTTGGAGTAGACTTCTATATATACATTCAGATTTTCGTTTGATCGGACTGGTTCTCCGTCAGGTAGTGAGAAGTAATGAAGCTCGATCTTTTTCCATTGCCCAGCGCCATATTTCTCAACACCCTTGGCTAGCTTAATCACTTCGTCCTATGTCCAGTGCTTGTCATCTTTCCTATATTGACCTCCCTGCCGAAGGCACATTCTGTAAGTATCGGTTGATATTATGTTTCTGATGACGATTGTGCAGATGGTTGGATGGTTTATAGGAGTTTCGTGCATTACAGATCCTAATACACCGGTTTGTAAATGCATGGTGGCTACCAGCATAAGGGAGATAGTTGATCAAGAAAGAAAAATGGTAATAGTTTTATATTTCTTATTATTACCTGGCTAGGAAGAGGAATAGTAGATGGAGGCCAATCAAGAGGATCAGCCAGTATGTTTGCCCAAAACGGATTTGAATTATTTACGCAATTTCAAACAATTTTAATGTTGTAATTTTTTCGTAATTTGAAAGTATGTAGAAGTTATTCACTTACATATGTAAGATATTCAAAATTTGGCGCTAAAACAATTGGCGCGCCGGCCAGCTGGTTCTGGCGCGGGCGACCAGCCGGGCCATTCCGTCCCGGTTGGTGGCACCAACCGGGATGAAGGGTCTTTCGTCCCGGTTGGTGGCACCAACCGGGACGGAAGGGTCTTTCGTCCCGGGTGTTGCCACCAACCGGGACGAAAGGGTCATAGGATATAAACACGTCCCCGCTCCTTTCAGTTCCAGACCGCGCGCAGGGACCAAATCGACGCCGCCAGGCTGCCCAATTTTTCCGTCCCCCCGCGCCGCCCCCTCGCCCCGTCGGCATCCGCGCCGCCCCCTCGCCCCGCCGGCATCCTCCTCTGTGGTGCCGCTCCCGACTCCGTCGAGCGCACCCACCCCCCTAGCGCCCTCTCCCGTTCGCCTCGGCCGCGCGCCGCCCCTCTAGGTCCCGTCGCTGCCCCGCGCCGCTGCCCCGCGCCGCCCCTCGATCCCGTCGCTGCCCCGCGCCGCCCCTCGATCCCCGTCGCTGCCCCGCGCCGCCCCTCGATCCCGTCGCTGCCCCGCGCCGCCGCTGCCCCGCGCCGCCGGCCCGCCGCTGCCCCAAGAGGAGGTAAAAGGCCTGCCTCCATCTCGCCCTAATCTGGGGCCTTTTTTGTTTTTCTTTTATTTTTTTTACTTAATTACTGTTTTTTATTATTGTTAGAATTATTAGTTTACAAATGTTAGAAATTTTAGTTTATGAATGTTAGAAATTTTATATTAGACTTATTTACTTTAAATTTGTTTAGAATTGATATAAAAAATTTAAGAATGTTAGAGCATGTCTAACAGACCCCGTAAATGGACCACCCCGAACGATTTTTTACAAGTTTGGGTAGGGGCGGCCCGTCGACCCCTACATGTGCGGGTCGAGAGGGGATATAGAGGGCCAACCCTCTAGCTCGTGCGAGCTAGGGCGCGCTGAAGATCTTTTGAGAGTATGGACAGAGTTTAGTTAGTCTAGAAATAACAACATCAATTAAAATTCAGATATGAAGAGGCATCCCTGATGCCCCTGTTAGAAGAGAGCAAACCAACACTAAAATGAAGAAAACAGATATTGCTGTTGTATGAATGTGTTGAAGAAGCAAAGACAGGACCAAAGGTTACCAAATTTGCTGGTAACCTTTGGTCCCGTCTTTGCTTCTTCAACACAATCATACAGCAGCAATATCTGTTTTCTTCGTTTTAGTGTTGCTTTGCTCTCCTCTAACACGGGCATTAGTCTGGTGAGTTACTAAAAAATCTTCTTTTTTGGGGTTTCCTCAAGTTTGTCCGAGTATTTTCACGGCCTCATTCTCTTTTGTTTTTCGCATGTTCCTGCCTGCTATACAGGTCATACCAGAGTGGTTTCTGAACTATTTTGGAGGAAAGATACCAGGAACTGTCAAATTACAAGCCCCTAATGGTATTGCATTTGATGTTGGAGAGTTATGGAGAACATGAACAGAATAATCCTCAAGTATGGGTTCCGCCCACCCATACTTGAGGATTGTTCTGTTCATGTTCTCCATAACTGCAACATCAAATGCAATACCATTAGGGGCTTGTAATTTGACAGTTCCTGGTATCTTTCCTCCAAAATAGTTCAGAAACCACTCTGGTATGACCTGTAGCACGCAGGAACAGGTGAAAAACAAAAGAGAATGAGGCAGTGAAAATACTCGGACAAACTTGTAAAAAAGAAGATTTTATAGTAACTCACCAGGCTATGCATGAAAATGTCCAAAACCCTGTACACGCGTTTTAGGGGGCGAAAACATAAGGGGTCTGTTAGACATGCTCTTAGGGGGCGAAAACATATAAGGGGTCCGTTAGACATGCTCTTAGAAATTTAAGAATGCTAGAAATGTTATCGTATGTTTAAATATTATTATGCATGTGCAATTTTAATGAATTGGATCTGAAATATATACTTACTCTTTTTGTATAGTATGGAGCCAAGAGACGAAGATGCCGAAAATATGATCGAGGGTTTAATCCGCGGGCCCGACGTAGAGCCCGATGTGAGCCAGTGGATGAACGACTCCGGTGAGGGAGATCCGGTGCTCACCCAGGGAGACGACTCCGATGAGGGAGAAGCCGACGGCTCCGATATGGGAGCAGCCGACGGCTCCGGTGGAACCATACAAATTACAAACACCGGCTCCGAGGTGCATATATATATATGTTAATTAATGAAGCATCCGTTGTCTATATACATGTATTAACAGTCTTTATATTTTTAGCCATCCGGTTCAAATATATCAACCGGAAAAAAGACTAAACGAGGCGCAACAAAGAAGTTGAAAGATACAGAAAGATACAGGATCGACACGATCACAGCAGACGGCGCACCCGAGCTTCCCGCTGATGTTGCCCAAAAATTTGTGAAGCAATGCGGAGTGCTAGTTAGAGATCACATCCCGATCACTGTTAATGAGTGGAATGAGCCAAAAGATCCGCGGAAACAAGGAATTTCATATGTCAGCAAAATAGCCAAAGATCATCTTTTCTCAAAGATTTTGGCTAATTTCAACTTACCCGTGCCGGAGGTGGACGAGAATGCGGATGTGACTGAGGCCGATGTTACTAGAATGAAACATGAGATACGGGAAAAGGTCAAAGCGTGGACCCTAAAAAAGATGGCCGAGCAATTCAAAAACTGGAAGAAAAGATTGAACCTTGATTATGTTAAGAAGGAGAAGACTCCTGATTTCACTCAAGGGTATGAGAAAATAAAACCCGTATGGGCAGACTTCGTGAAGTACAAGCTGGCAGAGAATGAACTGGAAAGGACGAAAACAAATGAGAAAAACGCCGGCAAAAAGGTATATCACCATGTTATGGGGCAAGGTGGCTACAAGGGTTCTAGTCCCAAGTGGGAGACATGGGAGAACAACCTGATTCAGCAGGGGATCACTCCCGAGCCGTTCTTGTGGGTCGAGCGGACAAGGTCATGGTTCTACGGGCATGGGGGCAGGTTGGACGCCGAAGGAAAAGCAATATATAACCTAAGGCATAAAAAGAGTCATCCTCTACCCATAGAGAAGCTGAGAGACGCAATAAAGGACGTTAAAGATGGGAAGTTCGTGCCAGATAGAGAGAACGACGAGCTCACACGAGCCCTAGGGAATAAGGAACACGGAGGGCGTACACGAGGCACAAAAGGCACTCCTCCGTGGAGTGTTGCGTTCGACTCCACCAAAAAGTTATACCCAGATAGAAGCCGTCAACGTAAAAAGGACAAGGAGGCAGCTGAAGCAGAGAATCAGGCAAACTGGAGGCGTCAACTTGAAGAAATGGTAAAGCTGACACAGGATGTAGCAAAGAAGCAGCAAGACCAAATTAACACACTTAGCCAGCAGATAGTGTCTACCGGCGCATCAGTACACATGCTAGAAGTTGAAGCTGAGGCTCCCGACGCCGCACATTCTCATCGCAAAAGCAGCGTTGCG
Source organism: Alopecurus myosuroides (assembly GCA_028641055.1). NCBI lineage: Eukaryota > Viridiplantae > Streptophyta > Magnoliopsida > Poales > Poaceae > Alopecurus > Alopecurus myosuroides. Next base: position 11,178,626 of record CM054060.1, read on the forward strand.
TCCACGCAGCTACCGAATGATGATGCACCACCGATGATTTACCCGGTGGACGAGATCACGGAAATGACATCCTGTGAGCTCCACGTGAAGGTCGTCAATATAACCATCAGGGCGGCGGCCGGATATGTCTTACCGATTGGCAACGAACCAACTCACCATTGTCTCCCGGTTCCACGGGGCTACGCTGTTGTTGGGGTCGATGAAGTTGCCAACGGATTCGAGCGGGTAAAGCTTGATTTTCCTGAAGGTGAAGACGAAGAGTTGACTGAACTCGGAGAAGCCAAGAACTCGACCGTTCTATGGCTAAAGGAATGCATTGTGCTCACAAATCAGACGGCAAAGCCATCGAATTCTCGCATTTCTCCAGCGCAAAAGTCTCCAGCGCGGTCGTCTTCGCAACGCATGCCGTCTCCGGCGCGGTCGCCTACGCCGTGCACGTCTCCAGCGCGGTCGCCTACGCCGCCGCGTCAGCCCTCTCCGCCCACTAAGTTTCTGCCGAAACGTAAAAAATCACCGAAACGTCAACGGTCACCCCTCCCGAAGGTACCAAAAGAGGTACCCAAGTTACCTTACGACTATACTCCCGAGGAAACCCAGAAAATCGCAAAGGACGAATACGATGCGTGGAAATCAAAGCGGAAGGAGAAGCAAAAGCCAGATTTCCCTGAGACCGAAGAAGAGATAGAACGAGCTTGGAAAATGGTGAAGACTCTTCATCAACCCGAGCCGAGTCTGTCATCTGACTATGACCGCTCTATTCTGAAGTCACACCAGGAAATGGTGCGGTCAACGAAGAGTAGTAGCGCAAGCGGGAAAAAGGGGAAATCAGTTGCTCAACTCGGAGAGCAGAAAAAACAATCCACGTCCCCGCTCAAAGTGATTTCCAATACCCAGGTGGGGCCGAGCACTAATATTGCTGATGAGGATATTGATCCGGAGTTTATAACACTGTACGCAGACAAGGCAGCTGATGCGGGTTTGTCCATTGCTGAGTATATGCAAACAGTGAACTACTTCCCCGCAGCTGAATGTGCGTACAAATACGAGTCCGGGCAGCCTCTTGTCAAACCCGAGGAGATAAAGAATCTACCAACGAAAATGCGAAGAGTGCATAATTGGTATATGCAAGCCGCTAATGAAGCTGAGGACTGGCTATGTCTCAGTGTTAAGGACGAGCACTATGGAACTGGAAATGGAATGGTTATGATTCAATTTGAGGAATTGTTTCAGTTATACCAGCAGCAGGCCCTCGACAAATCTATCCTTAGTGCCTATTGTCTGTAAGCACTTATTTCTCTAGCTCACCTCATTCAATTGCATATATATTCATATATATATATATATAGTACACTCATATATTATAATTGCAGAATGAAGATTCTCGAATGCAAAAGAGATGGAATCTATGATATTGGGTTCATTGATCCAAATATTATTTATGAAAAGATTCTTCGGCAATCTCCCAAGGATACAGAAAATAATATTCTGAGGGCAATAATATTTAACCAACACCGACGGGAAATACTATTTCCTTACAACTTCAAGTAAGTATGTTACTCTGTTGTAAACATTCAGTTTTCCTTACTCGATGTTCATTGTATAATTGATGAGTTCTGCGTGCGCAGCTTCCACTATATTCTGCTAATCTTCCAAATTGACAAAGGAAAAGTAATTGTAATGGACTCAAAACGTAAACCCCTCTCAATGTGGGCTGACATGCAGGAAATGATCCAGCGGTAATTTCAATCTTTATTAATTTCAGTATTTATATATTGCAATATATCGACTACTTTGTTTCATTTTCGGATATCAAGTAATTACTAACTCTTTTTATTCTTTTTCTTTCTCAGGTAGGGTTTGGAAGAGGTTCATAAGGAAGTCTCCCGGTGAATGGGAAAAACAACTTACATTTGATGTTGTGCAAGTAAGTACTATCTAGATTCTTGCCCATCTCCATTATCATGCCTGGTTGATTATTATTTTGATTGAAACAATCTTCTCGTATAGTGCCTGCAACAAGGAGACGGGAATAACTTGTGTGGATACTACGTTTGCGAGTTCATTCGTCAGACCACATCTCCCAAGGGCAGAAATTTAAAACAACTTCATGTACGTTAATCGTCAATTCTTCTTATTACTATCTATTTTAGTTACTTAGCTTCATATATTTTAGTGACCACTCTTCTTTATATTAGATCGAACGGCTTCGGGACGGTCTTCTACCTAGGGACCGCATACGAGCAATTCAGGAGGAAATTGCGGGCTTCTTAGATGCAGAGGTCATAAACGTAGATGGAGAGTACCATGCCTCCGGTTGGAACTAAGTTTGATTTTGTAATACACTCCATCGGTCATGTAATATGATCGATATACTTTGCTTCTGTAATATAAGTGTTTCTTATTCTGCTTTATATACTTATTCACTCGTGCGATCCGGGGGCTCGTTGGAGGGTACTCTTCTCGAGGTCCGGGGAGGGGCCGCCAGGAGGTCTCGGGGACCAAAAAAACGGAAATTGTAAAGCCCTGCCGCGGCAGAGAAAAGGGCAAAAGCCCTGCCGCGGCAGAAGGGGCATGCATCCCGGGTCGTATTCAGAACCGGGACTAATAGCCCTGGCCAGGTTCCAGCGCTCGGGCCACGTGGTCAGCCCCATTTGTCCCGGGTCCTGCCACAACCGGGACCAATGGGGAGGGGTATTTGTCCCGGATGCCCCGTCCCGGTTGCACAACCGGGACAAAAGGGGGCCTACGAACCGGGACTAAAGCCCCTGTTTCCACTAGTGAGCCGATGCCGTCTGCGGCGGTGAGGAGAACGCAACTTGTTGTGAAATAATTGTCATCCATGGAGATTCCAGGTGGTTCGGAGAAGAATGTGCGGGCGTCGGTCATGGGGTCGTACACGCACATGTTGGTGCCACGATTAATCTTGTGCCGTTTTAGGAGCCGGCGCCTGCGGAGGAGGATGAGGCCACGCCGTGACATGACGGGGCCGTAGGTGCATAGCAGGGCGGCGGCACGTCGCATCAAAAAAGGTGCAAGGTGATTGTCAACGAAAGATGAGGCGACGGACGTTGTCGGGTGGAGCAGGTTGACGAGCCGCTTGCTGGAACGATAGCGGCTTTTATACCGGGGAACGTCGAGGCTTGCGAGGACCCGGGTGGGCAGGACGCCCGCCGCTTCCTGCTGGATGAAGTCGGCCGTGAAGATGCTATGGTGGAGTGTCTTGCAGGTGGCGGCGCAGCGGACGAGAGTTCCGGCATCGGAGCAGGCGGCGATCTCTAGCAGGAGATCCGCAGGTAGCGTCGGTGACGCAGTTTTTGGCGGTGGTGAGCATGAGTTGTTGTTTCGTGGGCGTTTCCGTGCCTCCATGTTGAGTATGCACGCATTAGGTCGATATGCCGGCCGGCCGGCCTAGCACTTGGTATATATTTGGTCGTTTGTGCAATTGGATCCTGATGCTGCTACCTGTTGGGCTCAAGACGTAACATATGTGTACTCAAGACGACGGATATACTGCTCCTATCTACCGTTTTTAATTATCTCCGAAACCAGTACTATTACAAATTAGTAACACAAGCTTTCCTAACAGAACTTCAACCAAAAAACTAGGTTCTGTAAAACTTTCCTCTTGGGTCTGTCGGCCTTGATCGATTGTAGAACTTTCACCATACATTGCCTGTGTAAAATTGCAGAACTTTCACTATACATTGCCTGTGAGTGGTCCCTCTATGTGAAAATAAATGACCATACATCTCAGAGCAAATAATTAGTATATAGACCAAACCTTTTAGCATGATACGCTTTTCAAACTTGTGGCAGGATTTAAGAATCATCCCCAATACGTTTAACCAACTCTACACACGTAAGAAATTATGAACTGTTAACGATGAAAAAGGCAGTAAAAATGGTGGGCATCATTCCCCTGCTATTCATACATCAGAAATAAGATATAACCAACACAGCTTGTAAAAACGATGTTTAGACAACCGCGCAGCATAATTCCCCTGCTATTCATGCTTGTGGAAGTTTACCGTGCTACTACATGTGAGTGCAAAAGTTTCTCAATCTTAACTGCCGCCAAGGTCAACATAGACATATAAACAAAAAACTGAAGAAGCAAGAACTCGAGGCAAGTAAATTCGTTAGTAGTCTTACCAAAACATGCATAGATGAATAGATCATTGTTGCACGAACATAAAATAATACAAATCTAAATACCACAAATATAAGCCTCATTGAGGAAACCGGCTCCAGATCAAGCATCACCGGAATTACTAATCCACAGCTGGCACCTGCAATAGCACGGACCACATCAAACTGATACATGCACAACACTGTCGAAATTATAGACTATTATCTAAAAAAATGGTGGTAGATCGAATTTTAAAATTTATTTTTGTGGTTGGTAAATTAATTATGTATTATTTAGTTAATTTGTCTCAATTATTAAAGTTCATTTCAATTTTCTAGTTATATATTTTTATAAAATGACGGATACCTCCTATGCTTCAATTTATAGAAGATGAAACATCTTAGTCTTACAATATTGTTTTGTTAAGAACGATACTAGAAATACTCGAAAAGTACAAAACAATATGACCATGCCCCCAGCCAAGATGCTATGGTGGAGGGTCTTGCAGGTGGGAGCGCAGCGGACAAGAGTTCCGGCATCGGAGCAGGCGGCAATCTCTAGCAGGAGATCCGCAGGTAGCGTCGGTGACGCAGTCGTTGGCGGCGGTGAGGATGAGTTGTTGTTTCATCGGCGTTTCCGTGCCTCCATGTTGAGTATGCACGCATTAGGTCGATCTGCCGGCAATACTGCTCCTATTAGCACTAGGTATATATTTGGACGTCTGTGCAATTGGATCTTGATCCTACTAGCTATTGCGCTCAAGACGTAACATATGTGGACTCAACCCGTTTTTAATTATCTCGGAAACCAGTACTATTACAAATTAGTCACACAAATTTCCTGACAGAACTTCAACCAAAAAACTAGGTTCTGTAAAACTTTCCTCTTAGGTCGGTCGGCCTTACAGCTGTGTGCATCATCGTGATGCAGAGGCTGGGGCTACGCTCCCATTTCAAAAAAAAAAAGGTCGGTCGGCCTTGCAGAGCAATGAATTGATCGATTATAGAACTTTCACCATACATTGCATGTGTAAAATTGCAGAACTTTCACCATACATTGCCTGTGAGTGGTCCCTCTGTGTGAAAATAACTGACCATACATCTCAGAGCAAATAATTAGTATATAGACCAAACCTTTTAGCATGATGCGCTTCAAACTTGTGGCAGGATTTAAGAATCATCTTCGATACGTTTGACCAACTATACACAAGGCTGTTAACAAGAAAGTCTAAATTACCCTTTGTCAACAAAGGGAAATAGTGCTAAGATATCGAAGACAAGTGCTAAGATATCAAAGGGGTTACAGAAAAAGCCTAATTTAGACAAGAAAGTCTAAATTACCCATTTGTCACTGCAGCAGCCATGGCGACCAGTGACACATGGAGAGTTGTTCGGTGCTAGTCCTCCTATTCCCCATCCGCGTTGGCCCCGGCAGCCGTGATCGTAGCCCCGTCCCACCACCAGCACTTCTCTGTCTGGGGCTAACCGCCTAGGCGGCAAGGCCTCATCCAGGTCGGATCCTTCTGCCCTCGGCCTATTTTGGGGATGATCATTTTGACCAGAAAAATATTTCGTCAAATATAATAGACATGAAAATACCAGAATATCCCTGCCTTGGAGGTACTCTGTGAGTGTTGACTGAGTTTTTGAGTTAGTACATATATATTATCAAATTCCGGCTGGGATTATAGCTAGTATTTTAATAGCTAACGATTGCTTAGACTAGCCATAGTTGTTATATCTTAACTAGTATCATGTATCCGGGTCCCATAAAAATGCTGGTGTGACATCTAATTAATGGAGAGATATGAGATTAGAGTACGCCCTCACTGGTAGAAAAAAGGCCTTCCATACGCCCCCATCAGTCCCCAAATGTTGCGCACCGTGACTAATGAGTCTTTAGTCCCGGCTCGGGAGGAGACCCGCGACAGAAGGTCATACGTCGCGGGTTGGGAAGCGCGTTGAGGCGCGTGGAGGGCATTTATTCCGGTTGACCTGGCCGCCCGGGACTATTGGTCCTTTAGTCCCGGTTGGCGTGGCCAACCGGGACTAAAGATCAAACTGCTCGCCTCCCGCGCGGCGGTTTTTATTTCGCGAGCGAGGCAGAAGGGCGCCATTCCACAGTGCGCGTCGGAGTCTTTCTGTTTCTTCCTCTCTTCTCTGTGTCTTCCATCTCTTCGATCTTCTCCAAGCACACCACCATGGCTGAAATTTGGGAGACATACCGTGGTCCGACACCATGCGGCAAGCTTCTGGACGTGTGCTACACCAACAGTTGCGATCGGCTGGCCGGTGCTCTTGGTCATTTGACCAATCTCTATTTCTCCTCTCCCGATGAACACCGGTTCTTCGGGCTTGATCTGGAATATACGGCGGATCAACGGGATGTTGCCGTCATCCAGATTGCGTACAAGGAGTCGGTTTTGATCTTCCAATGGTCAAGGTAACGCACACGTCCAATCTTGCATCTTCGATTTTTGTGTTGCATGTGAAGAATACATGTGTTGCAACATATCTAACACATATCAAATTTTTGTTGTTGCAGTAGTTCAAAGCATTCTCCGGCCCTTGTTGATTTTCTTGTCAACAAGGGATATGACTTTTGCAGCGTTGACATCACGCAAGACCGTCCGAAGTTGATGCGCTTGGGTATTGTGATACCTGAAGATCACTACATTGATCTTCAGGATCTTATCCAATTGAACGGGCCAAAGACCGGGATGGCTCGCATGGCAACTGCCCTCATCCACGAGGGCTACGAATCCATGAAGTCTGGTTTCCCCCGAAGGAATCACTTTTATTGGGAGAAGACCCCACTGGACTTGACGAACGTCAAGTATGCAGCCATAGATGCATATGACTCCTACGAGTTGTTCCGCATCTACTCGACGGAGCCATAGATGTATGTGTTCGATATATATGCATGTAATGGGTATCTTAGTATATATATGTAATGGATATCTTAGTATTGTGAGACTTATGTTTGTGTGTTATGTGTGATCGTAAGACTATGTTATGAATGTGTGATTGTGTTCTATTCATGATTGTGATGTCTCTACTCGTATTTTACTTGTGATTTAATTATCACTTGTCTTTTGTTGTTCATAAAACTATTTTTGTTTCCTAGTTTTAAATGACTTGGAAAAATTTGCAAAGTGTTGCAAAGTGCAATGGATATTATTTCTATATTAATTCCTAGCTATACTATTTCTATATTATGTCAAACACACGTTTCAAAACAAGCAAAAACAAAAACACATCAAGAAAACAAACAAAAACACATCAAGAAAACAAAACAGAAAAACTACACTTTCTATGTATCTGTTCACCAAAAATTAATCTAAGCCAGGAAAACATATATCTAGTCAAATACCAAACTCATCCAGTATTAAAATGAATTAGTATTATTTTTCTTAATTTTTTGATATATTATTTGTATTTATAAGATTTTAAAATGAATTAGTATTATTGTTCTTAATTTTTTGATATATTATTTGTATTTTTAAGATTTTAAAATGAATTAGTATTATTTTTCTTAATTTTTTGATATATTATTTGTATTTTTAAGATTTAAAAATGAATTAGTTTTATTTTTCTTAATTTTTTGATATATTATTTGTATTTTTAAGATTTTAAAATGAATTAGTATTATTGTTCTTAATTTTTTGATATATTATTTGTATTTTTAAGATTTTAAAATGAATTAGTATTATTGTTCTTAATTTTTTGATATATTATTTGTATTTTTAAGATTTTAAAATGAATTAGTATTATTTTTCTTAATTTTTTGATATATTATTTGTATTTTTAAGATTTTAAAATGAATTAGTATTATTGTTCTTAATTTTTTGATATATTATTTGTATTTTTTAAGGTTTAAAAATGAATTAGTTTTATTTTCTGAATATTTTGATATATTATTTGTATTTTTTAAGATTTAAAAATGAATTAGTTTTATTTTCTGAATATTTTGATATATTAATAGTATTTTTAGAAATAATACAAATTAAAAAGTTAATGTTTATTTATTTATTCAAAATTATTAATTACATCATTACTTTTGTTTATTAAAAGATTTATTTGAAATTCAAACAATAAAGAAATGTGGCATCGACCAACATGTTAATAAGATTGATATGATACTACTATCACATACATTCGTGCAAAACACTTGGATGCGGGACGGTATGGAACTCGGAAGTTAAGCGTGCTAGTGCTAGAGCAGTGGGAGGATGGGTGACCGAGCGGGAAGTTTGACCATGAGTAAGTAATTTGACTAGAGATAATTGTAGTTAGACGCTAAGCAAATAATACAAATTCTGAAAAAAAGGGAGTGAAAAAAAGGGAGAGAAAAATTGGTGTGAAAAATAATTAGAAACCCAAATGAATTAAGGAAATAACGAAATAAAGTCTAGTCCCGGTTCAGGTGGCCAACCGGGACTAAAGGTCCTCCGCCCCCCGGCTCCGCCACCCGCCCACGTGGCCGGGCCTTTAGTCCCGGTTCGTAAGCGGCGCGACTATAGGGGGGGGGGTGTTTAGTCGCGCATAGCTAGTCCCGGTTGCTCGGTCGGGACTTTTGGCCCTCGCGAACCGGGACTATATGCCTATTTTCTACCAGTGCCTCCGTCCAGGATTACCAGTCCCCTAGTGAAAAACTATAGGCGTTGCTAGGAATCGGCGTCCGATACTGTGCTTTCCATCAGACTAGCTTTTGGCCCTAGGATAGGAAGCAGCATGTCCGTTGGATTTTCTTCCGGGCCACGCGCATGGGAGTATCAAATTGATGAGGTCCCCTAATTATGGCACATTCCTCTGTTGTTTGCACAACAAAACCTCCGCTAACTACGCCCGTAAGAAAAATTTCGTTAATCTTGTTGCCTCATGCTCCCAAACTCCCTCGGTGGTTTCCAAAACAACTTTCCTGAATCACGTTCCTTCCATGTAAGGTCCAAATATTCACTCCAGATCCATATAATCCGGCATGATTGCAATTACAGAGGATGCTTCCTTTGAACACACGATGCTTCCTTTCTTTTTGAGGACACACAATGCTTCCTTTTTTTTGTGCGGACACACGATGCTTTCGTTTTCATTTCATACTTGTTTCCATCACACAAAAACATGCATCCAACCCTACATTCCATGCTTCCTAAATCATAATACATAGTAATGTTTTTTCTGCAAGCTGTGTCATGATTTGGTTTGTTGTGATGTCGTATAACTGCCTTTTCAAACACATTTATTTATAAATTTTGAAGCATGAACAATGTGGTACTAAACATTTTTATTGTATGGGAGTATACCTCTGTGTTATCGCTAACATATTGTGTTTATGATTGAAGCACAAAAAGAATATCCATTGACACTAATTCAATCTATACAAAAAATATACATACATCATCTCTTTGCACCACCACCACAACAACAACAACAACAAAAATACAAATTTCACTTCCGGCTTCGCATGTTGAACTGGCTGATCATGTGTGAGCTCCACGCGTGCCATGAATTACCCGTCGCCAACAAAGTAGCCACCAACATAGCAGGGGCCCGTTCTTGGCCATTTCACAACATCTTTGCAGCATTATTGGTATTCTGGTTGAAATGGATAAGCATGGCTGAATCAGGTGGAGCAAACTTTCCCTACAACAAGAAACAAGGAAGTGCAGACAAATATTGGTTGAAAAAAAAATTATTACATGAAAGCAAAATGTATGCACAATTATTTCAGTAAAGGAAGCAACACTAGCCCTGCTTGCAACACTTACTAGTATATGATGAATTAAAATAACTACAAGATAAAAAAAAATCACGATGGAATGGTTGTAGCATAAATCCACTATGAAACAGTAATATCAAATAAGGTTAGGAAACACTACAAGGAACAACAATGAAGCACACATTGGTAGTGGTTGAAACAATATATTTCAAGAAGCAAAATGCATGTACCACAATTTTGGTATTAGAAGCAACATTGGTTGCGGTTGAAGCGCACCCTACTTGTAGTCAAAGCAAAATGTAAGTATCATAATTTTGGTAAAATTAGCAAAATTGGCTGTGGTTGAAGCACGCCCTACTACTAGTTGAAGCAAACTGTATGTACCATAATTTTGGTAAAATTAGCAACATTGGCTGTGGTTGAAGCACACCCTACTACTAGTCAAAGCAAACTGTATGTACCACAATTTTGGTAAAAGAAGCAACTTTGGCTGTGGTTGAAGGACACCCTAATGTCTATACAATAAAATAAAATAAACATTAGTAATGGTTGAAGTAAAAATTCACTACCATGGTACTGACAATTAGAACAACAAAATTAAACAAATAGACCATGCATGGCTCTACTGATGCAATTTTCTAGATCGAAGAAATGAATAGTATACTCTGAAGCATGAAATCAATGCCATCTCAACATAATTCATATACAGGCGAAGCATACAAATTTGAAATTCGGTGTCAACCATTCTTGTCACACTATGTAGGTGTCTAAGTACGTGATCTACAATAACAATCGGTACCATTGAAGCAATCAAGAAAACATGGTGAAAATTAACGAAGCCAAGGTAAAGCTCTAGATCTTGTCTGTGATGCTGAAAATAACATGCATCTTGTGCGGCTCTAGTGAACTTCTCCAACTGGTGAGCCAACCACTTGCTGGTGATAGGCACCGGGGCTGGCATTGGGGTGGCGATGTGGTAAGGTTGCGGGAACAGATTGGGCGCGCGAGGCGACACAGAGCCGCAGAGGGTATGAGGTGGCCGACACCGGGGAAACAGGCGCCAGGCGGCGCGACAGAACATGAACCCGGCTACCCCATGGTTCGACCCAGAAGGGGGCGCAGGGCGAGGGCAGGACGGGCACAGGCATGGCGCATGAAGTGTTGGGCATAGAAACGACTCCAGGGAGAAACCATTGGTGGCAGCCTGCTATGGAGAGGCGATTTGGGATAAGGAGTACGAATCGCAACTGGGAGCTATAATTCCGGAATTAGGTGGGCATCATATGGGGGATTAATGGACATTTTGACGTGCGCTGGAACCTGCTGTGTGGCCGGTGGGTCGTGGGATGCAATATAGATAGACGGCAGCCAATCGTTCCGATAATTCCATTCCCATCGGACTAAGATACATAGTATTTACCAAAAACTATTTGTCCAGAAATTATCTCTCCATAAGCCCCCTAATCATTAATTATCCTAAATAAGTGTGGCCTAATTAATATAAAATCTTCACATTCCTGTCTCCCCATAGGACCATAGTCATTAATTTGCCTAAATAAGTGGCCTAATTAATGTCTATTATTAAGAAAATTACGTCATTGGAGGAAATGGTAGATCATGCCTCGATATATCACCCCAATAGGATGTTACCTTGGTCGCGATGCAATTCACTAGGAGTCTAGTAATCCTGGACGGAGGGAGTAACATAGATATAGTATCATAGCACATATAACTACAAAATTAAATTGCAAGAAAATCTTGTATGTGTATTTATCTTGAAATTCTACTCTCTCCGTACTGGTGTATAGGGCATAATACCAAAATCATGCAGTCCCATCTCTTAGGCACATTTTGCATTAATTCTCTTCTAATTAGTGGGTGGCTGCCTCTCTCCACCCCTCTCCACCAATGCACGTAATATTTAAAACCCAATAAATGAATAGCTAGGGCCCAGAGAATTGCTATAGGTGCCCTGTACACCAAGACGGAGGGAGTACAAAACATTAAATAGTATGAGACTATGGGACTAACTTATGATATAGCCAGGCATAGCCGTGTGCTACCAGGACTAGGAGACAATGTACGAGTCGGTTAGCCAGTTCAGGAAACTGCGAGGTCTAGTACGAGCAGGTTTCCTATACACATACCACACCGGTCCTAGGCAAAAACTTGACGTGCCTTTGTCTTCTTTTGTCATAGATCCTGTGGAACGGAATCACAGCACAAGGAAATAAACCCAATCTATTGGAACCTACGCGCTCGGAAATAGACTCGCCAACCGGTCCAGTGTGGTCATCCTGTTCGTTGCTCGCTTCTATCCATGAATTCCATCGCAGAGGAGCTTCTACGTGAGGTCCTTCTGAAGCTGCCAACAAGGGACGTCATCCGTTGCCGCTGCGTCTCCAGGCTATGGCGCGACCTCGTCACTGACCCATCCTTCCTCAATCGCCACAACAAGGCCGCCCACCTCTTCTCCGGCAGGGACGCGGACGCATTGCTTGTCTACCAAACTAGTCCGCCTTGTAGGAGCTTGGAGACCAGTGTTTAGTGCTTCGTCGGCAAAGCCGATATGCCGCATGACCGATCTGGCTAACGGATACCGCCCAACAAGCATATGCAATGGTTTCATCCTCCTCTCCTCCAATGTCCTAGGTCAAGCGGTGATTGTGTTAAACCCTATCACTGGGGAGAAGCTGCAGGTTCTGCCACCACAACCCTACTGCACGACGGACGTCTTCACCATGGGGTATATATATAGTGGGTCCGCCCACCAGCACAAGTTATTCCGTCTCTTCTTCCCGGATTTCTGGAATTTGTACATTGACGTACAAACTTTGGGTGGTGAGGGTGGATGGCGCCGCCCATACTACTACCCGTATACAGGGGTAAGATGGAGCGGGGCGCTTCCTACGCTTGTTGACCGCAAGCTCTACATGGTGATACGGAATCAGTCTCCTGTTTCATCTGACAGGATATTGGCAATCGATGTGGCGATGGAGACACACTCCATGTACCGCCTCCCCGAGTACCCGTTGATCAACACAACGACCGTGTACACCTTCGAGCTACGCGGGCTGTTGTGTATCGCCATGCACGTCCACGACATGCCTGATGTCGAGCTCCGTATCTGGGACACGCTGCCACCGAAGCCTCAGTTAGGTCCCACCGAGTACACAGGAGCTAAAATTCATAGCTGCCGCTGGGAATTGCGCTACCACTTTTCATGCGATCCCAAGTTTTCCTATTCCCTCGACAATCCATGTGGCGCTTGGGTTGACCATAAAGGGATGTTATGCTGCATCTTGGGCGATGGCCTTTACAAGTACAACACTACAAAGGAGGACGAACACAAGGAGAAGAAGGATACTGGTTGCCGTTACATGAAATGGGAAAACCATGTGCGGCTGCCATCGCCGCCGCCTGGTGGCAATAGCAAGTGGACCATCTTAGGGGGATACCGCCCTGCACTACTTTCGCCCCATGATCTTTGTGCACAGCAGGACGATGACATCTCCCACCACAAATACAAGGACGACTTTCTAAGTGCTTTTGAATCTCACAAATCCTCCAAGAAACGGTGCCGCTACCTATAGTGGTTGCGTGCCACCCTTGTCTCATACAAATATATACCACGGGGCACCAAACCAATGAAAGTAGCATTCGTTGATGTTTTTAGTAAATGCTTCGGATGTGTTACATGCGATCTCAAGATTTAGAGTATGAAAATTGATATTCTGGTCAGATGTATTATGGGCGAAGTACCTCAAATTTACTCATACACTTTTGGATTGTAATAATAATAATTACAGTGTAATATTTGGACCAGCAATATTTTTTGTTTACTACTGTCAAGGTAGCGATGCAAAACACTCAATTACTGAACTTTTGTTTTCTCGGATTGGTTTGTAAATTCAAACCACTCGGCATGCTCCTCTTTCTTGTAGAACTTAGTTACTAAAGAAATATAGTTTGATGGTAGAGTGCACGGCAAGACAACCGTGGTAGTAGGACAAATAATGTTGGTACATACCATGCACAATAATTTCTTTTACCATGAAAAGTATTTTTTTTTCTTCTGTCAATATCAGCTGACTGCCTCCAGAGAATGAACGTGCGTGACAGATCCAAGTTACCCTTGTCCAATCGTAGTACGTGGTCTCCAATTATAAAACACAAGAACATGGCATAGTACGTACGTACGGAGGCACGTGACGGAGGTAGTAGGAACGAAACCATGTTGATCTTATAGAAAAAAGGCTTTATTGCTCGGCTTGCAGGGAAGCCACCACCAAAGTCACAGATTACAACCAAAACGCGACAAGAAACTAAGAAGACAAAATTCAAGGCTCCCCTAGCTAAAAACATCGGAAGAAGGAACGCAGGTCCGAAGGGGGACACACTAACACACCCACGCAGAGGTGAAGCAGCCCGGACAACATCCACCCCGCCCCCCCCTCCCCAAGAACGGAAACATCGCCAAACACAGGGACAGCCGCTAGCCCACGCCTCTACCCGCGCACACCACCAGTTTCATCTCCCTGCACTTGAGCTTGATTTTCTCCATTGCCTCCTCCCAGCCTGCTTCTAGCTTCGCATGCGCCACACTTCCACTGGTTAAGAAACGATAAGAGAGAAAAAAGATTATTCAGCGGAGATAAACATAATTTGTTGTTAAAGACGAAATCGTACCGGGTAAGCCAGATGGCCCAGCACGCCGCGCCAGCAATCGCCCAACCCAACCTCATCATCTTTTTGCTATTGCCTTAAAGAACCAGCCATTCAAAGTCCTTAAAACAAGTGGGTGGAGAGCTCCACCCTAAAACATCCTTCACCGTCCACCTTAGCAAATGAGACATGGGGCATTGGAAAATTAAGTGGGTCGCAGTCCCCCCCCCCCCTCCGGCCAGCCCTTGGACTTAATGTCGCACCCGAACTTCTATAGGATACTCACCGGGCCGCTAAACAGTAGATGATTGGATTACGGGGCCTACCTGCACCCGCACCTCTTACGAGTAGGCCAACACGTATACGTGTGACAACCAACCTTTACTATTCATCGTCGGCGCAAACCATCCCATAGAAATCAGAATACTTCCATTGACGTACTTCATACCATACACACATGGTACGTCAACGGCATTTTAACAAGTGATATCACAACAGATCTCTAAGACACAAAGAAATAGAAATAAGTGGCAAATAGCTCTCACTAGAGCAGAGATAGCAAATACAATCATGTAGAGGACACATGTCCCAACAATTCATCATTACATCACAGCGGAAGCATCCAAAATGTCTGAGTACAGACAAGATCCAAATAGGCCTAAGAGGCCGGAAACGAAAAGGAAACAGAGCCCATCCACGAAGTCTCGGATCCTGCCCGGGTCCGCTATCTACTCGTCAACAGCCTCGTCATACTCCACGTAGTAGCCACCATGGGGATCTTCGGAAACATAGTCTGTAGAACACGCAGCCCCAAAGGGGTCAGTACAGACGAGTACTGGCAAGCAAGACTCACAAGATACCAAAGTGTACCCGGCAACACCAAGTACAGATGCTCTGGGTTCAACGGAAGAATAGGTGATACAAAAGATGCGGCAGCGGGCTGCAGTAACCAACTATAGAGACACGCTACAACTTCCGGCTAAGAGAAAGAAGATAAGATAGCGTATCGTAACCAACTACAACTACTCACCAAACAATACCCATCCAATGTTACCCCCTACTAAGGAAGCAACCCAAGGAAAACTCACACTGTTGATTAGGGTGACATCATTCTTATGGTGGAGGTAATCTATATTACTAGTCAAGTTATTATCGTTAGGTGTAAGTTGTCTGAGTACTTGTTAGCCAGCACTTTCACCAAGTCATCCATAACCGCGGACAACACGGCTTCTCGAGAAGATTTAACCCTGCAGGGATGCACCAATGTGGCCGTACACGTAAGAATAACCCGCCAGATGGAAATGCACTTCCACCAAGCGAGGCACTCAACACAACCCAACTCTTCTTCGCATCAAGCCCAAAGAACCACGTGCTGTGCGTGCGCGGCTAATCGAGCCCCCACGAAGAAAAGGGGGACCCTCATAGCACTGGAAGACCACGCCGCCCTAAATGCCGACTACAAAAGTTCCACCCTGGCCTCGGGTTCGCACCTGCATATGCATGCATCAAATGGAAAGCCCGAACTAAGTGTGGCGATTTGGACGAGATGCGAATCGAATCAAATTGAGGGGGGCGCCCATACACGCTTCCCACATGCGGTTAGTGCGCTCATCATGGATCAGTAGACAAGACCCTTTTCCTAATTAAGTTCGACACTAGCATGCCTCAAAACCACGCCGGGCCTCCTGCCGGTGCCTTATCATCAAATTATTATTACCCATAACATTAACATGATTGTTGTTTAACATCGAGCCCCAAAACATAATAAATATGGTAAAAGAAATAACGGACATCAGACTCGAGCACAACAACCCTAAGCATGCTAGTAAGACACAGGCAACAAGCAACAGGGTTATAGGTGTGGAGGTGAGGCCATATCAGGGTTAAAGGATAACATGTGATAGGATCGGAACACCAGCAACGATTCATAAGGCTAGCAGAAAAGACAACGGAAAGTATCGGTATCCAGTGTGGAAAGGACACAATGGTTCATGTGAGTGAATACTTGCCTGCAAACTCAGTAGCCTGGTACTGGGCTAACTCCTCTGAAGTAGTGTCGTAAACCTCGTCTGTCTCAACGTCGTCGTCCATTCGAGAAGAAGCAAACACACAACGCAGAGAGACAAACAATCAATAACATGGCATAATGCACAAACATGGGATGATGCATGACAATTTAATTGATGCATCAATGATAAGCTAGTTGACATGGTGACATAATTAAATGGGCCCATATGCAATTGGGATTGCATATGGAAAAGCCCATGTGCATTAATTGAGAATTAAATGAACTACAACTAAACATTGGTTAAAGTGGATTAAATGCATGAGAGATGATAGAAACATCTAGGAAATTAAATTAGCTTCAACTAGATATTTTATTTGCCAAAGTTGGAGTTGTAGAAATTTAGTTGTGGCTTTTGGCGTTTTATTTGAATAAAAATCAGTACTGAAATTAGTGCAAGATTTAGTTTCTCAAAATGTTATTATTATTGCATATTTGGATAGAGCATTTAATTTTGATTGAAAAACATGTCTTACTTTTTGAATTTGGAATTAAAATGAATTAGTTATGAATTAAACAAGTTTGAACAAGATTTGAATGGATTTAATTCAAGTATTAAAATTATTTGAATTTTATTTGTTCAAAACATTAAATAAAATTCATATTTGAAAAGATTACATTTTTCTGGTTTGAAAACATGTCTTACAAATTAAATTTGAGTTTAATTTGATTTAGTTATGTTTTTGAACAATTTTAAATGAATTAAATAAGGTATAGAAAATAACATAATTTTTAATTGTTCAAATTAGTAAACAGGTTGCATATTTGAAAAGTTTAGGAAATTTTGATTGGAATGCATATTTTATTTATTAGGTTTGGATTTAAAATGTCAAAGTTATTTGCATTTGAAATCGGGGGCTATTTCTGCAATTTTTGAAAGTACTAAATTTGGTCCAGGGGCTTGGATGCGAAAAGAAACTTCAGAAAAGGGTCCGTGGAATATTTTCCACGCGGGGCAGCTCAGCCCTAGGTCACTGGCCAGTGGGCCAGCGCCTAGCTGGCGCCTGCGTGGCCGCGGGTGGAAGCTGGCGTGGCTTCCACCATCGCTGACAGGAGGGCCCCCTTGGCGCGCGTGGCAGCGGAACAAAAAGGTGGAAATTATTCCGCGGCGGGGAGGGATCGAACCCGCGTCGCGGGCGTGCGGGCGCAGCGCGCGTGCCACTGCGCTGCTGGAAATCTTCGTGACAGAAGAGGGGGGCTTGGGGTTTTGAGGTGCAGTTCGCTGTTTTAACTAAAACTGCAGTTTCAGTTAGCTGAAACTTCACCGATCGGAGGCAGACGCCGGCGTCGAGCTGCGCTGCGGGGTTGCTGCGTGCCCGTGGCGTGTGCAGGGAGGGGCGTGAGGTGTGTGTGCTGGCCGCGGAAGCAGAGGGGAAAGAGGAGGACGTGGTGCTCACCGGGGAGTAGATGGAGAGGAGGAGCTCGGTGCGGTGGAGGTGGCCGGCGACGTGGATGGAGACGGCGGCGGCGATCCGGGGCCTCCCAGGCCCTGGCGATAAACCGAGGAGGGAGACGGAAGTACGGGGAACCGATTCCCGCGCTCAGCCCGCGCGGAGGAGCATCACAGCGACGGCGATCGCCGGCTGTTGCCGCGGTGGCGTGCGGTGGTGGAGGGTCCAGAGAGCAGAGAGAGAAACGGAGGAAGGAGGAGGGGAAAACGGCGGCGGCGTGAGAGAGATGGAGGAGGAGGTCTAGGGCAGGAGGGAGGAGCCCGTGGGCGTGTTAAAAGGAGGAGGAGGCGCGCCTGCAGCCGTCCCATCCTCTGTCTGCTCGACGTGGACATCCCCGATGACCTGCCGTACAGAGGTAGGGGATGGGGAGAAAAGGTGGGCTGGGCCTGGGGGGCTGTGGTGGGCTCAGCCCACTTGGCTGGCCTGCCCCCTTCTCTCTTTCTGTTTTATTATTATTTTTTTGTCTCTCTCTGTTTTTTTTTTGCTGAAAAGAAAAAGGGAAGAAAAGAATAGTTTTTGGGGTTGGAAAAAAAATTTGGAATAATTTTTTATAGGTTAATTATTACAAAGCTCAGCTGTGCAATTGTTTGTTTTTCAAAATTTTGAATTTTGTTGCTGTTTGAAAATTCAAATGAATTTGAGTGAACTTGGTGTTAAATGAATTATTGAAAAGAAACAATTTAATAGTTTGAACTTTCAAGTTTAATGGAAACAAATAAATGGTTTGATTTCCAAGTTTTATTTGAAACATTGTAACAGAACAAGTATGAAACAAATAGATTTGAATTTTGGTTTGAAAATCAAATGGAAAAACAAATGAAAACAAATGCAATGCTTATGATGACATGATGCAAAACATAAATTAACAAAGAGCAAACATTCTAATGGTGTTTTTCATACTTGGGATGTTACACTTAAGCTCTTTTGTCACTTGAATGTGCCCTCTAAAGCACATCCAAGCGAAGATCTTAATTTTCAACGGAATATGTGCCTTCCACTATCCGTTCAATTTGGTGTCCACCCCTCCGGCATCAAGCACCTCTCTATACAACGATCTCGCCGATTATTTTTTGAAGGACTAAGGTTCCAGAAGCCAACATCCTCGTCAGCATTCAGTTGTCTGTTACTTGAAAGAACATTAAGATCGTTCCATTCAGCTACCTCGTGAATGCCCAATGATCTTCTAAAATCAAGGATTTTTTCTCTGTTACTAAGCACCTCTGCCACCGAGGCATTCTGGTGATTGCAGATAGAGAAAAGTTTAGGGAACAACGAGCAGAGGGGGATATCACCGGCCCACACGCCCTCCCAAAAACCAGCGTTTTTACCGTTACCAGCTTTGTACGCCAAACTGCAACGCACCCAATGTTTAATGGCATGCCACCCTTTCCAAAATTGGGATCCACCCACCGCCTTAGACCTGAAGAAACCTCCATCTCACAGGTACTTGCTCCAAAGTATTTGACAATTCAAGTCCTTATCTCCTCTTTCCAATTTAATTATTCATTTAGCGAGGTGGGAGATATTTCTTGCTCTAGTTTCAGCAAAACCCAAGCCCCCCATATCCGCAGGTCTACAGATCTCGCTCCAACGCACCATTGATGTCTACTTTGACTAACATAACCTTCCTAGAAAAACTTTGCTCTGTGCATATCAATTTTGTGTTGAATCCCCTCCGGGATCAGGTAAAACCCCATGACATCTTGAGGGATTGAGCTTAGGCACGAGTCGATAAGGATTCCCCCCTAGAAACTGGCTGCCAATAACCCAATCTCTTAAGTATCTTACAAGGCAGGAACTCAAAATCTCACAGAAGCAGCTTGCGATTCGAAACTGGAATCCCTAGATACATCATTGGAAGAGATCTTGGGATACAGTTGAAAAGACCGCCTACCCGAATCGGTTCATCTCTGTCTGCTCCAAAGAAAAAAAACTTCGCTTTTCTCATAATTGATTTTTAGGCCAGACATTGCCTCAAAACAATACAGCAAGAATTTCATCACCATAATGGAGTTATCATCCAGGTCGAGGAAAAGGAGTGTATCATCCGCATATTGGAGATGCGAGACCCCACCCTCCACTAAATCAGGGACCAAACCTTTTAGATGGCATTTTTGGTTGGCTTTGAGAATGAGGGTACCTAGAGTGTCCGCTACGACATCGAAGAGCAAAGGTGACAGCGGGTTTCCCTGACGGAGCCCCCTGAAAGTTCTAAAATAATTTCCGTTCTCACCATTTAAATTGACACAAACTTTTCCTATTTGGACGGCCAACGCCATCCAATCAATCCATTTTTTATTGAAACCCTTCTTTTTGAGGACCTTCGCAAGGAAACCCCATTATACTCTATCGTAGGATTTCTCAAAGTCTAGTTTCAGGGCCACCCCCTCAGATTTTTATGGTGGAGTTCATTCAACACTTCATGCAGGACTGAGACCCCCTCCAAGATGTGACGGCCTGGGACAAAAACTGTTTGCGTTGGTAAAATAACTTTGTTCGTAATCACAGTCAATTTGTCTGTAAGCACCTTTGTAATCAGTTTGAATATGACATTGAGCAAGCAAATGAACCTATAATGTTTGATGATGTTGGCGTCTTTGAGTTTTAGAGCTAGGATGTTGACCCCATAGTTTAGTCCGCCTAGATCCAGCGTGCCTTTGTGGAGATCATCAAAAATCTCTTTAATTCCGTTCCTCATCTTCGGCCGAAACACTTTGTAAAACTGTACCGAAAAGCCATCTGGGCCTGGGGCCGTGTTTGATTTTAGGTTCTTGACTGCCCCTTACAGTTTCCTCCATCGAGAACGGGTTGACGAGATTGACACTATCCTCACAAGTAATCCTGCCCTCATGACACCAAATCAGCCCCCCCAATTAGACTTTACAGCCCAAATCTTTGCCTTCCAAGACGATCTTTATCTTCAATCACATCGTCTCCATCTTCCAAGGAGAGGATTGTTGTTTTCCTTCTTTTTCCATTTGCAGCCAAATGGAAAATGTCGTGTTATTGTCGCCCTTAAGCAGCCATTGTTCCCGTCCCCTACGTTGCCAGTACTTTTCCTCCTCAGCAAATAGACGTGATAAGTTCCCTTCCAGTTCATATCTCTCCCTCCAATCTGTCTCTTCCAGCAAGCCTACATCTCCCAACTCATCTAATTCCTTCGTTTTTAGAGGTAACTCATTTTTCCTACGAAAGAAAAAAAACCCTATCATTCTTCGCCCAGCCTTTGGGGAATTATTGTAATTCGGTTGTTGGGCCCTCCAAAACTCTAGAATTCTCACCCGTCTACGAACCGGCCATTTTGTCTCAATCAAATTCTGAAAATCCGGCCTATCAAACCAAACATATTCCACTCTGAATAATCTAGTACGAACTAGTTGTGCGACACCTAGATCCACCAACAGTGGCAGTGATCCGAACCTGATCTGATTAGGGAAGAAACCACCGCCAGAGGGTATAAGGCCTCCCACTGCAGAGTGCTTCCCGAATGCCGGAGCTCCCTGAGGTGTAAGAGATTTATCATGACATTGAACTTGAACATCACACACTTATGGAGGATCCCCCGTGATTTCTCATTCTCAAACCTGATGACATTGAATTCTACACCGAGATACACTGGGATATTTATACGAAGCACTTTGTCCATGATCTCCGCGAAGAATAAGTATTTCTTATCAGCCGCAACCGGCCCATAGATGTTTATAATTTCCCATCTAGCTTTAGTCCCCAGATCCCTATTACTTGCACTAAGAAAAAAATCACCCAGATTAGAACCTTCCACTTCAAAGGTATCTTTTCTCACCGCTATCACCATCCCTCCCGAATGCCCAACGGCAGCTTTCTCAATCCACTCAAACTGAAAACAACCCCCTACCTCCCTCATGTCTCGACGAGACAGTTTAGTTTTAATTGTTTCTTGCAAATAGATGACTGTCACCTTCTTGTCTCGAACAAAGTCTCCAACCTGTTGCCTTCTCCCCAAACCACCCATACCCCTCATATTAGAAACAAGGATTGTCGGTTCCTTCTAACCTTCGTCTTCCTTTAACATGAAATAGTGATTTGTGAAGTTATAGCACACATACATTTCGGTCCGAAGATTTCATGGGACGATAGCGTTTTTTTGGTGTCGTCGGAAAGCTTTTGAAAAGATAGGCTTCGCCATACCAGCCACACGCTCTATCGTTACCAACTATTTGATGTGCCCCTTTTGGGCCGCGTGTCGCTATTCCGTGTGTCATTTTATGAATTAATGTGAGTTCATCTCGACCAGTTGTGATATGGAATATTCTACAAAGATATTTTGATATCCAAGAGATTTTTATGCCACTTTATATAAAAAATATTATAATATATTAAGTGGCAACAGATTTAGTTTTTTCCTACTATATTTAATTTCCTATGGTTTCTTGGATTCAATTTGTTAATGACCTAAAATATTTACAATAGAAAAATATTCTTAGTAAAATGCAAAACTTGTATATCTAATGATAGATCGTATTACAGATGACGAATAATTTATTATCCCGTACACATCAAAATATGATGGGAATGGTATATTACTCCTTCGACCTAGGAATTTCTCAGTTATCATTCTACCCTATTTACGAATGTTCACACCGGCGGTTCTTAGCATTGACCTAAAATAATTATTCATCAATTAGTTGTGAAATATTAAAACAATAAAAATAAAACAAAAGTCATGTCAGTAGTAAAATGATATATACTTTATGGCATACAAATTTATTTAGGTATAATAAGTATCACAGTTTCGTATAAATAAAAGATGAAGTACATAAGGAAAAAAATAAGAAAATTGTGTAGTCCACATATATCATAATATTTAATTATATGGTTATTGTTATAAAAAATATGCTCTACATACCTGTCTTTGTGGAGTCGCTCGTGTAGTTGCTCTATTCTCGTCCACTTAGTAAAATCAAGATCTTTCCAATTATAAATAGTCAAATTTTCTTAACTTTTAAGAATGTCCAAATGGTATTGTGGTCCTTACAGCTGTAAAATTATGATAAACCTAAGCGAT
Source organism: Alopecurus myosuroides (assembly GCA_028641055.1). Taxonomy (NCBI): domain Eukaryota; kingdom Viridiplantae; phylum Streptophyta; class Magnoliopsida; order Poales; family Poaceae; genus Alopecurus; species Alopecurus myosuroides. The sequence continues at coordinate 11,201,698 of CM054060.1, forward strand.
AGCGAAATCCACAACATTCTATGAAAAATATTATAAATGTTATGGTAACAGACTATAATAGCTCCACTGTGCTTCTAACACAATGAGCCGAGTACTTGTATCCCGTAATTCTCAAGATTGATGGAAGCTAAATACCAGTGCGAGTCCGTGATATATTTTGGAAGATGAATCTACAATCAAGACAATGAGTTATTTGTAGATATGTAAAATCATGAATAAAAATCAACTAAAACTAAATTTTGAAATTTAGGGGTATGGATGTTACCAGATCATAATTGATGTCATAGTCATAGCTCCATGAATTCTAATTTCGCCATCCCGTTTTAAGAGTCTGGTAACAAAGGGATTCTCATAATGCACTTTAGTATTATTCTGATTTTGTACACATAGCTTACATTCTTACAACCTATATATGCGCTGATTACCTATACAAAATATTTTAAAAATATATTAATAATGGGTATTTAAATAATCGGAAACTATTTCATTGTTAGGAAGGGTTACTTACTTCATCGTCTAGCGATGTGACTTTATCTAGCAGGCACGCCAAATAGCTTTGGTTGATAGATATACCATCTATCATCACCAATATATCATCTTTTGGGGAGTCAGCTATAGAAAAATGAGCACAATCATGCTGGTTGGTCAATGCATTATCTGCAAAACGTAAGAAAATGAATAAATCGATTATATGGATATTTGCGTTTTATCTTGATTTAACTATACTTAAAAAATTCTAGTTTTTTTACCTTGTGGGAGGTAGTCATACATTACATTATTTATTATATGGTTAGGTAATATGTTTTCTTATCATCATCTAAAACTGCTTGTTTATCACCATGTTCTCAAAAATGTTTCTCCATTCATCAGTTCAGAAACTGGACATAACGTCGACATGGTTGGCAATGGAGCACCATTGATCTGATAATCTGATTCTAAACCATTGGACTCTGAACATTGAGAAACTAGAGATTATCCTCGGATGGTAAGTGATGGCAGTGTATCATCCAAAATACTTGATTCGGAAAATATTGACTTTTTGAAAGCATGGTTATAAAAATACTCAGTAGTGGTTGTTTCAATGTTGTCAGCCATGTCTGAAGACATGAGCAAATACAAAAGTTAAGCATCCCATACTCAAAGTTTCAAATAATAATTCAAAAATGAATGCATGAAGTGCACATAAATGAGGATTTCGTAAATAAATCGGAAATAGAGTGCTTCATATAATATACGTGTTGTTTCTGTCAGATCCAAATCAATTTAATATTCTAAGCTGGTTGTCCTTGCTAAGTTACTTCAATGGTCGTAGAATAGATAAGTCACAAAGGGGAAGCTTGCAAGATACTGAGAGGCCCATCTACCAGTCAAGAATCACTAAAATAAAGAGAATTATTGTGCAGCAACTTCCACAATGAACCTAGAATTGTTCTCAATGGTATTTTCATAAAATAAGAAATAAAATCAAAATAAGAAGAAATGATGAATCGAATCTATGAGTTGCGTTCTTATTTTGATTGTTTAGAATTTTTTATTGTGGAAAGAGGGACAACTTTAGTTTGAAGGATGAAAAGCTAGAGCACGAGCATGTTAGCTATGCAGATCCACATACACAGTTCCTATCGAGTGGTTCTGTAGGAGTTGGACAATGGGTGGTTCCTGTCCCACCATTTTGCTGTTCCGTAACTCATAAGTTCCTTTTCCGTGGAAAACAGGAGGATTCGAGTTGGCAGGGCTTCTAGAGTGTGAAAACAAGAACAAATTCTGGATACAACCACACAGCAGGTATAGCAACATGTCAATTTTTAGAAGGAATGTGTTTAAGATGTAGCTTCAGATGTTAACAAGTACAATACATAAAACTATTCCTTGTGTAGGAAGTAGTTTCAGTGAACCGAAAAGACATAAAAATAATATTCTTGAAAACACCAAGAGAAGGTATTGGGGGTAAACAAACATTGATCACACTAAATTGCTAGGGACGACATGGTGAGTAACTTGTGCGTGCAGGTTCAGCTTAATTAGGTATCGGAAACTTGGTGTGTATTCATCCGTCTATTCGGTCGTCTCACTTCTAGTTATTAAGTAATGAATTAATGAAATCAATCTGTCCAACATAGAACGGGAGACATGATTAGCGTAGCTGAAGCGTCGTTGTTGCATGTGCCACACGAAGCACTTCTGAGCGGGAATCCCGTTGGTGATTCAGGGTGTGGTCTTGATCGAGGGATTTGGTCGGTTTTATATGGGTGACCCATGGCCGCATGTTCCGTGGTTGTACATGAGTTGAATTCCATATTCGCATAGGATTCTGAATTATCCGGATCGGTATTTCTTTGTCTGAGCCTAGATTGAGTTGTAATTTTGGGTGCGATTAGGGAAACGTCGGCCTCTCCGAAGCTAACGGAAGGGGAAAAGAAGCGGACGCGAGAGCGACACGTGGCGGACGCATGTGCGAGGAAGCGGACGGAGGGAGTACACACATTTCTTTTCGTATTTGTTTTTTCAAAACGAAATATCTTAAGAACCGTAATTCGGAATTATGAACCGTTTTCATATTTGAGCTACTCGCGTTGATCTTCAAAACTAGATCCGATGTTGATAGGTTTCGAGAATTTTTTTTTCCGAACTTTGTACACTCTGTTGTTTATACTTTATACTTTCGGTAGCACGCACGCGCGTGTGTACACCTTGTACACCATGTATATCTAGTATCACGATGCTCGGCTTCGTCTCGAGATTTGTTTTACGGCTTTGCTTCGCCTCGATAACCATTTATAAAAATCTTGAAGGGGTTACATAGATCGTTGTGCGCATTGATCGAAGCGTGCATTCGTGGTAGTGCGGGGTATGGCTCATCGTTGCCTCGTATTACCGCTCGGCTTCGTCTCGAACAAAACGCCTACGACGTTTAACTAAAAAGTACACGCTTATTATATCTAAAAAGTATAAGAAAGTAGTTACTAAAAAGTATACAAACGTTGTTTCTAAAAGTATACATGTTGTATGTGAAAGTATAAAAAAAATGCTACCGAAAAGTATACAAATGTTGTTATGAAAGTATAAATAATCTGTTACTAAAAGTATGAAAAAACTGTCCTGGAAAGTAAAAAAAAATGTTACTGAAAATATAAAAAAACTGTTCTAAAAAATATAAAAAAAAAGTTACTGAAAGTATTAAAAAAGGTGTTCTGAAAAGTATACGCACGGTGTACCTCGGAGTACATCCGCCTGGGCGTACAACCGCCTGACGGACCTTCACTGGGTGTACACCCTCTGGGTGTACAAAACGCGTGGGTGTACAAACTTGTGAGTGTACATCCGCCGGATGTACAACCATCTGGGCATACACCCCTTGTGCACGTGTGTGTACGTCAGCACATGCACTTGGGACGTACTTCGTTCACTGCACGTGGGGCGTACAGCCGTGTGTAATTGGACGTACATCCGTGTTGATTCTGGGTGTACAAAAAAAAAGAAACCTATCAACATGGGATCTAGTTTTGAAGATCTCGACGCGTGGATCTCAAATATGAAAACGGTATGTAATTTTGAAAAACGGTTTGCGAGATTTTTTTTGTTGAAGAAACGGATCTCGCGTGTGAAAAAGAGAAAACCCACCAAAACTCTCTGGCGGCGACACTTGTCACGCGTGCGGACACTCTATGGAGGTTAGGAGGACGGAGAAGGTGACAATTTTCGCGCTGTGGGCACACACTGGGTGACCTTCCGGAAGGGATGCCTTTTTCTAGTGATTTCGTGTAATTTTTCTTTTGAGTGATCGATTGGAAATTGTAGAGTTTGGGCCCATATTGGGCCGGGCCACTAGGCGCAGTGTCCTGTTCTTTTTAGCCATCACGCGTGTGATGCATGTAAAATGCATACATGAACTTTGCATGTTATTACTTGTTTTTTCTACATATTAGCAACTTATATTCATGTTTTATAATGATTTGGGGGATTTTCTGAATAATCCCCCTTCTTTTGGTTCGAACCCTGTTTTTCCAGAAAACGTACTTTTTAGTGTTTAGGACTTTCCGGGAGTTTCGGGACTCCAAAAAGGGCAAGGCAAAATAGCACGGTTAAGAATTTTTGAGGCGAAGACCATGGGCCAAAGTAGAGGGCCAAAAGGCCAACCAGGTGGCAAAGAGGACCCTCCACGCGGCCAAATTCCCTGGCCGCGTGAGAGGCCCCCTTTTTGCCACCGTGGCTCCGATGACGTCGATCTTCCTTCTCCCGAGTGTTTCGTGACCTAAAAACGACTATATAAAGGGTCCTCTGGCCTTTTCGAGGAGGAGGCGGCGCCGAGAGACGAAACCACGAAACAGAGAGACAGAAGGCTACCGTCGGAGAAGATCGGAGGGGGAAAACGCCGCCGGGATCACCCCCGGAGGGCTCCACCCCCCTCCGGCGTGTTCATCATCAGCATCTACAGCAAGATCAGCTTCATCTCTCCACTGTAATATCTTGGCAAACACGATGTATGATGTAATACTATATTCCCTTGATGTATTGTGTCTCCCCGTCTATGTTTGAGTAGTGAATTGTTCTTGGCAATGGTGAAATAGTTCGTTGATTGGTTGCATACAGGTTTGTTATGTTCTATGATTGTCTTTATGTACAATATATGAGTGCACGCATATGTTGGGGAATGCATGTAAGGTGATCACCGGTAGCATAATGGAGTGGTGGTGACTTGGGAGTGACAGTAACCTGAGACCGAGCCACAAAGTTAAGTTATTGGGGGATATATATAGGAGACCTTAGAACGTAAAGCTATGGTGGGACTTTATGTCTTAATCAATCTTGTGCAGTCATTTACTTGGCCACATGATCCATCATAAGGGGTTGTAGATCATTTACTTGACTATACCTATTCATGGCTCCTTCCTAGAAGAAACAGCTAAGACTAAAACATGTGCTCACTAATTATGACAAGCACACGGACAAAACACCTATTGCTAGAACACTTGCTCCCTCGAGATACCTGATATATTTGCTGCTTGCTACTTGTGAAACTTGCTTTAGGATTACTTGCATTTGAAACTTGCTTCACTAGTTACTAGACAAACCCCACTCCACGTCACTTGCTTTTAATTAGTTAGTTCCTTTTAGTCAAACTTATTGCTTTGCATAAACATCCATATAAGAGGGTTATAGGGCTTTAGAGAATAGATAGCTTACCTTCATCTCCTTGTGGGTTCGACACTCAAATACTTATCGAAAAGTATTACAATTGATCTCCTGCACTTGGGAGTCATCAAGCACTTTTCTGGCGCCGTTGCCGGGGAGCGTTGTGCTAAGCTTTTATTCTTGTTTCAATTGCGTACTAACATATAAACCTAAAACAAAAAAAAATTATAAAATGGAAAACAACCAAACAATTTTAGAACTGTATAATATCTACCTTGAATTAGGACATGAAGTGTTTGAGGAGAAATTGAAAAATTATTTGCACAACAATCATATTTGTGGTAGTACTAATTCTTTGAACACCTTTATTGCTAAGGAAAACCTTGAGCTTGGGGAAGTTTGTCTTGATGAATATGATATTTTTAGTCCCCCTACTATTGAGGATAAAAATGATATACTTGCTGATTCTATGGAAAGTTTTAACCTTGGGGAATTTGGTTTTGATGAGCATGATATTTCTAGTTCCCCAAGTTTGGAGGAGAAAATTCACTTTGATGATACTATGCCTCCTATATATGATGATTGCAATGAAAATTATGAATGTTTAACTCCCACTATCACTAATGAGGATTTTACTTATGTGGAGAGTAGTGATTCTTTTATGCATGTGGCTCATGATAAGAATGTTTTATGTGATATTCATATTGTTGAATCTATTCATGATGCTACTGAAAATTATTATGAGAGAGGGAAACATGGTTACACATATTTCAACAATATTAAGTTTCCCCTCTTTATGCTGAAAGTATTGAAGTTGCACTTGATCTACTCCCTCCGGTCCGATTTAAGTGTCGGGAGTTGAATAGGAATTTGTATTAGATTACTTGTTACTTGGCGTCACTTAATATGGATCGGAGGGAGTACCTTTCTATGCTTGCTATTATGTGCTTCTTTTACTTGTTTCATTACAAAATGCCAATGCATAGGAAATGGCTTAGACTTAAGAATAAATTGTTTAATATTATTTGGTGTGTTCCTTATGCTTTAATTTCCTATTCGGTTTTAGCACACATTTATGTCTTTACAACATGTAAAATGCCTTTACCTAATGTTATGTATCATTTAGTTTAAGATTTTCATTTTATAAAAAATTTGGGAATGTAAATGAGAAGGATGAGTAATGGAGAAGTTGGGGTCGACCTTGAACATGTGTTGTTCATGCCAATGAATCCATTGCAAAGTCTCTATCATTAAAACTTTTTCCAAAGCTAAAAAAAATAAAAATATTAGTTCACTACTGTAACATCACATTTCTGTCTTATTTCTCATCTTAAATGGCAAGAATAATCTTATATGAGAGATAGGATTAAACAGTAGTAATTAGCTGTCCAGAAAACAGATTCCTGAACTTCACTGCGAAAAATGTTTAAAATCACAGAAGTGGAATTTTGACCTGGTAATTTACGACAGCAATATTTAGTTATCACTACATATTCCATTAGTTTTAAGTTTTCTTATTTGAGCAACTTAAGTGCCTCTAAAAATTCACTCTTTACGGGCTGTTCAGTTTTTGGCAGATTATGTCTTTATTTTGCATTGCCCTCATTACTTGTGTTTTGTGTGGTTCTTTTGATCAATGAGCAATGCAAAACTATAGTAACAGTAGTTAATATTTAGAATCAACTCATGATGTGTCTTTGCTATACCTATGTGGATTTTATTTATGGAGGCACTAACCCCTCTAATCAAGTTTTATGTTGAGATTTTTGTAAGAAGAATTTTTCAGGAGGAAGAGTTGAGTGAGATGAACAAAGATCAAGAAGGACAACCAATCAATATTGGGGATGTACCCCTGGGCTCACCCTACATGTATCAAATAAGTACAAGAATCCAAGCTTGGGGATGCCGAGCCACCTCACTCCAACCATCATGATGTTAAGTAAGTAAAGCCTAGCTATATGGCTATAAAGAAAGCGCTTTACGGGAGGCAACCCGGTTGTTTTTGTTTGGATTTTCCTAGTGTCCTCTTGCTGTCTCAAGAGATTAGTTTTTGTTGTTTTAATTCTGGAGTTTTCAATAAAGAGTCAAGTCAAACCCATTTGGACTTATAAGTTGCTATCCTAGTGCATGAAATTTCTGTTTCAGCACGGTTCAGAATTTTCGAGACCAAGACCATGGGCCAAAGTAGAGGGCCAAAAGGCCAACCAGGTGGCAAAGAGGACCCTCCACGCGGCCAGATTCCTTGGCCGCGTGAGAGGCCCCCTTTTTGCCCCCGTGGCTCTGATGCCGTCGACCTTTCTTCTCCCGAGTGTCTCATGACCTAAAAACGACTATATAAAGGCCCCCTGGCCTTTTCGAGGAGGAGGCGGCGCCGAGAGACGAAACCACGAAACAGAGAGACAGAAGGCTGCCGCCGGAGAAGATCGGAGGGGGGAAACGCCGCCGGGATCACCCCCGGAGGGCTCCACCCCCCTCCGCCGTGTTCATCATCAACATCTATAGCAATATCAGCTCCATCTCTCCACTGTAATCTCTTGGCAAACACGATGTATGATGCAATACTATATTCCCTTGATGTATTGCGTCTCCCTGTCTATGTTTGAGTAGTGAATTGTTCTTGGCAATGGTGAAATAGTTCGTTGATTGGTTGCATACAAGTTTGTTATCTTCTATGATTGTCTTTATGTACAATATATGAGTGCACGCATATGTTGGGGAATGCATGTAAGGTGATCACCGGTAGAAAATGGAGTGGTGGTGACTTGGGAGTGACAGTAACCTGAGACCGAGCCACACAGTTAAGTTATTGGGGGATATATATAGGGGATTTTAGAACGTAAAGCTATGGTGAGACTTTATGTCTTAATCAATCTTGTGTAGTCATTTACTTGGCCACATGATCCATCATAACGGGTTGTAGATCATTTACTTGACTATACCTATTCATGGCTCCTTCCTAGAAGAAACAACTAAGACTAAAACATGTGCTTCACTAATTGTGACAACCACACGAACGAAACACCTATTGCTAGAACACTTGCTCCCTTGAGATACTTGAGATATTTGCTGCTTGCTACTTTAGAAACTTGCTTAGAAACTTGTTTTAGAAACTTGCTTTAGGATTACTTGCATTTTAAACTTGCTTCACTAGTTACTAGACAAACAACACTCCACGTCACTTACTTTTAATTAGTTAGTTCCTTTTAGTCAAACTTATTGCTTTGCATGAACAGCCATATAAGAGGGTTATAGGGCTTTAGAGAATAGATAGCTTACCTTCAGCTCCTCGTGGGTTCGACACTCAAATACTTATCGAAAGGTACTACAATTGATCTCCTGCACTTGGGAGTCATCAGCGTGGGATTTATGATTGGAGAAATATATGATTTAACCTAACCCCAGTTTTTTAGGGTTTTAGCGGTCGTTGTGTGGCTTTTTTAGCGATAGCTGGTTCTTGAAGTAGTGATTGTTGCGTGGTTTTTTTTTAGCGATAGATTGTTGGTTTTCTTCATGTACATACGGTTGTTAGCACATACTATATAGTAGAGATATGTTGTAGAGACGGATCGTAACTACCGGTAGCGCCGTCTGTAGCATCACACGAGAGCGCACAGTCCACGTTCACGTCATTTCTGTGGTGAAATCCTGCACAAGTTCTACGTCAAATTTGTCGGCTTGCTACTCCACGCATGTTGATCCGCGCCGCCGTACGCAGGTCGTGGTGAGCCACCGAGTATGCATGGCTCCTTGATATCAGTCTGGGTCGAGCTATAATGTCCACGATGTCAGTAGTATTGAGCACAGATAGTTACTTAATTACATATATCCAGCTGATAGAATCTAGCTTGAAAATTAGATGCAACTATGGTGAAGCACAAGAGAGGAAGAGGAGGTTGTTATATACCCTCTGGCTGCGACGTGAATCGCGTCGGTTGTTGTTCTCTCCCCAACAGTGAACAGTGAGCTTGCTGTTGCGCCATCCCTGATCTCACACTAGTTCCCGAGGAAGTAAATCTCTATCCACGGTGACAGCATTAAGCTTAGAATTGATGTATTACTACACATATATATATAGTAAAATGTTAGAAACTAGCTAGACAAACAAGTAACTATGTTCGAGCGAGAGCAACCGGTGAGCTTAGTCTACCTCTGGTGCGGCGTTGCCTTGCTGTTATTCCAACTCTGGTTCCGCACTTGTTTCTGAGAAAAAAAGTGTCATCCAGTCTAAATCGGCACTACACACGGTGAACTGCAACTTCATATGCATGTTTTAATTCTTCGGGCGATAAAAAGCTCCTTTCCCTTTTCTTTCTCTCTCCTCACCCCCCGCTTGAGAGCCGCTCGTGTGCTTCAAGGCCAAACCAAAGTCTTCCCCGGCGGCGCTGCGGCTCGAAGATGGTGGAATCGAGGTGCCGGACACTGTAGTTTGTATAGTAGGTTGTAGTTTAGGTTTGACTTGTTGTTGTGGAGTAGATCGTCGGATCCCATCGGCTGGATCTGGCGTGCCCTTTGCTTGATCTGCTCGGTTGCTTGGCTCCGATGGGATTTTCGGAAGTCGGACGAGCTCAGGCGAGGCATCTCCGTGGATAAAGACGTCTTCTACAACGTAAGCTTCCATGGTTGGAGCCGCGTAGGAGGAGCTCTGCCAACGGCAAGTCTTTCAATAACAAGCTCGACCGTGTGTATCGACGAGAGGAAGAAGGAGACCAAGCCTCGGGGTGGGTGCTGGCACGTGTCTCTTCAAGCTTCAGGCACGGATGCTTCCAAGCGACAACGAGATGCGCCGCCGCTATCCATGGCAAAGGGGGCCGCTCCGGAGCTCGGAACTCGTTGCTCCAGGTGTTCTCTCTCCTCCAGGCGTGAGGATCTCAAGGTCTTGCAGCATGACATACTACGGTGGCACTCTAGCAAGTGGTTCGTCCCTGGTGGCGTGCTTGACGGCCATGGTTGCGAGGTCCTTCTTCGACGGCGACAGTTAGGAACTCGATGGCGTTTCTGGTCTTGGTCAAAGGTCCTTTCTGCTTGATTCGAGGACTTGTTTTTAATTTATTTTTACTTTATGGTCCTCCTTGTTATCTGTAACTGCGGCTACTAATGAAGCTTTGGGGCTTTTCGGCCCCGGCTTGTTCAAAAAAAAAATTCTTTGGCCCATAGCCTATAGCCGAGGAACCCAGATTTATTAAAGATTTACGTGATTTAGTGCGAGGGAAAATGGTAAACAAAGGGGTGGACGAACAACAAATAGTCCTAATTTCCGCGTCCGCAGTTTACTTTTGTTGGGATTATGTTTTTGGAAAATGTGTTAAGAAAATAGCGTTGCATACTTGCATGGCAAACAAAACATTGGGCCACGTAAAGAAACTAATTTGTGGTGCAGCCCAACTTCCCTCATCGTCGAAAACAAGCCCATCGGCATGAAACCTGTACAAGAATCATGGATCCCTAGTTCTAAAAAGAAAAAAGAATTACCGATCCCGTACAAAGAACCTCCTGTCGCAGTTTCCCAGACGCCGTACGCGACTCCATCGTCATGGACTCTGGAGTCAAGCGCCGCCATGTTGATGACCGGCTGAGCGACCTGCCGGACTGCCTCCTGCACGGCATACTCTCCGGCATAGGGTCCCGGCAGGCCGTGCAGACGAGCTTTCTATCGCGGCGATGGCGGGACCTCTGGCGCACATTGCCCTGCGCCAACATGGACCAGCAGGAGTTCGCCGGCGGCACGTGGGCGCGTTTCGAGGAGTTCGTCGACCACATGCTCACGTCGATCACACAGGACACACGTCTGGATACTTTCCGCCTGCACTTGGTCAAAATCAGTTTCGCCGCCTCCGACTCGATGATCCGCCGCGGCCTCCAGCACAACCCCACGGTCGTCGACATCCGTGCCACCTCAGATCACAGCCATGTCGTCTGGCGTCCATACATGTCGGTCTCGGGCTCGTCTGTCTCGTGTGGCACCGTATTCACCAGCCGCTTGACGATACTGCACCTCGTTCGAGTTAGGATAATGGACGGCTTCGCTGATAACCTAGGAGAGTACTGTCCGGCTCTCGAGAAGCTCCACATGGAGAGGTGTGATATGTACATCAATGTCGTCGCCTCGCCAACGCTAAGCAGCCTCGTCATCATTAGCCCAAGGTACTACGGCACCGGTGCAGGACCCCTCAGGGTCACAGCTCCACGCCTCACCTCCATGGGCATCGAGATCCCATATAACCGCTGGCGGAATTATTACCATGTTGAAGACGGCGCATCTGACCAAGAGCCTTTGGCATTGCTCGCCGACGTGTCGATCCGGCTCACAGGCCTACACAAACAACATCCGCACCGGCCGATGTTGCAAGCGTTGAAGGTTGACTTCTTGAAATCCGTGTGTAGCTTCATAGCCTTCCTCCCAAACGTTGCAAACCTACATCTCTCGGGCTTCATCGTCGGGGTACCTGTCCCAACGAACTTTTTTGTCATCTGAGATTTTTTTTATATCTAATTATTCTTCCGAGCCATTTTGATCAGCCCTCGCTTGAGGAAGAATCCCTTGAATTTCCTATGCTACATAATTTGAAGACATTGGTCCTAGAGGAATGTGGCGTCGTTGGAACCAAGTTCCAGATACTCACAAGCATCCTTCGGAATACACCTACCTTGGAGAAGCTTGGACTGCGCCAGTGCGTTGTACGTTCGTTGTTATTATCATTGCACTTCCCTTTGTCCTTTAATATATGTTGTACGTACACTAAGATTAGTACACGAACTACAGTTTTTACCTGCCCCTAGCAACAAAGGGATTGAGATGGCCCAAGAAGCTTCAACAAACCGACCAGCTGCTTCATGGTGCAAGAAGCTAAAATTTATAGAAATCGAGATTCGGGCGGAAGATGAGCCTCACATGCTCAAGGTTTTATCAGAAATCTCGTGGTGGCAAGGAGTCAAGATATCGTGGAAAATTCTGCATAACATATAGGGTGAATGCACACAAAAACAGGGAAGCTGTGAGCACTTTTAGCCGTTAAATGGATGCATGACTTCACAGTCACGAGCAATCAGCATGAGCATGAGTTATTATTTTCCAAATATTCATATTCACGGTACTTATTAGATGTGTTGATCATTTGTGTAGATAAAAGATGTGTTAATCACATCAATCAAAATCACCAAGTTTTCCCATCAAAATGCTTGTATTATACGAGATTTGATCAAGATGTACACACGAGGTCCTCACGCAACATCGGATCCATTTAAGTAGCACTACGGGAGACGATTTCTTCCCCGTGTGCCATACATTGGGCACACGGCAAACTTTCTCTTTGTTGTGTGTCGCCCACGGAAATGACAAACACACGGCTTAGCACAAAGAAGTACACACGGTAAAGAATGACACACGGCAAAGAACAAAAAATACACACGGCAAAGAACGCACACGGTAACGTTTACTGCCACGTGTCCGTTCCGTCCCACTTCACAGCGGAGCCGTTGCATCTGCTCTTTGCCGTATGCACGCACACGGCAAAGATATATCCTTTACCGTGTGCATGCACGCGACAAAGAATTGACATCGTATCTTCCTTGTCCGACCCACTGTAGTTCTTTGCCGTGTGTATGCACACGACAACCGTATATCCTTTGCAATGTGCATGCACGCGGCAAGTAATTTTTTTTTATTTTTCTGCGAAAATTGCTTGTTAATTTTAAAATTACAAAATATAATTTTATTTATCAATTTATAATGTATCCCCTTGTTTACGCTAACACAAGCATGCAATTAGTTAGACTTTGCTAGAGGGGCTCCGGAGCGTCAGAATGCCACCAAATCGTAGATGTTTCCATACCATGTGTTCTAGAGTGTCACATGTGTCTTGTATTCCCAAGATTCTCTCACTCTCTGTGTTATGGCCTCACCGGTGTCAGATTCTCTCTCGCGGGTTCCCGTACTACATAGAGCTCGAAACTCCCGGATCTGGCGGAACAGGGGGAATCTTGCCAATAGATGGTATCTACCACTATTTTGGGTAGTACTTGGGCCTAAAATAACACAAAAAGAAATTGGTTCCACTTTTCTACCCCCTTCTGGCTCATGTAGAGGGGTCAGAACAACAATTCCGTGTATTTCTCTAGCGGGTCTAGGGTTTCACCGGAGGGAGGTTGCGGAGCGTCTGGATCCCAACACAAGCTAGGGGGCGCCATACCATGTTAGTATAGGTGTGTTGTGAAGTTTGTATGCAAATATTACACTCCGGTGTGTGAGCCGATTCACCGGCATCCACTTCACTCTACGGAGTTTACACGCGCTTATAGGGTGAAACTCCCGTATCGGACGAAACATCGGGAATCTTCCGAAGAGTTGTGTTCTACCAATGTTTTTTGGGTTGCTATGTCCTATCATAACATAACCAAACAACTAGTTCCAAATTGCTGTCCCCTTTCGACGCCGTTACCGTGTGTTTCTGTATAAGTTCGGTATTTGTCCCGCGGGTCTAGGGTTTCACCGGAGGGGGGCTACGGAGCGTCTCGATCCCAACGCAAGCTACGGGTGATATACAATGTTAGTATAGTTGTGTTGTGGGCTTTGTATGACAAATATTGCACTTCGAGGTGTGAGCCGTTTCACAGGCATCCACTTCTCTCTATGGAGTTTACACGCGCTTATAGGGTGAAACTCCCGTATCGGACGAAATATCGGGAACCTTCCAAAGAGTTATGTTCTACCAATGTTTTTTGGGTTTCTATGGCCTACCCTAACACAACAAAGCAACTAGTTCTACATTTCTACCCAGCTGGTCTAGGGTTTCACCGGTGGGGGACAACTGCAATTCAGTTATTTATACAACCTCAATATTTGTCTAAACAAGCTTGCAACAGTTCGATCATACGGGGCCATGCTTTTCTTTAGTCAAACATGAAAACAAATTGTAGTTGGCGAGACCAAAACCAGATAAAACACCACAAGCGCGTGCTCATTTCCAAACTTAATATTTGAGCAACATTTGTACATAAACGTGTTGCTCACAGCAGTTTTTACGTGGAATTTAATTGTCTTCTTTCCTGTTGCAATGCATGGGCAATCTTTACTAGTAGTAAAACTATGACTTACCTTTTCCCAAAAAGAACTAAAAAGATGGTCGTTTTCGTTTTGGAAATCTTGGGCGCGCGACCTGTACCGATCGACCCGCGCCTCATGTACAGCATAGCAAAGTATATGCATGCTAGTCCGTATTACACCAGAGCAAAAGGTACTCCGTCTATGCTAGTCCGTATTATTTTCCGCCTGTTGTCTTAGTTGCATTGTGTACCGATCCGATCTTAGTTAGATACGGATTGGTCGGTGCACACTATAAGTAAGCGAGTATAAAGCCAACTGCAACCGTCTCTATTACCACTACACAAATCGATCGCCATGGACTACGTCGACGACGCCGACCGGCTAGGCGAGCTGCCGGACTGCATTCTGCACGACATACTCTCCCGCATGGGATCTCAACAGGCCATGCAGACGAGTGTCCTATCCAGGCAGTGGAGGCACCTATGGAGGGACGTGCCCTCCGTTGACATCGACCAGGGAGAGTTTGCCAACGACACGTGGGAGCGATTTGTCGACTTCGCCTCGGCCGCTGGTTTCCAACCTCGACGCCTTCCGTCTACACCTCACCTCCGGATCCAACCAATGCTTGTATCACTACAGCAGGACAGGGCTTTGGTAACACAGTGTTATGTTACCACAGGCCGAAAAAGGTGTTACTAGGCCATATGGTAACACATTTTTTAATGTGTTCCATTAGACCGTGTTACTAAGTGGTGTCCACTGTCACACATAATAGTTGTTACTATATCTTAAAAATTGTGTTACAATTTCATTGTAGTAACATGCATATTATGTGTTACCCAATACGCTGGTAACACATTATTTTAACTACGGTAACACCTGTAGTAACATACTTTTTGTGGACGTAGGACATTGGTGGTAACATATTTTTGTAACTATGGTAACACAGTGAGTAACACCTTTTTTAGCCTCAAAATATAACTAGTAACACAGTATTCAAACACTGTAACACTATATTTTTACTACCTTGGTAATTGTAGTAACACCAGGAGTAACACTATATTCGTATGGCAACAAACGTATCGCTTCTATTATTAGTAAATAAAAATTAGGTGTGCATTTTATTGAATATACATTTATTAAATAAAATTGCCACGGTTGCCAAAATAATTAATTATTTTATTATAATACTTAGCACAATTAAATAATGCAATGAAGCAGCACACATACACAAATTGAGTATATCATTACTCTTATTGGACTATACAAAAGTGTAGGATACCAAGCATTGCAGATTTGCAATGAATAGATGCCAATATTATTGGTGCAACGACACATCATCCACATAAATGACATAGAAAACACAATTCCAAAGAGTATTACAACTATCTTTCAAATAAATTTGACCAAAAAATAAGATCGTCTGAATGATATTACATTTTGTCAATCTATCAATACAAACTATGCAATATCTTCATAGTTTATTTGCTTCTTGATCCAATTGAGGAATTCAGCTACAACTCAGGTATCCTTCCGAATCTGTAAGATATAAATTAGACATTAGCTATATGATTCAATATACCATAATATCTTTACTATTAAATGGGAGTTGGACGTACGTTGGTACGTCAAACTCCCGTCGTCCGCTCGCTCGCATAGTCCTCGTCCGCTCCTCGCCCGCGCCGCGCACACCCGAATGGGCCAAGCCCAACCAGACCCACAGAAATTTACCCTCACACCCGCGTCTGCTTTCCTCGAGCGAGTTCCAAACCCTATCCTTTTCCTCCTAGAACTCTCCCGGATCCATGACCGCCGCCTCCTCCTCCCACCATCCCATCACCAACCCAGAAAGGTGGCGGCCCTCACGCCTCCTCTAGGGTGGCCTCAACGACGGCCACGACTCCGTAAGTTGCGGCACTCTTGAAGGCCGACCTGGCGCCCGCGGCGCCGGTGTTGATGATGCGGATGGTGGCCAAGTCGCCGTGGGGGACGAGCGGGTCCCTTTTGGGCACCCAGAGCCGCGCGAGATGGACGGGGTCGTAGACATGGAGGCCTTCGAGATGCCGCTCGAGCACGGCTTCAAGCTCTCCGAGCGCCTGAAGGTTCCTGCATCCGGTAATTTAATCACCAACGAAGCATTGCCCCTCTTCCTTTGGAATTTTTGGGAACGGGGAAGGGGCAGGGAGCGGCGCTCAAGGAGTAGGGAAGCAACAACACACAGTCGGCAGAAAAGCATCCATCCACCCTGATTATGACCTCCATGTTCTTGCAAGGTACATGTCTAATCAGTGGTGCGTGCTCTGGGCAGACGCGAGTGCCACCGTCTCTGTCTCTTGCGACCTCTGCCTGACCGGTGTGGAGCTCGTCGACGACGTGCGCAGCCTGTCCGTGGGCCTCTGGCAGTGCAGCGTCCATTTCAGGGACATCGTTACCATCGTTGGCATCAACATGTGCACAAAAGGCTAGAGCAGTAAATCCAGGACTGAATAAATCTTAGCATCCTCAACTTTTCATGTGATTATCTACAGCGTTGAATACATGAAGCAGCTGCTGCCCATCCTCTACATATGAGCAATCATCGACCTTCCTCAAAAAATGAAGAATCAACCCGCAGTCCACTCGTACCTCTTCCGGCGTACACATCGCCTCACCCGATCCCCTCCTTCGTATCGACGGGAGACGCAGCGGAGGCGACGGCCATACTTGGGACTCTTTGCATCCAGCGAGGCGTCGGCCGTATGTGCTGGTCCAGCCCATGGTCCATGTCGGTCCTGGCAAGGGCCGTGGGCGAGGACCCCCAGCGGCAGCGGTGGCGGTTGCATCGTGATCCATGGGCGCCTCGCCGCCACCGTGCAACTCCGGGTGTGAAAATTTCATGTTATTTCCGTATCTAATCACTATCTACTCCCTAGCTACCCCAAGTTTGTATGGGCTACGAGGTATGATGCTTCGTGTAACAATGAAAATGCGTGGTAATTTGGCTTTTACAGTATGTCTCCATTCGATAATTTTTATGTGCATTATAAAGTGTGTTCAGATATTTTTCAACTTGATAACTTGTAATATGAATTCCACTGTTCTGTAGATTGCGTTCAAAGTTTTGACTAAAAATATATTTCTGCCAATACGAATCGAGTTAGGCTTGGAAGGTGATTTTTTTCTTATGATGTACTTGCTTTCCAATTCCTGAGATGAACCAGGATGATACCGTGTCCTCATATCAGAACTCCACATGTAAGAAAAGAACAGGTTATGGTAGCATATGATTCTCGCATTTGTTTCTTTGTTCGTCACACATTTCTTTGTTTTTCTCATATATACTTTACTACTCAAAATTAGAAGAGCATGATAATTGGTGAGGTTCCACCCCCACAGTTGAAGCTGAAGCTTGATAAATGTAATTTTTTTTTGCAGGTCCGTGAAGTTTTCAGAGTGCATATGTTTTAGTGACTACGCATGTTATTTTTTTTTTTTTGAGCTAAAGTAGATTAGTTCTTAGAGCAACATATAACTTCACTAGAAATGCTGCCTTAGAAAATAATGTATGTGTTAATAGTTAATGTGTTTGGCCGTTGCAGCTCTCTGTTAGTTAGGTTTCACTTCAATTGTTTTTTGGTGGTTAATTCCAAGTAGATTTACTGATTTAATGATTTGCCAACTTTACATTTGTAGTTAAAAGGGTGGAATCTTTTATGTTTCACTAATGGTAAAAGATGGCTGCCTTCATTAGTATTTTTTTTTTATGCCGAGCCATTTGTACGATCTCCCATGCATCTTATCTTACTTAATTGATGACTTCCTCTGATTGTAGAAAAGAATGCTTACATGTCATTGTTCCTTCAAATTTTCTCCTAGACATATTTAATTTTCAAGGTATAGAAATCTCAATTATGTTTAGTAATATTAAATATATTTGACCATTGAAAAAGTTGTCCATAAGCCATATTTATTACACGAAGGATGTGTGTGCCAAGCAGATGTAACAAGCCTATTATGTTCTCTTTTTTTCCTCTTCTTTGACGGGGATTAACCATTGATTTACACTGTCAAAAGGGTGATTGACATCTTTTTGTCATCGCAGTTCCACATTTTTTAATCACAACTATGACAAAGATAGACGAACTTTAGCCTAAACTATCTACAAATGCTACAGCCCCTCTAAAAAATTGCATGATCATTTTGATCCATTTGCCAATTGACACTTAAATTATTTTTTGTTAGCCTGCACTTAAATTACATGATCTACACTTGATATTTGTTGATTACTCCTATCTTCACTTAAATATGAGGCCGAGAATACCTCATATTATTTTAAGGTATAGATTATTTTCCTGAAAACATATGCCTGAAAGCGATGGAGCTATAATTTCTGGTTGTGGGAACATCTTTTTCCTCATCCTGCATTTGTATGTTACTATAAACACTAAACGAAATGTTTTCTTTTATGATCTAAACAATATATTTACCTTGGCATGACAGGTTTTAAGAACTTAGAATGTGGAAATTCGTGTGCCTTTCAACTATGAAGCTTGATATGATTAGGCAAAACGGACGCTCCGAAGAAGGCATACACATGTTCAAAGATTGATCTATTTGATGTATTCTCCTCCATCACCCCTGCTAAGTACATGTGGATAATTTTATATCCTATGAAGTGTAAAGTTCTTGCATTTGATCCATCAAATTTCTATTGGGTTCTGAATTTGTAAGGTTTTTAAGACCATGATTTGAGCAATTGGGAAGATGCATCTTGTTCGCTTTTATATGTATGAAGATACAAATTTACAAAACAACACCTTGATTAATTGGTGCTACTCTACATGAAACGGTTGATTATTTTTATACTTTGTTCCATGTGTGTTGTTGGTCGGAAATTTAATCAAGTTTGTAAGCATGAAAAATACCATAATGTCATCTCCATGGTCATTATTTTGTGGCACAAACATGTTACGAGAGTACAATTTAATGTTGATACATGATCAGTCTAAATGACCAAAATCATTCCATGGATTGACCAACTTGAACAATGAAGGTTACTGGAACAATAGTTCAGTGGAAATGTCAAAAAAAAGAAGTAAACATGGAGACGTGCATCTTTGAAAAGGATTGGAGTATTGCTCTAAAAAAATATTATACTCAATACCATTGTATGAAGTGATGTCCGTAGCAACGCACGGGCATTCAACTAGTCATTTATAATATGGAAGAAAAAACTTAAAACTTACAAAAGCTGAAGGCCAAGCAATTAAATATCCTGCAACAAAAGCATCACCAATTGTCTTGCAATCGCATACTTCCCTTACTAACTCCTCATTAGCCATAATTACTTCGTTTATGTGCACAAGTGTAAATTGAGCCCCTAACTCGACACCAGCAGCCTTAGTTGCAGGATTAGTACTACGAATAGTAGCATATGCAACATTCCGCTTGTTTGGATATGTTGAAGTCTTTAAAACTACTTTGGAACCCTCCTGTAAACATTCAATAACAATATCCTGTCAAATATACCATTTTAATACATATACTGCATACAAGCATGGGTACAACCATTCGTCTTGGAGGATCTTTACCTTCAATGAAGAAGTACGCCTTCTTTTCGAGGGGGCTGATTCTGGGCATGTTCTAGTCCTCTGGTCTAATCTTGAAATATCTCCTTCCATCTGATCCCTCGTTTCCCTCGCATGTAAAGAGACAATAATAGTACAGAAGAACGATACTTATATCCTGGAGCTAATTGTTTGATGAACTCGTAATAAAGGCTTTATCAAAATGGTGTGTTTGGGATAGCTCCACTTTACCAATCTATCGCTGGAGCAAGTGAAGCTACCCCAAACACCAAAACTCCATCCTGCACACTCTGATATGTGATGCTCAACCAAAAAAAACAATGGCAACACCTCAATAATCACAGGTCACGGTCATCCATGGAGAGAAAATGAGACCACCTTTCTCTTCACGTGACACAACTCCTAGTGCCGTATGCAGTACCCAATCCGTGGGAGAAATAAATAAATAATAGAATATAATACGAGGGTGGCCCGGTTATTTCTCCTTCTAATCCGAATCTGGAGGTAATTAGTGAACCAAACACTTTGTTTCTTTTCTCGAATTGACGCAATGTAAGCTCACAGTTTGAGGGTGTCTTACAGTATCTTGAGGGATGTATTTACGTACTTGTTAATTCACAAAGCAAAAAAAGATGACCTGGAGCTACCGTTCTTAATTCAACTCAATCAATACAGGGATATACTTGTCCAGTTAACCATGCATTTTTAGCAAAACACTACACAAAAAAGAGAAGTGTTGTCGTTTTCTATTACCGGGCATTAACAATTGCCAGAACCTAGCTTGTACTGCGCCTGATGCAAAATGTACTGCTACATGCGTCCATACATAGAGCTGCAGCCTTCAAAACTAAAAGACACACAAATATTACCTCTAGTACGGAATCAATAACATGGTCTTGTGGCGATGATGAATTTTGTCCAATTGCTAGCTGATTCACATTATCGTGCTCGCCATCCTAGATCCATGACACAACAACAGTAAGCAAGTAATCATTTTATTATATCTTTGTGACATGCGTAAGACAGTAGCTATAACCTTTTCACATGAAAGCAATAAAGTATCTTCCGCACGAATGTCATGTTGCATAGACGAGCGTGCTTCATCAGGTCCATTGCATTGGACTCTCTGCAAAGTGCAAACTAAAATGTTAATAGAACATTCAAGTGACAAGAAATGATGTAGCGATGCACTGGCATTACCTTTCTTTTACCATGTACAATGGGTAACTGGGAAACAACATGATGGTTTGATTGGCGATTTTCCTACAGAACCAACAAGTCTGATTAAACTATTGACAGAAACACATATAGTAGGAAGAAAAAAAAATGGATTCTTTTACCTCCTCTTCCATTCCAATATGCCCGTAGCCTTCTTTGCTTTTCATATCTTCAATTATCATATCTTGCCTTCTAATATGTTCCTTCAGTTTTGCTAATTCCTCCCAAACGCCATCTTCTCCTTCGCATGGTGATCCATCATTTGTCGTCATATTTACATTCTTGAGATATCGTGGTTTACGACCGTAGACTTGCTTAGGAGTTGGAAGCAAACCCATGCCATGCACTTGTCCGGTTTTTTCTTCCCCTAACACTTCCTGCAACGCATCACCTTCCCATGCGACTCTTCCATTAACATTTTGTGCCATCTCTGGGCGTTGAGTTAATAGAATCTCCAATCGAGCCTACAAGAAAAGAATCATGGTACTTGTTAGATTGAATTTATAAGCCGCCCCCCTAAAACCATAATATGCATATTAATTGCTTACCAGGCGCTCATTTCTATCTTTACTTTCAGCGGTATCCTTCTTCTTGTGAGTTGCTAAGTAAACCACTGCTCGGTGTGGACGCTTCTTTTCAGGATCAGCTTGTCTCTACAAAAAGGAAAGAACACAGATATGACAAAAGGTTCATCGAGTAAAACATTTCACAAATCAAGATTACTCACAATGTCTTCACTCCAACGAGCATAACTCCTTGTCCCAGCATTATGTGAATTCTTCACAAGGGAACGACTAATTATGTTCTTCTCGGTTATGGCCTGGTGCAATCATACCATAGATCCAAATTTTAAGATCAGCCAAGAAACCAAATTATAATGTCGAATCATGAAAGTACAATATATTATTCATTACCCTCCCCTTTTTGGACTTCCAGAATTTAATAAGTCCACGCCATTGATCTCTGTCCACATCATCTGGACATAGCTTATACAAAGCCTTCCTCTTTATGTCGGGATTTTTGTCAATAGCCCGTTTGAATATAGTCTTTTTCAAACTAGACTTAAATTTCCTCCAGTCTCTTCCAGTTGATTTGAGTATCCATTTTTCACATGATGCAGGATACACGAACTTTGTCTAAAAATACAAAATTAAGGATAAATGTAAATAATCATGTAGACCAAACTATATTTAAAAAGTAGAGACGCTAGAGATAAATAGAAGGCACTGCAATATTTTCTGTTCTTGTTAGTTGTGAAGTACCTTTACGCACTGCAATATTGTTTCCTCACCGCGATTCTTCTTGACATCGCGCCAATCATTTATGTCTAGTGGGCAAAATCCTCCGTTCCTAGCTATCGTGCCTAGAAACTTCCCCAAAATTGCACCTTCCTCCCCTATGGGCTGGCTTTCTTCATTGCATTTTACAACAATTCTTTGCCCCTGTGGCATGTTCCAAACAATTGGCAAACTTGTTCTCTTGCGCTTGACTACTTCCGTGTGTACTACAAGATCAATTTAGAGGAGTATTAATTAATTAGTGCACACCATATACAAAGTTAATTAAGAGAAGTACAAAATTTTAATACGTCATTACCTTCATTACGAACTCATCTTCATCTTCCAATGCTTGTGATTCATCACCTTGTGTGATATCTTGATCAACATTGTTGAAGTCTCCATTTTCTTCATCACCTTGGTCGGTAATCTGGATCACATTCAACCTTTTTGACCTGCGCACTTGTCCTGCAAAACAGCCAATACATCTATTATTTCAATAATTCAAACAGTAGCTACAGATAAGTAATGAGCATTTCAGAACTATACTTTGCGGCCTTCTCACAATAAGTTGCTCTTCCACTTCAGTAGAGACACCATCATCCTGTAATAGCACACTCTCATTTCGATGGTTAGATGGAGCAATATCATTTCGACCGCTAGGTGGAGCAACATCATTGCTAGCCTTCTCCTTAGACACGTACAGATGCACAGCTTTCTCAGTCTCAAGGTTGGACAACATTTCAATCACATGACCAGGATTATCAATATGAACTAAGTATGTGCTTCCTTGTTGGTCTTTTCTCGCATAGTATAGGTAGTCAATTGCTTGGAAGCCGACTCCCTCAATCATCAAGATTAAATCATAATACGAGACATAACGCCTCATCATGGATCTTTGAAGAATCTGGACCTCTTTATTTCCATCTTCATAGTGCAGGTATATGGTCAACATGGTCATAGCCATCCTACATATGAATAAAAATGCCAATGGAACCATTACAAGTTGAGAAATCAAATCTGTTTTACACAAGACTATTGTATATTACTAGCTAGTTAAAAACATGGCTCTATAATTTACAGTGTATTTATAACATAATAAACTGAAGGGTGTAAAAAAACACGAAATCAGTGTAGTGGTCAGCTAATGCTATCATGGATAAGAAGATTTCTCAGTGTACAGCCAGCTACTATGATCATACAGTACAATCAATGAAAACGAAAAGAAAATATTGAAGGGTGACTTTCTTAATATACATGCTGGTTCTGTCATAGTGGGGGCAAATCTAGTTTTATTGTAGCTTCTGAAGAATATACATGCTTGGTGCTGTCAGACTTATAGTTCAACATGAAATTAACTATTAGATACAATTTGATACACTAACAGTAGGTACTCTGACAAAATCTGAGCCACAGAGACGCGCTTTGAGATCCTGTGTTAAAGTAGGGAATTTTAGGCATCAGTGTAATACGTACTAAATACACTGGCAATACACCGCTGTCCCACGACACCGCCGCCGCCTCCACGACGGCCCTGTTCGCCGCTGTCCCACGACACCGCCGCCGATCCGATCGGGTGGAAGCGCCGCCGCCCCCATCGAAGGGCCTTTCCCTGCGACGCTTATGGCTACTGCGGCGGAAGGGAGAGCACGACAAGGGAGGGCTGGAGGCGGTTGGGGCAGGGGCACCCGGGGCGGCGCGACACCGCCGCCCGAGGGAGGGGTTAGGGTTGGGGCCAAAGTCCAATCGCTCCGGAATTAGATGAAGAAACGATCGACCGCAGCAGGCGATGAGGAAAGGAAGATGGCATCTCGCCATTCGCCATGGTGGAACTCGACAAATCCTACAGCGAGTCGAATCTAGTGTTTTACACAATGCTCGAGGTGGGATAGCATAAGGCGCAAAGTAAAATAATTTGTGTTGATAAGCATAATAAATATATATCTTTTACCAATTTGACGGTGAAAAATAATTTAACTTATTCTAAAACATAGAAATATCTTATTCAGCACAATTTATTGAAAGATAAAAATCTGCTACGGTGGAAAATAATTTAACTTGTTCTAAAACATAGAAGTTTTAGAAATATCTTATTGAGCACAATTTAGTGAGAGATAAAAATACGCAAGAAGATATGAGTTCGAACCATGCAACTCCTTGTTGGCACAAACTCATCTAACCAACTGAGCAGTCAACAGTTTATGGTTGTAACGTGAACACATTTTATTTATAGTAAACTAGTCGGGCCACACCTTTTGTTCCCGTAGGTAAAATAGATTGGTCCGTCACCACCCAGCCGCCTCCCGCGGGTCATCTTTCCCACTCGATTCACCGCCGCCAGGCGAGTTTCCCCCGGCGCTCCGATCTCGCCCTCATTCCTCCTCCCGTCTGGCTCTTGGGCGGTGCCCCGAGATCTAACAGCGGCCTCAACTCCTCACGGACTTGCCGTCCTCCTCCCGGCAGTCTTATCCCCTCTCTTAGGCTCCCGGCAGGCTACATCAGCGGCTCGAAGGCAGGAAATTGCAGCAGCCCGCCGGCTCCTCGGATCTTGCCGCCGCGGGTGCTTCTCTCGAAGGACGCCAACGCGGACGGGGGCGCGGTTGTGCTAGCATCACGAATTCCCTCACGGTTTGAGTTCGTGAGATCAGTTACTTAAGGTACAACCTGCAGATTATGGTCACATCGGCCCCTCCAAGTTCATATTTATCCCTGTTTTGATTCTTCACCCTGATTTATCTATCACCCATGATTTTGTCCTCCTATGGTGCCAATTATTAGCATAGGAGTCAGGATACACATCATAGGATTATCTTAGCCAGAAAATATCAAAATAATCAAAATTCTGTAAGTCAAATGGCCAAGTTGGACACCAATCTGGGTATATTAGCACCGTATGAAAACAAGTTCACACTTTTTATCTGCTTGTTATTCTGCTGTCTGACATTAGTGTGCTACTCGATTGTATCATATTTGAAGTAAATAATTTCTTGGAGGAAGATTATTGTAGTAGTATGATTCTCACAATACAAAGATCCATAACAAAATTACCACCTAGATTTATGATAGATTTATACAGTAGAGATGACACTGCAGTTACACTACAGTTTTCTTCTTTTTGTTGGTTCAGATGACACTACAGTTACATGCAAACATGTTAGCGCCCCTTATCTATCAGCGCAGTAACTTTTTCTTTTCGTTACGCAGCTTATCGATGGATTTAGAATCTATAAAAAAGTTGATGCATTCTCCTAGACCAAGTGATGATTTTTTGGCCGGTGTAGCTGGTTTTCTTGACTTTGCCTACATGGGAAAGAGTGTTGATGCCAAGATCCGTTGCCCATGTGTCAAATGTGTCAATACATTGTTACTGAAGCGAGAGGACGTGTATGGTCACTTGGTTTGTAGTGGAATTTCGCCGGGGTATACTGTTTGGGCTTGCCATGGTGAAACAGCATTGTTCATCTCTGCTAATAAACAAGGTGAAACTCGAACACACATGAGAACCAACAAAAGGTCACGGCCACAATTTGAAGGAAAAAAATCTAATATGCGCCAACTAGTGGAAGATGTTTTTAGCGGACCTCCAACAAGCGAATTTGAAACCCCAAATACATCTGAATCAGGACCAGACCCTGAATCCCAAGCCTTCTATGATCTTTTGAGAGATGCAGACCAACCTTTATGGCCAGAGTGTGAACTATCCATACTTTCTCTTGTTGTTCTTCTCTTCCACATAAAAGCCACTAACAAGTGGAGTAATAAATCTTTAAATGATTTGCTAGCAGTTCTGCAAAAAGCAATTCCAAATGGTAAGAATTTACCTACTACATTTTCCGAGGCTAAGAAGATCGTTGGAAAGCTTGGGCTCAATTATGTAAAAATCCATTCTTGTGAAAATAACTGCCAGCTTTATCGGAAAGAGAAGGAAAGTGATGATTTCTGTTCAAAGTGTGGAACTTCAAGGTGGAAGAATGTACCTGATAAAACTACTTTGACTAAGAAGGAAAGGAGGAAGGCAATCCCACGAAAGGTGTTACGGTACTTCCCAATTAAGCCAAGGCTTAAGAGGATTTTCATGCATAAAGATACAGCTACAGCTTTAAGATGGCATGATGAAGAACGCACAAAGGATGGAGCATTGCGTCATCCAGCTGATTCAGAGGCTTGGAAGGCCATTGATTCTAAGTATGACCACATCGCATCAGACTCCCGAAACATTAGATTTGCAATGGGAACTGATGGGTTTAATCCATTTGGGATGATGAGTTCCAAACACAGCTGTTGGCCCGTTGTCTTAGCCCCCTATAATCTTCCTCCATGGTTATGCATGAAACCCTCCTCTCTTTTGCTTACTTTGATTATTCCTGGTTACCCTGGAAAGAACTTCCATGTGTTCATGGAGCCAGTTTACGAAGAGCTAGCTGAGTTGTTTAAAGTTGGAACATTAACATATGATGCGTCTCGAAATGAGACGTTCCAACTTTATGCTGTTTTGATGTATACCGTGACTGACTACCCTGGCCTTGCAATTGCTTCAGGACATAGCACTAGTTCTGAGTCAGGCTGTTTCCCTTGTAGTGATGAAACTTGGTCTTTACGCTTGAAACATGGTGGAAAATCCTGTTTCATGGGACATCGCCGTTTTTTGCACCCAGATCATGAGTTCCGTTATGAATCTGACTTATTTGATGGATTTGAGGAACATGGAACAGAGCCGACTCCTTATTCTACGGTTCAAATTTTAGATAAGATAAAATCAATTGAGGACTTTGATGGTTCCAAAACTTGGAAGTTTGTTAACGGGTTGTTCTTGTATTTGCCTTATTGGGACTTCAATTTGCTCCGCCACAATCTAGATATAATGCACATTGAAAAGAATGTGTGTGAAAATATATATGGGACACTTCTAGGAATAGAGGGCAAGTCAAAGGATAATTTAAAGGCACGACTAGACCTACAGGAAATGAAAATTAGGCCAGAGTTGCATCCTCAAAAAAAAGCTAATGACAAGTATTTCCTTCCTGCTGCTTCTTATACCTTGTCAAAAAAACAATCGCAACAGTTTTGCAGAGTACTTCATAATGTAAAAGTTTCAGATGGGTATTCGGGGAACATCTCAAGATGTGTAAATGTTCCTCAAGGGAGAATTTCAGGACTTAAAAGCCATGATTGTCATATTCTGATGCAACAACTAATGCCTCTTGCATTGAGAGGTTTACTTCCAGATAATGTCACATCTGTCTTGTTTGATCTATGTGCATATTTTAGAGAAGTTAGTGCTAAGGTTCTCTATGTAAGGGAGCTTGAGAAGTTAGAGCAAAGAATAAAGATAACATTATGTCGTATGGAGATGATATTTCCGCCCGGATTTTTTACGGTTATGGTGCATTTGGTTCTTCATCTAGCAACCGAGGCAAAAATAGGTGGTCCTGTGGCCTACCGTTCAATGTGGTTTCTGGAAAGGTATGATTTTACAAATGTGAGTGCCATATTTCTTAATTATTTGTAGTACTACATTTATTAACATGTTTTGTGTTCTTTTTCCTTCTTTTGTTCCTGCAGGTATCTTTGTGTCCAGAAGTCATATGTGCGAAATAGAGCACATCCAGAAGGATCTATCGCAGAAGCATATATTGCAGACGAGTGCATGACATTTTGTTCAAGATATATTGAAGGTTTCACCACTAAGCATAACCGACCTTCAAGGAATGACGATGACGATGACATGGTTGATGTTGAACAAGGTCCAACTCTCTTTCCTCGTGTAGGAAAAGCACTTGGAAAGCCTGGCAATTATGTTCTTAGAGGATTGTCTAAATTGCAAGCACATAGATATGTGTTGTTCAACTGTTCAGATGTCAACCCATTCCTTCGGTAATATCTCAGTCCTCTCAACAATTCTAGTTATCCTTTTCTCTGACCTCTCTTGACAACTCTTCTTATGACTCTAAAACTAATTAGGAAAGTTCTTTGCAGAGCTCACGTGGATGAGATCACTAGCCAGCGTGACATCTCCCCAGATACACTCGAGTCCATGCAACATGAGAAGTTCCACGGCTGGTTCAAAGCTCATGTAAGTCGATATTTCATATCGTTTGTACGTACAACTGAAGCCATTTACTAAATAACTTCTTAATCTACAGGTTATTAAATTGGAAAAGGAAAATGGTATCGATAGTGTTAACAATGATATTCGATGGCTAGCACGTGGCCCAGTTGATGCAGCAAAAAGGTACCGCGCTTACAACTCTAGAGGATACCGGTTTAGGCCTAAATGCTTGGACAGGGTTACTCAAAATAGTGGAGTGGTGGTAAATGCTAAAACATCTACATATGCTGCATTAGGTGATGCGACCCCAGTTTTAGGTGATGTGACTTACTATGGCAGGATAATTGATATTATCCAATTGAACTACTCTGGACAATTTTTGGTGGATTTGTTTAAATGTGAATGGGTTGATATTTCTGAAAAAAGAATTAAAAAAGGACAAGTATGGTTACACACTTGTTAACTTCTCACATTTGATGCACAAAGGAGATAAGATTGACCATGAGCCATTTATTTTTCCTAACCAAGCTGATCAAGTGTTTTACGTGGAAGACGAGCTGAACCCAGGTTGGTCAGTGGTGATGAAGAATAAACTACCTAGAGATACATGCGAAATAGGAAATGATGAATGCACAGGAGACATAGAAGCTGAGCCATTCCATGTTTCTCACCTCACAGATATGTTTAAAAAGAAAAGGAAAGATAAACATTGGGTTAGATCAGACGTTGAGGGGACAACCGTGGATGTCAATAATAATGCCATGATCAATGAAGAATAGTTGAGGGAAATCATATAAGGGTAATTCTATCTTGGAACAACATTTTCATGATTATATATAGTGCTGTATTACCTGAAGAAAAAACTGAGTTTGCTGGACATTAACAATCACTGTATGTTTTTGCAGGTCTCTTGGTTTTACATGTATCTTCTGTTTGCGTAAAATGAGTTTACAACCCTTCATACTTCGAATGAATGAGGTCTGCCATCCAACATATAAACCCAACTTTTATTTTTCCTTATTGCTTTTCAGTTTCTTGTTCTATAATTTTCATTGACGCTGCCATGGATTACGATAATTGTTAGTACTTCATTCTTACTATCCTGAGACTTAATTGATAACATTATGCAAAATGTCATACCATAAGTAATGTGAACTGAATTTTTGTCCATACTGGCTTATTACTTTCTCCGGACACAGGGGTGTAGATGTTTCAACATTACCACAGATGGTTATCCACGAGAGACTTGCATTGACAATAGTATGTTATGTAACTTAATCCTTATATCCAACAGAGGACTGATGCTAAATATAATTAAAAAAGCATGATAGAGCACCAATTTTGTTAAGTGTACCTAGCCTGATTAGTACCATCATATTATCCCGCTATTCCTTGTGAGGTAAAACTACTTCCCCCGTTCCCGAATACAAACTGAATGAGATCATCTAAAAACTTTATTAATTGTTAACTGCTATGTATTTAGCTTGCATATCCTCCGGATTTTTAAAGAGTTCAATGGACTATATGTTGTCCTCTTTTGGTACATCGATTGTATAGTTCTTCCTTCTTTTTTTAATTGCAGTATAAATCTTTGAGCTTATAAATTACATCTACCTGATGCAAACATATTTTTGTAGCACCACCCTGCCAGTTCCGTTTTTATTCTTCACTGGGAAATCCGCATGTCAACCTACTTTTCTGAAGGCAATCCAAAGTGCGGTTGATTGGGTCAGTCACTGGCTAAATGAACCCCAGTCTGTTCAAATATAATCACAATAAGATTCGCTAGGTTGCATTTCATAGTCAAGTCTATGCAGTACTGCTTTTTTGCGTTTCAAGATCCACTAAATAGTGTTTTTATGGCCTTTATCTCCATTATTTAAGTCAGTTTTTATGCTTTTGGGTTATCTTAAATATCTTGCACATTTTTGGGCATTAGAGGAAGACTCCTTGCAGATGCACTAAAATATCAGGGAACCTGAAGGCAGCTTTAGAATTTTCATATCATCACTAACACTGTTCAGTAGTACAGAATTTAGCAACCAACTGTTATCATGTTCTTCTTCCAGGGAAGGTTCATTATGCGTTCGAGCAAGCAGGTTCAGAAGAAGCTGGGAATGCACCTTTGAGACACAAATAAGATATCCATAGTTTACAGTAGATAAAATCTAGAAAAACTTTTTTGAAAGATACTTGTTACTTTTTAAGGTAGATTATGTATTACTTATGAATAGAAAAATCTCCAAAATATATTCCATACTATACTTGATAGTTTGCGAGACTTGCTTTGTAGAACTTATTGCCAAACGTAAGCACAAATATTGGCAGCGGAGTCCAGTTTCTCTAGAAAGCTATGTAGAAATTAGTCGATTAAATGTACCTTTGGTACTCATTATGAGAGGCTATTTTATTTTTCTTATGTGAGTTACCTTTTTGAGACCATTTGTATGGATACTTGCAATGGCATAAAAAAGAAATATGTTTTATGGTCAACCGATAATAAACTTGTATGGTTCTGGTATTTCCATGTCCACGAGTATTTCATGAGGATATATTATAAACACGTGCATTGCACGTGCAATATTACTAGTAATGTATTAAGTTAACAGTATATTACCGTTAAAGTCCATACATGTATTGAATTCAGTTCGACTCCTATGATTTTAAATTTACTTGCTCAAGCGCTTCCTTGAATCTTATTTTTCAGGAAATTTTCCGAGTGAAGGATTGATCTGAACTGGTGGATGAGGCTAGCGTTCTATCAGCGGACTTTTATGTTTTGCGTAGTTTTTGCAATTTGAACCTGATGTATGACAGAATTTTGTTTGGAGTAAAAAAGACTATTTGTCGAACAAGTATTATGTCAAATTTTCCATCTTGTGAACTGAACTTCTTCCCTTTTTAATGGATGTTTTGATTCATGTCGGTTGATTATTTGGTGTCAAAACCTGGACATGTTTTCTTCCTTGTTCTTTAGAACCAACTTGTGCATGTGTGATATGTGTCTTGCATTTGCAGCTGGGTGCTGGCCGTTGTTGTCGGCATGACTTGTGTGCCCTCCACTTGCAGCTGGGCACCAGCCAGTCTTGTCGCCATGTCAGTTGGGATCTATATACCGGGCGCCTGCTGCCTGTTTGCTTGTAAAGATCATGTTGTAATAATTTTGCCGTTCGACTAACTAGAGTTGCCGCTACGAACGATACTCGTCTGTACTACAGTGAGGTGTCCAGGGAAATGGAAATATATTATTAGCACAATCTTTTCTCCGTTCATGCTACTATAAAACTACTGTACTAACCTACTACAACACTAATGTACTAAACCTACCGGTTAGTACTTGATTGATGCTTTTAGTTGTACTAATGTACAGTTCAATAATAATGCTCTCTTTTTTTCCGCTCCTTAGTATTGATGTCAATTATTAAATTTACATCGCCAATTTAAAGTGAGTTCATTTGGCATGTACGGTCCTTGAGTCATCATAAAATTTGGTAAATATGGTATTGTTTGAATTTGACGGATTTTTTTTTATCATTTCTATTAAAAAAAATTCATGTTCGCACGCTGCCACGGTGCGTTAAGGTAGTGGTTATACGCACATGCAACTTTTTTTTTCTATTTCCCCCTATAATCATGTGTTACTCTCGCCCAGGCTTGTAACACATTTTCACCGACCATATTTATATGTTACCGTGCCAATATCGGTGTAACACATTCCAACCAACCAGATTTATATGTTACTTGGTCAATATTCATGTAACACATTCCCACCAACCAGATTTATATGTTACTCGGTCAATATTCAGGTAACACATTTCTAGGCCCTGTATAGTTTGTGTTACTATCGTTGGATGCAGCCCAAATGACGTGTTACTGGAATTTTTCCGGTAACATATTTTACTATGTGTTACACGATTGTGTTACCAAAGCTATGTTCTGTTGTAGTGTATGCAGTCTGTGACCGGTGGATCCGACGCGGCATGGGAGGCTCCCCAGCATCCGTCTCCATCCGGGCATTCAACACTAGCATCGCCCGCTGGATCATACCGTCGACCTTGCACCGCCTCACGACGCTGCGTATCGTCAAGGTTTATATCGCAGACGATAACTTCCTCCCGCGTCACGGCGACCTTTGCCCAGTTCTTGAGGAGCTACACATAGAAGAGTGTAGGGTGCAAAGATGCCTCTGGGAGATAGCCTCGCCCACGCTCATCCGCAATGCCCTTGGACTATTCTAGAAGGCCCAGTTGAAGGCTACCCGCAATGCCTTGCAGGTTAAGATAGGAAACTTGTAACCGACATAGGGTTAGACTTCGAGTCCTCCCCAGGTACGGTTTGAGACCTGGCCACCTATATAAGGCCAGGAGAATCACCGGAAGAGGACCAAGCAATACCGCACCACCAAGCCTTGAGCTCGAGATCATACTCTCGACTTGAGCGACCCCCATTGTAACCGATCAATTCGTTAATACAGATCGACAGAGGCAGGAGTAAGGGTTTTACCTCTACGAGGGCCCCGAACCTGGGTAAATCGTGCCTCCTGTCTAGCCGACGATCGTCACCAGCGCCTACAGATTCTCCTATTCGAAACCCTATGGGTTCACCAAGGGACTTGTTGAGATGCAGATTCGACAGGACTGTTTTGGTTTCATAATCTCATGGTCGAGATGAGCAATACACCATGGTTAATGACTGCTGTTATATTCACCAAATTGACTATTTTCTGTAAATAAATTAGGGATAGTGCTATATCTCAATATCGAGAGAAGTATATTTCATCGTATTGAGTACTATCAGGGACATTGGAGCCAGCTAATGCATTTCATCACCGAACTATCAAATGAGTACTCAATATGTTACTCTGTCTGAAAATCACATGAATGGGTATAAAAAAATAAACAGCCGAACTTGCTCTATATGAAGAGCACAAATGCAACATAACCTGGAGGTGCTCGCTACTGTAACATAATCTATGATAAAAAGAATTTACACACGTTCATCATACATGTAGCACCATGTTCTTCAATTTCTTGTTCATCATGATGTTCTTGTTCATCATGGATCATGTTCTTGCATTACTTCATCTTCTTCGTCTACAGTTGAGGTCCAGAACTGCCATATTGATGTGCAAAGTAAATGTTGCAGGGCCTGAAGAAAATCACAGTGAGGTGATGAGGATCATAGCGACGTGCTCGGCCATAGGATCACACACGGTACAGATGGCATCATGTTCCTGGAGGGGCAGTGACGATCTCGCTTCGCCGGTATATTGATCTGCTGCTGATCTCCCTGGACGAGTTACACCGGTACTGCCTGGGCGAATAGATGATCTGCCTCTTACGTACTGTCGTTTCCAGGCCATTGCCGTGTCTGGCGGCGCTTCCAGCGTTGTCTACCGCGACGGGATAACCCGCGCCCCCGTCTCCCGCTTCCCCTCCGTCCTCCAAGCTGCCGAACTCAAGTGCTTCTTGTAGAACCCAGCCAACTTCGATACCTCTCCGTGGTCTTCTACTGCCAATACAACGAATTCCAATTTAATACCGCCATTCTCCATACCTTTCAACACTCCCATGCTCCACTAACCCACCAAATGGCATTACACTACTGCCTCACTTGTGTTTGACGATAGGCTCTCCGTGCAATCAGTCCCACATCAATCAAATGAGCAAATGTTTTTTACCCAAAATTGATTAGTCTGATGACCGTAGCTATGTTTTTTAAACCCAAAATTGGTCATACGGTTCCATAGTTTGATGATGTAAATAATTATCATGTTCTTTCGGATTCTTATCAAGCAGGTTTGCAAAGCTGCACGGGGTCAAGTGCGCGATGGCCGGGAGGAAGCTTTACATAAGGTCACCTGCTGGGAGGAACTTGATCATGGTCTCCAAGGACGTCCAAAACGTGCTGGACTACCTGCGGGGTGACTTCCCTGACATGGAGTACACACTGACTCTGCTATATTCGGTTGGCTTATTATTCAGCTGTCACCTTGTTCTCCTTTCGATTGTGGAATACTCTGCCCGATTCTAATAACTTTAATATACCATTGAGTTTGACTTATGAGGGATAGTTATGACTTATGAGGCCTTCTAATAACTTTAATAGTTGACCGCTAGTTAGAAGACGACTAATTTGAAGAAGGTCTAAGAAGAATATGAGCACAACCGATTCTCCTAGATCAATCCAAGTATGCAATTATAATGTCCAGATAGTTGATGAACCAACTGAGCATGATAGACGTTTAAGTTGTAAATTTAGATTCCCATACGACAAATGAGCCCACAAAATGTTATCTTAATTGGATACCCCCTTGATGTCTTCACTCGATTCAAACTGATGTTGACGCCAGTTGTGCTCATTCGTAGTAGTTGGGGTTACTTTTGGTTTAGGAGTGTATCTGTTACAAATTGGTTTCCGGGACGAAAACAACCAGCTAAGGACATTGTGCATAGGACTGTTAGTTACAGTCATTGCTGAAATTAACCTAAGCCAATCGACTTAAGACTGCTGCAATTAACCTAAGACAATCGACTACTATGAAAATTTGCTGAAATCATAGGAAGGATCTCTTCTATCTGAATTTTTTCTTGGAAAAAAGCTCAAATGTACTCTGCTTGAATGTGTTGCTTGCTTTGTTGTAGTGCTAATTACAGCTTGCTTGCTTTCTGTAGTGCAAATTATTGGTACGGAAAATTACTTCTTTCTTCCTTTACATTAAAGATTGAAAGGAGTATGAGTATGACTATGAGTACAATATCTTCAGGTCTCCCGTTTAGACACTGCAGTATCTTCAGGAAGTAGCTGAAGAGGCATTTTCAGGAGTACTTCTACATCTAGGAACGCCGACCCTTCACTGGGTGTACAACCGGCTGGGTGTACGTCGGGCCTTCACTAGGTGTACAACCGTGTGGACGTACACCCGTGTTGCACGTGGGTGTACGTCATCACTGCACTTAGGATGTATTTCGTTCACTGCACCTGAGCGGACATCTGTGTAACTGGCGTACATCCGTGTTGATTTTGTGTGTACAAAAAAACATTTATCGAATCCTATCAACATGGGATCTAGTTTTGAAGATCTCGACGTGAGGATCTCAAATATGAAAACGGTTCGTAATTTCGAAATACTTCATTTTGAAAAAACGAATCATGAAATAAATGCGTTTCCACCCCTCCAACCGTCCGTGAGTGGCATAGGGAAAATCCGACCAAAACTCTCTGGTGATGACACTTGCCACGCATGCAAGCACACTGTGGAGGCTAGGAGGAAGGAGAAGGTGAGAATTGTCGCGCACGCAGCGCACGCGGGGTGCCCTTCCGGAAGGCTCCCCCTTTGTTAGTGATTACCCCTTACGCAACCGGCTATTCGTTTTCGTCTTTACTTACTTACCTCGCTCTTGATCGGTTGATATTAGTTGCAGAAATGAGCCCACTAAATCTCCATACGGTAGGGGCCGCGCGGTGAGTGTACCTCAACTCAGCGTACAAAAAATGGAATCACGGGCTGGGGACACGTCTCTCCTTCACCCACTAAAAAAATCCTTGTTTTCTGTTCGAACTGGTCTAGCTTGCTTGGCAATTGTTTAGGGGAAGCATGCACTAGGAGTTGCAATGTTCGACCTTCCCTCTAGAATATTCAACAATGACATGTTAATATATAAGATATTTGAATGCCACAATGTATACAGATATTATAGCATATTAAGTAACACAATTTAAATTGCGTGTGAAGATGATCTCCTAAATTTTCCGCAAAAAAAAAAATCTTCTAAGTTTTCGGTATTTATTGGATTCCTTTTGCTTGATTTCCAACAAAAAAACCTTGAAAATAAATCATAATATAGCACAAAAATATAATTTCTTATAATAAATCATATAACAAATGACAAATATCTTGGTATCTACTTCATAACATGTGTCCTAACAAAAATTAATAATTCAAGAAGTCATTATAATGAAATACTCCTGAGTTGAATTAGTTATTTTTGACTTATCATCATTTCTATTTTTAATATGTTCAAACTGAAGGTTCTTAGCATTTACCTACAAACAACTTTTTATCACTTGGTTGATAAATCGGAACAATAAAAATAGATGAAAATAAATATCAGTAGGAAATTCACATATATAATCTGATACAACAAGTTAGTTATAGAAACTAAAAGAGCTTAGTATAAATATTTAAATGCTACAAATATTGTAGCTACAAAAACGAATAACAAACATGGATGAAAGCAAGAGAATCACAAAAACGCCAAAAGCACAAATGGAATTACCCGACATGACCATACGTGAGCAGAAGTGTCACAGGATGTGTGGAGCAAGCCATCGAGTCTTCTACACTAAAAAGTAGTGCTTAGGACGAAATATGGAAAGTTTAGATTGTTGTTCTCATCAAGAAGAAGGTTCTATGGCTTCAAATCACGATGATAAACGCCCCTGCCGTGTCAGAAGGCCACCGCACAGATGAGATGCTGAAAGAGCTTCCTTGATTCTTCCTGTGTGAATCTTGTTGAAGAGCTCCCCACCCTTCACATGCTCCAACAAAAAGTATATCTTGATTTTGGTAGCCATAACCTCATACATATGAACAATATTTGGATGCTTGACCAACTTCATCACGGAAATCTCTCTTTTGATATTATCCGTGAGCTCAACCTTCAAGACTTTCTCCTTATCGGTCACGTTGATGGCGACACTCTGAGAGGTCTCGATGTTATGGGTATAATAAACCTTGGCAAAGGACATTGGCCAAGAATCTTCCCCATGCCATACTTATTCATCAAAATGTTTCCCTTCTGATCCGCCATCATGCCAACACTATGCACACACAGAATCGAACGACCTGAAACCTTCCAAGGAACCTGCCGGTGGTACATGACCTCAACCGTCACCTCCAAGGTGGTAATCTATGAAGATGGTTGAGATTCCACGTCGAACCCAATTGTGCGCAAGCACAAGGAGGAAGTTGTGTATATGTTGTTGTGAACAGGTTTCATCAAAGTCAATCGATGCAGAAACACATCTGGATCCCCTGCCGATTAATCCCTCACGGGCTAGGTCTCTAGCATGCAAACACAACTCTTTGCATTCCCTAAGTTGTTTCTTCTTATTGAAATGCTGATGCTATCAAATAAAGTAAACATACCATGAGTCACTAGTCATAAGAGATGCAGAGCTACAGGAATTAAAAAATAGATGTACTATACATATGAAGAAAATTAAATCCCTCTACCAATTACACAAAACAAATCAGATATGCTCCTCACACGGTAGGATTCGTGTGTTTTCCCAATATGAAAGGAGAAAGATGAATCACGTATCCCACTAAGAAGCTGAATTAGGATGGTTGTTAACAATATTTCTACAAACAGATGCCACCCTCAAAAGGTATCTAGCACAGCCGGTTCATGATTTTGACGGTGCACGTACCCTACCGAGAGAAACTCCTAAATCTACCGGGTATCATAAAGCGTTATGGATCCAGAAAGCTAAATCAGATTCTCTAAAATCTACAAGGGCCTCGAATGCTACAGTTTATAACAGAAGTGGTACAAAACAGAGAAAAGGATTTAAGGCTAATTCACATATTCCCTAAAAACCCGAATTAAGACAGTTCTGAACTCAAAATCTAAAAACAAATGCCCCCATCGTGAAAAAATTATACAAGAACTAGTTGTCTTTTTCACTACCAAGAGACCACTCCTAAATGTCACATCACCATGAAACATTCATCAAACCAAGGAGCTAAACACAAGAGAACCCGGCTACTTCCCTACTAGCGACACATGCTATTTGTAGGCGGCTACATAGAACAAAGACTTGCACTACCTCTGGGCCATACCAAGCAGTACAATTGGCTTTTAGGAAAAATATGGTTGCTACCTGATGACCCAAAAGTATAGGGGGTCACAACAGTCTTCGAGGGAAATAAAACCCAAATTTATTGATTCGACACAAGGGGAGGCAAAGAATATTTATATGCCTTAACAGATGAGTTGTCAATTCAGCTGCACCTAGAAGTAGACTTGCTCGCAATAGTTTTTCAATGGTAACCGTTTTATAGCAGTAGCAGTAGTAAAATAACAGCAGTAATAAAATAGAAATTGCGATAGCAATTGTGCGAAACAACAAAAATAAAATACTGTAGGCATAGGGACGGATGAACGGGCGTTACATGGACAAGATATTTCATATAATAATCAAAACATGGGCATTTGCAGATAGATAATAATAAAGCATCCAAGTTCTAGGTAACCATAGGCATGTGTTCCATATTTAGTCGTACGTGCTCGCAATGAGAAACTTTCGCAATATCTTTTGTCCTACCAGCCCATTACAGTGGGGCCTCAAAGGAAACTACTGGTAATTAAGGTGTTTTCTTTAATTAATCACCGGAGCAAAACATTAACACTCCATGAACACACGTGATCCTCACATCACAGTCATCCCCTCCGGTTATCCCAATCGCTGTCACTTTGAGGCCTCGGGTTGCGGACAACAATATGTCTAAACAACTTGCAGGTATGATCAAAAACATAATTATCTTCATGAAACAATAACATGTTCAAATCTCAGATCATGACACTCGGCCCTAGTGACAAACATTAAACATAGCAAGTTGCAACAACGATAGATAGCACTAACAACTTATACTAGACACCATGACCTAACAATCTGGCATTATTACATGAACGGTCT
The DNA here is from genome assembly GCA_028641055.1 of Alopecurus myosuroides. Classification (NCBI taxonomy): domain Eukaryota; kingdom Viridiplantae; phylum Streptophyta; class Magnoliopsida; order Poales; family Poaceae; genus Alopecurus; species Alopecurus myosuroides. Next base: position 11,240,686 of record CM054060.1, read on the forward strand.
CATCCAATCCCTACCATCCCTCTTATCCTACATCGGGGATTACTCACACATGGATGGGGGAATCATGGATGGTTGAAGGAAAAGTGGTGTCAATGACGATGGCGATGATCTCCTCCGAATCCCCGTCCTCGCAGGGTGCCAGAACAGGAACTTCTGGTCCCCGAATTGGGTTTCGAGATGGCGGCGGCGCACTATTGTTTTTCTCTAAAATATGACAAACCTCCTCGAGTTTTTAGGTCAAGAGGTATATGTAGTAAAAAGGGGAGGCCGAGGGGGTGCCCGAGGCGGCCACACCATGTGGTGGTGTAGCCTCCTCTCCGTATCATCTTCTATCTCCGAGGGTCTTCGGGTAAAATAAGAACTTCGGGATCTTTTCCGTGTATTTTCCGGAAAGTTGATTTTCTGCAAAAAAAAGCGAGACACCAGGGTAACCTGGCAGTTCCTTCGCTTTCTGTACACTTGGCTTGTTACAACCAAGATCGTTTGGACACACTTGACATATGATATTTTTTTTCCATAGATTCTCGAATCTCAAGTTTTCAATGGTAAAATTATAACCACTAATGTTGGTTGTATTTTATTGAGTTTGAGGGTTGATAACGCAAGATGCAAATGTTGTTGCGGGAACAACTCGTTTTTCTTAATTTTTTTCTTTTTGCATGGGTTGTGGGAACATCTTAACAAAAGGAGATTCGCACTCTTTCAGGTCAAAGTACAAATCTGGTTGCCGTTGTAGGGGTAAATTACCTTTTCTATGAACGTTGAGTTTTTATTTGATTTACAAAAAACATTATTATGGATAATGAAATGGTTTTAGTGTTGTTGCCATATTTCACAAGACTTTGGTTCGCACATGTCGCCTATTTCAAATGGCAAGACTTAAATTCTAGCGGCCAATATAGCACTATACCTACCTATATCATTATCTCATTATAAAGTTTGATTTCATCGATCGGCTTTCATGCCAGGAAAAGTTTAACAATTAGTTCAATCTATTTCCGAGAATATATGCAGTCTGATGGAATAGTTTATTTTATTGAAATGCATTCTGATGAAAGGGACTTACATGATGGTTTCAACAAATATTCTTGCTTCTCCAGATCATCAACTAGATTTTCACCAAGTATTTCTTTTATTATCTGATAATTTTAATTATGAGAACGAGATGGTCCCGATCACATCTTGAGGTCTACTTCCATATTACTATTATTTCATATTTTATATTGCCTGTGAAGCACATTATGCAAAAATATGTATACGTCAAAGATACCATCTTTAATTTTTGACAACTCCAATTCAGTTATTTATACTACCTCAATATTTGTCTAAACAAGCTTGCAACAGATCGGTCATACAGGGCCATGCTTTTCTTTGGTCAAACTCATGCGAACATCAAATCAAGTATATTCGGCAATACCAAAACCAGATAAACCACCATAAACACCATGCTCATTTCAAAACTGAGAATTTGAGCAACATGTGTACATAAATGTGTCGCTCAAAGCCACGTGCAGAAGTTTTTATGTGGAAGTTAATAGTTTTCTCTCCCGTTGCGACGCACGGGTAACTTCACGAGTAAAAAGAAAAATAAACTATGACTAGCTTACCCAAAAAGAACTAAAAACTCAGTCGTTTTCGTTTTGGAAATTTTGGGCACGCGACCTGTGCCGATCGACCCGCGCCTCATGTACACCAGCGGGCGATGGTAGTGTTGGATGCACGGATGGACAACCGCAGCTGCGTCGACGACGCCGGCCGGCTGGGCGAGCTGCCGGACTGCATTCTGCACGACATACTCTCCCGCATGGGATCTCGGCAGGCCATGCAGACGAGTGTTCTATCGAGGCGGTGGAGGCACCTGTGGAGGGACGTGCCCTCCGTTGACATCGACCAGGGAGAGTTTGCCAACGACACGTGGGAGCGATTCGTGGAGTTCGCCGACCACAAGCTACACCTCACCTCCGGATCCAACCAATGCTTGTATGCAGTCTGCGACCGGTGGATCCGACGCGGTCTGAGAGGCTCCCCAGCATCCGTCTCCATCCGTGCATCCAACACTACCATCGCCCGCTGGATCATTCCGCCGCAACCGTCGACCTTGCACCGCCTCATGACGCTGCGTCTTGTCAAGGTTTATATCGCAGACGATAACTTCCTCTCGTGTCTCGGCGACCTTTGCCCAGTTCTTGAGGAGCCTCCGGGAGATAGCCTCTCCCACGCTCGTCCGCCTAGTAGTCATCAACCTTGGGAGCTATGTCGTCCCCGCCTACCTCATCCGCACCGCCCCTCGCCTCGCCTACCTCCGTCTCGTTGTCGCCGTCAACGCCATCCACTAGTGGAAACAACCCCTCTCGTCCAGGGGGCCGGGGGGCAGCTGTCCCGGTTGCAACCAAATCCGGGACAAATGCCCTGCATTGGTCCCGGTTCGTGCGCCCGGGGCAACAGGAATTGCCTGGGCGCATTGGTCCCGGTTCGTGGGGGGCATATCGGTCCCGGCTCGTGCCACGGACCGGGACCAATGCCTAGCCACAGTCCACGTGGCACGCGCATGACCTGTTGTCCCGGTTCAGTCCACGAACCGGGACCAATGCCCCCTTCCCCTATATATACTGCCCCAGCCCCCCCTCCTTCCATCTTTTTTTTTTGCTTGGAGGTGTGAGAGAGTGTGGTGTTAGTGTGTTTTTTTTTACTATGCACACGAGGTGTTCGACGAAATTCCCGAGACGCACACAAGCTCACTGAAAATTGTATCTTCGACCGAGGTTAACAAATTATCTTTTTCATCTGTAACTGATACATAAAAAAGTATTATTTGTCGATGTACTGTGGTCATCTCTGTATTAATATGTATTTTGATAAACTTAATTATATGATGCAGATGGATGCACGGCAGCGATGGATGTACGGTGACCGACGCACCTCCGAGTATATGGCAGGCCTGAATGCATTTCTTGCTGTAGCTCAGGAGAACAAAGATAATGGCTTCATGTGTTGCCCATGTGTTGATTGTCGGAATGTCAGAGAACATTCTTCCGAAAGAATCCTTCACGGCCATCTACTTCGGAGAGGTTTCATGCCCATCTATAATTGCTGGACCAAGCATGGAGAAAGAGGGGTTGTGATGGAAGACGATGAAGAAGAAGAAGAAGATCCTTTGTTCCCTGAATACGACGATACTGCAATGGAAGAGAATGCAGAAGAAGGAGGTGATCAAGAACAGGCATCAGAAGAGCCCGATGATGATCTTGGCCGAGTTATTGCTGATGCAAGGGAACACTGTAAAAATAAATTGGAGAGGTTGAAGCTGGACAACATGTTACAGAATCACAAAAAATTGTTATACCCAAATTGCGAAGATGGTAGCACAAAGCTCGGTACCACACTGGAGTTGCTGAAATGGAAGGCACAAAACGGTGTGACTGACAAGGCATTTGAGAGTTTATTTCAACTAATGAAGCCAAAACTTCCAAAGCATAACGAATTGCCTGAGAGTACGTACGAAGCAAAGAAAGCTCTCTGCCCTCTAGGATTAGATGTGCAGAAGATACATGCATGCATTAATGACTGCATTCTCTTCCGCGGTGAGAAGTACGAGAATTTGGATGAATGTCCGATATGCACTGCACTGCGGTATAAGATCAGAGCAGATGATCCCGGTGATGTTGACGGCGAGCCCCCCCCCCCCCCCCCCCCCGTAAGAGGGTTCCTGCTAAGGTGATGTGGTATGCTCCTATAATACCACGGCTGAAACGTCTGTTTAGAAACAAAGAGCATGCTAGGTTGTTGCGGTGGCACAAAGAAGACCGTAAGAAAGATGGAAAGTTGAGGCACCCCGCCGATGGATCGCAGTGGAGAAAGATCGAGAGAGACTTTCCAGACTTTGCAGGAGAGGCGAGAAACTTATGGTTTGGTCTAAGTACAGATGGCTTTAATCCTTTTGGGGAGCAGAGCTCCAGTCATAGCACTTGGCCTGTAACTCTATGTATGTACAACCTTCCTCCTTGGTTGTGCATGAAGCGCAAGTTTATTATGATGCCAGTTCTCATCCAAAGCCCGAGGCAACCTGGCAACGACATTGATGTGTATCTAAGGCCATTAGTGGAAGAACTCTTAGAACTGTGGGGCAAACCAGGTGTACGTGTGTGGGATGAGAACGAACAAAAGCCATTTGACCTACGGGCGTTGCTTTTCGTGACCATCAATGATTGGCCAGCTCTTAGTAACATTTCCGGTCATACAAACAAGGGATACAATGCATGCACACACTGTTTAGATAAGACTGACAGTGTTTTTTTGGATAAATGTAAAAAGGTTGTATACCTGGGGCATCGTAGATTTCTTCCGATCAAGCATCCCTTAAGGAAAAAAGGAGGGAAGCATTTCAGAGGTGAGGCAGATAACCGAAAGAAGCCTGAGCTCCGTAGTGGTAATGATATATTCGATATGGTCAAGGACCTAGAAGTAATCTTTGGTAAGGCTGCTGGCAGCGAACCAGTTCCGTACGGCCCTGATAAGCGGGCACCCATGTGGAAGAAGAGATCTATATTTTTGGAGCTACCCTATTGGAAAGTTTTAGATGTCCGGTCTTCGATCGACGTGATGCACGTGACAAAGAATCTATGTGTCAATCTGCTATGCTTCCTGGGCGTGTATGGGAAGTCAAAAGATACGCCTGAAGCACGGGAGGACCAACAACGTATGAAAGACCCAAGCAACAAGCACACAGATACAGGGCGCCATTCCTTAAGCAGCTACGCTCTTACTAAAGCAGAGAAGGAAATATTCTTTGAAGTCCTTTACAGTATCAAGGTTCCGTCTGGCTTCTCGTCGAATATAAAGGGGATAATAAACATGGCAGAGAAAAAATTCCAAAACCTGAAGTCTCATGACTGCCACGTGATTATGACGCAATTGCTTCCGATTGCATTGAGGGGGCTTCTACCGGAAAATGTTCGAGTACCCATTGTGAAGCTATGTGCATTCATGAACGCAATATCTCAGAAGGTAATCGATCCAGAAATTCTGACAAGATTACAGAGGGATGTGGTCCAGTGTCTTGTTAGTTTTGAGTTGGTGTTCCCACCATCCTTCTTCAACATTATGACTCATCTCCTTGTTCACCTATGTGAAGAGATTCATATTCTCGGTCCGGTCTTTCTACACAATATGTTCCCCTTTGAGAGGTTCATGGGAGTCTTGAAGAAATATGTTCATAACCGTGCTAGGCCAGAAGGAAGCATCTCGAAGGGCTATGGAACAGAGGAGGTCATTGGGTTCTGTGTTGACTTTATTCCTGACCTTAAGACAATTGGTGTTCCTGAATCGCGGCATGAGGGGAGACTGAGGGGAAAAGGAACGCTGGGAAATAAAACAATGATACCTAGGGACGGGCATTCTTTGACCAAAGCACACTACACAGTTCTACAAAATTCTATGTTCATGGCTACGTATGTCGAGGAACACAAGAATATTGTACGGTCTGCAAACCCGGGGAAGGATGACTCATGGATTAAACGCGAACACATGGAGACTTTCGGAAGTTGGTTGCAAACACGTCTTATAAATGACACCACTGTTGAAGATCAGCTATACATGTTGGCAGGGTCACCATCTTCGACTATTGGGAGTTTTCAAGGGTACGAGATAAATGGGAATACATTTTACACGAGCTCCCAAGATAAGAAGAGCACCAACCAAAACAGTGGTGTCCGCTTTGATACAACAAACGAGAATGGAAAAACTGACACATACTATGGTTACATAGAGGAGATATGGGAACTTGACTATGGACCTTCTTTTAAGGTCCCTTTGTTCAAGTGCAAATGGGTCAACCTGAATGGAGAAGGGGTAAAGGTAGACCCGCTTTATGGAATGACAACAGTGGATCTCAACTGTATTGGTTACAATGACGAACCATTCGTTCTAGCCAATGATGTGGCTCAGGTCTTCTATGTGAAGGACATGTCTTCCAGACCGAAGAAAAGAAAAAATAAGGGAACAATTTCATCATACGATGAGCCGAAGCGTCACATAGTTCTCTCAGGGAAAAGAAACATCGTGGGAATCGAGGATACGACAGACATGTCAGGAGATTATAATAAGTTTGTTGAAATTCCACCCTTCACAGTGAAAGCTGACCCCACCATCCCGTTAAATAATGAAGATGCTCCATGGTTACGGCCGAAGCGATCATAAGCAAGGGACACGAAGAAAATTCTGTTGTAGACAGTGATTTCTGTTGTAGACGAAGATCCCAAATTCACCGTGTCAATAAGGTACAACTCGCTTTGAATTAGGAAGATCACGAGAGAAATCAAAAATTGTAACATTTTTATATTCAAATTATATACAAATGAAAAAATAATTAATAGTTTCAATAGTTAGAATAATTATTTAGTTAAACGAAAAATGGATTTAAATTAGTTTTGCAAATTCTCGCATTTTTCATGTTGGAATTTTTGTCAAATTTGAAAGTATATAGAAGTTGTTAATGTGCAAACTTAACCCTTTTCAAATTTTGGCGCTAAAATTTTTTGGGCGCGCAGGGGTGCCACCGAAATTCGAAATTTGTTTTTGGTCCCGGGCCGTGGTACCAACCGGGACCAAAGGGGCTCTAGTCCCGGTTGGTGGCAAGGGCCGGGACTAGAGGCCCAGGTGTATAAAAAACGCGGCCCTCTCTCCAGGCCGAGCGAACACCCCAGGGACAGGTACGAGTGGACATGGCTGGGCGAAGCCCTGCCGGAGGCGGGAACGAGTCGTCAGATCCCGCCAGCGGACCGCCGGCGGGTATGGGCTAGGGACACGGTGGACTAGGGGGCACACAACTTATATTAAAAAAAGGCCAGGGGCCTTGCTTACATAGATAGGGGGCGGCGCGGCCACAGGCGGCCGGCCGTACTTGCATAAATGGCCGGCGGCGCCGCCACAGGCGGCCGGCCGTTTCTTGGGGGGGTAGCTAGGGGCCTTGCTTACGTACAATAGGGGGCGGCGGCGCAGCCACAGGCGACCGGCCGATCTACTAGTCCTCCTCGTCGGAGGAGATTTCTTGGTAGGGGGGGCGGCTGCCACAGGTGGGCAGGCGGCGCCTGGGCCGGGGGTGCAGGCATCGGGGGCATCGGAGGCGCGTACGGCGGTGGCGGGGGCAGCGGCTCCTGCGGCGGCGGCGGAGGGGGCAGCTCCTCCTCCTGCTCCGGCGACCCTGGCGCCCAAACGCTGCCGGTCCAGGCCCAGGACATGCCGTACTCCAGCCCGGGGGGGAGCGGCTGCGGCGGCGGCTGGTCCTCGGACGCCTCGTACTCGGCGTAGAGCGCGTGCCACCAGGGGGTAGACTCGGTAGGCTCGTTAGGGGGTGGCGGCGGCATGGCGGCGGCGTCGGCGGCGGCGGCGGCCACGACACGCTTCCACCGCAGGATCTCGTCGTCGATGAGGGAGCGGCGGGAGGCCTCGCAGGCCTCCTCCATGGCGGCCCGGAGCTCGGGGTCCTCCTCCCCGGAGAAGTCCTCCGGGTCGTCCACGAGGAACCATAGCTCCCTCTCCCGGCCGGGCGCTGGCGGGGGGTAGTCGTCCACGTTGGCCTCGTGGGGGGCGGGGATGAAGGAGCGGCGGCGCTGCTCGTGCTCCTGCTCGAGCCAGGCGGCCCAGTAGGGGGAGCTGCGCGCATACGCGCGCTCCCTGCGGACGGGGGCCGGCAGGAGCTCGCGCCGGCGGTCGATCTCCTCGAGCAGCGCCTCGCCGGTCGGGGCCGGCGGCACAGGGATCCGCTGGGGGTTCAGGTGCCAGCCGTCCGGGAGGTGGACGTCAGCATAGAACACCGGCGTGGCGTTGTTCCAGTGCCACTCGGCCTCGTCCACCCGGACGTACCGGCGGAACCGCTTGCCCTTGGGCGCGGCGCGGGGCGGCGGGCGTGCCGCCGGAGGTGGCGCGGGGATGCGCGGCACCCCGCCGAGGCGGACACCTCCAGGGCCGTAGCCGAAGGCCTCCGCCGGCGGTGGTGGGACGCGGCCGGCGCCGCTCGAGGAGCCGCCTTCATTCCTGGGGCGCTTGCCGGAGCCGCTGCCGGAGCCGCTGCCGAACCAGCGGGACATGGTGGCTATGGTTGGTCTGCCTTGGGCGCGGCCGGGGTGAATGGGTTGTACGGGCGGCGGGGGGCCTTTAAAAAGGACCCGGGGTGGGCTGGCATGCCAACCGGCGGCCTGGACGTGGCGGCGGTTGCAGGCGGCCATGAATGCGGGCAGGAGCCGAGGCGTGGCGGCGGTTGCAGCCGTGGCACGCGCGCGTGGGGAAGTGGGGGCGCGGGCAGAAGCCGAGGCGGGGCGGGAAGACGAGGCGACTGGCCCTTTGACCGTCCTGCAGTCTTAATTTAAGGGACCAGGCGAGCCAGCCAACGGCCGCTGGCCAGTGGCCCCTTCGAACCATTGACTGACCACGCTGGCCAGTGGGCCCTTCGAACCGTTGACTGACAATAATAAAAAACACGGGCCAGTGGGCCCTTTTGACAAAAAAATGTGACCAGTGGGCTTAATAAAAGACGTGGGCCTGGACGCGGTTGGGGAAGGGGAGGCCGGCTCGGGATTGGGAGACAGGAGCCCAAAAGACCGGGCTCGGGATTATATATATTTTTTTGTCAAAAAAGTATCCATCCCGGTCCCTTGAACGAACCGGGACGAACTCCCTGGCCCAGGTTCGCCACGTGGCCTATCCTTACCATCCCGGGTCCTGGCACAACCGGGACCAATGGGACGGGCCATTTGTCCGGCCAGCCCATCCCGGTTGCACAACCGGGACAACTGGCCCTTACGACCCGGGACAAAAGGCCCTGTTTCCACTAGTGATCTTTGACGTAAAACCTGTCTCCTTCGACCCGCCACTGGCCCTGGCGTCGGTCGCCGAGGCATCGATGCAAATCCTGTGTCCGGATTTCAACCTCTTACCAGACAACAACCTTCTTAGGAAGGGCAGGCTTGAGTTCCTGAGCTCCATGCGCCGCCTCCTCGCTCGGCTCCCAAACGCCGCCACCCTGCATCTATCCGGCTTCACCGCCACAGCTTTGCTACACGATCAATCACAGAAATTTCCAACGATGCAGAGCTTGAGAACCCTCGTTCTTCAGGACTGCAGCCTGGGGAGCAACTTCAATGTGATAAAGAGCATCCTGAGAAACACCCCAAATCTGGAGAAGCTTGGGCTGCACCTATGCTCGGTAAAACATATATAACTTGTGTGACATAACTCTCTAAATTATTCTTCTCTGGTTTAACATGACCGATTGTTGGGTGCCTCAGTTTGTAGGAGTCACCCCCATCTCGGAATGCCGTGGTGTGGCAGGAGCTCTTTGGTGCGACAAGCTGGAATCCATAGAGACGACCAGCAGGAGGGACGACGCGCCTCACCTTCTGGACCTTCTATCGGAACTTTCCAATGCAATTCCGCCAGCGCACTGCGAGCGGATCAGGAAACGAAATAAGCTTGTAATATAGGAAGAGAAACAAACATATGGAAAAACTTTCTTGGCTCTGAAAAGCAGAAAAATCCCCCCATTATGTCAAAATGATCACCGTCAGAAATTAGACTAAAATCAATCTTGTATTTTAAATGTTCTTCCTAGATTTTTGGTTCAAGACTTGTTAATTATTTACATAAAAATAGAAATCCAAATCAAAACGAAAAGTTTCTATACAACATCCTATAATAATACAATGTTTTTAATTTGACTATATGAAGGATTCGAATGAAGGAACTAACTGTGTTACATCGTATATTTAAATAGTTTTTTATTTGAGGGAAAGACACTATGGTGGATTATATATTAATGTAATGTAGGAAATAAAATCGCCAAATAAAAAGAAAGTAAAATATTATGGAGATGGGAGGTATGGATCCCGCTTCCTCTTAGGATGCATTTATAAACGCTCTACCATTTGATCTACATCATCTCTTACTTTACATACACTAATACAACGTCATTCCTATCATTTATTTATCAAAAATATTAATATTAAATATTAGTTAGGACTAATACAACGTCATTGGCCGAATCATCATAGCTAACACTGGTAGAAAAAAGGCCTACAGTCCCGGTTCGCCAGGCCCATTAATCCCGTCCAGGCAACCGGGACTAGCTACGCGCGACTAAAGGCCCCTCCCTATAGTCCCGCCACTTACGGACCGGGACTAAAAGCCCGTCCACGTGGGCGGGTGGCGGAGCCGGGGGGCGGAGGACATTTAGTCCCGGTTGGCCACATGAACCGGGACTAGATTTATTTCGTAATTTTTTTAATTCATTTGGTTTCTAATTATTTTTCTCACCTTTTTTCACTCCCTTTTTTCCACTCCTTTTTTTCACTCCCTTTTTTTTCACAATTTGTATTATTTGCTTAGTGTCTAACTAAGATTATCTCTAGTCAAATTACTTACTCATGTCAAACTTCCCGCTCGGTCACCCATCCTCCCACTACTCTAGCACTAGCACGCTTAACTTCCGAGTTCCATCCCGTCCCGAATCCAAGTGTTTCTCACGCATGTATGTGATAGTAGTATCATATCAATCTTATTAACATGTTGGTCGAAGCCACATTTCTTTATTGTTTGAATTTCAAATAAATCTTTTAATAAACAAAAGTAACGATGTAATTAATAATTTTGAATAAATAAATAAACATTAACTTTTAATTTGTATTATTTCTAAAAATACAAATAATATATCCAAAAATTGAGAAAAATAGAACTAATTCATTTTAAAATCTTAAAAATACAAATAATATATAAAAAATGAAGAACAATAATACTAATTCATTTTAAAATCTTAAAATACAAATAATATATCAAAAATTAAGAACAATAATACTAATTCATTTTAAAATCTTAAAAATACAAATAATATATCAAAAAATGTAGAAAAATAATACTAATTCATTTTAAAATCTTAAAATGAAAAAATATATCAAAAATAAAGAACAATAATACAAACAATATTCATTACATGCATAGAGTCGATCACACATAACACAAACATAGAGTCGATCACATTTCATAACATATATATATAGAGTCAATCACAAAAGATATCCATTACATATATATACTACTAATTAGATACCCATTACATGCACATAGATATCGAACGCATACATCATCTATGGCCCCGCCGAGTAGATGCGGAACAACTCGTACGCGACATATGCATCTATGGCCGCATACTTGAGGTTCGTCATGCGCAATGGGGTCTCCTCCCAATAGAAGTGATTCTCCCGGCGGAAATCAGTCTTCATCCTTTGATAGCCCTGGTGGATGAAGGTGCTTGCCATGACAGCCATCCCGGTCTTTGGCCCGGTCAACTGGATAAGATTCTGAAGATCAATGTAGTGATCTTCAGGAATCATAATACCGATGCGCATCAACTTCACACGGTCTTGCGTGATGTCAACGCTGCAAAAGTCAAACCCCGAGTTGACAAGAAAATCAACAAGGTCCGGGCAATGCTTTGAACTACTGTAACAACAAAAATAGGATATGTGTTAGATATGTTGCAACACACGTATTCTTCACATGCAACAAAAAAACTCGAAGATGCATGCAAGATTGTACGCGTGCTATAGCTTCTACCTTGACCATTGGAAGACCAACACCGAATGCTTGAACGAAATCTGGATGACGGCAACATCCTTCTGATTCGCCGTGTACTCCAGATCGAGCCCAAAGAACCGGTGTTCTTCGGGAGCTGCAAAATAGAGATCGACCAAATGACCCAGAGCTTCATGCAGCCTCGCGGAACTGTTGGTGAAGAGCACGTCCAAATCCTTGCCGCATGGTGTGGAACCATAGTATTGCGTCCAAACTTCAGCCATTTGCGTGCGTGTGCTTGGATCGAAAAGAACAGAGAGCGAGAGAGGAAGAACAGAGAGCGAGAGGAAGAACAGAGAGCGAGAAGTGGAATGGCGCCCTTCTGCCTCTCTCGCGAAATAAAAACCGCCGCGGGGGAGGCGAGAAGCTTGATGTTTAGTCCCGGTTGGCCACGGGCACGGGGAATAAAGAGCCAATGGTCCCGGTTGGCCACGGGAACGGGGAATAAAGGACCAATAGTCCCGGGCGGCCAGGTCAACCGGAATTAATTCCCTCCACGCGCCGCAACGCGTTTCCCAACCCGCGACGTCTGACCTTCTGTCGCGGGTCTCCTCCCGACCCGGGACTAAAGTCTCATTAGTCACGGTGCGCGACGCTTGGGGACTGATGCTGGCATACCGAAGGCCTTTTTTCTACCAGTGTAATTCGTGGTCGATCATCCTTGTACTTTATATGAACTTCCAAAATCTATAAGTGATACTTTCAACGTTAGTTTAATTCATGCCAACACTTGTATATTAATGGCGTCGACGGTAACCCAATTAGCCACCCCTATCTCCACTTCTTCTCCACATTGCTATCGATCTTCTCCACCTAGATTCTTTTCAAGGCAACCACTCAGGGCCTTCTTCGGAAGTTGATATGGAAAATTTTTACTATCAAAACCTTGCTCTATACCGATGATGCGGCTATCTTTGTGGATTCCGTCAAGAAAGACAACTCCTATCTTGCTTCAAATCTAGAATGCTTCGGAAAAGTCACAAGTCTTGCTACTAGTTGCTGGAAGAGTCAAGTGGCGCCCATTAAGTGTGATAGTATTTATCTCGACAATATTTTTTAATCCTTCCCTGCCTCCCTCCTTTGCCCAATTCTTGAGGAGGTACACGTAGAAGGGCGTAGGTGTAACAGCCCAATTTTTGGAAGACAGGAAATTTTTTTTTTCAATAACCCAAAAATCAGGGCCAACAAAAACTTTTTGATATGTTTGATTTATGCTTGTGTTTTCATTTCTATTTGGTTGTTGTATGTGTATGTGTTTGTGTTTGTGTTTGTGTTTGTGTTTGTTAACACCTGCCATTAAAACCAATGATCATAACCTTCGTAAAACCCAACCCTTGTGATCAAGTCATGACAAGAAAGGTTATCATCTTCATCCATCACCCCTTTTGGCAAAAAAAAAAGGAAAAAACCTTTTTGAAAATGTTTTGATTTGAGAAGAAACCCAAAGGCCATGTTTTGAGAATCAAAAGATAATTTCCAAAACTATAGGAAAAGTATTTTGGAGCTAATTATCTCCAACCTGTTTTCAACCAAGATGTTTTTGCAAGTATTTCAAAGACGCCTTCTCGTTTCCTTCTTTTGCAAAAATAATAAGAGGGGACTATGTTACCCCTGTGTTTTACCTCAATTATATTCTTTTGGAAATAACAACTTTTGAGCTAAACATCTTTACAAAATCCTCTTTTCATGGTATGTTTTGATCACTACCTAAAGCTAACACTCGAGAAAAACACCTGGAAATTAAATTGAAGAACTCAGCTGTTTGAGTGATCTTGTGTGTCTTGTTATTTATCTGCTCGTTGTGTGATCTTGTCTCGTGTTTGCTTTGAAGTATTTATTTCTGTTTGTTGATTCGTGTGTGTTGTCTTAATAAAAAAACCTAGTAATAACAAGATCAAGCATCAACATCATATTCCATAATAATTATATTACATCTTTGTTTTTCTCGTAAAGACTTCCAACTTGGGAGGCATGTTTCTACGGCAAATCCTGAGCTAACCATCAGTGCATCATCATAAATCTCGTTGTCTATATCTATGTTATGAATCCAAGTTATTAATTTGAATATTGAAACCCTTTGGTATCATCTTTCAAAGCCCTTTTGAAGGCATCACCAAATTTATGATCATATTTCTTTTATCAGGAAGCACTTTGTCCATGTTGCTCAAAACCACTCCTGTTTGTTTTCAAGCTCCATCAACCTACCCTTGTAATCTCCATGACCTATACATCATATTCATGTGGTCCTTTTATTTTCCAAAGGCCATGTAATTACTTATCTCTCATGGTTTTTAGCCTATTAAATAAACTCTTGTTTTCACCCTTTTCCACTTAATGCCTCAAATCTATATTCTATACTCTTGAGATCTATATTCTATACTCTCTCATTCCAACTCCAAAATATTTGTTTTAAAAGCATTTTACTATTTGTTATTTTCCAAAAAGCCAAAAATGGACTTTAAAATGTTTTGTGAAGAAAAGTATTTCCTAAAATCGTGGAAATATTACCCAACATGCCTATGGACATGTGGGACCTATTTGTGCAAAAACATTTACAAGTTGTGCTGAAAAATTTGGATAATCCGTTTAAAAACAGATTCAGCACTTTTTGAAATTCTAAAATTTTGTGAAACAATTTTTTTTTCAAAACTCTTGAGGTCATCATCCCTAGACTCCATTTTTTATCATATATACATTGGACACAATCTTTCCCATATGTTCTATTCAAACTATTGGTGAAAACAATCAAAAACCACTTCTGGTTATTTTGGACATTGTTGGGTTCATCCATGTCTTGATCAATTATTGGACTCTGTCTGTCTGTCTCCTGTTCTATCAGATAGACAACCTCCCCCTCACCCTCCTAGACATGGTCTATCCACCCTTAGCTACCTCTTTCTTTCTCTCTCACAGCCACCTACTAGTGGACAAGGATGGTGATCACCTCTCTTTCTCTATCCACCACCCCAGTCCATCCAGGGTAGAACCCTTGCACCTGAAGCCTCAACTCGAACATCTGAGCCCCTCTCGCAAGGCCCCTTCTCCTTGTCCCTTTCCTTCTGGTCGTGCGCTGGCCATGGCGCTAGAGCGCACTCGCCACGTCCCTCTCATTCTAACAACTGGAAGGCATGCCCGAGCTCGTGGCCTCGTGATTCAGCTCCACAAGCTCTCCAGGAACCCACCCGTGCCTCCCATTTGTCTCCTCTTGCTCCCCTTCTCCCTCGAGCTGTTGTCGAACACCTATGGGTGTCTGCGTTTGCACTCGGTTTCCACTCGCCTCAAACCTCTTCCTACCCTTTCCTCTCTCCCTGGAGGATCCCCTTGACAGACCACACCCACCAGACCAAGTTCCCTCCTTCCTCTCTCCCGGAGCCGAGCACGCCATATCCTCCATGGGCGCCGAGCGCCGAGCTTTGTGGACAGGCCTCCCCGAGATATCTCCTTGCTGTCCACCTTTGCTCCCCAACTTGTGTTGTGGCTAATCGAGCCCTCGGAGCAAAAGCCCCCTCCCATTCTCTCTGCATCGCCAGAATCGAACCAGAGCTATCCGTCGACGGCCTCCTCGTCAAGCCACCGTTACAGGTCATCCCCGACCATGCCGTATGATTTATTCCCTCTCCCTTGGCCTCTCTCTAATATTGCCCTTGTTAATTTTGAGATTTACCCTCTTCAGGTGTGCTCCCGATGACGGCCTTGGTTGCCATCCTCTACAAGCGGGAGTGGGGGCTTTCAACTCGTCGTCGCCCTCTGAGTCTCCTAGACCTGGATCCGCTTCCCGGTGACCTCTGCAGCCACCATTGGCGAGCCCTCGCTCTCCCAACGGCGGACAGAGCGGACTCCTCCGTGTTCTTTGGTCGTCGCCGGCGGGTGAAGGCGTGGCCCGACGCATGTCGTCAGATCCGCATCTGACGGTTCCATTTGAAAGAAAGCTCTTCTAATCTCAGTCGCCGATATCAGATATGACGGACGCATACCGTTTCGGTAGCGCGTGCTCGCCCGCGGGCCAGCCTGCCTCTGTGCGGCCCAACTCCTTCGCAGATCTGCCCCGTTAACCATTCTTCTGCAGGTTGTTTTATTTATTTCCTGCAATCAGTTTCTGGTGTTTTCATTTTCACCAAAATGAAAATGATAATCTGTGAATCTTGCCAAACTAAAACTCACAGCTATAGCTCTAAAAATTCGTAACCATCTCCAACATGTAGATCTGGGTTTTGTGCAGTATTTTAGGAGAAATAAAATAAATGGCAGAAGCACTCATTAACACCTTTTATTTAATAACTTAAGTTTTATGTATCCAAAACATGCAAACTAAATGGTTATGAGTAGCCCTTGATAATTTCTATCTGTGGCAATTGGCCTTGTGTTGACTTGAGTTGTTAATTGAAAATGGCATGCATGTTAGTTTTAGGCCAGAGAGCACTTCTGTGAATTGTTTAATTTTATTGGTGATGATTTTGTTAGGTGACTATACTTGTGTTGGCTTACTAGTTACTAGGAGCACCTTATACTAGATTTTCATGATTTTAGAAGTTACAGAATAGGCTTGGTGCATTAATTAGTGTTTTGCCCTTTTCTACATATTATTGTTATGCCTTTATTAAATTATGTGTTACATTGTTTTTGATATAAAATTGATTCCTAGCATGTGTAGGTTATTAATACATGTTTGAGATGTGTCTTGAGTGTGTCATTATCATGTTAATAAAATGTCTGTGAAAAGCATGTTATTAAAGTATATTTTCCATAGGGTTATTTTCCTAGTAATAATAGGTTAAAATATGTTATTCTTCATATTGGTGTGATGACTTGAATTAATGCTTCAGTATTATTTTCGACAACATAGCTACTGTTATTATAGAATATTATACTTTCTTGCATTCTTGAGTGATCTCTAGATAAATTTGTCATGCTATGATAGTTTTAGATGATTTTTCTCCCATAAGTTGTTATTTGCATGCTTAATTTTTCAGGCATTGGTTAGATTGTTATTTTTATATTACTATCATGTCTAGGTGTTGTTTTCTTTGTTTTTTGGATGCTATCTTACAGATCCATCATATTGGAATAAATCATGTTTGATGATCAATTATTTTTATGCATGTATGCATGTCTAAATGGACCTTTTTGCATCTCTAGTTTTAGTGGTCTTTTTGCTCCATGAATATTTTCATGTATTGTGTGATGCCATGATATGTTTGGTATTGATTTGTCTATGTTATTAGGTTGCTTAGCTACTGGTTATATTATTTCTCCATGTTTAGAAAACCATGTGTTACCAGGGGCTTGTAGTATTGCTTGATAATATTTTCCTATGCATGTGTATGTGTTCCTAAGTTGTTTTCTTGTTATTTTGCTCATCCTCATGAATGACCAGAGAGTCATTTGGCCTTATTTGAGAATGATATGAGAGTGGCACACCCACTGAACTCATGCCATTTTGGTTAAGGATCCATATCATCAATTCTAGTGTTATTCATGTGTGGTTGTTGTGCATGTTTTGCTCGTTGTTGTGCACCCTTGTAATATTGTTTGTGAGTGTACTTGTTTGATAAAATACTTATTGTATGTTTACTTTGTTATCAAGTGCTTTCCATTGTTTGGTTCTGATTGGGTGTTTTCTTTTTTGAGTTTACAACGTTAGATAACGAAGACGGTATTAATTCCCGGAGAGGTTTTTATTGCAACTCTTGTTTATTTCAAGAGCAAGACTAAGACCAGTGCCAAGGCAAGCCACTCTAAATGCTTGCTGTTGTTTTTCTTATCATTATCTATCATGCATGTTTTACTTCTGAAGTTTTACAAAATTTTCATTCAAAAACTACTTTCTAAGTGGACTATACCACTATCTTTATTATGTTTCTAATATGCTATATCCACTATATAATCTTGGTGTTACCAAGCCCCTTAGATATTTTATTATCATCACTTAATCAACTTAATTCCCTTAGTGGAAATTTTAACATGATATTTTTGGAAAAACAAAAGCTTTGGAAAAACCCGAGGAAAGGTGGGACCTTGTCCGAGGGAGGTTTGTGAAGAAGAAAATGTTTTTCGACTTGTTTTTCCAAAAAATGACACATAACCTAGTTTTCGCCGGACAACCAAGCCGTGGTGCCACATTAACCCAATATGGGAAAGGGGTCTAGCTAAAAGCTTGTTGTTGTTATTCCGTGTCTACCTCAAAGTGCTATAGGGGTTAGAGTCCCCTGAACCGAATTGTTGCTAGAAATGAATAATGGGACATTCAGAGTGTGGGATTAAGTTCGCCACCGGTTGCAACAGTTGGGTCTCCTGCCATGGCGATGTGTTTTCAGGGGAAACCGGATCCGTACGACTAACTCACTCGGTGCTGGGGAGAACAAAACCAGTTGAAGAGGTATTCATTTACTAGCGCTTGCATAGTGGATAGTTAGGACCAATTATCTGATTTTTGCATACTGTCTTGGACAGTCCGTGGTTGTTCACGGCGGATGTACTAGATCTTTTGGATTGTGTACACCTCTGCATAGTAAAACTATTCAGAATAGCCGCGTCCTCGGATATGGACAGTTGAATGGCCATGTAGCTAGAATTGTGTTAATGATTTCAAAAGACATAAAAGTGTTTGGAATTGTACCTGGGAGGTACTTGGAAAGGGAATGAATGTACCTTTCAGGTACTGGAAAAATGATTATCTTGAAGATGTGATCTTCCAAGAAGTTTTGCAAAGAGAAACTTTTCTTTTATTTAAAATAGTTTATCAAAACTTTGTGGACATGCAATATCTACAAGAGAAACTAAATATCTTTTGAAGTATCTTCTTCAATAAAGAAAAATAAAAACTGTGCAACTATGATGGGTCTTAAATTCATCATAGCTAGTTGAACTCTAATTACAACCTTCCTACCACATTTATATATGCATACTTGCATTGTTTAGTTTTCATTTGGGGTGTCTTGCGAGTACATTCCAATGTACTCACAATGGTTTCGTCCCTGGCTATTGTCTTAGACAGACTTTGAGCAGAAACCCGGAGAACCTGAAGAAGATGGTGTCGATGACGGCTGTGCGAATTAGGAACGTCTCCGAGTCAGTAGCCTGTAGGTAGTCAAGGCATGACTTGGATTTACCACGAGTGTGTTTTGTAGACTTCCACTATTTAGTGTGTTTTTCTTGCCCTGCATGGCAGTTATTTTTCAACTGAGTCATGTGACCAGTTGTGTAAGCCGTGTATTCGTGTAGTGGATGTTGTAATCTGCAATACCAACTCGAGTATGTTGTTCACGACTAACTGATCATGGGATTGTGAATGTATGCATACTTGAGGTCTCGGACTGCTAGTCTGGGTTCCCCACAGTAGGGTGCATAGAAGCCTCCGGGAGATAGCCTCGCCCACTCTCATCCGCCTAGTAGTCATCAACTTGGGGAGCTATGTCGTTCCCGCCTACCTCATCTGCACCGCCCCTCGCCTCGCCTACCTCCGTCTCAAGGTTGCCATCAATGCCATGTTTGACGTAAAACCTGACTCCCTCGACCCGCCACTAACGCTGGCGTCGGTCGCCGAAGCATCGATGCAAATCCTGTGTGCAAATTTCAACCTCGTACCAGACAACAACAAGGAAGGGAAGGTTTGAGTTACTGAGTTTGATGCGCCGCCTCTCGCTTGGCTCCCAAACGCCGCCACACCCTCCATCTATCTGGCTTCACCGCCACACCTTTGCTAGACGATCAATTCCCGAAATTCCCAATGATGCAGAGCTTGAGAACCCTCATTCTTGTGGACTGCAGCCTGGGGAGCAACTTCAATGTGATAACGAGCGTCCTGCGAAACACCCCGAATCTGGAGAAGCTTGGGCTGCACCTATGCCCGGTAAAATATATATACTCCCTCCGTTTTTGTATATAAGGTCACTACGAAATATACAATTTTGCTTTTTTATAATGCCAGAAACACTAACCGAGGCAACATTAATGATGTTTTTCTCATAAAATTGAAAGCATTAATTACCCAACCCAATAACAAAGGATGCATGCATACATGCAGTCTATAGAGAAAAATGAGTTGCATGCACTCATTTCTTAACCCAGTAAACGAGACTAAGTAAGTTGGTTTTGTCATGCATTAATTTGTTTACCTTGGTATGTGTAATTTGAGTTTGTCGACTTATATATAAAAATAGAGTGAGTAACTTGTCTGACATAACTCTCTAAATTATTGTTCTCTGGTTTAACATTTATGGATGTTGGGTGTCTCAGTTTGTAGGAGTCACCCCCATCTCGGAATGTCGTGGTGTGGCAGGAGCTCTTTGGTGCGACAAGCTGGAGTCCATAGAAGAATCTTCTAGACAGTTTTTGTCGAAGAATCTTCTAGATTCTTCACTTGTGAACCATCTGAAAAATTAGCTATAATGCTTCCCAGAGACTGTACCGTCGCAACGTTTGAACGAGGAGATCCAGCATGTGGAAACATCATACGGTATCACCCTTTCACACAACATTTTTTCCATTGAAGTATGTTTATTTGTAAACCGTGACTTGTAAAGGCTAATCCCTACACTAAGTATATTACTTTAGATTTAGAGCTTCGATTCAATAATTTGCACACTGAACATGCAGGAAGCCGTAGGAAACTTCAAGGAACACCAAGTGGCGCTGAAGATAGGGCTTCCAATGCAAGTGTTATGCATAACAAAAATCAACAAAGACGGGACCGTGATAAAGCAAGACGAGATAGTCACCAGAGCAGAGGGAGGAAATGAATGCACGTCGAAGAATAGTTAGGCAAAGTTAAACTAATGAAGAGAGAAATGCATGTCAAAGGGTCGCCGGGAAAATCTAACACCTAAGAAGAGGCAAGAGATGAACGCCCGAGAAAGGGCAGCCAATAAAAATAAGCCCGTCGAAGAGATACTCGTGACTAATGTCCGCCGAACAGCACGCAGGAAAAGCATACCACCTAAGGAGAGGCAGGCGTTGCGGGCTAAACGACAGAAATACCTCGCAGCTAAGTGGAAAATTCCTTGTGTTGAATCCATTGCACTGGCTCTTCCATATACACATCTCCTATGAATCATTTTGTCTAGTCTTCATATGTCCGGTCTATAATTTCAAGCATGCCTTGTAGGATTTAGTTTTAGCAAGTTATTATCTTGGTCCAGTTATTATAGGCGATTATAAAATGGAAGTTATAGTACTACATTGCTCAAAAATATGTATAATGCGTGAATTAACTTTTTAGCATCGCATTTTTATTGATTGCTCATATGGATGTCAGTCAAATTTTTTTTTGAAACATTTTGTACTGCAGGGTAGTCCCCCACAGCCCTTTATTGCCATCAAAAAGTTTACAGATATTTACAAATGTACAAAGAAAGATAGACTAAGATAGTCTATCACAAACTAATGTAGGTTGTTCATCCATGATGATAAATCCGCAGCCAAAGAAGCACTCAACCTATGCTTAAGCATAAGGAGGTCTAAAATGAAGCCAACTTTCCAACCCTTAAAGGAATGCCTTTCAAACTTAAAGATAACTCCATTCCTCTGTTTCCAGATATTCCAACAGGCAAGAATCACTATCTCAGTGAAACAAGGACCTCTGAAATTCTTTTTAGCAAAGGAAAGATTAGCCAAAACTGTGTTATCACTCCACGAAATCTGCAAGTAATTCCAAATCCTTGAGCTGAAAACACACTGGAAGAACAGATGAGTCCAATACTCATAAAAATGATTTCTGCAAAGGACACAATACTCAGTCCCCTCAATTTTCCAGTTCCTTTTCTTAATAATGTCCTTGGTATTAATCCTATCATTTAGGATCAGCCATGCAAAAAATTGTGCTTTGACATGCATTTGGATTTCCAGATCCACTTGGCTGGCTTATCATAAGCCAACTGAGCAAACTGTAACTGGTAGAATTTACTGGATGTATAAACCCCTTTATTAAAATTACAAGAACAAACATCCTTATTATTATTCACCTGAACATTTCCCAAGATACCTTGAAGATCAACAAATTCTTGGAAAGCTTCATTTGAAAGAGGCAAATGAAAAGCATCCAAAAAATCAGTCATCAATTTTAAATCTCTCACCGATGCCAACTGGTCTATAGCAAACGAGAATAATCTTGGAAATTTCATTGACAGAGCATGTCCCATCCACGAATCTTTCCAAAAAAGAGCAGAATATCCATTCCCCAATGTGCAAGAAGAGAATCAACACCAGGTATCAGCTAATTGCATAATACCTTTCCACCAGAAGGATCCACAACAGGTGACTGTATGAGGAACCGACTGAAAGTAGTATGCATTCTTAACCAGATGTACCCAAATAATATACACAGAGTAGTAAAACTTTGCGAGAAATTTGAGTAGGAAAGCCCTGTTTTGGATCTATAGATTAATGACCCCTAAACCACCTTTAACTTTTGGCTTACACACCATATCCCAAGCAGCCAAAGAATTTACTCTTTTCTTGTTTTTGTCTTTTCTCCATAAACATCTCCTCCTTGCTTTATCAATAATATCAATGACACCCTTAGGTATCACTAATGTGCACATATAATATGTGGGCAAAGAGGACATAACTGAGTTCACTAGCACCAAGCTATCCCCATATGGGAGAAAGGAGACTGTAGCAAAAAGTCTCCTTTCAACTCTGTCAATGAGTGGAGCAAAATCCTTAATAGATGGTTTAGTGGTGCCCATAGGCAAGACAAGATAGGTAAAGGGCATAGAAGCCACCTTACAATCTGTCGAATCCCTGACTCAACAAATCCCTTCGATGAACCTACCGGGTTTCGATTAGGAGAACCCATGAGCGCTGGTGGAATCGTCGGCTAGACAGGGGGCGAGATTTACCCAGGTTCGGGGCCCTCGAAGAGGTAAAACCCTTACTCCTGCCTCTTGTCGATCTGTATTCGATGATTAGATCGGTTACAGAGTGCTCGAATCGAGAGTGGATCTCGAGTTTCAAGGCTTTTGGGTCGTGCGGTATTGCTTGGTCCTCTCTCGGGGGCACTCCTGGCCTTATATAGGCGGCCAGGTCTCGAGTTCCACCCGGAGAGGGCTTGAACCCTAGCTAGGTCGGTTACATGTTTCCTAACTTAACCCGCAAGTTTAGTGCGGGTGGGCTTCACGCGGGCCTTCTAGAGTATTCCAAGGGCTCCTCTTCTTGGGCCTTCACCTTTAGCCTGAGAGGGGGTGTCCTTTTGCGCAGCATCCAGAATCCATGTATTCGTCAGTAGCCCCCGAGCGTTTGCTCGAGTGGGAATTTTCCAGTCGAGTAGACGGTCAAACCTTTTTATGGCCTTGCTTCTTCTTTCGAATGAACACTTTGTCTGCTTACTGTTTTAAAGGGTGTGTTCCCTGTGCAATGAGTCTTTATGCTCAAGTGTTGAGCGACATAAGTGCCTGTTATTGCGGCTTTATTTGCAGAAGGATGCGGCACAGTAGCTTGGCTCTCCCGAGAGATCAGGGCCAATTAATTGCGACTAGGGCAAAAACATTCCTGGCCTACACAGATTCGAGACCTCTGACTCGAACCCGATAAGGTGATTGTTACGACTGGGCCGTTTGTGGACTTATCGAGTCGAACTTAACCTACAAAGGGGGTACCCGGCGCGTCCGCTAGGATTTTTCTTCGTGTTGTTGACACGGAATTATACCGGAGGACGCAGCTTTCGAGTGCGATTCCAGCCCCTAAAGAGAGATCTTTTTGGGTCTTACCTTCATATTCAAAGAATATGGCATCCGGATGTGCCTAGTCGGCTGAACAATCCAGGTTTTTATGATGTAAAAATATCATGTGTAAAAGAGGTATGTCCTTCCTACTCGATTGATTTTTGAATTTCACACGAAAAAGTTTCGTGCTGAAGAAAAGTTATGTCCATATGAAAGAATTTTTTATGTTTGGAATGTTGAGCCCATACGAAAGAGTTTTCGTGTATAGGGTATTTCTCTCTTGTTTAAAGAGGCCTTGCTCCATGAATTGTTCATAGAAGAATTGCTTTTATTCGAAGGAATTCTTGTTCGTACGAAGATATTTTCGCGTTTGAACTTCCAATCGAAAAGATCTTGATTTTGATGATGCATGCCATGACGTCATGGCGCACTATTCTCCTCCCGATGGGACGTGACGGAGTGGCAGCAGATGTGTGGCCCACCTGGTCAGCTTTTTGACCGGGAAACGAGACGCCGCTCCCGGTTTTTACGTGAACTGCGCAGTAAATGCGCACGATCTTCAGTTAAGATCGTGGCATAAAACAGCGTCCACCGCCGCTTCGCTTCATCTTCACACGTGGTGGCCGTGATAAGTGCCACGTAACACATTTTACGACTGGGATTTACTCGTTCCGTATATAAATACGGGTCTTAGCAGTGCGGTAAAATTTTCCCAGCCTTTGCCTTCGTCCATCTTCTTCCTTGCGCCCATCTCCTTCCTCCTCACGCTCGAGCCCGTATCGCTAGCCATGACCGGAGGGAAAAAACGTGGCACCGCCGTCTCCGCATCCGGAGAAGCTTCCGCGCAGCCCGCGCCCCGCGCCGGCGACTGGCGCTCTCCCAATACCACCACGAAGAGCATCAAGGAGATGCAGCGGGAGGGGCTGCTGCCGGCGGAGACTGAGAAGCGGGTGCGCCTCTAGAAGAAAGAGGAGGTGCCGAACCCGCAGTCGAATGAGCGCGTGGTCTTTGCGGACCACGTGTCTCGAGGTCTTTCCTTCCCCCTTCATCCCTTTCTCCTCGGGTTGTTGTATGTCTATGGCATACAGTTTCACGATCTTCCTCCGAACGCGGTGCAGCACATTTCGTGCTTCATCGTGTTCTGCGAATGCTTCCTTGGCATTCACCCTCACTGGGCGCTCTGGAAGGCGCTCTTCAAGGTTCGGATTTTCCGCGAGAAATCGCGGGTAGATTCCGAACCTGGCGAGCCGCTTCGCACGGGTGGCTTCGGGATCCAGGCGCGACAGGAGAGTAGCTACTTCAACATGCACTTCATCGACTCCGCCGAATGCTGGCGGAAGAAATGGTTTTATGTCATCGACAACAGCTCGGGTGGAATTGTAGAGTTTCACCCGTTCGATGTATTGAAGAGGCGAAAATCCTGGGGGCACAAGATGTCAGTCGAAGAAACTCAAACCGTTGCACCTTTACTCGCAAGAGTGGCCGCTCTCCGGGATCAAACTGCGGGAGTCGTGCTCAATGGAATGCATCTGGCGAGCGTCTTCTTGAAGCGCAGGATGCAACCCTTGCAGCAAAGGCCTTCCACTATGTGGGAATACCAAGGTTCAGAAGATCCCAGCCGAGTGAGCCGCGAGGAACTTTCGAACGTCGAGTTCGAGAAGAAGATCGCTGCTATCACTCGTTTGAAAGTGGGGGAGAAGTTCCCCGACTGTTCAGTCGAAGCTTTTGACGCTTCGAAGCTCCTCCAGCTGCGGTTAGCTTTTCCTTCCTGTTCTCTATTGTTCCTTTCTTCGTTCTGCGCTTTAGTCGATGAAGTTTTCTCTTGCCTTCGTTTGTTCTTGTAGAGCCTAGCTATGGCAACCTGCTATCCTCCAGTTGCGGGAGAGGACGCTTCGGAGTTATTAGCGAGTCACCAAGATAGTGCGGCTGATACCAGCGTCGCCGATGCTTCTTCGAGTTCCGAACGCGATTCTTCGGACGACGTAGAGGACTCGAATGGCGGCCCTCAAAAACGTCGTCGGGTAGACGAGAACGAGGCTACTTCGAAGGACACTTCCGTGGAAGGATCGCTCGGAAAGGCCCCCATTTCCGCGACTCCACTTCGCTCCCTCGCCCCTTCGCCTTCATTTCCAGTGATTGCAACCGCTTGGAACGCGGATTTGCTGGATGACGATGAGGATGACGAGTAAGTTGTTTGTCTCGTTCTTAGTCGAACGTTTTTTCTTCGGTGCTTATGCTTAATTCCTCGTTCTTCTTTGCTGCAGGGTACAAACCATCAGCCCTCGCAGGTACGCTTCTTTTGTTCCTCCCGAAAGGAGGAACAAAGCAGGCACTGCGGGTGAGACTCCCAATGCTGGCACCGTCCAAAATTCTCCCAGCACAGCTCCCAACGTGGCGACTGCGGAGCGTGAAGTTTCTAGCTTTGCCGCCAGGACTTCAACTTCGAAAGAAGCGACGGACAGCTCCGCAGATCCTCTTTCCCGCGCTACGGGTCAGGTAAACTTTGTAGTTTGTCTTCGAATTTTTATCGGGTGCACGACAGTGCTCCCGATGGGAATAGCCCCCAAGTCTGTAGTCGATTGCTTGCGATCGGCTACAGGCTCGAGATCTTGTTTTCTTTTCTTCGCCTTGAGTTTTTATCGGGTGCACGACAGTGCTCTCGATGGGAGTAGCACCCGAGGCTGTAGTTGATTGCTTGCGATCGGCTACAGGCTCAAATTTATATCTTCTAATTCCTCTACTTCTGTGCTTTTGCAGTCGCTTGTCGACTCGCTTGCGGCGATTGGTCGCCGCGTTGTCCTTGCCGAATCGGAATGCGACAGGCTTCAGTCTCACTGTAGTCGATTCCAAACCGAGAACGAGCTCCTTAAGAGTAAGTCTCATTGTCTTCTTTCGTTTCTGTTCTCGTGTCCATTCTTGATGTCTAACAAACGTTATTGCGCAGCTCAACTCGAACATTCGGAGTCCGAGAGAGTCAAGTTCTCTGAGCGGGCAACCACTCAGGAAGCTGATTTAGCGGCTGTTCAACAAGAGCTGGAGGCCTCCCGCATGTGGTCGGAAGATCTTAATAGGCAACTCGCGGATGCGAGAAAAGCTTTGAAGGATCAAGAGGAAACTGGCAATAAGGCCGATTCTGACCTTGTCACGTTTCTTTGTCCCCTTGCCGAGCGTTTCGCGGGTAAGTGGCCTAGGCTCTCGCAATTGTATCTTTTGTCTTGGTGAACTCGCGGAATTTTGACATTCCTTTCCTTTGCAGGTCTTC
This sequence comes from Alopecurus myosuroides, assembly GCA_028641055.1. NCBI lineage: Eukaryota > Viridiplantae > Streptophyta > Magnoliopsida > Poales > Poaceae > Alopecurus > Alopecurus myosuroides. Next base: position 11,267,227 of record CM054060.1, read on the forward strand.
TGGATGTTCCTTTGGAGATCCCTGTGATCCAGCGAGTAGATGTGCTAACCGACACACTTGCTCAACTCAATAGGCATGCCGAAGGAGTGTGCTCCTTGATTGGCGATGCCACCCAAGTGTTGTCGCAACTGCACAGTCGCTTCCTCTCCAACGCCGTACCTCCATCCGCGCTAGACGGCCTGCTGAGGATCTTCTCGGAGGGCAATCTCCTGGATGCTTACGCAGTCGCCCAGTCGGAGTCTGGCGCGAAAACTGCGATCCAGTTCGCGCTGGCACACGGAGTCAACGGTTTGGAGGAGGCCTACTCGGCTCTTCCAGTCGACCCCTCGACGGGCAAAAAGGTACGGCTCTCTCATTTTGGCGAGCAGGCCACCATTCTTGCTCGGAAGCTGTCTGAGCCATTTGCTCGGCCGAAAAGAGGGGCGACTGCCGTTAGTGAGAGCACCACTGTAGCTTCTTAGTTTTGTTCTTCTTCCTATCCTTCGTGAATGTAATGAACCTTGGGATGTATTCCCGTATTGTTATTGTCTTTAATCGAAATGTTCGTTCTGGAAATTGCTTCCCATAGTTTGTGTATGTGCTCCCGATGGGAGTAGCCCCCGAGTATCTTTTGTCGGATGCGCGACTAGGAATACTTTGAATAGGGCTTCTTACTTCTTTCCTTGTGCTCTTCCAGGCTGCTGGGGTAGTTGCAGAATCGTCAGGTGGACATGCTACTCCAGTAAATCCTCTTGTTGCCGCCGTTGGCACCTATGCTGGTCTTCGCGACAAGGTCCGGGAGGGTGAGCGTCAGCTTAAAGCTCTGCGCGGTATAGCCGTTGTGGCAAAGTCCCAGCAGAAACTGGCGGCTGAACGTGAGCAGTTTCTGATAGATGAATTATCGTTGGTTGCGAGGGATTTGCTTTGTAAGTAATTCAGCCCCCGTGTCTTCTCTTTGCTTTTGTTTCCTTAGCTGATCAAGCCTGCTTGCTCTTCAGTTGTCAGACCGGATGACAGGGAAGAAAAGCAGTGGGTGGAAAACCATATTGCTCAAGAGGTCGGTAGCTCAAAACCTCATGCGAGTAATTTCTGGTCTGATCGTAGTCGAGGATTTGTAATGGACACCTTGAAGTTCCGTGTTCTGCAAGCGAGGATTCTCGTGAGTTCTTTTCACGAGGTTTTGATCGCGATGAATGCTGCTTTCTACCCACTCGAAAGGGGTCCCGAAGACTAGAGCTATCTTCTCAGGTTGTTTGGGCGTGAAGGAGAGGTTCGCGCGTGTGTGCGCAATCAAATGACATGCGGCGCGGTCGTAGCTCTATCCTTTGTCCGAATATGGTATCCTGAGATAGACTTGAACTCCGTAGCCAGGCTCCCAGATGATTCAATCGATGATATTTCCCCTACTATGATGATGTTCGTCCTGCAACGGAGAAAATCATCCGATTGACCTCTCAGGAGGTAGATAGAGTTTTAGCGACTGAGAATGCTCAGCGCTTTGATTGATTTGTGGATGTGCGAATCCTGTAATCTTGTAAAGTTTGTAAAAACTGTTGTAAGGTGTATAACCTTGTAAGTATGTTTTTTTCCTGTAATGCTTAGTTGTAGGCGTAGCCCCCGCGTGTTTACGAGGTGTGTACCTGTAACTTTTGAGCATGTAGAAATAGGAAGTCGCGGGTGAATATGATGGAGAAACCATGTTTTTATTGCGATGACTGAGAAGCCATGTACTCGAGCTACAAGAGTGGCGGGTACGCCTTATTTGTTGTGAGAACAAGTAAACCTAGGGATAAAATTTGCGGAGGTGTGCAATATTCCAAGGGTTGGAATAGATTCCTCCAGTCGATGGATTCTTCAGCCTGTAGGCTCCACCTAGAATGACTTCGTGTATAATGAAGGGTCCTTCCCAAGGTGGTTCGAGCTTGTGCCCTTCCTTCTGCTTGAGCCGCAGCACTAGATCTCCAACCGCGAATGCTCTGTGGCGTATGCGGCGACTATGATAGTTTCGCAGGGATTGTTGATACACTGCGGATCTTGCGAGTGCGATGTCCCACATCTCGTCGAGTGCATCCATATCTTCTGCGAGTGCCCTGTTAGAAGTTTCTTCGCTGTAGGCTACAACTCGTGGGGCGCTGAATCGAACGTCCTCAGGGAGGACTGCTTCTGCTCCGTATACCATGAAAAATGGCGTATATTTTGTAGATCGGTTAGGAGTTGTGCGGAGGCTCCATAGTACGGAGGGTAGCTCATCTGCCCAATGTCCCGCGGCGGGGTGTAGACGATCGAGTAGTCGTTTCTTGATGCCAGCCGAAACTAAGCCGTTAGATCTCTCGACTTGTCCGTTAGTTTGCGGGTGGGCAACTGAAGCGAACTTGAAGTTGATGCCCTTTTCCTCGCAGAACTGTTGTGTTTCCTTTGCTGTGAAATTTGTACCATTGTCTGTAATGATGTCGTGTGGCACACCAAATCTGCAGACAATGGAATCGAGGAACTTGACGGCACATTGGGCGCTAGCCGAAGTTACTGGTGTGGCCTCGATCCACTTGGTGAACTTGTCGACTGCGACCAACAAGTGTGTATATCCTCCAGGCGTGGATTTGCGTAGTGGCCCAACCATGTCGAGCCCCCATTGTGCGAAGGGCCAGGCAATGGGTATCATGTGTAGTTCCGTAGCAGGTGCATGTGGTCTTGGTGCGAATCGCTGGCAAGCGTCGCATCGTTCGACCAAGTTTTTCGCATCAGTGGCTGCTGTTAGCCAGTAGAATCCTGCTCGAAAAGCTTTTCCCATTATTGTTTTCCAGCTAGCATGATGCCCGCAGTCTCCCTGGTGGATGTCATGGAGCAATTCTTTGCCATCTTCGGGTGCGATGCAGCGCTGAAGTATTCCCGAGATGCTTTGCTTGTATAATTCCCCATTGACTATCCGAAAGGATTTGCTGCGTCTGATTACTTGTCGAGCCTCGCGTGGGTCAGCCGGGAGCTGTCTGTTGGTCAGGTAGTCGAGATATTTCTGCGTCCAGACTGGCTCGACCAGAAAAACCTGTCGTGATATGTTATGAATGAGCTCGATGAGGGCGACTTGCGGGCTGACCTCTGTTTCTGGAACTGCGGGTGCTTCCGCAGCTTTTTTGATTTTGACCGATCGCTTGATCATCCGTTCGAAGTATATTCCTGGCGGTATGGGTGTATTCGTGGAACCCATGTTTGCCAGTCGATCGGCTTCTTCGTTGCTAGATCTTGCGATGTGCTTTAGCTCGCATCCTTTAAAACTTCCTTCGAGTAGATTGTACATGTCGCGATATGCGATCATGTTTTCGGCGATTGCGTCACACTCTTTCATTGTCTGTTGCACGATGAGGTTAGAGTCGCCGTAGATCATCAATCGAGTGGCTCCACAGGCGATTGCCATCTTCATCCCGTGCAACAGGGCTTCGTATTCTGCGTCGTTGTTTGATGCTGGGTCATCTGGTGGAAAGTCCAATCGTAGGACGTATTGCAGCTTGTCTCACCGAGGGGATATAAGAACGATTCCAGCTCCTGCTCCTTCGTTTCTTTTGGACCCGTCAAAGTACATTATCCAATTGCTCGTGTACTCGGGTGGTCCTGGCGTTTGCAGTTCTGTCCACTCGCTTAGAAATTCAACAAGTACCTGGGATTTGATTGCGCTGCGTCCTGCGTAAGTGATGTCCCAAGCGCCCAACTCGATGTTCCACTTTGCTATTCTTCCGGATGCCATAGGGTTGTTCATGATCGTCCCGAGTGACGCATCATTAACCACTGTAATGGCGTGTTCCTAGAAATAATGCTTGAGCTTGCGGGCTGTAAGAACGACTCCATACGCGAGCTTTTGGTAATGAGGGTATCGTTGCTTGCATGGTGAAAGCACTTCGCTGATGTAATATATTGGTCGTTGAACTCCGTATGCTTTGCCTTCCTCAGGTCGTTCGACCACGATTGCTGTGCTGATGACCTGGTTTCTGGCGGCTAGGTACAAGAACAGTGGCTCCCCTTCTCGCGGTGTTGCGAGGACGCGCCTACTTTGCAATGACCGCTTCAAATCTGCGAATGCTTGCTTAGCTTCTGATGTCCACTCGAATTTGTCTGTCTTCTTTAACAACTTGTAGAAGGGTAGTGCTTGCTCTCCCAATCGTGCGATGAACCTGCTTAGGGCGGCTAATCGCCCTGCGAGCTGCTGGACTCCGCGCAGATTGGTTGGCTCCTTCATGGTCAAGATGGCTTGTATTTTCTCCGGGTTGGCTTCAATGCCTCTGGCGGATACCAGGTACCCGAGAAGTTTTCCTGCTGGAACGCCAAAGACACATTTGGTCGGATTGAGCTTGATCCTGTATGCGTTGAGGGCGTCGAATGTTTCTCTAATATCTTCGAGGAGTGTGTCCTCAACTCGAGTCTTGATGACAATGTCGTCGACATACACTTGCACGTTCTTGCCAATGAGGTTGGCGAGGCATCTTTGCATGCAACGCTGATATGTTGCGCCTGCGTTCTTCAGCCCGAGAGGCATTGTCGTGTAGCAGTAGACACCGTGAGGTGTGATGAATGCTGTCTTTTCTTCGTCCTCCCTTTTCATTCGGATCTGATTGTATCCCGAATAGGCGTCCAGGAAGGAGAGGCGTTGGCAGCCTGCTGTAGAATCCACGATCTGGTCGATTCGCGGGAGAGGAAAGTTGTCCTTGGGGCAATGTTTATTTAACGACGTGTAGTCGATGCACACCCGAAGGATATCCGTGTTCTTTTTGGGGACCAACACCGGGTTTGCTAACCAAGTGGATATCTTGATCTCCCTGATGAACTTCGCAGCTAGCAATCTGTTTACTTCTTCTCCAAGCGCCTTCTGCTTGGGTTCTGAAAATCTTCGCGTGGTCTGTTTGATGGGTTTAGCGTCTGGAAATACTTCGAGTGATTGCTCGGCAAACTCCCTGGGTATTCCTGGCATATCTGAGGGCTGCCAGACGAAAATTTCCCAGTACTCACGGAGGAGTTTGACGAGCGCGCTTTCCTATGCTTGTGAGAGGGTTGTTGAAACCATCGCTGTCTTCGCAGAATCTGTCGGGTGCACTTGATGCTTTCGGGTGTCGCTGTTGGCGCTAAACTCTAGCTCAGGCGCGTTTTTCTTCGTGAGGGGCATCACGGAGTGATCCGTGGTTTTTGCCAGCTCTTGAAGTTCTTCTTGCATCCCGAAAGATTTTGCGATCTCATTGAACTCAATGTCGCATTTGTTGGATTTCTGAAAGTCTCCGTCAATGGTGATTCCACCATGTTCACCAGGTAATTTGAGCTTCAGGTAGGCGTAGTGAGGTACTGCCATGAATCTGGCGAACGCTGTTCGACCCAAGATGGCGTGGTACTGTGAAGGCCAGTCGACAACTTCGAAGTCGAGGAACTCTCTCCTCTAGTTGCTCTGCGTACCTAGCACAACTTCTAGGTTGATTGTTCCGAGTGGGCGGACTGCCTTGCCTGGAACTATCCCGTGGAAGGATGTTTCTGATTCCGGGAGGCCGTCCAAGTTCTTGTTCATCCGACGGAGTGTATCCGCGTAGATAATGTTGAGGCCGCTGCCCCCATCCATGAATACGCGGGCTAAATCATAGTTGCCGATTTGCGCCTGGATGACGAGGGCGGCGTGTCCTGGTCGATAGACTCGTGGTGGGTGATCTTTCATCGAGAACGTGATTGGCTGGTCCGCCATTTTCAGGTACTCGGTCTTTGCTGGCGGTGTCTGCACTGCCATGCATAGTTGCCTTGTGTTAGTCTTTTGAGCTCTGCGAGAGGGGCATACCTTCTGGATCATTGCGAGTTGTCCTGCCGGGTTCGGATACGCGTTGGCTCCGGCGTTCTGCGGTGGTGCGGGTACTGCAGCTAGCGCCATGTTTGGATTTGCGGGTGGTGGTGGTGGTGGTGGCGGCGGCTGGAATCCTTGATGCCCTCCTCCTGGAAGCGGCGGGTAATTTTGGGTGGAGGCAGATCTTTTCCTCGCGAATGCATCCGATATGTCATGGAACTTTCGGCAATCCTTAAGCAGGTGTGTTGCCTTAGTTTTGCCCGTGCGCTTATCTGTGAATAGATGTAGCGAGCAGTACGCATCAAGGTCTTCCTCGGGGGATTTTTCTTCGGCCTTTGGTCTCCACTCGCGATTTCCCCGGCGACCGGAGTCGCGGTTTCGCGTGAATTCCGCGGCGACCAACTCCTCTCTATCTTCATGATCGTAATATTTTCTTCTTTTTCTTCGACCATGACGATCGTCATCTTGTGCGGGTGACGATGCTCTTTCGTTGCGCACCGCATCTTCTCCGTTAGCCCATTTTTCGGCTATGACCATTAGCTCTCCGATAGTCTTGGGTGCAGCCCTGCCTAGCTCCTCTCGGAAAGCAGTTCTTCTGGCGCCCTTTGCGAAGGCTTCGATCGCTACTTCTTCCGAGATCGTTCTTGCAGTATTCCTGAGCGTGGTCCATCGCTGAATGTACTCGCTTGTGGACTCGCCACTCCTCTGCTTGCATGCTCGTAGTTCTTCGATTGTGGCTGGCCTCTTGTAAGTCGACTGGAAATTTTTGCAGAAATCGCGGTGTAGATCATCCCACGATGCGTAGCAAGATTTGGGTCTTCTTTCCAGCCAACTGCGGGCCGCGCCGGTAAGATGCAAATTGAGGTATTGCATAGCCGTGTTCTTGTTCCCACGTTGGCATTTTACTGCCGTGAGGTAGTCTCTTAACCACTGGGAGGGCTCGAGTGAGCCGTCGTATTTCGTCACCTCCGTGCTGAGTTTGAACCTTTTGGGTAGAGGTGCTTCGCGGATGCTGCGAGCGAAACAGAGTGCTCCACAGGTTTCGTCATCCGAGGAACCGGACGAAGAGCGTTCGCGATATCGCGAAGCCCTCGCCTTATCCACCCTTTTTTGAGCGAGATCTGATCGCGCGTCGTATTCTGGCCGATCGCGGTCGTCATCTTTCCTCGGTTCCTTGCTTCGTTTTCTCGAGCGGCTGCTATGGTGCCGCGAGCTTTTATCTCTCGGGCTATCTTCGCTGCTGCTTCGACTGTCGCCGCGGCGCCTGGCTTCTTTTCCTCGACCGCGGCGGGGCGACTTATCCTCCCTTGGTGAAGAGCTTCTGTGCCTGCGGGGCGTTTCTTTATCTTTCTCTCTCTCCCGTCGCTCCTTCTCCTGTTGCTCCTCGGCCTTCTTGTGATCGTGAGAGGCGAGCCTTGCGGCCGCCAACCCGAGCTCTTTTCGTATTTGCTTGTATTGCTCTGCCCGAGGATCGCTTTCCATTGGTTGGTTCATCTGCATGTAGGTTGCCGCGGCTAGAACCGCAGCAGCGGGAGTTTGCGGGTACACGTTGCCGTCATCGTCGACCCGCATGAGAGAGGGAGTGACTGATCTATTTGACTCGGGTACGGATACGTTGTTCCTGGATGTGGATGCGTGTCCCTTCCTCGCGGGTCGGGTTCCAACCGATGGTGTTACGGACAGCGCAGCTCGTCTTTGGCTCGATTCGTCCGCCGCTCTTCTTCGACGGGCCAGATCTACCCGAGCATCTTTGATGATCGTGGCTGCTCTCACTAGGTGATAGTGGTAGGCAACCATGTCTTCGTGTGAGGATCCAGCTGCGGGTGGCTTGCTTGTTCGCATAGCCTCCTTTGCTCGTTTCCAGGATTCTCGCGAGACGCCGATTATGTCGCGCTCTGTCGCTCTGTGTTCTGTTTCCGAGCCTTGTTCCGATCCTGCCATGCAGACTTGAGCTAGTCGAAGCTCGTGCGTCCTAGGCGTAGGTCGAAGGTCTCCTCGAATTCTTGAAGGTTCCTCTGTCGAGAGGGTGTGATAGTTGTTTGCGTTGAAGCGGATGGACTCGCCGCTTTTCTCCAGGATACGGCGCGAGTCGACAGCTCCAGATTCAGTTTCCGATTCATCCGAGAAGTGGAGGATCCCGTGCTTGTTCGTCACGAATTTGAGGCTCCCGAACGTCAGGGTGACGCTTTCCTCCAGATCTTCGAATACCAGGGCGCGATTCCGGCGAGTGCGGTGTGACCACGACAGATCAGATCCGTACAGGATTGTTCGGAGCCGTAGTCGTTGGTTTCCAACGGGAGTTGGTTGTCGATGAAGCCGAAGATGCCGGTGTTCCAGCGCCCGCGTTTCCCACAGACGGCGCCAATTGTTGAATCCCTGACTCAACAAATCCCTTCGATGAATCTACGGGTTTCGATTAGGAGAACCCATGAGAGCTGGTGGAATCGTCGGCTAGACAGGGGCGAGATTTACCCAGGTTCGGGGCCCTCGAAGAGGTAAAACCCTTACTCCTGCCTCTTGTCGATCTGTATTCGATGATTAGATCGGTTACAGAGTGCTCGAATCGAGAGTGGATCTCGAGTTTCAAGGCTTTTGGGTCGTGCGGTATTGCTTGGTCCTCTCTCGGGGGCTCTCCTGGCCTTATATAGGCGGCCAGGTCTCGAGTTCCACCCGGAGAGGACTTGAACCATAGCTAGGTCGGTTACATGTTTCCTAACTTAACCAGCAAGTTTAGTGCGGGTGGGCTTCACGAGGGCCTTCTGGAGTATTCCAAGGGCTCCTCTTCTTGGGCCTTCACCTTGGGCCTGAGAGGGGGTGTCCTTATGCGCAGCATCCAGAATCCATGTATTCGTCACAATCCAAAACAGCAGCCAAATCAATAGTTTCATGCTGAGATAAATTTATTGGTACCATTGATGATTTGTTGAAATTCACCTTTAATCCCGTGATCTAAGCATAAAGGTTGAGCAAATTTTTAAATACCAATAGTTGATCAGGATCAACAAGTAAGATCACTAAAGTATCATCAGCATACTGAACAATAGGATAATCTCCTCCAATAGGAATTGGTAAACGAAGTCTTCCTTCCCTTAGAGCCAGATTAACAATACTTTGCAGCAAATCTCCACCCAGAACATAAAGAAAAGGTGACAAAGGGTCACCCTGCCTGGCCACTCTTTTGCAAACAAAAGGGTTACCAGGAACTGCATTTAAAAGAACAGAAGAGGAACCCGAGGAGAGAATTTCCTTCACCCATTTGATGACTAAAGGAGGGAACCCTTTAGAACTCAAAATCTGAAGAATGACACTTTGCTCAATAGTATCAAAATCTTTCTCAAAGTCAATCTTGAAGACCACCAATTTCAGTTTAGAATGTTTACACTGGAAAATGTATTCAAAACACCATGCCAGACAATCTTGAATAGTTCTGTATTTAATGAAACCATATTGATTATCATGGATGCAGCCAAAAAATTTATCTTGGAATCTATTAGCCAGAATCTTAGTGATAAATTTCAGACAAGTGTTGGTAAGGGAAATAGGTCTAAAATCATTCACGGTCTCAGGAGAATGTGTCTTTGGAATTAGAGTAACCATTAATACTTTCCAAAGAGATCCGAGCACTATGGAATTCATTGCAAAGTTTGATAAAATTATCTTTTATGATACTCCAACAATGCTTAATGAATAGACTAGTGAAGCCATCAGGTCCAGGAGCACGAGCAGGTTTGAGATGCTTTACCACTCCCTCTATTTCCTCAACCGAGAAAGGGTTAGCAAGATCCCCTAAGCCATCCACCACGGGCAAGAACTGAGATAAATCAGTAATAACAGTAGGTGGGCAAGAGACTCCCATTCTGCTCTTGAAACAAGACCAAAAAGCAGCAGCTTTTTCCTGGTGATCCACCAGTAAATTCCCTGAAGCATCCGAGATAGAGGGAATTGCATTTTGTAGAAACCTCTCAGTGGCTCTAGCATGAAAATATTTAGTGTTTTCACCAGAAGTCAGTCAAAAAAATTATGGAAGGGTGTCATACATACTTCCTAAAACGTAAGAAGTGATAGATCTACAAGTTTCTAGATTATCTCAGGACGTGCAGTGAGAAAGAGAAACCGGGGATATGAAGGATTTGGTTGATCGAGATAGAGATGGAATCATGGAAACAGGTCTGGATAGAGATAGATATAGGTGACACATATTGTTCCTTTTGTGGGAATGAGGAGACGCCTGAACACCTTTTTATTTCTTGACCTTTTGCTAAACTAGTTTGGCGCGTGGTGTTTTGTCCCTCCCCCCTCCAACTTTACTAACATGTTTGGGAATTGGTTAAATGAGATTGATAAAAAAACAAAAAAAGGATTAGGATTGGAGTGCTGGCCATTTGGATTTGTAGGAATAATGTTGTTTTTAAAAGGAATGATCACTTTCATATTTTACAGGTTATCTTCTCGGCAACACATTGGATTCAGATATGGGCTTTTTTACTTCCTAAGAATCAGAGGAATCTTATGGTGGAAGGTTGAAGGCGTCTCCTTACAGTGGCACATGATTTTTTTCTCCCGACATACGTGGAAGCATATTAATAGGCTTTCGTAGTTTTTTTCTGCTGTTTGAGGGAGGTTATCCTTTTTGTATGGGTCTTGTCGTTGTAAATTTTGAACACACACTAGAACTCAATAAGCAATAAAAGTTATGTGCATCACTCGATGCAGAGGCTGGGGTATACCCCCTTTTCAAAAAAAAGGTCTGGATAGTTGACACTTGAGAGGAGGGGTTATTTTTTGCCGTACTGCTTTTCTGTAATGTTTCCTTTCTTTAGAAAGATTGTGTACTCTTTGCTTGTTGATATTTTTAATAGTTGTTGTTGTTATTTTTAATAGCTGTTGTTGCATCTAACCTAGATCCGCCGCTACCTAATCTAGATCGAATCGTTTGGTTGAGGATGGGGAACTGAGGCAGCCAAGACTTACCAGTCATTGGTTGAGGACGTCGGTGAAGACGTGGAAGCTAGCGAGGGCTCCGCCGTGATTGCCGCTGCCCAGTGGGCGAAGTGGAGGCACTGGGTTTTTTTGGGGGTGGGGGTGGGGGTAGAGTGATCCATTTCAGTGGGGAAGTAGTCGAGTGCGCGAGGGAGCGCGGCTTCCTGTGACGCTGACGAATGGGACCGTTGTGAGTTTGTTTTGGTGAAGATTTAGCTCGCGTGGCTGTGACGCTGACGAGTCGGACCCGTGTGAGCCTGTTTCGGTAAAGATTTAGCGCGCGCGGGCGGGGCTGTTAGCGGTCGTAATTTAGGCGCAGCGATGTTAGGTTTAGATGTGATTTTTTAAAATTCAAGGTCTGCGTGTTAATTAGGGTACAAATGGCTATAGCTATCAATTTTGGCATGTTGTCCCGGATATGGGGTCGGCTGGCTAAAAAAATGGAAGGTTTTTCAAATGAGTTCTTTATTTTCTACTAACTAATAATTGAAGAATTAAAACTCATTGATCCATCCGATCAACAAGTTTTTGACAAGGATTGGCTTATTGGACATGATCGAGTACTAAATGGACGTGATACATCCACTTATTACTAAGTTATACCAAATAAGTATTTAGGCATCCTAAAAACATAAATAGCTGAAGCAACATAATGTAGAAGTACTACATATATAGTACTTAAATTATTACACACACGAGGAATTCTTCCATAATACTAATAAACTTTTTACATATACTACTTGTCCAAACCAGAACATTAACTAGTAGCACAACTATTCAAATTAAGTTCACCAGGACACCATTGCAGCATTCGGCACAAGCGACAGCTACCTCCTCCAATGATTCCTGTCATGGTGATTGGGGTTCAGATGAGGATGCACGAAACCTAAACGGATATTGCGCGCGAGCAACTTATTTAGGAACACACCGAGCCCTAATACTGTTTTAACCCAGAACGAACCACCAGTCGGGGTTTCCATAATCTTGCCAACGATCTACGCCTCCACATAGTGCGCACCTGGATTACGAGTTGGGAATTCCGTCGTAAACATTTTTTAGAATAAGAAGGCAAGGTAAATGAATATAACATTTCATGTAAAACACTCGGTGGGATGGGGGGCATTGGCCCTTCTACCCCAAAGTAGTGACTACTCTCCCGTGTGACCTGGCAAGTGATACGTCTCCAACAAATCTATAATTTCTGATGCTACATGATGATATTATGCCAATTGCTACATGTTTTCTCCTTTTTATAGCACTTTTACACGTTTTCCGGGACTAACCTATTAACAAGAGGCCAACTGACAGTTCCCTGTTTTCTGCTGTTTTTATTTCAGAAAAGTTGTTCTGAAAATATTCTCGGAATTAGACCCCATAAATCCCGAAGTTTCTATTTTTTTCCCCGGAAGCATCCAGAAGACTGAAGAGCAGTCGAAGATGGGCACCATGGGGCCCACACCATGGGGTGGCGCCCCCTTGGACGTGCCAGGGGGTGGTGTGGGCCCCTTAGGGCTCCACGGCCTTTGCCATTTCTCTTATTTATTCCCCTCCGATGGAAAACCCTAAGGACCTGATCAAATATCACCGAAAAGTTCCGCAGCCGCCGTCGTCGTCAACCCTACATCAGGGGGGGTTCTAAAACTGTCTCCCGGCACCCTGCCGGAGAGGAGATCATCACCAGAGGCCTGCCTCTAGAGTGATGCGTGAGTAGTTCATCCTTGGGCTACGGGTCCATAGCAGTAGCTAGATGGTTGTCTTCTCCTCATATGCCTCCATGTTTAGATCTCGTGAGCTTCCTAACATGATCAAGATCGTTCTTATGTAATTCTATGTGTTGTGTTTGCTGGGATCCGATGAATATTGAACTTATGCCAAGTTGATTATAAGTTTTATTGCATATGTTATTTGTGATCTTGCATGTTTTCCGTTGGTAGTGGTTGCTCTGGCCAAGTAGTTGCTAGTGACTACAAGAGAGAGTATTTATGCTCGATAGTGGATTCATGCCTTCTTTTCTCCTGTGCTCGAGTGACGGAAACGTGACGAGAGAGGACGTGTTGTTGCCACTAGGGAGAAAACTGTGGTGTGAGGTCCCGCGTGTACAATCATTACACACATTGCTTAATGTGATGATCTGTTTCTTGCAACTTAATACCTAAGTGGGTTCGGATGACAATCTGAGGGTGGATTATTAGTCATAGATGCAGTTGGATTACGGTATATGTATATTTTTGTAATGACCGCACTAAATATCATAATAGTCATCATATCATTAATACGCACTACGATGCAACCTCTATTTTTCAATTGCCCAGTTGTAATTTGTTCACCCAACATGCTATATTTTATGGAGAGACACCACTAGTGAATCTATGAATCCCAGTCCATTTTTCTACACTGTTAAACAAACCTCTACAATTTTCTACTTTTCTTTATTTATCGCAAATATACACCATTTTTTATACTATACGTCTAATCTTTGTTTTCGGCAAGACCGGTGAGATTGATAACCTCACTATACCGTTGGGACAAAGTATTTTGTTTGTGTTGTGTGCAGATTCCGTGTTGTTGCTGACACCGATGAGGCGCCATCACCACCGTCAGTGGCATCAATCTTTCGAACATTCTCTTTCTCATACTGGATTGATAGCCTTAATTCTTAACTAAGGAGAAATTACTACCGCTGTGTTCATCACACTCTCCTCTTGGAGTCTTCCAATGAGTACAAGATCTGCACCATCAGCAAGTCCATGCTTGGCAAGCACACAAGAGCTAACAAGGAGAGCTACCTAGTTGAAGTGATGTTTACTAGTTGAAGTGATGTCCATAGCTTGGGTCACTTGATATTGGTGATGCAAGCAATGGGTTTGTAATTTGAGAGCCAAAATCCAAGTGGAGGCTGTACGCATGCAGGTTAAGGAATGTCGTGGCTTAATTAGTACACGGACTAACCAGCTAGGTCGTTCTTATGGCGCCCGATCTATTATATACTAAAAGCAATATACGGATGTCAAATAGAGCCACCACATTAAGCCACGTCATCTCAATTAATTTTAACAATTAGATCTAAAATTAACCGCTCAGATATAATCGAGCCGTTAATTTAACATGTGTTACGTACAACAGTAAACGTGTACGAGGGAAACTTATGTCACGTAATGGCTGGTCACGCATGGTTACCCATGTCCATCCCAAAAAAGGTAAAATTGGTGGTTAATATTAACCTAGCGTGCGATCCCCGTCCTGCCGCCGCTTCACATCAATCTTCATAGCTGCCCTGAATCTGAGACCGCAAGACAAAACCGAATCGAGAGAAATCACCTGTTGGAGCACAGAGCTGATGAATTTTCTCCTCCGTAGTGCACTTCAAAGCTACTACTTGAGATGGCTGATCGAGAGTACTAGCTAGCTTACTAGGTAATAGATTTGGTACACGATGCAGCCTGTTTGAGTTAGCTTTACTATGCACCGAGTGGCGAAACAAGTAATCAATCTACTTCACATGGCATTAGTAATGTATTCCCACCGTATTCTACTGCATCACGACACGCGCTGCCGCCGCCGACACCATATTATGCTGAAGAATGTTGCCGCTGCCACCGTATTTGCCTAGGTGCAGTAGCCAATCAACTTAGCATGCATGCACGCTCCAATTCCAATCCATTGCAGTTTTGCAATTACAGTAAGTATGCATGATAATATACTGTGATGGATTTATCATTTATGTTTGGCAATCTGGTATTTTACTGTCTTTAAGTAAAACTTCATTTTTCTTAAGACTGTTTATCAAGTTCCTTGCACGGCAGTGCCTGGTTATTTTGTGCCTATGTCCTACAGTGTGTAGATTGCTCGATGGTCTCAAATTCAGAAAAAGTATTCCGACATGTATGAACTAGGAAGGTTAGCACCCTTGGGCATTAGATTTTTTTCAAAAATATATTTTTTCTTAGGAAACCAAATGTACGATCTTAGAATTTACCAACAATGTTAGATGACGGTTGGAGTAATGTAACAGATAATTTTAGTCCGAAGTCAGAAAAAAGCAATTATATATGTCTCCTAACTGCATTGGTAGTTATTTTCTACTTCTTTGAAAACAAAATTGTCTAATTATCATACTAATTTATCAACTATATGTAATTAAAACCACTTACGATAATTCGCTACATTGAAGGTGTCTGTGTCTGCATGAAACATGCTTTTGAATATCCGTCCAAGTAGTTTGGACTTGAAAACTGATAGTTCCTAACTATACTAGCCATATGGATTTGGTGTTGTAAATGACATTTTGTTACTGCATCAAGCAACACTTTTTATCACTGTTGTCTCAAATCGTTTATTACTACTGGATGGTTGCTACTTATGATACATATTTCAATTTTATATTTGTACAACTAAATTTGAAAAATATCACCCATGTGATGTGACAATATTTATGCCTATCAATTTGTTGTTAATTGTTCTTCGTATTTGTTTATAAATAATATCGGTTCACTTGCTCAGTTTGCCATGTAGCAAAGTCTAAATAAATTTAATCACTTTCCAAATATCATGATGTCATGCATGGCGAGAGCCATCAATTCACAAATAACGAAATTGTCAACATTGTATATACATACATGAACATTGAACTTATAACAACAAGGTAATAGATATGTCATGTGCATTTTGCTTGATCGTACGAAAAATAAAGAAATATTGCTAATAGAACAAATAATTTTCAGGAACTAACGAGAATATTCTATAGGTATGTGATAAATAGAGATTTCACGAAAACAAATATTTTATATCTTCAGCCTAAATGAACATGAATCAAATATGTGTTAAGGTACTACTCCGGCCCTCAGTGTCAAAATATAAGATGTTTTAGCCTTTTTGTTCTATATGTATCAAGACATATTTTAGTTAGCGTTCATGTGAACCTTACACTAAAACATATTTGGATACGTATGGGAGAAAAAGCTAAAACATCTTACATTTTGATACGGGGTGAGTACATATTTGTCGTACATTTATACTTGAGTTTTCCTTTTCAATTCAGATATTCTGTCGATGTTGATCATACTGCTGAAAAAAATATAGAGTTTAGTGACCATGATTTATTTAAAATTTTAATTTTTCAATAAATTATATTTTTTTAATTAAAAGGCAACCCCTTTAAAAATTATAAGTAGATACCCATGTTTTCTTTCATTATATTTGACATAGAAATTATAATAGTTTACTCGGAAAAGTATTTGAGATATCCATTCTCGATGGGATCATACATATATTTCTAATCAATTTTCAGATTTTTCCCTCGCATTTGCGAGGGCCACTTTGCTAGTTCAATATAAAAACAAATCACATCGAGAGACTGCGGGAAAAAATGGAGCGAACCACGTCTAGAAAAAAGAGGGAAGCTCCATACACACATGCACGTTAGTACGTGCATTACACCCGAGACGTGCTGCACGGGAAGCAAAAAAACATCCGGACACTTAAGTTAGTAAAGTTTCTGCCCAAGTGCTAGTCCACAAGCTGAGGCACGCAGTAGAAACCAGGCTCGCAAACCAGTACATCGATCGGCTTCCCACTCCGCTTGCTCGTAACGCAGGCCCAAGCACCCAGCGTCCACCTTCTCCATAAAAAGACCATGCACGCTCAAAGATTTACACCGGAAGCGGAACCATTCGTGAGAAAAAATATCATAAAACAAACCCATATATGGAAACAAAACTTCCCATTTTCGCGGAGTCTTAGCAAATCGTAGGATTTCAACCGCCTCCCCATCGAGGAGTCTGAGCTGGACGAGCTCGCGCAACTGGCAATTACGGCGCAGTACAGGGTGCCGCCGCAGACACGGGCCCCAGCGCACGACGGAGGGCCCCCGGTGTATCTCTATGTGGCACCGGACTACGTCATTCTGGAGTAGCCCGCGACGCACGCGGCGGTGACGCGGCGAGAAAGATCGGCGAAGCAACTGTAGGGGCTTTTTTTGTTTAAAAAAATTATATAATGGGCTAGGCCTCTACCGAAAATGTGCAACTATGTGCATATTTCGTAAAAATTTCGAACCAAATCTAGTTAAATTTGGTTCCAAGGTTTTATCGGTCCAAATCGAAAAAAAAAACAAGTCTGGGGATGCGTTGGGATGATTTGGTTCAAAATCGGGGGTCCGGCCCCGTGCGAGCCCGCGGACCACCCTAAACGGACCAAATCAGGACCGACTTCAGTCCGATATGGGGGGAGCCGTTGGGTATGCCCTTAGCCCCTTACGCAACCTGCCTTTAGTTTTCGTCTTTACTTACCTCCCTCTTGATCGGCTGATATTAGTTGCTGAAACGAGCCCGCTGAATCTCCTTCCGGTATGAGCCGTGCGGCGAGAGAAGCTCAACTCAGCGTACAAAAAGTGGAATCACGGGCTGGGGGCACGTCTCTCCTTCACCACTAAAAAACAATCCTTGTTTTCTTTTCGATCTCCACTACCACTAGGATTTGCAATATTCGACCTACCCTCTAGAATATTCAGCAATGACATGTTAATATAAAAGATATTTGAAGGCACTATGAATACAAATATTATAGTATATTAAGTGACACAATTTAAATTGCATGTGAAGATGATTTCCTAAATCTCGCGCAAAAAAAACGAACTACTATGTTTTTTGTATTTATATGATTCCCTTTGCTTAATTTCAAAAAAAAACCTTGAAATTAAAACATAATATTGCACAAAAATAGAATTTCTTATAATAAACCATATAACAAATGACAAATATCTTGGTATCTACTACATAACATGTGTCTTAACAAAAATAAATAATTCAAGAAGTCATTATAATGAAATACTCCTGAATTGAATTAGTTTTTTCTCAGTTATCATCGTTTCTATTTAAAATATGTTCAAATTGAACGTTCTTAACATTTACCTACAAATAACTTTTTATCAGTTGGTTGAGTAATCGGAACAATTAAAATGGAAATAGATGAAAATAAATATCAGTAGGAAATTCCTATATATAATCTGATACAATAAGTTAGTTATAGAAAGTAAAAGAGTTTAGTATAAATATTTAAATGCTACAAATCTTTTAGCTACAAAAACGAATAACAAACATGGATGAAAGCAAGAGATACATAAAACCGCCCGGTGAATGCCTCAAGCTACAAGATATTGTACTTGCCACAGTTCCCAACATGATGATTGTTGCTGCCTGGGTTGCTCACCTTGCCAAGCACACACAATTTCCATCAGCGCTGGCCAGTTATCTCGGTTCAAGACCTTCTGATACTCAAGAGTATCACCGTTTGTCTTCTTTAACTCAACAGGATGAAATTTAGGGGTGATCGACCTCGAATATCTCAGCATCAATACCCATCGACCATTTCCTTCCTGGTCTAGAACCTTCCATCTTAAACATTCCCCCATCTTTCTTTGTGAGCTTAAACTGCAGATTCTTGGCAGTGTCCTCAATCTTTGAAATGTTTGTGGGTGTAAATTTGGACTGCCTTTTCGTGTCAGACTCCTCAAACATACCAGAGAGGACGATATCAGTTGAAAGGGAAATTATATTGAAGGCATTGAGGTTGGTCGGATTTTTGGCTTCTTGCTACTTGCACCCCAATGTTGAGTTGCTGCTCAAGGAATCAGAGGCCATGGGATGTCATTGGACTTACATGCAAATTATATCTGTTGAGATTTGTGTCTAATCCCTTCCTAAACCAAGGAGTTGCCATTATTTTATCAATTGTTATTATTGTACTAGGTTTAGGATAAAGAATCATTAATAGCACGCTTCGAATATCCGTCGACAACCAACTTGGACGTTTGAATTCTGTTTTTCCAATCTTATTCTACATATTCATCAGAATCTTGTCTTGGAATGGGAGATACCTATCCAAAAGCACAATGGAATCACCCCACATGACCATACGTGAGCCTTTGCACCATCATAGCCTTTCCTATTGATAACTTCCAGAGAAACATAAGCCGGAGTGCCACAGATGTGTGGAGGAAGCCATTGAGTCTTCTGCACTCAAAAATAGTGCTTAGGACGAAATCTGGAAAGTTTAGATTGTTGTTCTCATCAACAAGAAGGTTCTCTCAATACTAGGGAAAATGTGGCGCACCAAAATATGCTATGCGTGGTGCACCATAGTCACGCCGCGCCTATAAAAAATAGTCGTGGCGCACCACATTTGGTGCATCACGGCTATCTTGTTTTACCCGTGGTGCACCACATGTTTGGTGCGTCACGACTATCTTTTATTACCCGTGGTGCACCACATGTTTGGTGCGTCACGACTATCGATTTTGAAATTTCAAAAAAAAAGGCGTGACAGATCCAGATCTAGATCTGGCCGCCCAAAAATTCAAAATTTTCAAAACGAAAAAAGAGAGGAGACCGGAGTGGAGGTGGCCGCCGGAGAGGAGGTCGCCACAGGAGTGGAGGTGGTCGCTAGAGTAGAGGTGGTGGCCTCCGGAGTGGACACGACGAGGTGATCGCCAGAGTGGATGTGAGGCGGAGGTGGTGGTGGTAGGAGGATGAAGGGAGAAGGAGAAGAGAGAAAGAAGATAGAATGGAGAGTGGAGGAAGAAAAACAAAGAGAAAGAAGGGAGGAGAGTGGAGGAAGGAGAAGGAAGGAGGAAGAAGAATAAATGAGAGTGGAAAGAGAGAAGGTGGTATTATATAGGTGGGGGTTCTCTCCCGGGTTCGAATTTCGAAAATCCTGCCCAAACTTAGCCGTGGAGCACCAAACATGTGGTGCGCCAGGCCTTTCTTTTTTTAATTTTTTTCCAATTTTTTGATTTTGTAGGAAAATATCTTCTGTTTGAGTTAATTTTTTTCCCTTTTTACCTCTAGTTTTTTTTCGTATATTAAACTTTAAATTTCGACATTGTATGCAAAAGTTATAAGCTGTTTTACGATTTTCACCAACTTTTGCTCAGAAATTCGAAATTCATATTTCAAAATATTTCTAGTAACAACATCTTAATACCTACTTATATCTCAAAGGAATTTATTTTTTGAAGTTTCTACCATTTTCATTTCTGTTTTACAAAATCGAAAAAGCGATCCACATGGGGAGTGGGGAGTGAAATTTTTTGTGGAAGCCATAGCCGTGGCGCACCGCATGTTTGGTGCGCCACACCTATCTTCAATACCTGTGGCGCACCATGCGCCACGACTATCTTTTCCCACCCATCCCTCTGGCCACTCAGCCCCCCCACCTATAGCCGTGGCGCACGGTGTGGATGGTGCGTCGCAGCTATGCCCTTAGACGTGGCGCACCAAGGCCCACTAGTGTGTGGTGCGCCACGGCTAGTTAGGCGTGACACACCGAGCATGTGGTGCGCCATGGCAATGATTTCTCCTATAGATGTTTTCCTAGTAGTGTGTGGCTTCAAATCACGATGATAAACGCCCCTGCTGTGTCAGAAGGCCACCACGCAGATGAGCTGCTAAAAGTACTTCCCAGCAGCCTCTTCCTTGAGACTTCATGTGTGAATCTTGTTGAAGATCCCAAAAACTCTGGCATTACTCTCTTCAATAAGATTCACGCATGAAGAGTCGAGGAAGAGGCTGCAAGGAAGTACTTTCAGCAGCTCATCTGCGTGGTGGCCTTCTTACACAGCATGGGCGTTTATCATCGTGATTTGAAGCCACACAAATCTGCAATGAGGACATTTTAGCTGCTAAGATGCTGGCAGAATTGACGAGCTGGTACGAGGCTGGAGCGGGAGTAGGAGTTGCTCGTCGCGAGTAGTCGGCTAGGTTTTTTGTGTGGAGTGGGTTCGATAGCTTTTTGTGCTGTTGCTATTTCGCGTATTTAAACTCTGACTTCTATAAAAATCAGCAATGCAATTGCATACCCTCGAAAAAAATCTTGTTGAAGAGGTCCTGACCCTTCACATGCTCCAACAAAAAGTATATCTTGATTTTGGAAGCCTTAACCTCATACATCTGAACAATATTTGGATGCTTGACCAATTTCATCATAGAAATCTCTCTTTTGATCTGATTCGTGAGCCCATCCTTCAAGACTTTCTCCTTGTCGGTCACGTTGATTCCGACACTCTCACAGGTCTCGATGTTGTGGGCATGATAAACCTTGGCAAAGGACCTTGCCGAAGAATCTTCCCCATATCATATTTATTCATCAAAATGTTTCCCTTTTGATCCGCCATCATGCCAACACTATGCACACACAGAATTGAACGACCTGAAACCTTCCAAGGACCTTGCCGGTGATAGATGACCTCAATCGTCACCTTCGAGGTGGTAATCTAAGAATATGGTTGACATGCCAGGTCGAAGCCAATTGTGCGCAAGCACATGGAGGAAGTGGTATGTACGTTGTTGTGAAGAGGTTTCATCAAGGTCAATCGATGCAGAAACACGTGATGATCCCCTGCCAATTAATCCCTCGCGGGGTAGGTCTCTAGCATACAAACACATCTCTCTGCATTCCCTAAGTTGTTTCTTCTTATTGAAATCCTGATGCTATCAAAAAAAGTAAACATAACATGAGTCACTAGTCATAAGAGATGGAGAGCTACATGAATTAAAAAATAGATACAATAGAAAATAGATGTATTATGCATAAGAAGAAAATTAAATATCTCTACCAATTACACACAAAAAATCGGTTGTGCTCCTCACACAGTTGGATTCATGTGTTTTCCCAATATGAAAGGTCAAAGTTGAATCAGGTATCCCACTAAGAAGCTGAATTAGGATGGTTGTAAACAATATTTCTACAAACAGATGCGACCCTCAAAAGGTACCTAGCACAACCGGTTCTTGATTTTGACGGTGCACATACCCTACCGAGATAAACTACTAAATCTACCGGGTATCATAAAGCGTTATGGATCCAGAAAGCTAAATCAGATTCTCTAAAATCTACAAGGGCCTCGCACACAACAGTTTATAACAGAAGTTGTACAAAACAGAGAAAATGATTTAAGGCTAATTCGCATATTCCCTAAAAACCCGAATTAAGACAGTTCTGAACTCAAAATCTAAAAACAAATGCCCCCTTCGTGAAAAAATTATACAAGACCTAGTGGTCAATTTCACTACCAAGAGACCACTCCTAAATTTCACATCGCCGTGAAACATTCATCAAACTAAGGAGCTAAAAAGAAGAGAACCCGACTACTTCCCTACTAGCGCCGCATGCTATTTGTAGGTGGCTACATAGAACAAATACTTGCACTACCTCTAGGCCATACCAAGCAGTACAAAAACTTATTCGTTTGGCTTTTAGGAAAAGTGTTATTGCTACCTGATGATCCAGAAGTATAGGGGATCGCAACAATCTTCGAGAGAAGTAAAATCTAAATTTATTGATCAGACTTAAGGGGAGTCAAAGAATATTTATAAGTCTTAACAGATGAGTTGTCAATTGAGCTGCACCTAGAAGTAGACTTGCTCACAATAGTTTTTCAATGGTAACCATTTTATAGCAGTAGAAGTAGTAAAATAACAGCAGTAATAAAATAGAAACAGCGATAACAATTGTGGGAAACATCAGGATTAAAATATTGTAGGCACAGGGACAGATGAACGGGCGTTGCATAGATAAGATAGTAGCTCCCAATGTCTTCCTTGTGCCAAAAAAGCTTCATTAACAGCATCCAGCAAGTCCAAACTGACAATCTCCCAACAAACCTTGAAAAAAAGCCCAGTAAAACCGTCAGGCCCAGGGGCCTTCTCTGAATGGACTGAGAACACGGCCCTCTTCAGTTCTTCCAATGAGAACTGCACCTCCAGATGTCCCAGGTCCGCCGGCAGAATCCCGAGAGCGTCCCAATTCAAACTAAAAGGTCTCTGAAAAGTGCTCCCAAGCAAGCCACTGAAATGTTGATGCAGAATGCTCGCCTTAGCAGCATGGTCAGACACGCTATCACCGGAGTTATCTGTCAAGATTGGAATGTGATTTTTCCGTCTTCGCCCGTTTGCTCGCAGATGAAAAAACCGAGTGTTAGCATCTCCAACCCTGATACAATTAACCCTTGCCCTCTGTTTCCACCTCGTCCTATCAATCGCAGCAATCCCAAGGAGGCGTGCTTTGAGAAACTGTCTGAGTAGCCGTTCGTCAGCAGAAAGCTCCCGTTCCTCCTGTGCAAGATCCAACTGAAAGATAACCTCCTGTGCAATATCTTCTTGCAGCCTCGTGTACTTCTTAAGCTCTCTGTACCAGCAACGCAGAGCAGTGTCCGTCCTGGAAAGCTTAATATGCAGCTTCCTCACCGCCTCTGTGGATCTTACCGGTTTGGACCACGCGGCAGCGACAACATCCTTGAAACCCTCAACACTAGCCCAGCAGGCTTCAAATCTAAAACCTCTAAAATGCTTCACCTCCATCTTCTTAAGATCAATTTGAGGGAGCCGGCGAAAACTTTGCCTTCCGTCCCGCACACACCCTACAGAAAAGAAAAAAAGCCATGAACAACGGGATACGCACGACATGATCTGGATCACGATCGTCCCACGCGGAGGCACCTAGATCGCGGTCAGACGGAGAGCGTACCGCCGTCGGTTCCATGAGCTCAGAAATCGGGAGAGGCTTAGGTCGTCTACCAAAAATCCCCGCAGAGAAAGGCGTGTCCGCCGGCCGGGCAGGCCCTCCCCACGCAAGACTGCCGCACGTGAAGATGCGCCGCCGTCCTCACGGTGCGACGGACTACCCTCCCTTACGTGCGAGGATACGCCGCCGCCTCCACCCTCCTAGCTACCGCCCTCACGGCGCGGCAGACTACCCTGCATCCCGTCCTAGAAGGCTAGCAGATGCGTTGTCTCGTGCCCCGAGCTCGGCTGGACGCAGCACACAAGCTGTTCGACGAAAAGCTCTGGTATGCTCAGCAGGGCTGAAAATCATAAGAAGGTATCTTTGGGCTGGGTTGTGCACCGGCTCCAGGTCGGACGTGGCCATGGACTCCTTGGATTTGATTCCAGTGGGTTATTCTCAATTTCTTTTTTGTTTCCAGTGGGTAATTACTAATTACGCAACTCCGACTGGGTGCTCACGAACTTACGCAACGCGCAATATTTATACCTAATAAAAAAAAAGCATTAAGCTAGTCGATCGGTCCGTCATTAAAATTGTCCTTAGAATCGAACATAATTGCCCACCAATGCTACTCGGAAAAAAAATGATTCGACATAAAAGAGAAAAAGTCCCTCGTGTCCCCAATGGCACAAACCAGTTTCAATCGCTAAAAAAATGACCGGAGAAAAGAAGAAAAGAATCAGCTCAACTCACGCCTTCCTCCTCTCCAAAGTATATATACAAATATACTCCCTCCGTATCAAAATATAAGATGTTTTAGCATTTTGTAGATATAATGTATCTAGACATATTTTAGTGTGTAGATTCATATGCATCTTACACTAAAACATGTCTAGGTACATATTGTCTAGCAAATGCTAAAACATCTTATATTTCGATACGGAGGGAGTAGAAAACATCAAATCACAAGATTCCACCCACACTAACGTCGCCGACTCGCCGAGTTAAGAAACCGCCGCGGCAACCCTACCCCATCGATGCGTGAGCACAAGGTGATGCGTGCCATGGTCTTTACTTTGGGCCTCCAAGTACCACCGCCTCCAAGGCGATGCGTGCCGTTGTACTCGCATATGCGTGTCCAAATTTGCAGTCAATCGACGCCTCACGCTCCTTTCCTCCTTATGACTTTCCGTGCCGAGAGCGTCGGCTTCCTAGAGATGGCGTTCTACGCGTCGGCGGCAGCGGCGGCGGGCGACATCAACAGGAACGGTGGCGTGGACAGAGACAAGATGGACGAGCTCGTCGTTGCTGTCGACCCATGGTCATGTTCAACGAGGACCAGATTTCCGCTATCCTCGATGAGGTCTTCCGCACCTATGCTGAATTCATACTCTCTATGGGATGCGACTCTCCCTCACTGTCCTCCTCCGAACCTAGAAAGAAAGCGTCGAGGGAGCTGACCGGGACTTCCCGCGCTCTCCTTCCCAGCCGTCGATTCCGATGCATGAAAGTGATGGCGCATCTCCCGCGGTAGCTCTAGCACCCCGCCTCCAATTCTTCTGCACGAGACGAAGCAGCTAGCGGCCGTGTACCTCCGGACACAGGTTGTTCTAGCAGCGGGAAAGGGTACTGTTCGCAAAGCCGGTCTTCCAGATGATGGGTGAGGAGAGCAAAACTTGATGGCGTTCGTTCAGGCTATTTACAACCAGGGTGGCTGGCCGCATACTAAGAGGATTTAACAAGTTGTCTTAGTTTGTTGCTCGTGTTTGTCTGGTTGATTTTAATTTCTACTCAGGATGTTGATTAATTTGTAATACTGCGGAAGATACTCTTTTTTTAATAAAAAAAGCAGCAGCTGTATGCATCATCACGATGTAGAGGCTGGGGCTCTCTTCCCATTTCAAAAAAGAAAGTGGATCGATGTGTTCGGCGGCGATGAGTAGTGCATATAATAACGACGTACACGGCACACTAAATCATAGAGGATGTATCAAACGAGCTGGCGAGTAGAACGATATGTAATAGGGCATTTCTCGTCCCCTATATATACGAAGCCGAAGATTCCGGCGGGTAAAAGTTGGGGGTCGGTTTTTTGGTCGATTCAAAATCGCCCTCCAGTTTTGGGGCCCTAGACGGCCTCCGATGGGCCCAGAAATTTTCCTCAGGTACATGTAGTTCTGACATGCCACCGAGATCGCCCGGACCAGAGATGGTTTTATAAAGTTTTGGCCCGCACAAAACTCTATCGAACGCGAAATTTTCGGACACACCAGTAGAACTATATTATGCTATATGGGTGTTTTATATAAACGGACGGGAAAAGAGACGAGGACACTTTTGTGCAAAATAGCCCCGTCCCGGCAGGGTGAGCTAACTATAAGCGCAATCCATTTATGCTAGCTAGTGTCATATAGTAGACTTAGAAACATATGGTTTCTTGGTTCGACTTCCTGTTTTTATTAGAACAAATAAAAACCAAAAAAACTTAGAAGTGAAATAGGGAGACTTCTCCGTCAGGATTCCTGGTAACTTCTTGTCGACACAAAGTCCGTTCCACTCCCGCTGTCCGGGATCGATGCACCTACTGAGGGCGAGATCCCCGCCTTCCACCTGCTGCACCGGCGTCAAGGAAAACGCACCGCCATCTGCTGGACCTCGACGACGCCGCGAAGCCCTCGTGCCTGTGTCCGCCAGTAGCAACCAGTAGCGCGCAGGGAGGTCGCTGCTACTCCTCTACTCTCGCCGCAGGCCGGGGAGCAGAGTTCCTCGAGGTCATCGTGGATGAAGACACCCTGCGACACGGGGGGACCTGGCTCGCCACCCCCGGTGGCCGCCCAGGAAGGAGACTTCCACCACGATGAAATGTTCTCCCCCTTTTCTCCCTTTTTTCTTTCCCTTCTATGCTCCGATCTACCCATGGTTTCCAATTCGCTGGCGACCTGAGACGTGGATTTCCTTGTGTTGTTTGGCACCACATCTGAGAAATTCCACTGGAGCAGCAGTATAGATTGACTGAATGATTCGTTCTTGCATGGATGGATGCAGGGCTCATGTGCTCTACTTCGCCGTTACTATGCTCCTCCTGTCGGGCCACCAGGAGTACAGGACGTGTACTCAACCGTCGAGTGGCCGCTACAGCCATACCTACCTGCTACATGGATGAATGGCGACGCTTTTCACCGCCGTGCCCAGAGGATTGGGACCTTCTGCTCAGATTCAATACTGAGGTATCTCCCCACCACTCAATCTCAATCCTCCACTGCTTCTTCCCTCTGAAAATTCCCTTATTTCTTTTGTGTCTTGAGCAGCCACTGGAGGAGAGTGGTGAATATCCTGGGAGCACTACGGCTGGCCAGCTCCTTCTTGTTCTGCTCCGAAACACCACATGAAGGTACCCCCGTTCATATTCCTCTCCTGTGATATGAGTGTCATATGATTTTCCAACCATTTATACTACTAGGTCATGTTCAGTGGTTTAACTGATAATTATTTATTGCCATCTAGTTGAACGGTTATGACTCACTCCTAGCTGTGGTTAATCATCTAACTAGCAAACTGGATTTCTTTCGGTTTAGTGTACCCGTGAAAACGCGGATCCACTCGTAAAACACACTGCTACTAGTACGTATGTATGCAGTTTGCTTTATTCTTTTCACTCATTGTTCATATATTATAGTCTGCATATATTATTTACCTAGTCCTGTGATTCTAGGTGCAGCTAATGCTCACTAACCATCCAGATTATTACATACTACACATTACAAAATTGTTTTGGACCCTCAAGTGTGTACTAGTCTGCCTGCAGGGTTGTAAACAAATTTCAGAGTGCAGCTATAAATCTTTATGTCGCTGGATCAATACATAGATCATTCTATTAAATTGATTTTAAATATCACACCATGCTCCTTATTGTATCCATCAGGCTATGTACTGATTGAATTTAATTGGTGTCACACCTTTCACCAGGGAGTAGAGCACCCTCGCCACTCATGTCACCGGCAAGGGCGCAGCCGAGGCTGAGGCTGGAACTGGATATGGGGGATCTCCTCCAAAGATCCAATCTGCCCGCAGCTGGCTGCACCAAGAGGTGGAAGGCTATCAGGCAGGACACTACGGAGCGTTGTCTACATCGTCGAGGTATAAACTCTCTCCAGACCTGCTGCTTTGATTTTGTATTGTTGGTTGGTTACTCCAGGTGCACATCTTCTATTGTATGTTCTAACCAAAACCACAGCACCGAGGAAGACATCATCGTTCTGTGAAAATTTTATGGGATATTAACAGGGTGCCCTCAGTTGGCACCACGACCTCAGTTTTACCCCTAGCGCCGAATCGATCTCAGTTTTGCCCCTAGTCAGTGCACAAGGACTGCTTTCGCTGCTCCCACCGTTACTTTCTGCCCCATTAGGATCCTGACCTGTGGGACCCATCATAGAACCGTTGGCGCGGCCTGTGGACCCCAGCTGTTGAGCGTTGGCGCGGCTTGTGTGCCCCAGCTGTTGACGGTTGGCGCTGCATGTGGGCCCCACCTGTTGACAGTTGCTTGCGGCCAAATGTCACATGAGGCCCAATGTCAACATGTAGACTACACATTATCCATTTATATTTATTAATCACTACATGCAGACTACGCATTATCCATTTCTTAAACCATCAAATTATTAGTATTAATAATATAAAATATATACTGTGATCAACTCAAATTTGTATGTTATCTTAGAAAACATAATGCAACACATCTCTTATATATAAATTTTGTTTACAATGTGCAGATTTTAAAGCGATGATTAGAAAGGATAAAACTTCTAAACAGTGGGTACATTTGGACAAATATAAGAACATAACGTTATATATAGGGCTTATATATAATTAAACATACTTAGAAAGGATAACTGGCCCCACTTTACATATATTTAGTGGGGCCCCTGAAACATTACATTTAACTAAAAAAAAATGCATAGCCCTAATTGCTCGCGCTCTGCATGCGGGAGTCCTTCCCGCCCTCCGGCGCCGCCCTACTTCCGCCGCCACTCCGCCACCCGGATCTCCATCTCCTGCTTGATGCGGGCGCGGTTGTTCTCCGCACGCATCCTCTCCTCCTGCGTCTCAATGGACCGCTTGATGCTGGCCCGGAAAGCCTTCGCCTCCTCCTTCGCCTCCTTCTCCTGCGCCTTCAACTCCTTCGCCTCCAGCCGCTTCAGTCTCTTGAGGCGGCGATTCGTCTTGGGGGAGATGTCCGACGTCTTGGTGGTGGTGGAAGGGACGGGGCGGTGGACGAAGTCGAAGAGAAGCACGATGGGCAGGACGTCCAACTCCGCCTCGGGCCACTCGGCCTCGTACCAAGGCAGAGCCTTGGGGTGGTTGTCCTCGTCGGAGACCGACTCCGGGCTTGAAGGTAGTGAGTAGGAAGATATTGTACGTTCGGGCTTGAAGGAAGAGAAGCGCATAGGGCTGGAGAGGGATGATAATATGGAGGACGAGTGAAACGGACTATTTAAAGACACGATTAGACGTGAATTTATTTGGGTAGATGAAGCAAACTGTGTGAAAACCTTGGATGAAATGTAGAAGAGTCGATGCATGGTCAAAGCGGTGTAGAACAGGCATAGGCGTAGGTGTAGGACAGCTAGTGATACGGAGTACGAGCGCATGTGCATTCGTCAGTCGAAGTGATTCGACGTTGCATGCGTGTGTTAAAGAGGTGAAGAGAAGAAAGTCCAAAGTCTCACGCCAAATCCTGCCTCGCTGCATATGCATTGATGCGTATATTCTGAAAACGAGGCGTGGAGGGCTGCGTCGCTTCAAATGCGACGCGACTCGTATTTCTGAAACAAGGCGTGCAGGGGTGCTGCAAATGCGACGCGACATGTGTTTCTGAAACGAGGCGTGCAGGACTGCTGCAAATGTGACGCGACGTTAACTATTTTCTTCTTCTGCCACGTTGTTTACTCTGAAAAAATGAGGCGTGCATACACCGGGCTGGTGAATGGGGCCCCACTAGATAGTGTCCGTTGTTGCATGCAGTTACATTGAGACAAAACACCCAGTCCATGCACCGCCTCATTTTCGATCGTTTGATCATAAGGAACGGTGCAGATCGAGTCCATGCATGCAAACTACGGCGGCAACGGCCTGCAGACGCTGAGACGAGCGCTTCTCTGTGCGGGAACGCGATCCTCTGACTTTAGGTCACTCACAAATGGAGCCCATCACACACCGGACCCACGTGTCATGGGAGAAAGTCAGAGAATATAAGGTGGGCAAAGTAAGAGGATCTGGTTCCCTCTGTTTTTAAGGCATGTCCAATAGTGTAGACGGGTGCTGTCTGCACTACTCGGCCATGTCATTTCTAGACATTTTTAGAGATATTTGCTTGGTTGTGCTAGGATAGCCCATAGGAACATAAAACAAAAAGGTAGAACCCACCTCTTCGGAATATTCACGATGTTTGGTCCGATACAGGAGTTTCACCCTATAAGATCTCACGAGAGAGAAGTGGATGCCGGTGAAGCGGGTCACACCCAAGAGAGCAATCTTTGACATCCAAAGCACAGAACACACCTATACTAACATGGTATGGCACCCCCTAGCGTATGTTGGGATCCAGACGCTCCGTAGCACCCCTCCCGGTGAAACCCTAGACCCGCTTGAGAAATACCTGACTTATACGGAAACACGCGGTAACTGCGTCGAAAGGGGGTAGCAATGTGGAACTATTTGCTTGGTTGTGCTAGGATAGCCCATAGGAACACAAAACAAAAAGGTAGGACGCACCTCTTCGGAAGATTCACGATGTTTGGTCCGATACAGGAGTTTCACCCTATAAGCGCTCACGAAAGAGAAGTGGATGCTGGTGAAGCGGGTCACACCCCAGAGAGCAATCTTTGACATCCAAAGCACACAACACACCTATACTAACATGGTATGGCACCCCCTAGCTTATGTTGGGATCCAGACGCTCCGTAGCCCCCCTCCCGGTGAAACCCTAGCCCCGCTGGAGAAATATCTGACTTATACGGAAACACGCGGTAACTGTGTCGAAAGGGGGTAACAATGTGGAACTATTTTCTTGGTTGTGCTAGGATAGCCCATAGGAACACAAAACAAAAAGGTAGAATCCACCTCTTCGGAAGATTCACGATGTTTCCACCTCATATTTTTTGAAATCTCTACTCCTGTATTCGAGGAATCTCATTTTAGTAATGGCTTTCGTTCTAATGTTTATAAATCTTATTTATATTTTTCCTAGACTTGTATTAGACCTATTTAATGCAATTCTGAAGCCTGAAAATTTATTGGATGAATATTCGTATTATTTATTTTCTTTTGAATAATAATGGTTTTAATCGAAAATCGTAAATAAAACAAGTTTAAAACATCAAAATGAAAAAAAACTTTGGATCTTTCTTAGTCACACCAAAATGAAGCTTTGGTGAGATTTTGACCTTATTTGAGTTCCAAAGGTTTGAAACTCATCTCATTATCTTGAACTCTCTACTAGACTGTTCACGATATCACATGTTACACAAGGCTTTTTCGTTCCATTCATTAAAAGACAGGTTTATATTTTTTTCTCGTTACTATATGACATAACACTACTATGTGAGTCGGCTATATATTTTTTTGATTTTTTTTTAATTATGTATGCTCATTTCAAGCTTGGTCAACCCTCTGTTTGACCAGCTAAAAAGCTTCTAGAAGGAAACACAGAGATTCGACCTGGGTTGTTTGATCGACGCCTTCTAGAAGGAATCGTGCATCGGACGGATGCGCTCGCAGCCACAGCGATCCGCGAGACGATCGTTCTGCGCTCTGATTGGTTGGTCCGTTGGCCACTGGGATCGATGGTTCTACATATGATTTCTTTGATGTTAAGTATTAAACCATGTTATTTAAATAAAAAAATATAATAAAACTTCAGATTTACTACTGCGATGATTTTTATCAGTTTTACATATGATTTTTCTATTAAACCATGTTATTTAAATAAAAAATAAAAAATAGAAAAATTATTCAAAACATAATGAAACTTCAGATTTACACTATACATGTAGAATAGATGTCTAGGAAATTCAATTGGTTGATTTAGAAAATATGCCAAAAAATGTTGAAGCACAAATGGGGGTATTTACCCTAGCCCCGGAACTCATTTGAAGCACATTTCTCACGAGAATTGAGCGATGGTTGCAAATGAGCATAAATAATTCAAAACAAATCAAAATGACATGAATCCAACGCACAACGTTGTTATATGTGATATAGTTTCTCCTCAAATTTCTTTGGATAATTTTGGCAAGATCGATTTTTTCATGAAATTATAAACGGGGGTATTTACCCTAGCTTCGTACCTCATTTGAAACACATTTCTCATGAGAATTGAGCGATGGTTGCAAATGAGCATAAATAATTAAAAAAAAATTCAAAATGACATGAATCCAACGCACAATGTTGTTATATGTGATATAGTTGCTCCTTAAATTGATTTGGTTAATTTTGGCAAGGTCAAATTTTTCATGAAATTTCAAACGGGGGTGTCTACCCTAGCTTCAGACCTCATTTGGAGCACATTTCTCATGAGAATAGAGCGATGGTTTCAAATGAGCATAAATAATTCAAAAAAAATCAAAACGACATGAATCCAACGCACAATGTTGTTATATGTGATATAGTTTCTCCTCAAATTGATTTGGTTAATTTTGGCAAGGTCGATTTTTTCATGAAATTTCAAACGGGGGTGTCTACCCTAGCTTCAGACCTCATTTGGAGCACATTTCTCATAAGAATAGAGCGATGGTTTCAAATGAGCATAAATAATTCAAAAAAAAAATATAAAAACGACATGAATCCAACGCACAATGTTGTTATATGTGATATAGTTGCTCCTCAAATTGATTTGGATCGGATAATTTTCACAAGGTCGAATTTTTCATGAAATTCCTAACGGGGGTATTTACCCTAGCTTCAGACCTCATTTGAAGCACATTTCTCATGAGAATAGAGCGATGGTTTCAAATGAGCATAAATTATTCAAAAAAAATCAAAATGACATGAATCCAACGCACAATGTTGTTATATGTGATATAGTTGCTGCTCAAATTTATTTGGATAATTTTGGCAAGGTCGAATCTTTCATGAAATTTGAAACGGGGGTGTCTACTCTAGCTTCAGACCTGATTTGAAGCACATTTGCCCAAAATTTTGGAATGACTTAGTTCAACATCATACAACATTATTCAAATATTCTTTTCGCTTTTAATCTACATTCTGGCTCGTGATTTTATTCATAAATACTCAAAATTAATTAAAAAACGGCGAACTCGTTTAAATAGGCTCAAATTCATAGATTAATTCGAAGATAGTTTTACAGAAAGCTAGACGACATAATTTAACTAAAAACATTGAAAAAGCTTTAAAAAAACTACGGTTGGCTGAGGCTCGCCGCGATCACCCGGCCTGGTCGTCGCCCTCCTCCTAGACGTCGTCCTCTTCCTCGTCGTCCTCATCGCTGTCGTCGTAGGCAAGCATGTTGTAGGGCCCCGCCTCATGGTCGTTCTTGGCTAAGGGCGATGGGTTCACCACCGTAGCGAGTGCATGCCGCTCCGCTCTGCCTCGGATCCGCAGCCGGTGCAGCTGCGCCTGCTCAAAGGGATGGCGGCGGTCCCGCCTCTCGCTCTGCAAGGCAGCATTGCGCCGGTTGCTCTCGTACAGCGCGACGACCGCCTGCTGCTCATCCGAAGCCGCGGTTGCGGTGAGCTGCCGGTAAACCTGGCGCTCCGCCTGCTCCGTCTGGTTGGTCTCCAGGGATGCACGAACAGCGGCAGCCTCGGCCGCTGCCGCCGCCTCCTTGAGCAAAGAGCGGACCGTGTGGACGCCTCCTCGTTCCGCCATGTTTTGAACGAGTAGACGGTGGCGTGCTACTCGTGCCAGATAGGCTGCCTCCTCCTGAGCCTCCTCCAGCGCTGCGCCTCCTGCGGCGGCTCCTGCTCGGGCGCCGCCTCCTCCTGCGGCGGTTCCTGCTCGGGCTCCGCCTCCTCCGGCGCCGGCTGCTCGTTCTCCTCGCCGTCACTGTGGCCCCGCGTCGCGGCCATGGGTCGGCAGTACAACGGCGAGTTGCGCCTTGCACGGTGTCGGCGAGGCATCGTCTCGGGGTGTCTCGTGAAGTGCGGCGAGGGTGATGAGAGTTTGTGCGGTGAGGGAGAGGAGATGAACGGCGAGAATGGGGAGAGCGGCGAGCGGCGAGGGGCCTTTTGTAGCCCTGGCGGGTCATTTACTGCGCCGAGCGTGCCGTTACTCCGGCAGAGTTTGAACGACCTATGGGCCCGCGGTTTTTCCACGCGTCGCTGACAGCTCTGGCCCGTGTGGGCTGTCCCTCCTTTTCTCCCCCAAGCCGAACCCAGCGGTGGTGGTGGTGCCGCAGGTGCTCGTGGCGCAGCAGGGGATGGTTCGGCGGTGGCGGCGGCGAGAGCGGCAGCGCACGACGGCGGGTCAACTAAATTGGGCGGCAGCGCACGACGGTGGTGGCGGGAAACTCGGGTGTGGACTATTCAGCGTAGTCAACTAACTACGCGGTCCCACCTGTAAGCTCCGGATGGTTTCAACGAACTTGGCAGTCCCACCCGGACCCACTTCGCGAAACGGAGTCTGACTCCTCGGTCCCACTTCGCGAAACGAAGTCGACTCCAAACTTATCGTTCCGACCTCTCCATAGTAGTTGCGCACGGACTAGGGGAAAACTGAGCACCATTCGGCGCTAGGGGTAAAACTGAGTACAAGTGGTCCGCTGTGGGCAATTCGATAAAAAGCCCAAATTTTATTGCTGCTATAGAATTATTATCAACCATAGGTTATGCAAAACTTTATGTTGTTGTTTAGTGTGGCACTGTTTATCCTGGTGTTTGCACCTGTATCTAGTACGAAGCAATTGTCAGTTTCCCCTTTAAGGCGATGATTTGTTCAAATATTATGTCTTGTTAGTAATTTTGATGTAGTTTCAGTAGACAACAACATATCCACTGTTGGTACTGTCTTTCAACTATTATTTCTACAGTTTAGTTTATTTCTCTAGCTGGTAATTCATTTGGACCAAATGGTGCTAAGTACTCTAATTATGTATATATGTCCGAATCCTTAACACAATCTTCTGTAATGGGCACTTGCTGATCTGACTTATTCAAATCGGGATTAGTGTACTAAAAATATTTTTAGTGGTTGGCTGCTTGCATTAGATGTTTTATTAGGTTGAGGATACTACATACTTTTGTCCTCATGAATTAAATGACATCAATTTTTTTCTATCAGATATGCATATAGTATCATTTACACATCTAGCATCATTTACACATAGCTATTAAACTGTTTTGCATGTGTGTTCATATAAGTATGTAGTCACATTATACTTGCCTAATTTTTTGTCGCATGGAATCGAATTATTCCTGCCA
Source organism: Alopecurus myosuroides (assembly GCA_028641055.1). Taxonomy (NCBI): domain Eukaryota; kingdom Viridiplantae; phylum Streptophyta; class Magnoliopsida; order Poales; family Poaceae; genus Alopecurus; species Alopecurus myosuroides. Next base: position 11,301,922 of record CM054060.1, read on the forward strand.
GCTGTTGAAATCATATCCTAGAGTAGATGTTTCTATCTGTAGCATATTGGAGCAAAGTGGCAGAATACATTAGTAACTAGAACTTGCAGAATAAATCATTTACTTTGGTAATTTGCTATTTGTTTTCTCTTTTAACCGTTCATATTTGCATCTTCCTTCTAGACGATGAACTGCACGACTTAGTGGAGATGAGATGTCGAAGGCGACTCAATCGCACCAGCAGCATTGACACAAACTCTGTCCTGGCTGCCTCCTTTTGCTCCAACGGTGCGTCCTCCCATCTCTGTTCTCCCACCCTCATAAGCTTTGCAAACAATCTCCGCAAGTCGCTGAACTATTGTCATTTTAGTACTCCCTCCGTCTCAAAACAACTGTCATATGAATGGATGTACCTAGATGTGTTTTAATAGTAGATACATATGTTTTAAACCATTTCCATGACACTTATTTTGAAACGGAGGGAGTATATAGATGGAGGGAGGGAGTTTCTTTACACTGACATGCTCTTATTTCTACATATTCTTTTATTTGTGCTCTCACTAGGGACCGAATGTTTATATTACTCTTCCAATATACATAGTGATGTTGCAGACTTTTGTGTTCATATTACTGTTCCAACGTTCACATTGCATATATTTCACTGTATCTAATCTTTGAAATATGCAAGATATTGGACCTTACTTTGGTAACACAACACTGAAATCTCTTCTCGACGGCCAGAAGATGCAACTCAAACTGTCTTGGTGAACCATTCCATTTGTGTGAACTTGCTGGGAGTGAACTTGTTGACTGTTTTATGTAATTTTTAATGTAATGTTCCTGGTAAACTGTCGATGTTTTCTTATTATTAAAATGATGTAATATAAGCTCTGAAATTCGAGTTCCTTTCTAATTTGTTTGCTATTCAATTTCCTGTATATTTTCTTGAAGTGTATAGCTGGATAAAAATATGCAAAAATTAATATGGGTTGTATTGTGCATTTAAAGTGGCCTTGGCCCACTCGTACTGGATTGAAAAAAGGCTATGTTTTGTCTCTCGCTTACTGGACTGGACCAAAAATTACGTGGGCTCTGTAAGGCCATGGCCCAAATAATATAATTATAAACATCCATAAAAATGCAAATAAAATACAAAAATTAATGAATCATAGAAGGGCCATGACGCAAAAATAAAATGGGCCGTAAGAAGGCAGGCCTAAATAGAAAATGGACAAGCAAAGTCTAGATTTGTTGGGCTAGGCCCATGAAGATCAGTGAAATGGACCGGGCTGATTTTGATCCACGACGATTTTATTTCGTCATGATTTTGCCACGTAGGACTGACCACGTCGGAGCTGACGTGGCCTGGCTGAACTACGTGTGACGTTTGAATCGTCATAATATTATGGCGGTCCAAAATCGTCGTAGACATTCATGACGATTTTTTAGAAATCGTCGTGGTGGTTAATTTCTGACGCTCGGTTTTCAACGATTTGTTTTTCGACATTAGATCGTTATGAACGAACTATAGTGAAGATTTAGTGACGAAAATACACTACTAGGAAAAAAGGCATCAGTGGCGCACCACTTTGGACAATCAGTGGCGCACCATGGTGCGCCACTACTATTGCGCTACTAATACTCCAGAGCATCAGTGGCGCACCAGGCGCACCAGTGCGATGCGCCACTGATTCCTTATCTGATTCCCCAAATTTATTTTTTAGAATATTATTTTATTCACTCACCAATTTTGGTCAACTTCACACCAGGTCACCCATCCTCAAACTATTCCAGTCCTATCACGCTTAACATCTTAGTTCCAATCGACTCCAGTCCCGGGGAAGAAGTTATAACTTATTGATATATGTATCATATCAATCCTATTAAGCCCTTGAGCATGATGTATCACATTTACCGTTTAAGTTTGATAACAATAATTTGAAAAGTTTGACCCAAGTTTGAATAGTTTGACCACACATTGACTAGAGTTTGACTAGTTTGATCACACGTTGACCAGAGTTTGACCATAGTTTGAATATACATTGACCAACGTTTGACCATAGTTTGACCATCATTTGAATAGTTTGACCAAATTTTGACCACATGTTGAGCATAGTTTGACTAGTTTGACCACCTGTTGACCATAGTTTGATCAAAATTTCATTAGTTTGACCATACATTGACCACCATTTGACTAGTTTGTCCATAGTTTGACCAGAGCATCAGTACCTGGCATCCATGTATGTCCATTAGTATTAGTGGCGCATCATGCACAGTGCACCACTGATTCTTCATAGCATTAGTGGCACACCTTGCACCGTGCGCCACTGATACTAGGCACTCATGTATATCCATTAGTATCAGTGGCACATCATGCACGGTGCGCCACTGATTCTTCATAGCATCGGTGGCGCACCATACACCATGCGCCACTGATACTAATGGACATACATGGGTGTCAAGTATCAGTGGCGCACCGTGCATGGTGCGCCACTGATGCTATGGAGAATCAGTCGCGCACCGTGCACTGGTGCGCCACTGATACTAATGGACATACATGGGTGCCAGGTATCAGTGGCGCACCTGTGCACGGTGCGCCACTGATGCTCATAGCATCAGTGGCGCATGAATACATGGTGCGCCACTGATGCATGGACCTGTTTTCTCCCAACCGTATCAGTGGCGCACGGCTACATGGTGCGCCACTGATGCTAGTCCATCTATAGCCATTTTCCTAGTAGTGATAGAGCGTCGTGTATCAGCATATTTCTTGTACTGGATCTGCCGACGCGGGCTTACGCCGACGGCGTTGTGCCGACGGTGGCCGTCGGCACCGTTTGTGCTGACGGTATTCCTCCTTCTGCCGACGGCTTCTGGCCGTCGGCGTAGTGAAAGTTTCATGTAGTGGTTCCGCCGGTCTTGCCCACAACTAGGCCACATTTTGGCCGGTTACCTTCGGTTCGCCTAGCGCCAGACGGATACCTTTCGGCCGGTCTGGCACGAGGCAACAACACATAATTCGCTTGCTTGTTATTTTTATATTATTATCTGATACCTTACCGTGCTTCGGTGTACTAGTACTGTACCAATCCTGGCCATGTACTAGTACCAGTACCAATCCTGGTCATGCTTGCACTAATCAGGTTAGCTTTACACTTTGGTTAATTTCTCTACTCCCCTCCGTCTGAAATTAATCGTCTCAAAGCTGGACAAAAGTGCATGTATCTAACACAACAACATGTCTAGATACATCCAATTTTGTCTAAGTTTGAGACAATAAGTTTCCGTAACCCCATCACTCTGCCCACTTCATTCTGATCACATTATCGAGCACCTTTCCGATTCCGTTATTGTCGGAGTCTTGACGAAATTGCACTAGACCCGTAACTTGAACGGGGAACCTTCCGGTAACTTGCAAAAATTCGACAGGATGTTTAAATAATATGACATTTGCACTTAGTTAGCCAAACTTCCCCCACAAACCGACCGTAAGCTAGCTTGCCCCACAAACCGTAGCTATATGATATTTCTAGCAGCTAGCGAGTCCCTCTAAACCAAAGACGTGCATCATAACAATAACAACCACCTGGCTCATGTACCAACATTTACCTGGCCTACAGGCTAATGTCACCTTTATCTTCCTTTTTTTTTCTTCTTACATGTATGCTTTTCTTGTAATTATTCAACTCAATCTTAGTTCAACGGTAAGAACATAAATACTAATTAATTAAAAAGAGCGGTAACATGTGTGCTTCGGTGGCATGACATCATGATCTTTTCCTCGGGTGTTCGAGCACATAGTGAAAGGAATTATGCCCGAGAGGCAATAACAAAGTGTTTCTTATGTTATTCCTTCTTTATGATAGATGTTTATTTCTCATGCTAGAATGTATTAACCGGAAACGTTAATACATGTGTGACTAATAAACAAACCAACGTTCCTAGTGAAGCCTCTCTTTTAACTAGCCCGTTGATTAACAGATGATCAAGGTTTCCTGATCATAGACATTGGATGTTGTTAATAACGGGGTCATGTCATTAGGAGAATGACGTGATGAACTTAGACCCTAACTAAGTATAACAATACGATCGGATCATTTTGTTTTGTTGTTATGTCTTACATTCGGAGTAACATTGTTCCTTAGACCATGAGATCATGTTAATCACTAATACCGCAAGAATACTTTGATGACATAAAACGTCACACCGTAACAGGGTGACTATAAAGTTGGCGTTAGGTATTAGGAAAGTGTTAGTTGAATCTCATGGATCAAGAGTAGGATTTGTCCATCCAAAATGACAGAGATATATACTCTCGACCCTCTCGGTGCTATCACATCGACACCGCTTGCAAGCACGTGATATAATCACAAGGATGTTATATCATGGGAACGAGAAAAGACTACTTGTCGGATAACGAGATCGAACAAGTTATGGTTGATACCGATGATCGGATCTCGGACAAGTAAAATATCGCGAGACAAAGGAAAATCGTTACGATGTTGAAGGTTCACACGATCACGAGATTCATCGTTGAATATATAGGAGTCATCACGGATCTCCAGATCTCGCTGTTGCTTATTGACCGGAGAGGAGTATCGATCATGTCTATATTATTCACAAACCCTAGGGTGACACACTTAAGGTTCCATGAAGCGTTTGAAAGGATATGGAATACCGAAGAATTTTTTGGGTAGCACCAAAAATGTTTTTGGGGAAATTGAAATAGTTCAAGGGGTTTTTCATTGAATGGTTGTTAATAGAATAACCAAATGATTTGAGGTGCTATATGCAAATGTTTGTTAATGGAATTAACAAATATAAATAAAGAAATAGAAATGTTTTATTTATTTATTAAAGAAAAATCTTTGGATTTTCTAAGTGGAAAATTAAGAGAGCATGAGTGGGTGTGAGTGGAGCTTCCACTCATATTAAGACGGGAAGAGGTGGGGGCACCCATGGCTGGCCGCACCCTCCCTTTGGGCTGCCTCCCCTCCCGTAAAAGGAGGGTGAGAGCTCCCCCTCCTGTACACACTTTCCCACCTCCCTTTCCTCCACCCGCTGCTCTATTTTATGGTCTCCGGCTTAGCGAAGCCCTGACCGTGGATTCTTCATCACCACCACGCCGTCGTGCTGCTGGTGTTCCGGAGAATCCTCTACTTCCGGAGGTCTTCATCGAGCCGAACGTGTGAACAATTACGGAGGCGCCGCCGGATTGCGGTGCACTTCTTCTCGCTTGGGATCGGTGTGAGTGCGACTACGCTAACAACGAGATTTGATCTCGCAACACTTTGAGACTTCGACGATATGTTTTCTCTAGACTTTCTTTCTCCTCATGACCTTTCATCTCCTAGATTAGATCTTGGCCATTCGGTTTTATCGCGTGTAGGAATTTGTTTTTGTTTTCTATGCAACGTACCCTTCATAGAGGTCATCGTCGAACTCAGCTAGACTGTCGAAGCAGGTACTCCTCAACCTCCAAGGCTTAACTCCTCCTTACAGCGGGTGTCAAGCATTCTCTATCCTCGAATACGGATTTAACCCAAGAAGCACCATCTGTCGGTGTAACGGTAATGACTCCAATGACCTACTCCTGGATTATGATTTGATTTGGGAGATAAAAGGAAAAGGGATGGACGAGTTGGTCATTCCGTCGTGCACATTTGGGAGAATAAGAAGGCAAGGTAAATGAATATAACATTACATGTAAAACACTTAGTGGTACGGAGGGAGGGGGGCATTGGCCCTCCTACTCCAAAGTAGTGAGCTAAATCTCTTGCCAAAATAGTGTTCAAGACCTATCTAAACCCTAGGCCTAGGCTCTCTTTATATAAGAGGCCAACCCCTAGTCGGTTGGACAGACCTAAAACGACTCCTAACCTAATTGGACTCAAACTGGATAGAAACCGGCCAATTTAGAAGGCTCGGCCACAACATGCGGCTTGCAGACCTTAGACATTATACATCGTGGTTTATTGTCATAGCATGCTAACCAGTAGATGCCCGTATCACACGCAGTAGAAACCCATGCTCGCAACCCAGTACATAGGCCTCTCTCTGCTTGCTCGTAACGCAGGCCCATGCAGAGCCACGGTCAGCGTCCACCTTCAAGACAAAAATACGATGCACGGTCAAAGATTTAGGCCGGAAGCGGAACCATGCCTCAGAAAAAAATACCATAAAACAACCCATATATGGAGACAAAACGTCCCATTTTCGCCGAGTCTTAGCAAACCGTAGGATTTCACCCGTTCGGCCAACAAAATTGGGAAAAGTTTTACCCGGTTTACCTGTCATGAGGCTGGTGTAGTGCTGGATTTTTCGGGCTTTTAAGCTGATGAAGGCCGGTTTTTGAGTGCTGAGACCGGTTCTAGTCTAAAATTGTCCCCGCCTACTTTTACGTGGTAGACTCATTTCACCAGAGAAGACTTGACATGGTTTTTCATGGGCTACTTTTACATCCTACTACCTCCGTTCCTATGAATAAGGCGCACACGCATTTCAAGACAAACTTTGACCGAAAGATTTGAGTAACAATATCTCGACTATATAGTCCAAATTTGACATTGTTAGATTCATATTGAAAAACACTTTCTAATAATATTGATTTTATACCAAATACTATTATATACAAGGATTAATTTTTGGTCAAAGACAAATATCATTGGAACGGAGGGAGTAATTTTTGATGGGCTGTTAAATGAGTCCTTGTATAGACGCAGGTAGGTGGCGCGCAAACTGGTTTTGTACAACTCCATACATGCATGCATGGACCAACTGAACTTTTTCTGTCGGAAAACTGGATATAATATCTGGATTGGAATGCATGCTTGAGTATCGTAGGTTTTTTTTCTTCTCTTGGGTCCAGAAAGAAAACATCAAATTTAGTTTTCAAGCTCGAGTCACTCGTCGTCATGAACCTAGGTTGTCGGCCACTACAGGACTGGCGTTCTATGCCGACGGCAATTGCCGTCGGCATAGGCCTAACAACTGTCGGCGTATGGCTAGCCCGACGGCCGCCGTCAGCACAACCCCGTCGGCTTACCTGCTTGTCAGCGTCGCGAAAATACCGTTGGCATAGCAGGCCCGTCGGCGTAGACCGTTGTACCGACGATTCCCTGGTCCGTCGGGATAGCGTGGCCGTCGGCGTAGCCATTTTGACGGAACGGCCGTCTAATGGCACGCCGGCTATGCCGACGGTAATACCGTCGGCTTAGGACCCCACGTGGCAGCCTCAGATGGCTATTTATTCTCGCTGGGTCCCCATATATGCCGACGGCAAAGCCGTCGGCTTAGCTCCTGACGTGGGCACAGTGGCAGCAGCTATGCCGACGGCAAAACCGTCGGCTTAGGACCCCACGTGGCAGCCTCATGTGGCTATTCATTCTCGATGGGTCCCCATCTATGCCGACATGGGCACAGTGGCAGCAGCTATGACGATGGCAATACCGTCGGCTTAGCTTCCACGTGTCGTCATCTGGGCATTCGCCTATGCATTGGGCGCCGTAGCTATGCCGACGACAATACCGTCGTCTTAGCTTCCAGGACCAGATTTTTTTGGGGTGTTTTGCTATTGTTTTCAAATCCCTAGTTTCACGGATGTTTTATAATTCCCCAGCCACCATTGCATATTAAATTCAACACAGATTCAAATCTACATACAATAGTTCACCATAGCATATCAAATCCAAATTTCCATACATAGATCACCATACATAACAAATCCAAATTTCCATACGTAGATCACCATAGCATGTCGATTTCGATACATTGATCACCATAACATGTCGATTTTGATACATAGATCACCATAGTTCAAACTGTGTGCATAGTTCAATACAGATAAAGTATTTCAACGCTATGGCACTTCTAACCAAAAGACATGTTCATTACATATCGATCATCAACGGACTCCAATCACCGGCAAAATGGACACCTCACTGCCGAGATCATCGTCACTACAAAATGAAGAAATACAACACCATTTAGTATGTAAAATTAAGAACCGGAAAACATCATAACCATCAAAACAATCACATGAAGCAGCAGGTCTGAGATAATAGATACGATCGAATCTTGACAAGATAACATACTCCAGCATCATGTCACATGCACGCAGTCGCAGAAGACGGAATTGATGAAGCTGCTGCGAAAATCAGGACGTGCCTGCTTTTTTTAGTTAGGTTAGGCCATAGGAATATGCCAGAGAAAATATCTACCCCAACTTTTCAAACGATTATCTCCGGTATGCCCCAACTTTATCGTCTACCATGTTTGAACTTATCTTTTACCCCCTTTCGCTCTGGCGGTCTTTTTCCAACGAAACCCTAGTCTGGGGGCCCGAATATCTACCCCTATACGAGGGTTGACCAGTAAACTTTTATCCTTATTTTTATTTGTTTACACCACATCTACACGGAAAAGTAAGATTGGTCGCACAAAATTTGAAATTATTCTCTTCTGTTGAATCATATATCATTTCATGTGATTAAAACTTTCATACTATTGAATTTAATGTGCTATATTGCTCGTAAGTGAATTTATAATAAAAAAGGAAAGGGAGCAGAGAATTATTTGAACTATTGATTTTATGTGAAAGGCAGCAGGGGATACGACGACGGCATTTGCCGTCGGCGACTCTGACGCCGTATACGCGCCGTGACGGCTGTGCCACGGTGGCTATACCTATGGCGACGGTGAAGCTAATTTGTCGAAGGCCGTCGGCGTATATCCTATTGCGCTGACGGCGGGAGCTATGCCGACCGTGTTTTTATGTTGCCGATGGCCAGAGCTAAGCTGACGGGAATTTCAGCATCGTCGGCACACAGTCACCTACGCCGACGGCCCCGACTTATTGTCGTCGGCATAGGTATTGCCGTTGGCGTTTCACTTGTTTCTTGTAGTGTCATCTCAAAGGACAAGCATCGAATGCTGCAGCAGGGTAGCACCATAAGAAAGGAGGAGAACCCCGAGGGCGCGTCAAAGGACATGCATCGAATGCCGACGCGGGTTATCAAAGAAGGTTTTAGCCCGTGTCTGCCTTTTTTTCCCGTTCTCTTGGAACTAGAAATGCTTTTGTTGGTAGACCAACACTGTAGCATCCTCGTTTGTTCAAATTTTGGCATGACCGTTCCCTGATATTTTGAACAGTTGATCTAGCTGAACCCACCACACTGGTAGAAAATAGGCCTTTAGTCCCGGTTCGCAAAGGCCATTAATCCCGGCCGTGCAACCGGGACTAAATATGCGCGACTAAAGCCCTTTATTCGCGCCTATTACGAACCGCAACTAAAGGCCCGACATGTGGGCAGCTGGCGTGCGCCGGAGGCGGGACGACCTTTAGTCCCGGTTTTTCACACGAAGCAGGACTATAGGCTATTTCGTTATTTCTTTAATTCATTTGGGTTTCTAATTATTTTTCACTCCAATTTTTCACTCCTTATTTGCTTAGTGTCTAACTACAATTATCTCTAGTCAAATTACTTACTCGTGGTCAAGCTTGCCGCTCGGTCACCCATCCTCCCACTACTCTAGCACTAGCACACTTAACTTCCGAGTTTCATCCCGTCCCGCATCCAAGTGTTTCGCACGCATGTATGTGATACTAGTATCATATCAATCCTATTAACATGTTGGTCGATGCCACATTTCATTATTGTCTGAATTTCAAATAAATCTTTTAATAAACAAAAGTAATGATGTAATTAATAATTTTGAATAAATAAATAAACATTAACTTTTTAATTTGTATTATTTCTAAAAAATATTCAGAAAAATAAAACTAATTCATTTGAAAATCTTATAAATACAAGTAATATATAAAAAAATTCAGAAAATTAAAACTAATTCATTTTAAAATCTTAAAAATCTAAATAATATATCAAAAAATTTAGAAAAATAAAACTAATTCATTTTCCCCTTTTCTAAATGCAAAATAAAATCTGATAAAATTCATGAACCAAACCATATGAAATCTAAACCATATAAAATTTGCAGATCCAAGTTTGGACTATTATTTTGGACACAAGAACTGTTTTGTCAATAACTATCTGTGAGAATGATTTGAACCTAAGTTTTAAAATATATAACCAAAATGGACAAACTAAAATGTTCTGGATAGATATTGAAAAGGTCTATCCATAACACTTAGCCTCGCATCAATGTCATCAACCAAATGAAAATACCATCTTTTTTAATAAAATACCAGTAGGCTCTTCTATTATTTTTAGAATGAGTTCAAAAATGAATTTTGAAGTAAATCCAACTGGATGAGTTTGGTATTGACTAGATATATGTTTTCCTGGCTTAGATTAATTTATGAAGCTCTAGATTTATTTTTGGTGAACAGATATAGAAACAGTAGTTTTTGGTGAACAGATATAGAAATGGTAGTTTTTCTGTTTTGTTTTGTTGATGTGTTTTTGTTTGTTTTGAAATATGTGTTTGATCTTATCTTGTTTCCTAGCTTGTATAGAGTGTTAGGACTTAATATTAGGTGGTTTTCTTGCAGAACATCTACCTTAGAAAGTGTGTGCATGATTGGAAACCCAAATAAAAATGAAACTAGCATTTGTTACTTTCTAGTTTTATTATTTTGGAATTGTGTGTGAGCTAGATCTTTGTGTGATTGCTTTAGTAAATTTTGTGCTATGTTTAACCCGTGATTTTATTTTATCCATTACATAACATAGCGGTACATATATCCATTACATAATATAGAAATAATATAGCTAGAAATTAATATAGAAATAATATAGGAATTAATAGAAAGACATATATCCATTACATAATATATCCATTACATATATCGAACGCAACATAGCGGTACATAGATGCGGTACACAAACAACATCTACTCGAGCTCCAAAGAGTAGATGCGAAACAACTCGAAGGCAACGTATGCATCTATTGCTGCATACTCGAGATTGATCCGGTCAAGTGGGTTCTTCCCCCAATACATGTGATTCCTCGAGGGGAAACAAGTCTTAATGGTTTTGTAGTCAGGATGGATGAAGGCAGTTGCCATCTGAGCCATCCCGGTCTTGTGCCCGTACAGCTCATAAAAATGGATAAGGTCCTGAAGATCAATGTAGTGATCTTCAGGTATCTGAATACCCAACGTGCGCATCAACTTCTGCCGGTCTTGAGTGATGTCAACGCTACAGAAGTCGTAACCCTTGTTGACAAGAAAATTAACAAGTTCTGGAGATTGCTTTGAACTACTGCAACAACAAAAATGGAACACGTGTTAGATACTGTTGCAACACGTGTATTCTTCCAATGCAACAAACAAATCGAAAATGCAACACTATCCTACAAGAGAGATTGTACGTGTGCGTACTTTGCCCATTGGAAGACCAAAACGGTCTCCTTGTGGGCAATCTGGATGACGGCAACATCCCTTTGATTCGTTGTGTACTCTAGATCAAGCCCGAATAACTTGTGGTGTTCATCGGCGGCTTCATAGAGATTGCTCAAACGGTTAAGAGCACCGGGGAGCCTCTCGCATATATTGGTGTAGGCCACGTCGAGATTCTTGCGGCATGGTGTGGGCACACGGAGAACGTTCCAAACGGGAGAATCCATGGGTTCTTGGTGGAGGAAGAAGAGAGGAAGAACAGAAGAGAGGAAGAAGAACAGAGGCTCCGCGCACTGTAGCAAATGGCCTTCTGCCTCTCGCTCGCGAAATAAAACCGCGAGCATGATCAGGCCACCCATATTATAAGTACTCTTCTCCAAATGAGAAAATTACAAAGATCTACCACAACTGAGGTAGCGGTGACAAGTCAGTACATTTTTTGGAATTTTTTTCAAAAAACTGCCAAGTCTCGGACTAACGACCACAAATCGCACTAAATCTTGTCTAAACACATTTCGACAGCATTTCTGACAAGTGGGACACACCTGTAAGGGCTGACTAGACAGTACACGTGGAGGAAGAGCTGACATGGACATGGGGCCCACCAGTCAGCCATTCTTTTTCCATTATCTTTTTTTTTTATTTCCTCCCTTTAACCTTCTCCTTTATTTCTTTTTTTTACCTCCATACGTGGACTTGGACAATAGTTGCAACGGAGGCGAAGAACACGATGCAAACAGTTGGATGCTGGTGCTGGCAAGGAGTCGACGTTCGGCCACCATGGATGCGGCGCGCCTGGCAGCACACTCCTGCGGGAGGTCGGCGTTGCGACCGGCCTCCTCGGTCACACCGCTCGCAGGCGCGCCAAGGTTTTCCGCGGGTGGAGGCGAGCTTGACGGAGCGCGGCAGGTCGCCGTTGCGGCCGGCCTCCTTGGCCCCACCGGCTACCGCTCGCAGGCGCGCCAAGGTTTCCGGAGGCAAGCACGTGGCAGAGCGGCCAGTAGACTCGGTGTCGATGCAGCCGCGGTGGAACGCGTGGGCGCAGCATCTCCCCGTCGTGGAACTCAGCAAGGCACACCGCGCATCTGCCGTCGGCGCGGCACTTTTCGGCGTTGTAGACCAGTGCGGTGATGGCCGCAGTCGACCTCCTGCCGCCGCGGTGATGGCCGCGGTTGGACGTCCTTCCGATGGAGCTCGTGATGAGGCCGGAGTGCATGAGGCCAGTGGCGGCGTTCGTCCAGCCCGGCAGCGCCAAGGCGTGGCTCCATGCCTTGGCCATCCTCGCCAAGGTCTTCAGGGCCGTGGTGGTTGAGGTGGAGGCCGTGCGCGTGCTCGTGGATGTCGCCAGCGTCTGCGTCCCGTGGAGCCCCGACGGCGCCCACAGCCTTGACTCCCAGCAGCACGACCAGAGCAGCGATTAGAGGTGAGGGCCGACCAGCCATCTGCGACACCCATCTCCGCCCCTTCCTTGTAGAGGCTCGTCGGCGGCAGCTCGTCTCCATCTCGCATGTAGCCCGCCACCGCCGCGCCCTGGAGCTCCCACCGATGCTAAATCGCGATCACTTCTGTCTCCGCCCCATCGGATTCCAAGGAGCGTGCATTGGGAGGGCACGGCCCCTGCGGGACGCTAACCATGGTGCTCGCATTCGGCTCCCAGGAGGGAGCAGCAACGCATGCAGGAGCTCATCCCGCGCCGGCACCAGCAGCAGTACCAACACTACCACTCCACCCCCGACCCCGGCGCGCTCCTTCCTCTACCCGGCCGCCGACCCTGCTCAAGGCGCTCGAGCTCTCGGGCCACTGGGAGTGGGCGCTCGCGCTCCTCCGCTCGGCGCGCGTCGAGGGCACCGTCGACGCCGCCACGCTCGAGATGGTCGTCCGCGCGCTTGGCCGCGAGGGCCGCCACGACGCCGTCTGCGACCTTCTCTATGAAATGCCGCTGCCACCGGGGTCGCGCCTCGACATCCGCGCATACACCACCGTGTTGGATGCGCTCTCCCGCGAGGGCCGGTATGAACGCGCACAGGAGGTCCGGTGGGAACGACGGGGCGCGGCCGCCGACGAGGGAGTTCGGACGGTGGCCTCAGGCGACATGGCGGCGCCGCGAGCTCGAGAGGATGGCGCCAGGGCGAGGACGGGTGACGGCCCAGGGGCGGGTGAGCGTGGCGACGGGGCGACGCAGGAGGGTGGTGGAGGGCGGCCATTGGGCCATGGGCGTGCGTGCCAACGATTTGGAGGAAGGGGAAGGAGAAGAGAGAGAAGGGATGGAAACAGGGAGATGACATATGGACCCCACCTCCACCTCAGCACTATGTCCACGTGTGTTTCCAACTCAGCGCTGGCAAGTGGACTCCACATGCCAGGACTGCTGTCAACACGGTGTCAAACGGTCATCGGGGCATTCTGTGGTCGTTAGTCCAAGATGTGGTAGTTTTTAGCAAAAATTTCCATAATTGGTACCGACTCGCAACCACTTCCCCAATAGTGATAGATTTTTGTAATTTTCTCTCTCCAATTAAATAGATCATGCCACCAATATTATAAGTACTCTTCTCAAACTACGATGACCATTCTGTATAAATATCACAGTCTGTGTTCATCGGTGAGTGAGACTATGTATTCAATCATTATGAAATTTTTAATCAATTTTTTTCTGCCTTTAATCTGCAGGATTCTAGTGTTGACACATGGAAATTTAAAACATGTCAATATGCCATAATTACTGGGATACTACATCAGCTCAATACATTATGAAATCCCTCAACTGAGCATTAACTTTTTCAAACATCAATTTCACATTTATGTATTTTAATTGTGATTATCGACTACGTAAATGGTCTCAATCTAGTAATAATGATTTCATATCCTCAGCGGTTCACTTATTCGATGTGCATGGCTAAGCATCGACTCGACGATGGACCGACGATGGACCAGAGACGTGTCGGTTGCAGAAGATACCCTATGGCGAGGACCATGCATGCACCGTCATCTGTTTGCTGCAGCCACCACAGAGTTTTCCTCCGTAAATTGGTTCCCAAAGTGTACCATTACTCCTCCTCCAACCCATTTATTTTCAAATATCCCATCTTCGTAATAGACGTGTTAAGAAATTCTTGGGTGCAACATTGCAACTTAATCACGTCGAGCGCTGGTGCCCATGCACACAATTAAGTAGAACATGACTCATGGAGCACCAAACGCTTCGACGCTCAGCCATGTACTAACAATATTATACTGTTTTCTCCATCTAGTTATACGACATGTCGCTTGTAAAATATAACTGGAGATTATTCTGTTACACTAGCTTCGGGTACAGCATGCTTTTGTTGGAATTGCTGTTCCAATTATGATAACAGTATCGTCGGTGATGAGCATATTATGTGTTGTGAAGATTAGAACTGTCTTCATGAAGTCGGAGCAAAGCTGAGTTCTCAAGCTAGAATGTGTGTTTGAAACGTTTTTTTTTCAAGGATATGCCCTGGGAGGCATATCAGAAACATAGGAGAAAAGGCCAAGAAGCCAAAGTTACATCGTGGGCTGGCACAGACGCGGAGCGCGCACCCACGCTGTCTAGCAGCTACAACTCAACGCCAACTACTCGCAACACCGCCACCGCTCCGCCTCAGAGAGGCAACCCCGAAATAAGCCAGCCGCTCGCCAGGTCACGGCCTCAGCCTGGATGGCTCGAAGAATCAGCGTCGAAGACGGAGTGGCATTGTTTAAAATAATGTCATTCCTGTGACACCACAGGGTCCAGCAGACGAGCGTGACCGCCGTCCCGAAATCCCGGCCGTCTCGACGCCCCCCTGACTCGAATCCACCCACTCAACCAGTGACGCAACTAGGGTTGGAATCCAACCCTCCCTACCCCCGGCACGAAGGCAATCTACCCACACCGTCTGTGCTAGCACACCGTGCAACAGGAGGTGATCTATGGACTCATCATGCTGGTCGCAGAAGGGGCAAGAGTCCGGACGTGGCAGCCCACGCCTAGCCAGCCGGGTGTTTGAAACGTTTGGACCAATTCTTTAGTGCCAAATGTTTAGAACCTAATGTTCACTTAGTGTGTCCTTTTTCCCCTATCATGCAACATTAGGTTAAATGTAATCTGGATTCATATCTTGTTAGTTTTGTGGTACACTATGAGGTTGTGCTAAGTATAGTTAATCTTTTTTCCTTCGGGTTGAATATATTGAAATATAATTGTGAGATTTCCACTCTGGGGAACAGGGGAACAAACTCTGAAATTTCATTTTTACCCTGTGATCAGGTTACCCTATTAACAAACGTCAACTATCATAGTGAAATTTCATTTTCTTCGCGTATTGTTTCATGTTGTAGGGGAGATACTAATCTCAGTGTTCATGGGCCTGACGTGGATTTGCCGCAATTCGATGGAGCTAATCCCAAACTCTGGCAACAATGCGAGGATTATTTTCGTAGATGGCAAACATCTGAATCTCATTGGCCTTCTTATGCATCTGACCAATTTGTTGGTGGTGCTGCTACTTGGTTGTCAGCATTCTTACAGCAATGTCCTAGGCCGAATTCTACCGAGTTTGTTGTTGCAGTATTTGTACGATCCAGTCGAATCCAGTATCAGATACTCATCAGGCGCGTATTTCACATTTCTCATGTCACCATAGTGGAGGATTATGTGTCGCGTTTCTCTGAATTGATGGATAAAATAGCAGTTTGTTAATCTTGCCCTGATATCTTGCATTACACAACTCGATTCCTTGATGGTTTTAAGCCCGCAGTGCGTGTGTTGGTCGCAATTCAGTAGCCCAACGACTTGGATACAGCTTATTCTCTGGCCCTCTTGTACGAAGAATTAGGTGACGGAACCACACCGCTCAATAATCCTGCCAGTGCATCTGGTCAGTACAAACGCAGTGAAGTTTCACCACCATTACCACCCCCACCTCCTGCCAGATGGGTTTCCAAAACTTTCGATGAAAAGAGAGCTGCATAATCGATTCGCCCAATAGGCGTTCTAAGGGGCTTTATTTCACATGTGGTGAAAATTCAGTCGAGAACATCAGTGCCAATCTACCATCGAGCTACACATAGTCCAGGAAATGATCGAATCCATGGGTACAACTGCCGAACTCGATGATGAACAGTCAGAAGTTGAACCTGCACGTCCTGCATCTCCGTTGATGATGATTTCAGTTGTTGCACTGGATTATACTGTGGAATCACCAAAATCTATGAAACTTCATGTCGAGATTCAAGGACAAGCACTTGTGTTCTTAGTTGATTCAGGCAGCTCGGCTTGTTTTATTGATAGTAAAAAAGGCGCACGAGCTGCAAGGAAAAACATCCTTGTCTGCAGCAGTACCGGTTCACATAGCTGGGTGCAATTTTGGAGAGTGGTTTCCTGAACTTACAAAAATAAGTGCACTTTCAAAAATTTCAACATAAAGAGGGGAAACTTTATATTGTTGAGATGCATAAAATTATGCTTCCCTCTCTCATAATAACTTTGAGTAGCATCATGAAGAAAATTAACAATATAACTATCAGATTTAACATTCTTATCATGAGCCACATGCCTAAAAGAATTATTACTCTCCACATAAACAGAGTCATTCTCATTAATAGCAGTGAGAGAAAATTCAACAAAATAACTATCATTATCATCCTTATCACCATAATCATCAAACATAGGAGGCATATTGTAATCATAATTAATTTTGTCCTCAATAGTAGGTGGACTGAAAATATCATATTTGTCATTGTAATCGTCATATATAAGAGGCATATCATAATCACAATAGAATTTATCCTCAATAATTGGTGGAACTAGAATACCTAAATCATTGCAATCATCATATATTGGAGGCAAAGTATCATCAAAGAAAATTTCCTCCTCAAAACTTGGGGGACTAAAAATATCATATTCATCAAAACTAGATTCCCCAAGCTTAGACTTTTACATAGAATTAGCAATAATGGTGTTCAAAGAATTTATACCAATAATATTGCTACTAGCATGCAAATAAAGTTCCATAGCTTTTTTAATTTTCTCTTCAAACACTTTATGTACTAACTCAAGATAAAGATTATAAAGTTCTCTCATATTTTTGTTGTTTTCCATTAAGACTAACTAGTAAGAATAAAAACAAGGAACAAGTAAAAATAAGCCTAACTAGTGAAAATAAGAAACAAAAAGATATAATTGCAGAATCTAAAGGAAATAACTTCGAGCACGCACACCCGAGGATGTGAGTACATTTTACCTTACCTCCCCGGCAACGGCGCTAGAAAAGAGCTTGATGTCTACGCACGCTTCTATTCTTGTAGACAGTGTTGGGCCTCCAAGTGTAGAGGTTTGTAGAAAAAAAAAAGTTTTATCGAACTTAGTGAGGTAGAGGTCCAAGATATCCCTCTCAAGCAACCCTGCAATTAAGATACAAGAAGTCTCTTGTATCCCCAACACACCCAATATACTTGTCAGGTATATAGGTGCACTAGTTCGCCGAAGAGATAGTGAATTGCGAGTAATATGGATGGTTATAAGTAACAATTAAGATTGTTGTGGTGGTATGGTGTCACACTTCACTAAAATTACAGGACGAATGCCACTTCATTAAAAAAAAATCCCCTTCCATGCAGTCTTATCTTGTCAAGTTTGTTAGATTTGTTAGCTATATGCATGCAACCTTATCTTTACATGCAGCCTTATCTTTACGATTAAATCTGATCTCTAGTGTAATGGAGTTTGTACACTTCTACAACTCCCTCTCCATCGTCCTCCTAACCATCCTTCGCTTCCGCCCTCTTTCGCCGGGCTCATCCCATTTACCATAGCCCAACAAGGAAACCCACTGAATATTTTCCTCCACCGTCGTTACCTAGACAATCACGCGAACCTTCCCTCATTGCTCCCATCTTCCTGCTTCCTGATCATCAACCCGCCGCCGCACGGGGGCAGCGAGCGCACACACGCACGACGGTATGGTAGATGAGGGAAGTCTCAGGGGAAGAGGAGAGTGGTGGCGGCGGCGCGGCTGAGTGAGTAGAACTGAGGAGAAGGACACCGTCGCCATCCCTCTACCGTTGCAGCACCGCCCACCTAGGGCCACGACAGGTTCAGCGCCACCGCCGGTGATCTTCTCTCCTCCCTGCCGCCTCTTGCAGCCACCGTGATGTGGGACCTTCCCCTCTCCTATGCTTATATCTAGGTATGATTCTCAAATTTATGTGGGATCCGTATGTGGTGCGCGTTTCTGGCAATTTCTTCTCGAATTAGATCAGGTGTTGCATGCTTATAACTCTTTAAGAATCACGTTTTAGATTAGATGATGCATTGCATGCTTATTCTTCTGTAATTTTGACTGCTTTTAATTTATGCTGCTTTCAAACTGGAATCAAGAGATTATTATGAGAAATTCTTAACAACTTTCAGATACTTTGGGTGAACAACAAATTCAAAGCTCATCTTATAATTGTAAGGATAACCCAGAAGGAGAGTGCAAAAGAGAAAAAGTTACGACAGTATGGAACACGTCTTAAGAAGGCAGAGCTAACTGTGCAGCTTCGCATGGCTTAACATTGTTTCTAAAGGCTTGGACACACTGAAAAATCTAGCAAAGTTGATGCACATGTTTGTTTCAATTGCTAGCTTCTAACATTTATAACTTAACCTTAGTGATGGTATTTTTATTTCATAGCTAAAAGTATTAAATCTTTGTATATGTTTTGAAAATTCATGTAATCCTGAACATTGCAGGAACATCGGGGAGATGGCCTAGAACATTCATGCCAACGTTAGGTCCCCCTGTTCACTGCAGTGTTTCATTCGTGATGAGGGTCAGGTCGGTTTTGTTTCGTCAAATGTGTTCTTTCTACCCTGACGAGTAGCATGTGTTCTCGATGCCCAGTCCGATATGGTGTAGTTAGTATAAACAACAACTTACATGACTAGAAAATGCATAGAGTAGAAAGAGACTTGATTTTTTTTTTACAAAGTTTGGATGTTTAGAGTCGCAGTTATTCAATCATCCCCATAATGGGTACTGAATTGCCCACAGCTCACTAGCTAGGCACTGTGGAAGTAATAGATATTGCTCAAGAAAGTTGGTTTGCGTGCTCTTTTGAGATGATTGTCTACCTTTTTACCTGGATCAGGATTGTTCTGTAAGATCAGGCGTACAACTGCCCTTGCTACCCTTTCAACTCTACGGGAAAAATCTCAGTTTAAATCAACTCAGGAATCACCACATCAAATTGATAAGCTCGGCCATGAATTCTTCTTGTAAATCATCTCATCTCAAGGATCACCATATCTCAGGGACTAATCGTTTCTGCTAGATCTTCCTCTGCCTCTAGGTACCAGCAAATAGCTCTCCATAGTTGTTGATAGCATTGACCTTATTATGCCCATCTGTGGTGTCATTTTTTTTAACTAGAATTTGCACTCACATAGTCACACTCATTCTTGACATGTTTTTCTTTCAAGACAGAAGAGCATTGTGTACGCACATACTTCTTTCTGAAACTACATCAAAAAAAATGTGTTTACGACAATACTGGAAATGGATATCTAGCATTCATGCCAATGCATTTGGTATTCCAAAACTCTCCAACCTTACAAGGAAAAAACCATTTAGTTCATGTAAGTTTAATTAAAAGCCATATGCTTAACAAAAAAATGTTTTTTAAATACTATATATATATATTAAATCGTCACCATCATGTTACTGTAATCATCTTATATTCCGTGTCCGAAATCTGTAGGCCATCGCCACATTCAATCGGAGATGACGGCCACGGGCGCGAGATCGGACAATTGGAAGTCAATGGCGGAGGGGCAGCAGCAACATGAGGCAGTTGACTAAGCTTGTCATCCACCAGTACATGGAGGCCAAGGTAGGGTCCTCTGGGTGGTGGGGAGAAAGGAGGAAGGGGGCGATATGGTCGAGGCGTGGAGGCAAGGGCGGTGTTGCTGGTCGACTGTTCCTTCCTCGCCCCCTGGTCTAAGTGACACCGGGCCATGGAATTAAAGCACCTAAGATGTTGTCTAGGTCCCTAAACCTTTTCATGTTGCTGACCTTATATATCCATTGATACATGTCATTTCTTGGTAGTGCATCTGACTAAAATTACAATCATAAAGCCCGGTAATTTGTCACGCACTATTTCAATACATACCATGTTTGATGTTTCTGGCTTAGCTATCGATCTGATGCATACATAAATTCAGTACTTCTTGGAGTAGGAGCTCACTCCTTGCTTTTCTTATTTCAGTTGTTTTTCCTCTTTGTGATACTTTCCAATGAAAGTGTCCAAACGTGAAGCCATACATTATCAGGATCTCTTAATTTTCATAGATGACTTGTCCATACGTACATACGTATTAAATTATAGTTTCAGACATATTATTTGGATTGTCTTTTTTCTTTTATTTCATCCCTCCAATCCATTCTCAAATAATATTCATGTGTGTCTATGTAGGGGTCCATACGCTGATCGGGCTCTCGGAACACCACTTCAACACTTGCTGCATTGGCAAGTTCCGCTCCATGCAGTCGCACCCTCTTGAGGCGCAGGTATACCTTCATGTTTTCTAATTTTGTATCATCATCTTTGTTTCCGTCTACATCCTATATTTTTTGAATTTGTTCAATTATGCAATTTAGTGACATGTTTTTCCTAATTTGTTCACTTATGCACTTCAGTCAAAAATAAAATGGGGCCACTTCCTACACTATGATGCTAATGCGCTTCATAGAACCTACATTCAGTAGACATTGTACAAGAGGTCTAAGGATTCCGTAGGTTCGCCGTATTATCATGTGTTTCTTTGACTTCACGGTGTTTTCCTATTAGCTAGCAAAGAAACTGTTGTAGCAATCTGTGCCAGGTTAGCCTTTTCTTTGTTTGGAACACGTTATATTTTCCTTTTGGGATATGCATCTAATGCATATTGGCAAGGTGCATATGGTAAACTTCCAAGTGATTCTTGCCTGCCAACCTCTGACGGATGAACTAGAAAAATAAACTTGTCTTTGAACGAGGGAGCATAAGCAAAGAATTTACACCCTAAATTCATTCGATCAAATGCCACTTAGCTTTCAACTAGTTCGTTGCGTAGAAATATTTGAATATTGGTTGTGCATTATATTTGTATGCACAATGGGAAAGAATCTTGATGGCCGGTGGCAACGCATGGGCATTCAACTAGTAAGTAATAATAGAAATCTGAAATAAATATGGCAACAAGCAAACATGTAGCAGAAAAAACGGAAAGCAGTGTTTCAATGCTTGGGAACAAGGCCTAGGTACTTTCACTAGTGGACACTCGATCTCAACAATGATCACATAATCGAATAACCCTCTTCGGTTGGATAAAGAACAGTAATCATTGCGTAGGGCTGAAAAAAGCATTCATTAAAGTATGCATTCCCATGTCGAGTTAGGCCCACACTGTCAACATGAGCGCCCTTGAAGGTACTAGAAAAACACCACAATTTATAGAGGAGACACACACGATGTGCACACCATCACCTTCACACCATGTGACAAGGTGACTCCGATGTTCATATTAATAAAACACTTGAGTAGCACAATAGATGAAGAGTATAGATCACACCATGGGAGAGAGATGAACAAAATAGCTACCGGTAGAGCCCTCAGCCTCGGGAGAGAACTACTCCCTCCTCATCATAGGAGACATCAACGGCGATGGAGATGGCGGTGAAGTCGATGGAGATGACTTCCGGGGGCACTTCCCCATCCCAGGAGGGTGCCAGAACATAGATCTGTCCCCCAAAACTTTGGTTGACGATGACGGCGGCTGCGGAAGGTTTCGTGGAATTTCGCCAATCCCTTTTAGGGTTTTCGGGTGGAAGGCCTTAAATAGGCGAAAGGGTGACGTCGGTGGGTGACCAGTGGGCCCTCAACACCCCCAGGCGCGGCCTAGGGTGGGGCCGCGCCTGGCTATGGTGAGCCCACCCTGGTGCTCGTCTTCGACTCGTCTTCGGACTTCTGGATGCTTTCGGGAAAAATAGGAACTTCAGGATTCGTGGGGTCCAATTCCGAAAATATTTCCAGAACAACTTTTCTGAAATCAAACACAGCAGAAAACAGGGAACTCGCACTTGGCATCTTGTTAATAGGTTAGTCCCGGAAAACGTGTAAAGATGCTATAAAGAAGGGAGAGAACATGTAGTAATTTGCATAATATCAACATGGAACATCAGAAATTATAGATACGTTAGAGACGTATCAGCAACCCACTTGCAACTACTAAATCTCAATTGCAACCCTATTTGCAACAAAAAAATTCTGCAACACTACCTTGAACTAGAAATCTCAGTGGCAACTCCAATAGAAACTAGATAAAAATTAGTTATAGCCTCACTTACAAGTAAAAAAAATCTTAGTTGCACCCCATTTGCAACTACGAAATCTCAATTGCAACGAAAAAAATCTAGATAGTGTTAACTTGCAACTTAAAAAATACTCAGTTGGAACCAAAACTGCAACTAGAAATCTTAGTTCTGATCCACATGCAACTCCCATACTAGTATGAATCAGAGCCGCAATGAAATGGTTCATTAGTCAACCAAAATATAACTTATGTTTCGGCCAATGGAGAAATTATACAGAGGGCAGTAATAGAGAAAGAACATGTAAAGAAATTAAAAGAATCAAGAAACAATTACAAAAACAATGAAATCCCCGAATATAGACTGAACAAAGTAACATGAACCACAAAATGTAAAAATTGCACTGGCAATACCAGCTAGTTAAATGGATTAACACCCTAATATAGCCTATTTCTCCCATTAGTGCTTCAACTTCTTTGTCCTTATCCTCCGATTTTTTCCTCAAAAAATATAATGCTATAATTTCTCTTCCCCTTTTGATACGGAATACATCACGTCTTTGATCTATTATGTACAAAGTACAAACAAGAAACGAGCAACTTGATTGTGTGCATGTTAAGAAAAGGCCCATAGGCTGAAAGGCATGCACCATGCATGAATTAACGGGCCAGACAAAATAAAGCAAACTCCTAGAGGATCGTACCTAGGTACTTTTTTCGAGATTCAAAATTTTAGTACTTAGTTATCTCACGTTCCAAATCTTGCTCAAATATATAGTTGTTGTAATGTGGAATGTTGGGTTGTCGAATCATAAGTATGATTTAATGTGGAGGTTGAGTGGTGTTAGGTTAGAGAACAGTCATAAATTCGCCTCTTTATGTCCGTGTAAAAGGAGCAAAAAATGTGTAAATCAGATTGTTTTTTATTATTCAAAGATTTTATCCTATTATCTCTGGGTTGTTCAGGCCCTCAGGCTTAAATATATCAGATTCTGTCGTGTCTTATAGATAGTAGACATGGAGAAGATTATATTCGAAGCTCAGGGTCTACTAATCTTGGCTATAATTCATCGAGGATCAAGGACAAAACTGAGAAAAAGCGTGCACTTACATTGATATGCTTCCCTTTATGGGAGTGTTTTCAAAATATAACAACCAGTTTATGTTCATAACTCTTAGAACATAAGTCGTATCTGGTTTTTGTACATACTATGTCGGACATGACTTATCTAATCATCACACGTATCTCCTATCATATTTCTTTTTTCTATTCACTATGAATAGTCATGTATTGTATAAGTATTAGATTTCTAAAGATATCCTTTCCATGGTTTCAATCGAAT
This sequence comes from Alopecurus myosuroides, assembly GCA_028641055.1. Taxonomy (NCBI): domain Eukaryota; kingdom Viridiplantae; phylum Streptophyta; class Magnoliopsida; order Poales; family Poaceae; genus Alopecurus; species Alopecurus myosuroides. The sequence continues at coordinate 11,325,941 of CM054060.1, forward strand.
CGCTATTTGTTGTTTCCAACGATTTAGCTCCATGATTTTTATACGCTTTATCCAATAGAAATAAGTAATGGAAAACAAATATTCATAGAAATAAGTGTGGTTCCAAGGTTAGGATAGGAGGAACTCATTATGGGCCTACAGAATAAGGATACATGGGTTTTCGGTAGCTAGTTGGACTTGTCCCGTTTAACCTGGACAAGGTTAGTGGGTTTAGGGCATGTACAATGATTCTCTTTTAACAATGACACGTATGATAATTGCTTAGTTGGCGGGAGAGACAATAGAAAAAATAAGTTTGCCTTCTCTTAGCTAAGAGGTCACCTCTTAGCATATTTGTCTCATCACATATTTAGGATATGTGGTTGTTAGTGATAGGACTAAAAAATAGCCCATTGTACAACATGTGTTTTTTGTCATGTCTATATCACGTGGCGGAGTTAAGATAAGACAGCCTTATCAACCATTGTACAAGCCCTTAAGGCCCCGCTTGGGATGGCGTATTTTAGACAATACGGTGGTAATATTTCACGGACGGGGATATTTATGGAAAGTGGGCTTGGTGGATGTAATTTCCGACGGCCGTTTTCTTTTCCGCGACATTTCCTACGCCGCTGCCCGTGAAAACCTCCATAAATCTCACAGACCACCCAGGGTCCCGAAATAAATACGCCCATTTAGTTGTGCACCCTACTATTACGGGGCAGATAATTACGCGGGGGAAAACGAATCCCGCTTTCCAAGAGGGGCCTGAATGGAATAAGTTTGTCGGTTTTGGTGGGTAGGGACGCAGAATTGGTGGAAAATGCTATCCCACTTGAAATATTAGAAATAGACACGAGACAGGGAGAGATGGCGTGCTCGGATTTGTGCCAGTTGTAACTATTTTCTTCTCAAATTGTAGGGTATTCTGAAATGGATGAGTTCAAATTACTAATAGACACCTCGAACTCTCTAGATGTATCTAAATTTCAACAGTAAACTCCACATAGTTAGGCCAAAGTTATATAGTAGATTAATATACCCTAAAATACCATGAAAATGTGCATGTACAATAAAATTACAATATATTAAGAAAAATATGTTATCGGTTAATGCGACAATATTGGGTTGCTTAGAGTAACTATAATAACCATTTCACTATTTTTCCTCAAAAGTTACAAAACAGATAATGCAACGAACATTTGCAACCAAATATATAGTGTAGCAACAAATATTTCCAATGATGCTAAATATTTTCAAAACAATGGTTATCTCTATAATAACTTTGATTAATAATGAATGTATAGAAAAAAGATAACAAAAAAAAACTAGATAATTATGAGAAGGTAAAAATGTTTAATATAAATAGTGAAATACGTACATCTTTCGAAGAATCAAGAACAACTTAGGGCCCGTCTGTTTCTCGGGTGTTTCCAGGGATTTTCGGGTTTTATCCCGACCCATTACTCAAACCCCGCGATTGGCTCTCGCCACGTTTGTTTCCGATGTCTTGGGCCGGTATTATCCCGGAGAAACGAATCGTTTCCCCGAGTTTCTTCGACAAGTTGATACGCGAGTGCAACCTCGTCGTCGTTCACCTCCGATCTTCACCCCTTCCGTTAATCTCTCTGTCCCTATATCTCTCCCGGTCTTCACCTCTTTCAGTAGTCTGATATGTAGCTGGAACCCTTATTCCGAGCTGTGCAGGAGGTTCAAGCCAGACGGCAATAGAGGTTGTGTGGATCCCTCCCCTTCTAGCAGTGGCAACATCAAGATCGACCGCCAGCCCTCGCGTACTCAGAGCGGCGTCCTAGTCTTCGTCTCTCGTATTGTCTCCATCTCTCTCTCTCTCTTACTAGTTCATAGGGACACATCTGAGTTTGGAAACCGTAAGAGGAATTATCTTTCTCTCCCTCTCTCTCGTGTACTAGCTGGTAGTTGGTGAGCTTTTGTGCTCTAACTTCGATAAGATTCAACATTGAGGCTCCTGATTCCCCTGTATTTATTGTTAGTGAACTTCAGATTCTAGAATAAGCATTTGTTTTCTTGGTTGTGCAATTTGTATATCTTGTTGTGAGTATGGTCGTCCTTGTCTACATTTTTTCTGTGAAGCTGTCTTGTCATTCGATCGGGCGATTATAGAACTTTTTGTTCTGAAAGTCCGAGCCAGTGTGCATGCAGACCTGTCTCTTTTAAAAAATCATGGAAACAATTATTTTTGCATGTTTGCATGCATCAAGTATGAAATATCCCAAATTGGTCGTCAATGATTATTGATTGTAGTTTCATCGTCGATAGTCGATACTTGTTCTTATGATCGTCATAGTAATGTTACAAACATTTATTAGTTGCTGATAGAACATGGTCCACTTCTCCGATGCGCTAGTGGTAGTTGAACAATGTAATACATGATCCTTGTTTGCTGATAAAAGTGTCTTTCATTGCTTATGTAGAGTACCAATGATAGTCCTGCCTGTTGGTATTATAGCAGGACGCAATTCTAGTACTTCCTTCTTTATTAAACACATCTTTCATGACATGTCAATCAGGATGATAAAACAATTTTCATGGCATGGCATCTATCATTTAGGGTGTGATGTATTTCTTAAGCACGTCCCAATATGGTTATTTCTTTTTCTTCCTTCTGTCTTATTAATTTTTTCTTTGCAAAGCTCTCGCAATATTTTTCTGCTTTACCCCTTGATTTTTTTATTTCTGGTTATCACTAATGTAACACCCATTTCTAGTTAGTTAACCTGGTTTTACATCTGCTAGAAAATTTTAAACGTCGTAGTACTAGAATTTCGTTATTATCCTGACTGACATGCCATGAAAATTGTACCTTAATATGTGACCCTTCCATGTCAAGAGGATACATGCATATATTATCAGGGAGAAGCTGATTCAGTGTAATGGTGTTTAGGACGCCATCAAAATTATTTCTCAAACTATAATCACATTTATTTGGTAGAGCTGCAGATGCAGAGTAGAACATTTTTTGCAAATGGCACAAGGCGTACACTAGAAAACAGATAGCATAAGTAGGAGACAACACAGGTAGCAGCACCTGATTCAGCGAACACAGAGCTGGTGGTACTTACTGCCACCATCAGCCATGCATGTAGTAACATCTTTGTAGGCTGATGGAAACGCTAGTAGGCATTTATCATGCGCTTAATAATTAGCCGATGTTATGTGTATGTAGTTGTACTTCATCCAAGTGCCAAAATGGATTTCTGTACTTCAACCTCAATACTAGTTCGCGTGCCTGATGTGTATGGCTCAATTTTATATACGAGATTATGTTAGGTTGGTTCTCTATCATGGTTGAGATTACACAAAGTTTCAGTTATACTTTATGCTAAGTTGGTCGACCTTTCATTATCAAGTTTGATTGTTTTGGGGTCTACAAAGGTGTGGTATGAATTGCAGTTTCTGTATCTGTTGTCGGGTCATGCGTGTTATTTCTTGGACAGTAATGCTGGCAGATTTAGCTCGTTATTCCAAAAAAAAGAGTCAACTTGTCGATTCTGTCCACACCTTCCTTGGGCTGCAACTAGTTGGTTAGTGGACGTTTAGCTTGTGGTTTTAAGTTAACTAAACTGTTTGAGAAACACACGACCCACTTCTATATGATTTCAGAATATATTTCTCTCTATTATTTGCTGGCAACTTATACGGGACCCCTATACATTGCTCTTAGCGAGTATTATGGTACAACTCGCCCGTACGTTCTTCATCTTCGGCAGCCCATTAGGCAGGAAAGGCCCATTTATCGTTTAGCCAAGAAAAACGTTACGGTCGCGTTTGTTTCTTCGTTCTTCCATTCGCTAGGTTCGCTACGTGACTAATTGGTGGAGCCAGGTCTAATGAACCGCGTCCTAATCTCCAACCCACCAGATGCAACATGTCCATAACGCGTCGCTAGTAAAGCTCCCTGTGTTTGTAATCATCATGTAAATTATGTTCTGCTTCCTGGTTGCTGCGTGTTTGAGTGTGTACCTAGCTGACAGACAGAGAGACACGTACGCACGATTCTGATCAGCACCGTGTTGTAAATCAAATTGAGCAATTATTAAGTGGAAGACGAGCCATGTGTCACATGTACGTGTGTTCTTAGCTTCTTACCTACTATCTGTCTGGAAGTGCCGGTCCCTTCAGAACAAAGGTTGCGTGACTGTTGCTTTCTTTCCGGTTTGTTTTTCTTCTGGTTCCTTTTTGTTCAAGACGTGCTACTTTTTTCACCTTACGGGTTTGGGGAAATAAGAAATCACCCAAACCATGACTTACTATATAAAAAAAACCTAAAACTCAGGTGAACCAAAAATGCCAACGACCGAAGGAAAACAAAGGCGCGCTAAAAACAACGTACGTGGCCACCTCACGCACGTCCGAAGGGCAGCAATGCTAATCAGCTCACGCACGCACGAGCTAATAAAACATGGGCTAGCGCACGCACGAGCTATTTTAAAATTATATTTTCAGAATTTGAAAAATGTCTAAAACATGAATAAATTTTAATGGTGAACTGTTTTTGAAAATGAATAAATTATAAAATGGTGATTTTTTAAAATGAAAAATAACGGTGAACAGATTTTGAAAATGGACAGATTTAGAAAATAGCATTTTTGTAATGAACAGTTTTTCAAACGAGTGATTCTTTTTTGAAAATTAACAACTTATGAAAAAATGGTGCACAATTTTTGAATCAGAACAAATTTTAAAACATGTCGATGAACAAAATATAATAGTGAAACTCAATTTTTTGGTGAACCAAAAATAATAGTGAACAGAAAATGCACATGCACAAAAAATAATGGTGAACCAAAATAATAGTGAGGCAAAAAAAATTGGTGAACCTGAACTAATAGTGAACCAAAAAATTTGGTGAACCGAAAATAATAGTGAACCATAATTTCCGGTGCACCAAAAATACCAATTAACCAAAAAAAATAGAGATCTAAAAAATTTGGTGAACCAAAAATAATAGTGAACCAAAATTTCCGGGGCACCAAAAATACCGATTACCCAAAAAAAGAGTGCACAAAAAATATTAGGTGAATCGAAAATAATAGTGTACCAAAATATCCGTTGCACCAAAAATGCCAATTAACCAAGATCCATGCCATAAAGAAGCGGCTGACCAATCGGAGCACAACCAGCTCTCTGAACTATGAAATCAGCCGTGATGGTGGTGTTAGGGTTCATAGATCATAGTTTTCTTAGCTTGTAATATGAGGGCATCGGAAATACATTTTTACTATACATTGAGCTTAACTGAAATTCGTCTTTACTATGTTTGTTTATCATCCGCTTATAGTTGTCAGATCAGTTCATCCAATTAGTTGGATGAGCCTGGTTAAGGATTTTTTTTTGTTGCATCTTCTGCATTCGTAGTGCAGGTAATTGTCTTACTTCTTCAGGCTGCAATGTTCTACACGTCCTTCAGCCAGTGAATGCGTAACTGTAGATAGCTTGTTTTGCTTTGTCTGTCCTACAATGTTGTTTTCATGTAAAAGTTCCTCTTAGCCAAATTTTCTTGCCAGAGGAGCACAAGAATTTCCGATTCTAGTAGAATGAGGGTTGTTAATGTTTTGGAAGTACATACTGGGCAAACAAATTACTACGGATTTTGGTTCCTGTACATGGTATGGTTGCTAGTATAGATTTTGGTTGTCCTACTTCTACGTTGTAGCATGGGTAGAGTGATCTCCGGCTGTAGCGTGCATCACGTGATCGAGTCTGTTTTTTAGAAAAGGGAGCCTCGGCCCCAGCCTCTGCATCAAATTGATGCACACGGCTGTTTTTTTTATTGAATATGAAAGTTAAAAAAAGTAATATCCAAACGTACAATTCACGGATCACTCAAAGTGGCAATAAACACCAGCCAAAGGAAAATAACAAAACTATGCATCTAATTGTCTCTCGTTAAGCCACCCAGCCTGGCTGTAGATAGCCCGTACGACCGCCATCATGCGAGCACATCCGGAATCCATAAGTCCTCTCTGATCCGCAGGAAGGAGGAATGACCACAGGTGGATATAGGAGACCGCCATATTGATAACCTGTAAAAAATGAGCACCCTTTTTCTTGTCAAACACAATACTATTCCTGCAATTCCAAACAGCCCAAAGAACAGCAGCAACGCCTATTCGTATACGTGCTTTTGTCTTTTTATCAATTCCATTCAACCATGAACCAAAGATATTTGCGATATAGATCGGAGAGGAAATACTAAAAGTAAAATGCAAAAGACGCCATATATGCCGCACAAAAGGACAAGATATAAAAAGGTGATGAACGGTTTCATCTAATGCATATTGGCAAGGTGCATATGGTAAACTTCCAAGTGATTCTTGCCTGCCAACCTCTGACGGATGAACTAGAAAAATAAACTTGTCTTTGAACGAGGGAGCATAAGCAAAGAATTTACACCCTAAATTCATTCGATCAAATGCCACTTAGCTTTCAACTAGTTCGTTGCGTAGAAATATTTGAATATTGGTTGTGCATTATATTTGTATGCACAATGGGAAAGAATCTTGATGGCTGGTGGCAACGCATGGGAATTCAACTAGTAATTAATAATAGAAATCTGAAATAAATATGGCAACAAGCAAACATGTAGCAGAAAAAACGGAAAGCAGTGTTTCAATGCTTGGGAACAAGGCCTAGGTACTTTCACTAGTGGACACTCGATCTCAACAATGATCACATAATCGAATAACCCTCTTCGGTTGGATAAAGAACAGTAATCATTGCGTAGGGCTGAAAAAAGCATTCATTAAAGTATGCATTCCCATGTCGAGTTAGGCCCACACTGTCAACATGAGCGCCCTTGAAGGTACTAGAAAAACACCACAATTTATAGAGGAGACACACACGATGTGCACACCATCACCTTCACACCATGTGACAAGGTGACTCCGATGTTCATATTAATAAAACACTTGAGTAGCACAATAGATGAAGAGTATAGATCACACCATCGGAGAGAGATGAACAAAATAGCTACCGGTAGAGCCCTCAGCCTCGGGAGAGAACTACTCCCTCCTCATCATAGGAGACATCAACGGCGATGGAGATGGCGGTGAAGTCGATGGAGATGACTTCCGGGGGCACTTCCCCATCCCAGGAGGGTGCCAGAACATAGATCTGTCCCCCAAAACTTGGGTTGACGATGACGGCGGCTGCGGAAGGTTTCGTGGAATTTCGCCAATCCCTTTTAGGGTTTTCGGGAGGAAGGCCTTAAATAGGCGAAAGGGTGACGTCGGTGGGCGACCAGTGGGCCCTCAACACCCCCAGGCGCGGCCTAGGGTGGGGCCGCGCCTGGCTATGGTGAGCCCACCCTGGTGCTCGTCTTCGACTCGTCTTCGGACTTCTGGATGCTTTCGGGAAAAATAGGAACTTCAGGATTCGTGGGGTCCAATTCCGAAAATATTTCCAGAACAACTTTTTTGAAATCAAACACAGCAGAAAACAGGGAACTCGCACTTGGCATCTTGTTAATAGGTTAGTCCCGGAAAACGTGTAAAGATGCTATAAAGAAGGGAGAGAACATGTAGTAATTTGCATAATATCAACATGGAACATCAGAAATTATAGATACGTTAGAGACGTATCAGCAACCCACTTGCAACTACTAAATCTCAATTGCAACCCTATTTGCAACAAAAAAAATCTGCAACACTACCTTGAACTAGAAATCTCAGTGGCAACTCCAATAGAAACTAGATAAAAATTAGTTATAGCCTCACTTACAAGTAAAAAAAATCTTAGTTGCACCCCATTTGCAACTACGAAATCTCAATTGCAACGAAAAAAATCTAGATAGTGTTAACTTGCAACTTAAAAAATACTCAGTTGGAACCAAAACTGCAACTAGAAATCTTAGTTCTGATCCACATGCAACTCCCATACTAGTATGAATCAGAGCCGCAATGAAATGGTTCATTAGACAACCAAAATATAACTTATGTTTCGGCCAATGGAGAAATTATACAGAGGGCAGTAATAGAGAAAGAACATGTAAAGAAATTAAAAGAATCAAGAAACAATTACAAAAACAATGAAATCCCCGAATATAGACTGAACAAAGTAACATGAACCACAAAATGTAAAAATTGCACTGGCAATACCAGCTAGATAAATGGATTAACACCCTAATATAGCCTATTTCTCCCATTAGTGCTTCAACTTCTTTGTCCTTATCCTCCGATTTTTTCCTCAAAAAATATAATGCTATAATTTCTCTTCCCCTTTTGATACGGAATACATCACGTCTTTGATCTATTATGTACAAAGTACAAACAAGAAACGAGCAACTTGATTGTGTGCATGTTAAGAAAAGGCCCATAGGCTGAAAGGCATGCACCATGCATGAATTAACGGGCCAGACAAAATAAAGCAAACTCCTAGAGGATCGTACCTAGGTACTTTTTTCGAGATTTAAAATTTTAGTACTTAGTTATCTCACGTTCCAAATCTTGCTCAAATATATAGTTGTTGTAATGTGGAATGTTGGGTTGTCGAATCATAAGTATGATTTAATGTGGAGGTTGAGTGGTGTTAGGTTAGAGAACAGTCATAAATTCGCCTCTTTATGTCCGTGTAAAAGGAGCAAAAAATGTGTAAATCAGATTGTTTTTTATTATTCAAAGATTTTATCCTATTATCTCTGGGTTGTTCAGGCCCTCAGGCTTAAATATATCAGATTATGTCGTGTCTTATAGATAGTAGACATGGAGAAGATTATATTCGAAGCTCAGGGTCTACTAATCTTGGCTATAATTCATCGAGGATCAAGGACAAAACTGAGAAAAAGCGTGCACTTACATTGATATGCTTCCCTTTATGGGAGTGTTTTCAAAATATAACAACCAGTTTATGTTCATAACTCTTAGAACATAAGTCGTATCTGGTTTTTGTACATACTATGTCGGACATGACTTATCTAATCATCACACGTATCTCCTATCATATTTCTTTTTTCTATTCACTATGAATAGTCATGTATTGTATACGTATTAGATTTCTAAAGATATCCTTTCCATGGTTTCAATCGAATCGCTATTTGTTGTTTCCAACGATTTAGCTCCATGATTTTTATACGCTTTATCCAATAGAAATAAGTAATGGAAAACAAATATTCATAGAAATAAGTGTGGTTCCAAGGTTAGGATAGGAGGAACTCATTATGGGCCTACAGAATAAGGATACATGGGTTTTCGGTAGCTAGTTGGACTTGTCCCGTTTAACCTGGACAAGGTTAGTGGGTTTAGGGCATGTACAATGATTCTCTTTTAACAATGACACGTATGATAATTGCTTAGTTGGCGGGAGAGACAATAGAAAAAATAAGTTTGCCTTCTCTTAGCTAAGAGGTCACCTCTTAGCATATTTGTCTCATCACATATTTAGGATATGTGGTTGTTAGTGATAGGACTAAAAAATAGCCCATTGTACAACATGTGTTTTTTGTCATGTCTATATCACGTGGCGGAGTTAAGATAAGACAGCCTTATCAACCATTGTACAAGCCCTTAAGGCCCCGCTTGGGATGGCGTATTTTAGACAATACGGTGGTAATATTTCACGGACGGGGATATTTATGGAAAGTGGGCTTGGTGGATGTAATTTCCGACGGCCGTTTTCTTTTCCGCGACATTTCCTACGCCGCTGCCCGTGAAAACCTCCATAAATCTCACAGACCACCCAGGGTCCCGAAATAAATACGCCCATTTAGTTGTGCACCCTACTATTACGGGGCAGATAATTACGCGGGGGAAAACGAATCCCGCTTTCCAAGAGGGGCCTGAATGGAATAAGTTTGTCGGTTTTGGTGGGTAGGGACGCAGAATTGGTGGAAAATGCTATCCCACTTGAAATATTAGAAATAGACACGAGACAGGGAGAGATGGCGTGCTCGGATTTGTGCCAGTTGTAACTATTTTCTTCTCAAATTGTAGGGTATTCTGAAATGGATGAGTTCAAATTACTAATAGACACCTCGAACTCTCTAGATGTATCTAAATTTCAACAGTAAACTCCACATAGTTAGGCCAAAGTTATATAGTAGATTAATATACCCTAAAATACCATGAAAATGTGCATGTACAATAAAATTACAATATATTAAGAAAAATATGTTATCGGTTAATGCGACAATATTGGGTTGCTTAGAGTAACTATAATAACCATTTCACTATTTTTCCTCAAAAGTTACAAAACAGATAATGCAACGAACATTTGCAACCAAATATATAGTGTAGCAACAAATATTTCCAATGATGCTAAATATTTTCAAAACAATGGTTATCTCTATAATAACTTTGATTAATAATGAATGTATAGAAAAAAGATAACAAAAAAAAACTAGATAATTATGAGAAGGTAAAAATGTTTAATATAAATAGTGAAATACGTACATCTTTCGAAGAATCAAGAACAACTTAGGGCCCGTCTGTTTCTCGGGTGTTTCCAGGGATTTTCGGGTTTTATCCCGACCCATTACTCAAACCCCGCGATTGGCTCTCGCCACGTTTGTTTCCGATGTCTTGGGCCGGTATTATCCCGGAGAAACGAATCGTTTCCCCGAGTTTCTTCGACAAGTTGATACGCGAGTGCAACCTCGTCGTCGTTCACCTCCGATCTTCACCCCTTCCGTTAATCTCTCTGTCCCTATATCTCTCCCGGTCTTCACCTCTTTCAGTAGTCAGATATGTAGCTGGAACCCTTATTCCGAGCTGTGCAGGAGGTTCAAGCCAGACGGCAATAGAGGTTGTGTGGATCCCTCCCCTTCTAGCAGTGGCAACATCAAGATCGACCGCCAGCCCTCGCGTACTCAGAGCGGCGTCCTAGTCTTCGTCTCTCGTATTGTCTCCATCTCTCTCTCTCTCTTACTAGTTCATAGGGACACATCTGAGTTTGGAAACCGTAAGAGGAATTATCTTTCTCTCCCTCTCTCTCGTGTACTAGCTGGTAGTTGGTGAGCTTTTGTGCTCTAACTTTGATAAGATTCAACATTGAGGCTCCTGATTCCCCTGTATTTATTGTTAGTGAACTTCAGATTCTAGAATAAGCATTTGTTTTCTTGGTTGTGCAATTTGTATATCTTGTTGTGAGTATGGTCGTCCTTGTCTACATTTTTTCTGTGAAGCTGTCTTGTCATTCGATCGGGCGATTATAGAACTTTTTGTTCTGAAAGTCCGAGCCAGTGTGCATGCAGACCTGTCTCTTTTAAAAAATCATGGAAACAATTATTTTTGCATGTTTGCATGCATCAAGTATGAAATATCCCAAATTGGTCGTCAATGATTATTGATTGTAGTTTCATCGTCGATAGTCGATACTTGTTCTTATGATCGTCATAGTAATGTTACAAACATTTATTAGTTGCTGATAGAACATGGTCCACTTCTCCGATGCGCTAGTGGTAGTTGAACAATGTAATACATGATCCTTGTTTGCTGATAAAAGTGTCTTTCATTGCTTATGTAGAGTACCAATGATAGTCCTGCCTGTTGGTATTATAGCAGGACGCAATTCTAGTACTTCCTTCTTTATTAAACACATCTTTCATGACATGTCAATCAGGATGATAAAACAATTTTCATGGCATGGCATCTATCATTTAGGGTGTGATGTATTTCTTAAGCACGTCCCAATATGGTTATTTCTTTTTCTTCCTTCTGTCTTATTAATTTTTTCTTTGCAAAGCTCTCGCAATATTTTTCTGCTTTACCCCTTGATTTTTTTATTTCTGGTTATCACTAATGTAACACCCATTTCTAGTTAGTTAACCTGGTTTTACATCTGCTAGAAAATTTTAAACGTCGTAGTACTAGAATTTCGTTATTATCCTGACTGACATGCCATGAAAATTGTACCTTAATATGTGACCCTTCCATGTCAAGAGGATACATGCATATATTATCAGGGAGAAGCTGATTCAGTGTAATGGTGTTTAGGACGCCATCAAAATTATTTCTCAAACTATAATCACATTTATTTGGTAGAGCTGCAGATGCAGAGTAGAACATTTTTTGCAAATGGCACAAGGCGTACACTAGAAAACAGATAGCATAAGTAGGAGACAACACAGGTAGCAGCACCTGATTCAGCGAACACAGAGCTGGTGGTACTTACTGCCACCATCAGCCATGCATGTAGTAACATCTTTGTAGGCTGATGGAAACGCTAGTAGGCATTTATCATGCGCTTAATAATTAGCCGATGTTATGTGTATGTAGTTGTACTTCATCCAAGTGCCAAAATGGATTTCTGTACTTCAACCTCAATACTAGTTCGCGTGCCTGATGTGTATGGCTCAATTTTATATACGAGATTATGTTAGGTTGGTTCTCTATCATGGTTGAGATTACACAAAGTTTCAGTTATACTTTATGCTAAGTTGGTCGACCTTTCATTATCAAGTTTGATTGTTTTGGGGTCTACAAAGGTGTGGTATGAATTGCAGTTTCTGTATCTGTTGTCGGGTCATGCGTGTTATTTCTTGGACAGTAATGCTGGCAGATTTAGCTCGTTATTCCAAAAAAAAGAGTCAACTTGTCGATTCTGTCCACACCTTCCTTGGGCTGCAACTAGTTGGTTAGTGGACGTTTAGCTTGTGGTTTTAAGTTAACTAAACTGTTTGAGAAACACACGACCCACTTCTATATGATTTCAGAATATATTTCTCTCTATTATTTGCTGGCAACTTATACGGGACCCCTATACATTGCTCTTAGCGAGTATTATGGTACAACTCGCCCGTACGTTCTTCATCTTCGGCAGCCCATTAGGCAGGAAAGGCCCATTTATCGTTTAGCCAAGAAAAACGTTACGGTCGCGTTTGTTTCTTCGTTCTTCCATTCGCTAGGTTCGCTACGTGACTAATTGGTGGAGCCAGGTCTAATGAACCGCGTCCTAATCTCCAACCGACCAGATGCAACATGTCCATAACGCGTCGCTAGTAAAGCTCCCTGTGTTTGTAATCATCATGTAAATTATGTTCTGCTTCCTGGTTGCTGCGTGTTTGAGTGTGTACCTAGCTGACAGACAGAGAGACACGTACGCACGATTCTGATCAGCACCGTGTTGTAAATCAAATTGAGCAATTATTAAGTGGAAGACGAGTCATGTGTCACATGTACGTGTGTTCTTAGCTTCTTACCTACTATCTGTCTGGAAGTGCCGGTCCCTTCAGAACAAAGGTTGCGTGACTGTTGCTTTCTTTCCGGTTTGTTTTTCTTCTGGTTCCTTTTTGTTCAAGACGTGCTACTTTTTTCACCTTACGGGATTGGGGAAATAAGAAATCACCCAAACCATGACTTACTATATAAAAAAAACCTAAAACTCAGGTGAACCAAAAATGCCAACGACCGAAGGAAAACAAAGGCGCGCTAAAAACAACGTACGTGGCCACCTCACGCACGTCCGAAGGGCAGCAATGCTAATCAGCTCACGCACGCACGAGCTAATAAAACATGGGCTAGCGCACGCACGAGCTATTTTAAAATTATATTTTCAGAATTTGAAAAATGTCTAAAACATGAATAAATTTTAATGGTGAACTGTTTTTGAAAATGAATAAATTATAAAATGGTGATTTTTTAAAATGAAAAATAACGGTGAACAGATTTTGAAAATGGACAGATTTAGAAAATAGCATTTTTGTAATGAACAGTTATTCAAACGAGTGATTCTTTTTTGAAAATTAACAACTTATGAAAAAATGGTGCACAATTTTTGAATCAGAACAAATTTTAAAACATGTCGATGAACAAAATATAATAGTGAAACTCAATTTTTTGGTGAACCAAAAATAATAGTGAACAGAAAATGCACATGCACAAAAAATAATGGTGAACCAAAATAATAGTGAGGCAAAAAAAATTGGTGAACCTGAACTAATAGTGAACCAAAAAATTTGGTGAACCGAAAATAATAGTGAACCATAATTTCCGGTGCACCAAAAATACCAATTAACCAAAAAAATAGAGATCTAAAAAATTTGGTGAACCAAAAATAATAGTGAACCAAAATTTCCGGGGCACCAAAAATACCGATTACCCAAAAAAAGAGTGCACAAAAAATATTAGGTGAATCGAAAATAATAGTGTACCAAAATATCCGTTGCACCAAAAATGCCAATTAACCAAGATCCATGCCATAAAGAAGCGGCTGACCAATCGGAGCACAACCAGCTCTCTGAACTATGAAATCAGCCGTGATGGTGGTGTTAGGGTTCATAGATCATAGTTTTCTTAGCTTGTAATATGAGGGCATCGGAAATACATTTTTACTATACATTGAGCTTAACTGAAATTCGTCTTTACTATGTTTGTTTATCATCCGCTTATAGTTGTCAGATCAGTTCATCCAATTAGTTGGATGAGCCTGGTTAAGGATTTTTTTTTGTTGCATCTTCTGCATTCGTAGTGCAGGTAATTGTCTTACTTCTTCAGGCTGCAATGTTCTACACGTCCTTCAGCCAGTGAATGCGTAACTGTAGATAGCTTGTTTTGCTTTGTCTGTCCTACAATGTTGTTTTCATGTAAAAGTTCCTCTTAGCCAAATTTTCTTGCCAGAGGAGCACAAGAATTTCCGATTCTAGTAGAATGAGGGTTGTTAATGTTTTGGAAGTACATACTGGGCAAACAAATTACTACGGATTTTGGTTCCTGTACATGGTATGGTTGCTAGTATAGATTTTGGTTGTCCTACTTCTACGTTGTAGCATGGGTAGAGTGATCTCCGGCTGTAGCGTGCATCACGTGATCGAGTCTGTTTTTTAGAAAAGGGAGCCTCGGCCCCAGCCTCTGCATCAAATTGATGCACACGGCTGTTTTTTTTATTGAATATGAAAGTTAAAAAAAGTAATATCCAAACGTACAATTCACGGATCACTCAAAGTGGCAATAAACACCAGCCAAAGGAAAATAACAAAACTATGCATCTAATTGTCTCTCGTTAAGCCACCCAGCCTGGCTGTAGATAGCCCGTACGACCGCCATCATGCGAGCACATCCGGAATCCATAAGTCCTCTCTGATCCGCAGGAAGGAGGAATGACCACAGGTGGATATAGGAGACCGCCATATTGATAACCTGTAAAAAATGAGCACCCTTTTTCTTGTCAAACACAATACTATTCCTGCAATTCCAAACAGCCCAAAGAACAGCAGCAACGCCTATTCGTATACGTGCTTTTGTCTTTTTATCAATTCCATTCAACCATGAACCAAAGATATTTGCGATATAGATCGGAGAGGAAATACTAAAAGTAAAATGCAAAAGACGCCATATATGCCGCACAAAAGGACAAGATATAAAAAGGTGATGAACGGTTTCATCTAATGCATATTGGCAAGGTGCATATGGTAAACTTCCAAGTGATTCTTGCCTGCCAACCTCTGACGGATGAACTAGAAAAATAAACTTGTCTTTGAACGAGGGAGCATAAGCAAAGAATTTACACCCTAAATTCATTCGATCAAATGCCACTTAGCTTTCAACTAGTTCGTTGCGTAGAAATATTTGAATATTGGTTGTGCATTATATTTGTATGCACAATGGGAAAGAATCTTGATGGCCGGTGGCAACGCATGGGCATTCAACTAGTAAGTAATAATAGAAATCTGAAATAAATATGGCAACAAGCAAACATGTAGCAGAAAAAACGGAAAGCAGTGTTTCAATGCTTGGGAACAAGGCCTAGGTACTTTCACTAGTGGACACTCGATCTCAACAATGATCACATAATCGAATAACCCTCTTCGGTTGGATAAAGAACAGTAATCATTGCGTAGGGCTGAAAAAAGCATTCATTAAAGTATGCATTCCCATGTCGAGTTAGGCCCACACTGTCAACATGAGCGCCCTTGAAGGTACTAGAAAAACACCACAATTTATAGAGGAGACACACACGATGTGCACACCATCACCTTCACACCATGTGACAAGGTGACTCCGATGTTCATATTAATAAAACACTTGAGTAGCACAATAGATGAAGAGTATAGATCACACCATGGGAGAGAGATGAACAAAATAGCTACCGGTAGAGCCCTCAGCCTCGGGAGAGAACTACTCCCTCCTCATCATAGGAGACATCAACGGCGATGGAGATGGCGGTGAAGTCGATGGAGATGACTTCCGGGGGCACTTCCCCATCCCAGGAGGGTGCCAGAACATAGATCTGTCCCCCAAAACTTGGGTTGACGATGACGGCGGCTGCGGAAGGTTTCGTGGAATTTCGCCAATCCCTTTTAGGGTTTTCGGGAGGAAGGCCTTAAATAGGCGAAAGGGTGACGTCGGTGGGCGACCAGTGGGCCCTCAACACCCCCAGGCGCGGCCTAGGGTGGGGCCGCGCCTGGCTATGGTGAGCCCACCCTGGTGCTCGTCTTCGACTCGTCTTCGGACTTCTGGATGCTTTCGGGAAAAATAGGAACTTCAGGATTCGTGGGGTCCAATTCCGAAAATATTTCCAGAACAACTTTTCTGAAATCAAACACAGCAGAAAACAGGGAACTCGCACTTGGCATCTTGTTAATAGGTTAGTCCCGGAAAACGTGTAAAGATGCTATAAAGAAGGGAGAGAACATGTAGTAATTTGCATAATATCAACATGGAACATCAGAAATTATAGATACGTTAGAGACGTATCAGCAACCCACTTGCAACTACTAAATCTCAATTGCAACCCTATTTGCAACAAAAAAAATCTGCAACACTACCTTGAACTAGAAATCTCAGTGGCAACTCCAATAGAAACTAGATAAAAATTAGTTATAGCCTCACTTACAAGTAAAAAAAATCTTAGTTGCACCCCATTTGCAACTACGAAATCTCAATTGCAACGAAAAAAATCTAGATAGTGTTAACTTGCAACTTAAAAAATACTCAGTTGGAACCAAAACTGCAACTAGAAATCTTAGTTCTGATCCACATGCAACTCCCATACTAGTATGAATCAGAGCCGCAATGAAATGGTTCATTAGACAACCAAAATATAACTTATGTTTCGGCCAATGGAGAAATTATACAGAGGGCAGTAATAGAGAAAGAACATGTAAAGAAATTAAAAGAATCAAGAAACAATTACAAAAACAATGAAATCCCCGAATATAGACTGAACAAAGTAACATGAACCACAAAATGTAAAAATTGCACTGGCAATACCAGCTAGATAAATGGATTAACACCCTAATATAGCCTATTTCTCCCATTAGTGCTTCAACTTATTTGTCCTTATCCTCCGATTTTTTCCTCAAAAAATATAATGCTATAATTTCTCTTCCCCTTTTGATACGGAATACATCACGTCTTTGATCTATTATGTACAAAGTACAAACAAGAAACGAGCAACTTGATTGTGTGCATGTTAAGAAAAGGCCCATAGGCTGAAAGGCATGCACCATGCATGAATTAACGGGCCAGACAAAATAAAGCAAACTCCTAGAGGATCGTACCTAGGTACTTTTTTCGAGATTTAAAATTTTAGTACTTAGTTATCTCACGTTCCAAATCTTGCTCAAATATATAGTTGTTGTAATGTGGAATGTTGGGTTGTCGAATCATAAGTATGATTTAATGTGGAGGTTGAGTGGTGTTAGGTTAGAGAACAGTCATAAATTCGCCTCTTTATGTCCGTGTAAAAGGAGCAAAAAATGTGTAAATCAGATTGTTTTTTATTATTCAAAGATTTTATCCTATTATCTCTGGGTTGTTCAGGCCCTCAGGCTTAAATATATCAGATTCTGTCGTGTCTTATAGATAGTAGACATGGAGAAGATTATATTCGAAGCTCAGGGTCTACTAATCTTGGCTATAATTCATCGAGGATCAAGGACAAAACTGAGAAAAAGCGTGCACTTACATTGATATGCTTCCCTTTATGGGAGTGTTTTCAAAATATAACAACCAGTTTATGTTCATAACTCTTAGAACATAAGTCGTATCTGGTTTTTGTACATACTATGTCGGACATGACTTATCTAATCATCACACGTATCTCCTATCATATTTCTTTTTTCTATTCACTATGAATAGTCATGTATTGTATAAGTATTAGATTTCTAAAGATATCCTTTCCATGGTTTCAATCGAATCGCTATTTGTTGTTTCCAACGATTTAGCTCCATGATTTTT
Source organism: Alopecurus myosuroides (assembly GCA_028641055.1). Lineage (NCBI taxonomy): Eukaryota > Viridiplantae > Streptophyta > Magnoliopsida > Poales > Poaceae > Alopecurus > Alopecurus myosuroides. Next base: position 11,344,072 of record CM054060.1, read on the forward strand.
ATACGCTTTATCCAATAGAAATAAGTAATGGAAAACAAATATTCATAGAAATAAGTGTGGTTCCAAGGTTAGGATAGGAGGAACTCATTATGGGCCTACAGAATAAGGATACATGGGTTTTCGGTAGCTAGTTGGACTTGTCCCGTTTAACCTGGACAAGGTTAGTGGGTTTAGGGCATGTACAATGATTCTCTTTTAACAATGACACGTATGATAATTGCTTAGTTGGCGGGAGAGACAATAGAAAAAATAAGTTTGCCTTCTCTTAGCTAAGAGGTCACCTCTTAGCATATTTGTCTCATCACATATTTAGGATATGTGGTTGTTAGTGATAGGACTAAAAAATAGCCCATTGTACAACATGTGTTTTTTGTCATGTCTATATCACGTGGCGGAGTTAAGATAAGACAGCCTTATCAACCATTGTACAAGCCCTTAAGGCCCCGCTTGGGATGGCGTATTTTAGACAATACGGTGGTAATATTTCACGGACGGGGATATTTATGGAAAGTGGGCTTGGTGGATGTAATTTCCGACGGCCGTTTTCTTTTCCGCGACATTTCCTACGCCGCTGCCCGTGAAAACCTCCATAAATCTCACAGACCACCCAGGGTCCCGAAATAAATACGCCCATTTAGTTGTGCACCCTACTATTACGGGGCAGATAATTACGCGGGGGAAAACGAATCCCGCTTTCCAAGAGGGGCCTGAATGGAATAAGTTTGTCGGTTTTGGTGGGTAGGGACGCAGAATTGGTGGAAAATGCTATCCCACTTGAAATATTAGAAATAGACACGAGACAGGGAGAGATGGCGTGCTCGGATTTGTGCCAGTTGTAACTATTTTCTTCTCAAATTGTAGGGTATTCTGAAATGGATGAGTTCAAATTACTAATAGACACCTCGAACTCTCTAGATGTATCTAAATTTCAACAGTAAACTCCACATAGTTAGGCCAAAGTTATATAGTAGATTAATATACCCTAAAATACCATGAAAATGTGCATGTACAATAAAATTACAATATATTAAGAAAAATATGTTATCGGTTAATGCGACAATATTGGGTTGCTTAGAGTAACTATAATAACCATTTCACTATTTTTCCTCAAAAGTTACAAAACAGATAATGCAACGAACATTTGCAACCAAATATATAGTGTAGCAACAAATATTTCCAATGATGCTAAATATTTTCAAAACAATGGTTATCTCTATAATAACTTTGATTAATAATGAATGTATAGAAAAAAGATAACAAAAAAAAACTAGATAATTATGAGAAGGTAAAAATGTTTAATATAAATAGTGAAATACGTACATCTTTCGAAGAATCAAGAACAACTTAGGGCCCGTCTGTTTCTCGGGTGTTTCCAGGGATTTTCGGGTTTTATCCCGACCCATTACTCAAACCCCGCGATTGGCTCTCGCCACGTTTGTTTCCGATGTCTTGGGCCGGTATTATCCCGGAGAAACTATTCGTTTCCCCGAGTTTCTTCGACAAGTTGATACGCGAGTGCAACCTCGTCGTCGTTCACCTCCGATCTTCACCCCTTCCGTTAATCTCTCTGTCCCTATATCTCTCCCGGTCTTCACCTCTTTCAGTAGTCAGATATGTAGCTGGAACCCTTATTCCGAGCTGTGCAGGAGGTTCAAGCCAGACGGCAATAGAGGTTGTGTGGATCCCTCCCCTTCTAGCAGTGGCAACATCAAGATCGACCGCCAGCCCTCGCGTACTCAGAGCGGCGTCCTAGTCTTCGTCTCTCGTATTGTCTCCATCTCTCTCTCTCTCTTACTAGTTCATAGGGACACATCTGAGTTTGGAAACCGTAAGAGGAATTATCTTTCTCTCCCTCTCTCTCGTGTACTAGCTGGTAGTTGGTGAGCTTTTGTGCTCTAACTTCGATAAGATTCAACATTGAGGCTCCTGATTCCCCTGTATTTATTGTTAGTGAACTTCAGATTCTAGAATAAGCATTTGTTTTCTTGGTTGTGCAATTTGTATATCTTGTTGTGAGTATGGTCGTCCTTGTCTACATTTTTTCTGTGAAGCTGTCTTGTCATTCGATCGGGCGATTATAGAACTTTTTGTTCTGAAAGTCCGAGCCAGTGTGCATGCAGACCTGTCTCTTTTAAAAAATCATGGAAACAATTATTTTTGCATGTTTGCATGCATCAAGTATGAAATATCCCAAATTGGTCGTCAATGATTATTGATTGTAGTTTCATCGTCGATAGTCGATACTTGTTCTTATGATCGTCATAGTAATGTTACAAACATTTATTAGTTGCTGATAGAACATGGTCCACTTCTCCGATGCGCTAGTGGTAGTTGAACAATGTAATACATGATCCTTGTTTGCTGATAAAAGTGTCTTTCATTGCTTATGTAGAGTACCAATGATAGTCCTGCCTGTTGGTATTATAGCAGGACGCAATTCTAGTACTTCCTTCTTTATTAAACACATCTTTCATGACATGTCAATCAGGATGATAACACAATTTTCATGGCATGGCATCTATCATTTAGGGTGTGATGTATTTCTTAAGCACGTCCCAATATGGTTATTTCTTTTTCTTCCTTCTGTCTTATTAATTTTTTCTTTGCAAAGCTCTCGCAATATTTTTCTGCTTTACCCCTTGATTTTTTTATTTCTGGTTATCACTAATGTAACACCCATTTCTAGTTAGTTAACCTGGTTTTACATCTGCTAGAAAATTTTAAACGTCGTAGTACTAGAATTTCGTTATTATCCTGACTGACATGCCATGAAAATTGTACCTTAATATGTGACCCTTCCATGTCAAGAGGATACATGCATATATTATCAGGGAGAAGCTGATTCAGTGTAATGGTGTTTAGGACGCCATCAAAATTATTTCTCAAACTATAATCACATTTATTTGGTAGAGCTGCAGATGCAGAGTAGAACATTTTTTGCAAATGGCACAAGGCGTACACTAGAAAACAGATAGCATAAGTAGGAGACAACACAGGTAGCAGCACCTGATTCAGCGAACACAGAGCTGGTGGTACTTACTGCCACCATCAGCCATGCATGTAGTAACATCTTTGTAGGCTGATGGAAACGCTAGTAGGCATTTATCATGCGCTTAATAATTAGCCGATGTTATGTGTATGTAGTTGTACTTCATCCAAGTGCCAAAATGGATTTCTGTACTTCAACCTCAATACTAGTTCGCGTGCCTGATGTGTATGGCTCAATTTTATATACGAGATTATGTTAGGTTGGTTCTCTATCATGGTTGAGATTACACAAAGTTTCAGTTATACTTTATGCTAAGTTGGTCGACCTTTCATTATCAAGTTTGATTGTTTTGGGGTCTACAAAGGTGTGGTATGAATTGCAGTTTCTGTATCTGTTGTCGGGTCATGCGTGTTATTTCTTGGACAGTAATGCTGGCAGATTTAGCTCGTTATTCCAAAAAAAAGAGTCAACTTGTCGATTCTGTCCACACCTTCCTTGGGCTGCAACTAGTTGGTTAGTGGACGTTTAGCTTGTGGTTTTAAGTTAACTAAACTGTTTGAGAAACACACGACCCACTTCTATATGATTTCAGAATATATTTCTCTCTATTATTTGCTGGCAACTTATACGGGACCCCTATACATTGCTCTTAGCGAGTATTATGGTACAACTCGCCCGTACGTTCTTCATCTTCGGCAGCCCATTAGGCAGGAAAGGCCCATTTATCGTTTAGCCAAGAAAAACGTTACGGTCGCGTTTGTTTCTTCGTTCTTCCATTCGCTAGGTTCGCTACGTGACTAATTGGTGGAGCCAGGTCTAATGAACCGCGTCCTAATCTCCAACCGACCAGATGCAACATGTCCATAACGCGTCGCTAGTAAAGCTCCCTGTGTTTGTAATCATCATGTAAATTATGTTCTGCTTCCTGGTTGCTGCGTGTTTGAGTGTGTACCTAGCTGACAGACAGAGAGACACGTACGCACGATTCTGATCAGCACCGTGTTGTAAATCAAATTGAGCAATTATTAAGTGGAAGACGAGTCATGTGTCACATGTACGTGTGTTCTTAGCTTCTTACCTACTATCTGTCTGGAAGTGCCGGTCCCTTCAGAACAAAGGTTGCGTGACTGTTGCTTTCTTTCCGGTTTGTTTTTCTTCTGGTTCCTTTTTGTTCAAGACGTGCTACTTTTTTCACCTTACGGGATTGGGGAAATAAGAAATCACCCAAACCATGACTTACTATATAAAAAAAACCTAAAACTCAGGTGAACCAAAAATGCCAACGACCGAAGGAAAACAAAGGCGCGCTAAAAACAACGTACGTGGCCACCTCACGCACGTCCGAAGGGCAGCAATGCTAATCAGCTCACGCACGCACGAGCTAATAAAACATGGGCTAGCGCACGCACGAGCTATTTTAAAATTATATTTTCAGAATTTGAAAAATGTCTAAAACATGAATAAATTTTAATGGTGAACTGTTTTTGAAAATGAATAAATTATAAAATGGTGATTTTTTAAAATGAAAAATAACGGTGAACAGATTTTGAAAATGGACAGATTTAGAAAATAGCATTTTTGTAATGAACAGTTTTTCAAACGAGTGATTCTTTTTTGAAAATTAACAACTTATGAAAAAATGGTGCACAATTTTTGAATCAGAACAAATTTTAAAACATGTCGATGAACAAAATATAATAGTGAAACTCAATTTTTTGGTGAACCAAAAATAATAGTGAACAGAAAATGCACATGCACAAAAAATAATGGTGAACCAAAATAATAGTGAGGCAAAAAAAATTGGTGAACCTGAACTAATAGTGAACCAAAAAATTTGGTGAACCGAAAATAATAGTGAACCATAATTTCCGGTGCACCAAAAATACCAATTAACCAAAAAAATAGAGATCTAAAAAATTTGGTGAACCAAAAATAATAGTGAACCAAAATTTCCGGGGCACCAAAAATACCGATTACCCAAAAAAAGAGTGCACAAAAAATATTAGGTGAATCGAAAATAATAGTGTACCAAAATATCCGTTGCACCAAAAATGCCAATTAACCAAGATCCATGCCATAAAGAAGCGGCTGACCAATCGGAGCACAACCAGCTCTCTGAACTATGAAATCAGCCGTGATGGTGGTGTTAGGGTTCATAGATCATAGTTTTCTTAGCTTGTAATATGAGGGCATCGGAAATACATTTTTACTATACATTGAGCTTAACTGAAATTCGTCTTTACTATGTTTGTTTATCATCCGCTTATAGTTGTCAGATCAGTTCATCCAATTAGTTGGATGAGCCTGGTTAAGGATTTTTTTTTGTTGCATCTTCTGCATTCGTAGTGCAGGTAATTGTCTTACTTCTTCAGGCTGCAATGTTCTACACGTCCTTCAGCCAGTGAATGCGTAACTGTAGATAGCTTGTTTTGCTTTGTCTGTCCTACAATGTTGTTTTCATGTAAAAGTTCCTCTTAGCCAAATTTTCTTGCCAGAGGAGCACAAGAATTTCCGATTCTAGTAGAATGAGGGTTGTTAATGTTTTGGAAGTACATACTGGGCAAACAAATTACTACGGATTTTGGTTCCTGTACATGGTATGGTTGCTAGTATAGATTTTGGTTGTCCTACTTCTACGTTGTAGCATGGGTAGAGTGATCTCCGGCTGTAGCGTGCATCACGTGATCGAGTCTGTTTTTTTAGAAAAGGGAGCCTCGGCCCCAGCCTCTGCATCAAATTGATGCACACGGCTGTTTTTTTTATTGAATATGAAAGTTAAAAAAAGTAATATCCAAACGTACAATTCACGGATCACTCAAAGTGGCAATAAACACCAGCCAAAGGAAAATAACAAAACTATGCATCTAATTGTCTCTCGTTAAGCCACCCAGCCTGGCTGTAGATAGCCCGTACGACCGCCATCATGCGAGCACATCCGGAATCCATAAGTCCTCTCTGATCCGCAGGAAGGAGGAATGACCACAGGTGGATATAGGAGACCGCCATATTGATAACCTGTAAAAAATGAGCACCCTTTTTCTTGTCAAACACAATACTATTCCTGCAATTCCAAACAGCCCAAAGAACAGCAGCAACGCCTATTCGTATACGTGCTTTTGTCTTTTTATCAATTCCATTCAACCATGAACCAAAGATATTTGCGATATAGATCGGAGAGGAAATACTAAAAGTAAAATGCAAAAGACGCCATATATGCCGCACAAAAGGACAAGATATAAAAAGGTGATGAACGGTTTCATCTTGATCACAGAAGACACATTTTTTACACCCTGTCCAGTTCCGTTTAATCAAGTTATCTTTAGTAAGAATCACCTTGCGGCTCAGAAACCACAAGAAAATTCTGATTTTCAAGGGTACTTTAAGTTTCCACAAATACTTACGTAGGTATGGTGTGGAACCATGCATCAAATCGGCATACATGGTTTTCACCGAAAACAAGCCATTCGCAGATAGCCTCCAGTGAAACACATCTTTCTGATCAGACAGCTGAACACCCATTAAGCGCTCAACCAAATGCAACCAAGGAGCCCGTCGTGGCCCCACAATGGTTCTTCGGAAGTGAATATTCAAAGGAATGTTGGATAACACGTTTGCTACCGTCACTCCCCGATGCCTAACAACATTATACAAGGAGGGATATTGGTGAGATAACGGCTCATCTCCAAGCCAAAATATCCTCCCAGAAGCGCACTTGTTGTCCATCTCCTAACAAGAAGGAGCCCCGATCAAAAAACAGCCCCTTTATTTTCATTAGACCTTTCCAAAAGGGCGAGTCATTAGGTTTTGAGGAGATCAGAGATAACGGTTTATCTCCAATGTACTTGTTAGATAGGAGTTCATGCCAAACACCATCTTCGTTTAGCAACTTATGAAACCATTTACTTAATAAACAAGTATTCTTGACATCTAAAACCTCAATACCCAGCCCCCCTTGATCTTTGGGTCTGCAAACTATATTCCATTTTGTTAATCTATACTTCCGTTTCTTACTATCACTCTGCCAAAAGAAACGTGATCGATAATAATCTAACCTTTTCCGTACCCCGATAGGTACCTCATGAAAGGAGAGAAGAAACATAGGAAAACTAGACAGAACCGAGTTAATTAGCACAAGACGATCCCCATATGACAATAATTTTCCAGCCCATGAACCCAATTTACTCTCAAACCGATCCTCCACCGCTTTCCACTCTTTATTCAATAATTTTCTGTAATGAATAGGAATCCCTAAATATTTGAAAGGTAAGTGACCGATATCACAACCAAAAATATGACGGTATTCCTCTGTTGAGTTTGACGCGTCCCCAAAGCAAAAAATCTCACTCTTATGGAAATTAATCTTTAATCCTGACAACTCTTCGAACATTGCTAGGATAAGTTTCATATTAATAGCTTTATCAAAATCATGCTCCAAGAAAAGTATAGTATCGTCGGCATACTGTAAGATAGAAACTCCTCCCTCCACCAAACGTGGTATGAGACCACCAACTAGGCCATTCTCTTTTGCACGAGCAACAAGAATAGCCAACATGTCAGCTACCAAATTAAACAGTATTGGAGACAACGGATCTCCCTGTCTTAATCCTTTTAGGGTTTGAAAATAGTGACCGATATCATCATTCACCTTGATGCCAACACTACCTCCGTGAACAAAATGTCCTACCCATTCACACCACGAAGGTGAGAATCCTTTCATTCTTAGCACTTGTTGAAGAAAAGACCAATTAACCTTATCATATGCTTTTTCAAAATCGATTTTTAGAAGCACACCACTCATATTCTTTCTCTTTAGCTCATGTATTGTTTCATGTAAGATAACTACCCCCTCTAATTAATATATTTCGGCCAGGCAAGAAAGCAGACTGCGTTGGTCTAATTACTTTACTGGCAATAGAAGTAACTCTATTAGTACCCACCTTCGTAAACACCTTAAAACTCACATTTAGGAGGCAAATAGGTCTATATTGTTCTATTCTTCTAGCATCATCATTTTTGGGTAGCAACGTAATGACCCCAAAATTGAGTCTAAACAGCGGTAAATCCCCTCTATGTAATTGAGAAAACATAGCCATCAGATCGCTTCTGATGATGTCCCAACAATGTTGATAGAATTCAGCCGGGAACCCATCTGGTCCCGGTGCTTTGTTGTGTTCCATTTGGAAAATAGCATCCTTCACCTCCGTTTCCGTAAACGGAGAAGTGAGTAGGAGATTTTCTTCGTTTGAAACCTGGGGCATATCATGAGTCTCCTCTTCCAATAAAGAAACAAAACTCGTATCATCATCACCAAACAATTTTTTGTAGTATTCCGAAATGTAATGTTTTAAGTTTTCTTGACCCACAATGGTTCCCTCATTTTGTTCTAATTGGAAGATTCTTTTTTTCCGATGTTTACCATTCGCTATGATATGAAAATATTTAGTATTACTTCCCCCCTCCTGAATATGTTTAACCTTAGCCCGTTGCGCCCATTTGGATTCTTCTTCCCTCATTATTCTAGCCAAACCCTCCTCAGCTTCCTTCTTAGCCGCCCGCTCGGCGTCACTTAGAAGTACTGTTTCTGCCTTAATATCGAGCTGATCAATCAATAATGATAGTTTGTCCCTCAGCAACTTATACTGTCCACTTAAATTCTTTGCCCACCCTCTCAAAAATTGACGCAAATGCCTAATCTTATGCTGCCACCGCTCAATTGGAGACGAACCCAATGTTACGGATAGCCATTCTCGTCTAATCATCTCTATGAACCCATCTTTTGCTAGCCACGAAAGCTCAAAAGAAAATTGTTTCTTATTTCCTAAGTGGGCTTGTTCACCTGAATCCAATAATAACGGTGTGTGGTCTGATCCCGATCTGCTCAACGCATGAACAGAAACGAGGAGGAATTTTTGTTCCCACTGAATACTCGAGAGAAAACAATCTAACTTTTCAAAGGTAGGTACCGGTCTTCTACTAACCCAAGTAAATTGTCTACCCGAGAGACGGATCTCCTTTAAATCAAGACTCTCAATAATCGCATTAAAAATAAAGGGCCATCGGGCGTTAAAATTGTCGTTATTTTTCTCTTCCTGTCTCCTGATAATATTAAAATCTCCCCCTACTAACATTGGTAAATCCTCATTATCGCAAATACGCACTAACTCCGAAAGGAATTCTGGTTTTTTGGAGTCTTGTGCAGCACCGTAAACTATTACAAGACTCCATAAAAAACCATCCACTTTATTTCTGATATGAAATTTAGCACAGAACGTCCCAGACACAACGGTTTGTGCTGAGAGACTGACATTATTAAAACCAATCAACATACCACTAGATCTCCCGTTTGGTGGCAACACAAACCACGTGAAATCTCTACCAGCCGCTAAGAATTGTAGGAAGTGAATAGAGAACGAATCCCTACCCGTTTCCAACAACGCAATAAAATCAAGATTGTACTCTTTGACAAACTCATGAACCGAAATGTGCTTTGCATTATCTCCAAAACCATCACTATTCCAAATTAAACCTTTCATTGTTACTTGTTTATTTTCCTTATTCGTGCACTTCTTCGTGGTTTAGTAAAATTGGCAATTGTTTTCTTTCGGTTAGTCTTAGGACCTGTACAAGTATGAACTGCGCTGACCGAAGAATCCACGAAGAAAAGTAGTTTATTTGGGGATTTCAGAGTTCGGAAACAAGATCAAACCGCAGGTAACCACTATTTGTTTTTGGGCTGGGGCTATCTACAATATTGGGCCGGGGCCCATCTGAGGTGCGGTGTAGAGTTTTGACTAGTACAGATTCTACTAGTCCAACTTTAATCACCAGTATGAAACGTTTTTAACCCTTGATTGGCTGTTAATGATTTGGGGTACCACAGAAACCCTAAATTTTCCTTGAGCCTGTCCATCTCGGCGGTGTTAGTTGCAGCAATGTTGATGGCTCGTTGGCGTAAATTCTTACCGGCCTCACTCGCAGATGAGGACACACGGGAACCAAGCACTTAGCTACTCGCAGATGAGGACACACGGGAACCAAGCACACGGGGCCTCAACAATAGATGACTTCCACATATCTAGATATGGATGTATCTCTATTCTTCCACATATCTATATATGGATGTATCTAGACATTTAGTGTCTAGATACATCCATATCTAGATATGTGGAAGTCATCTATTGTTGAACGGAGGGAGTAGTTTTGTGATGTTGCCTGTTATATCTAAGACTCGGTATGTTTGTCGGGCATGATGTTCGTCCAGTACTCCCAAGAATGGTGACTGTGAAATGTCATGTGGACACCAAACATGGTGAGTGACGTGCCTTCCGAACATGACATAGGCGATGTTGATATATACCCAGTGCGCTATCGGCCGGGCACCGGGTTTGTGTGTATGTATACTGAACCATACGCGACCATGGTATATTGGATCTATGCATGGCATCTAAGTAAGTTTATATGCATGGCATGGATGAGGGGAGCGACGGGTTTCTAAATTACTTCGTTTGCTTTTTCTTCCTAGCTTGCTATCTGGCTTGTGGGGCTATCTTGATTTATTTAGACCTCTTCTGGGCGTGCACGTGTACATGTAGGTCTTATTGCACTAGCTGCACGTGGTACTTGATATTTAGTACCCCTCCGTCCGGAATTAAATGTCACAAAGTTTGACAAAAGTGGATGTATCTAACGCTAAATTATGTCTAGATACATCTATTTTTGCCAAATTTTGTGACATTTAATTCTGGACGGAGGGAGTACTAGGCATGGTAAGGTTAAGTAGGCATGTTGTAGACTAGTAGTATTATGTATAGCTCAGTGATCGATGGATGAATCTAAAATTGAGCTAGTATACGTGTAGAGGCAATTGAGCTAGCCGATAATGATACAAGCTATTGCACGTGGTACTTGAGAGGAATGAAATTGAGGAGGAGTGAGGGAGACGGATGTGCGATTGAATCGAAGTATGGCGCTCCCCATGCCTCAGGAGGCTCCATCGTCCGGTATTTTTTTTTTCTTTTCACCATTTGTATTTTGGTGTGCACAAGGGGAGAGACTAAAAATTATATTCAATTACATTTCGATGTGGATTATGGCCGCTTTCAAGCATCGTACGTCCGTGTTACATCCTCACCGAATTTGTCCTCCAAGATGCTAGATTGCGCTAACTGTTCTTTTATCGTGATTTTACGCCATCAACATTAGGACTCTAGAAGAGTGGACGAGGTCAAGTCCGAAAGCGGCCGCAAGTCGGTACATTATCGATCAACGGGTAAACCCTACCCGTTTCCCGGCATGATCTATCCTTTTGACAGACATGAAATTAGGAAGACTGATGAATTTATTTACGTGGTTGTGTTAGGTGTGAGGGTAGAACATATAAACATGAAAAAGTAAAATTTATGCTAAGTTAACACAAGATTACCTCTGGTTGACCCGAAGCGGAAGTTTCTAGCCCTAAGGGCAGAATCTTACTTTGTTTTTATTTTCATCTGTGAAGTGGGTCAATTTGTGAGATGCATGTGGGCTCTTTACACCTCCCACAAAACATGTATGCATATGTTAGGACCCATTGCAGGTTTTTGTGGGATTCTTCTGCTTTGAAAGTCCCGCCGGCGCCCAAACTCTAACATGTTGACCTCCACGGTCTACCCAATAGTATCATGCAAAAACAAAATCTAGCCTCAATTATCATGAGATTCCCTATGGTTTATCCGAGGAGTTGTTTCCACGTGCCTCGAGTGTTAGTCAGGCCATCTCATAGTAGGCTTCCATGTAACTTTCGTAGATTTGATTGGTGGAAACCACGAGACCATCTCCACTCACGGTGCCAATAGCACTCCTAATAGCACGTGAAATGAAAAATGGTATCTATCACACAACATGAAATAAATAGATATAAGATAACTGGAACATGAAATTGCGAATAATAATCACCCCTTAGCATAGAATTACACGCGGCTATGAAATGTCACACGATATGATGGGTAATAGCTTTCTCCTAGCATAAAATAACATCCACAATTTGTATTTCTCTTGCTAGATATGTGAACTAGAATAATCAATCAAGACATCCAGATACCATATAGATACTTGGATGTCACTAGATATAAAAAAACATCATAATACACAAAATCAGGTGGCACAACTAAATTTGTCTATGAGTATCATACTATGAACACCCTAGTATTTATGGATTTATTACTGCGTAATGTCCCATGAGAAAATTAACATAAATAGGACATCAATTTAGCAAAACAAGAACAAGTATAATGCAAATTCTGCATCAAATGAAAAGTATGTTAGTATGTACTAAAAACACGTATTTCAATTAAAAAAATGCGTGATCTAGAAATATTTAGCAATAAAATCTTGCCATTTCTTAGTTGTCATCATTTTCAACATTAAAATTTCTCACATAGATGGATTTCACCTAGAAATATTTATTTATAACATAAGAATGTAATATATAAACGAAATACAACTCTATAATAAATAAGTAAATCAAATATAATTGGAGGCATAACAATGAGTTGAACCAAGTAAAAGAGTTTAGTATAAAATTTTAGATCATATATATTTTAAATAAATTTTATATGCAAAGACTTGGCGGAACTGACCGGCGGGATGGGAAACGAGGCGACGGTGTAGCGACGCCCTCGCCCTCTTGCAAGGAAAAATCTAGCACTTCACCCACAATATTCTGCCACCGGTCGTGGTGATATATACAGTCGGGCGCTTCATATTACTGGCAATCATTGTCTCCTCACCTGCCCACCAAGTTCGCCTGTTCATATACACCGATGATGCCAGCGGATTTGTTTTTCAGGAAGACCGCGCTACTGGTTTCACGGGATCCGTTGCTCCTGGATGGGACAGAGGAGGATAGATCATGATGGGAAACTAGCTACAATCGAGGACACGTGGGTACGACCTAACCATGGCGGCGGAGGACGAACAAGGCAGGAGGCCCTCCCATCAAGTCTCTTCTCTCTACCTACCTCATATCTTTCCGCCAATTCCACCGGGTGATGGAAAATCTCCATGACAAGGATAAAGAGCTGTGACGAGAGCGAATCACCTTACCATAGCCTCCGCCTGTTGGAGATGCGACACCCCGCCGAGCCATTCACAAGGATGCGTGTCGAAGCGGTGGACAGGATTGCACAAATCCACGCGATCATATGATCGCCCAACCCGAACTTTTTTAAAACCTCGATGAGGAACGCCCAATCCACCGTGTGAAAGGCCTTGGTGATGTCGAGCTTAAGAAGGATGGCCGGTGTCAGCGAGCTGTGAAGCTTTCGGGCCGTGCCGTGAACCACCATGAAGTTATCGTGGATACACCTCCGGCGCACGAAAGCGCTTTGGTGACCATCCACTAACTGAGGGAGGGACGGAGCCAACCTCCTGGCCAGTACCTTAGCGACAACTTTGGCAAAGCTGTGAATGAGACTGATGGGGCGAAAGTCTTTGATTTCTTCCGCACCTAGTTTCTTCGGCAGCAGAGAGACGAGAGCTTGGTTCACCGAGCTAAATCCACGCACGTCTAGCCGTGCCAACGAGTCGAAAGCAGCCATGACGTCGTTCTTTACCACCGCGCCACAGGAGGTAAGGACCCTGTTGGTGAACCCGTCTGGGCCCGGACACTTGTCTTTAGGCATCTCAATGAGTGCCGCCCATACCTCCTCCACCGAGAAATTGGCCTCCAGGTGACGCAAGTCCACAGAAGGAAGGCCGAGGACATCAAGATCTAGGGAGAAAGGACGATCGACGTCGCTCCCAAATAAGTCCACGAAGAAATCATCCACACCTTCAGCTTTGCTCGCGTGTTCAGTCACTCTCGAACCATCCACCAATAAGTGATCCAAAAAATTCTTTCGGCGGAGATAGCTAGCATGTGCGTGAAAAAAACGGGTGCATGCATCTCCCTCTTGCAGCCACATCTGACGCGACCTCTGACGGGCAATCGTTTGCTCGAGAGAAGCCAAACCCAAGAGCTTCTTCTTAAGAAGCCTCCTAACTCCACGCTCCGCATGAGAGAGCTTCCTGGCGTCCATCGTTGTATCCAACCGTAGGAAAACCTCGCTGCCCAGAGGGATCTGCAACTTTAGGCTACCAATGAACTTCGAGTTCCATATGGATAGTTGCTTGGCCGTGGCTCGAAGCTTTAGATCTAGGCGCTTGAAGGGATAAGGCTCATGACCCACCGAGTTCCACGCCTCACGAACCACCTGCTGAAATCCCTCAGCTTTCGTCCAAAAGGACTGGAAGTGGAATCTACTACCCCAATGGAAGTTGGGGGCAAGCCATAAAACTACTGGGCAGTGATCCGATGGCCCTGAGGAGATGGACGAGAGGAATGCGTCCGGGGAGAGAGCTTCCCAATCCAGCCGCTCCAAAGTGGGGTTTGGCCTCTCGTTCGACCAGGTAAAACGCTGCCCATTAAGATATAGGTCCTTGAGCTCTAGGCGATTCAGTGCCCTCTTGAATCAACCCATCATCCCCCGGTGCAGCGGTCCCTGGTTTTTTTCCTCCTCATCTGTTATTATGTTAAAGTCGCTCGCGACCGTCCACAGACCCGCGTGAAGATTCCTAATGTCCTGCAACTCCTCCAGGAAGGCCTTCTTCGCGTCCACGCCCTGAGAGGGACCATAGACACCCGTGAACCACCAACCTTGATCTCCACCCACCAAGAGACGTGCCGTAATGGTATTGGCGGAAATGGGAGGATTGGAGACCGTCACCAGCGCGGACTGCCAAGCGAGAAGAATTCCACCACGGGTGCCGACGGCCGGAAGGAAAAAAATCCATCGTAAGCCGAGCCGAGGCATTCCCAAACTACGCGGTCACAGATTACCGCCATCTTGGTCTCCTGAATGCAAACAACTGCGGCCTTGACCGGGGCCAGCACCTGGAAAATCGTTGTTGTACGAACCCCAGAACTGAGTACCACGCCCATTCCATATTGCGATCGAGATGTCCGGGTCCAAATACAATGGATTGCTAACATACAGAACTAAACCATGCACTCCTCCCGTGTCTCATCCACCAAAGGGAGCGCCTCAGGCTGCCAACCGAAAATACTCACGATCACATCGATCTGATCCTGCCGTAGAGGCTGGGTGAATAGGTCCAGGTAAGCCGCCACCGCCTCATCACCAATCACCTCAGTCTGTCTGGCGATCCCCAACTTGAGGATAAGCTCACGCAGCTGGCGCCGCACTGGCGTGCCTGGAGAAAACTTCCCACGAAGCCGACTGCTCCTCCGAACGGGGCCACCGTACAGGTGTCGTGCGCGTCCCTTTACCGAGGGCCTTGACAGGATGGGTGAGATAGAGCACCGATAGTAACGCCGTAACATCTGAACCCCGTCCGCATCTGTAGTGGCGCATGCGCCCACATCCACGGCCTGAGCCCCTCCACATAAAATTCCAGCAGCGGGCGCCTCCTGCTGCATAGGTCGCGTCCGAACGGACTGTGCCGAAGAGGCCAACTCGAAAGCTGCGCCACTGTTGCCCCCAGATTGGGCGTTCGAGACAGAGAGGGAAACCACAAACATCTCCAACACAGACATGGGTGAACCAACCGGTGAGGGCCCACCCCACTCTGACTCGTTGTCCGTTAGTGCAGCCCCAAACCCTGTCTGAACAGTGGAAAGCAGCCCAGCTCGTGAGGGGGTAACCCACCGCTGTTCTCAGCCCTTGGCTCCTTGACCGAGTCCCGCCCGCCAACCAGCGGAGAACGCATGCCCAGTTCAAAATAAAATTGATAGTTTGAGTTTAAATGTCTTGTTGTTCAAGTAAAACTTAGTCTATTTGTTATAAATGATTTTTGAAATGTAGTATATAATGCTTGTAAGGATTATATGTAACCAAATAAATACCTCCGCGTAACTGTTGTTCAACAAACATGACTACTTGGAACATCAACACGCTATAACACACGTCTTCTATGTGGATTTTCATTGTTCGGACCGTCGCCTAGAATATTCTTCCAAGAAACTTAGAAATAATACATATTTTATGCCACTATGTATAAGAATGTTATATTTATTTAAGTAGTACAACATAATTTATAATTGATATTTTAGATTTGCTTGTGTATGATCATTGTCTTTAATAAAACTTACTAAGAAAATATTGTGTCTTTATCTTAGAACAAAACTAGCAAATGTAATAAATAGTGTTATACATGGAAAGTATCATGTAATCGAGTGAAAACATGTATTTTAATATAAAAAATGTATATTCAACTAGTTATAGTGATATATTGCTCAACTGAACCACTTATTTTTTAGCTCCCCTAAAAATATTATTAGTCAGTTGTCATCATGTGCTACTTCCAAAATATCCACATCGATGGTTCTTATCATTTAACTACTATAGCAAAGCGGATGAGAAGGTAAAATAATATCAAGGATATACCGGGTTAAAAAATTAAATGTAATTCACGGAAGAACTATCAAGTTACCGAAAGTAAAAGAGTTTTGTATAAGTAGTCAATTCCCGCACCATCCTCCATGAAAACTGCCTCCTAATCGAGCTCCGCGATTGCAACTGCCACCTAATCCCGTTCGGCGGCGGCGACCGGATTCCAGTCGGGTTCCGCGACTACGATTCGTCCTTGTCGCGTTCCACCACTGCGACTATGTATTATTTCTGCAAATTCAAATTTACATGTATTATTCTTTTAATTTGTATTAAAATGTGTATTATTTAAAAAAATGAGAAAAGAGAAAACGAGGAGGCGGAGCTCCCTACGATTAACCTTGCACGCCGCAACACGACCCCGAGTAGCTTCAAAGATAGAGCCAGCGATTTTGAAAAATATGGTGGACTTCACGTACATACCATGTCAGACGGAGTTGAATCCTTCCCGTCCGCCGGAGCTCTATGTCATTCTCACGCACTGCATACCAAGCCGGCATTTTTTCCGGAAGGCAAGTTCTCTAGAATGGTTCATGCATGCCTGGCTTGTACATATGCGTTTAGATCATTGGATTGTACGATTAAAATGAAGAAAATCATCGGTAGAAAAATATTTCATTCTAGATAGCAATTGGAAATAGGACAGTGATAAGAGGAAACACAATCACACACATGATAGACAAAGAGTTTGTAGTTTTGACAAAGCATCGATTGGCCGGAAGCAAAAAAATGACTCTTTTTTTATACAAGTGAAACCGTTCAACGTATATTTATCAGTTGTGATTTTGCAAACAGCGACTTGTTCACTTTACTTTTAGTATTAGCCTCCCAAGTAGTATTTTTAATATGTTTGGCCGTTGTCTAGATGGTATTGATAAGATTACTGAAGCTTCCGTTCGTATTGGCATATGTGTTTTTCTTTGGGCAATTTGGAACTGCCGAAACGATGTTATCTTTAACAATGCAAGAGCTGTCTTGTCTTGCGTTTATATATGCAGAGGTCCTGTACAACAAGATCCTACCACGAGTTAAGAGGGAAAGAAAGAGAAAAATAGAGGGCGCGATACGTGCCTTGGAAAAAAGTTTTTCATGCACGTGTGTTCGTCTAGTTTAATGCAATCATTCCGGTACGGAATGCCAACAATTGGTATCAGAGCATGGTCGAGAATTTGCAGCCACGCTTGGCCCGGGGATGCGACCCGTACTAGCGCCTCGACACGGGCGATCGTCGTTCGATGTAGTTACACTGAGAGAAGACGCAGAGCGATCGCCGGCAAGCCGGTGGAAGTGGTGGTACCAAGGTGCGGTGTCCGAAGTCTCATTAAGATCGCCGGCTAGAGTGTTAGATGAGTCAAAGTGAATGCATGTTTGCACGTGTGGTTGTCGCCGGATTCTAGTGTCGAAGGTTTGAACGGTTTTTCCGTGAGTTGTGTCCATTTCGTCGTGGAGCGTCCTAGTTGCGGCCAGAGTGATTCGGTGCGATGCCGAAGGTGGACGGTGGCAATTAAAGCTACCGTAAGGAGAGGAGATGTGTGACCAGTAAAAGGCTAATCTAAGCGAGTACATAGAAGTATAATGCAAACCGAGTGCGAGGATATCTAGCAATGACGATGGCACAAAAGGGTATGAAGCGAGTGCAAGAAAGGGGCCAAGTAATGGCGGTGTCAAAGTATACCAGGGCAAAGGAGGTGCACTGCATGTTCCCGGTGTGGTCATACTTAGTGTACGGATATAAGGGTCGGCGTCATGTCAGTGTGTCGTCGTTGTTTCGAATTGCTCGTTTCTGTGAGGTCCATTGTAGTTGAAGCTTTTCACGTTCGAGGGTTGTCCGGTGCCTAGGGCGTAACCGAGGGCGAGGGATGTGCGCGCAGACAAAGGAGTCTCGGCGAGGGATGGAGCTCAAGAGTATAGCGGGATGAGAAGCAATATAGGTGAGCCTCTTTAACGAGGACATGTCTCTACATGATGCGGTGTGATCATCCGTCGGCATGTATTGCCCTAGGGGTGGCCAAAGTTTTTTACCGGCATGGAAACAAGGAAAGCTCCCAAAACTATTCGATATCTTTCCAATGAGTACTTATTTGTCTCGATCGGAGCCCTATGCAATAGCTACCGCCTTCCGAAAACAGTACTGACACATAAGATAGCCGCACCATGAGTATGCGGTTCCAAAAATTTGGTGACAAAAGGCCCTAACAGTAATTTTGGTGGGGGTGGGGGTTTCTCAAATTGCCCAAAACTTCCATAACTCTGAACACACATAGTAGCATGACTGAAACCGGCATGTGATATGACGTGTCATATCAGGACAACGGGGAACCAAGTTGAATGCCACGAAGGCGCCAACACGATGCATAGGTCTCTCCGCACGTGATACTAGCGCCGCCCCCCCCCCCCCCCCCCCCCCCCCAAAAAAAAAACAGATAAAGTGTATAAAGATGAGTAGCCATTTTCGTGCATGAAGTAATAACACGCGCGAACAAAGACGCGGCTCGAATGACGTCTTGTCAAAAGACAATGTCCCCGGGGAAAAGTCAACCTCTTCAATTGGAGGAAGACATGCTTGTACATATGGGAACACGCTCTGGATGGCCAAGTCGACCTCTTCCCTTTGTTGGTGTCGCAAAACAGCCCATGCAGTCATCATCATCATCATCCTTGCTGCACAAAGATCTTCAAAAGGATGGTAGGACAATGGCCGACGACGCGCTCTGCGAACTAAGCATAGACCCAATATATCTTATGTCACCGCACAACAATGAGGGAGACATCACGACGGATGGGTCTATCCGCAGGCGATACTTGCGCCCCCACGACCAGAAGAAGCAAATGGCGATGAGTAACCATCTGCGTGCATGACTTAATAACATTCCCTGGCGGATAAACGCATAGAATGACCCGCACCAGACTATCTACCCGCACCAGACTAAGTCCCGGGGAAAAGCGTGAAGGCGAGGAGGCATGTAGATCGATGTGTCCCACGGCAGCAACTAGTGCAAAACATAACGACGCACACGTCACAAGTAATCACAGTGATTCATCAAACGACTCAACGAGCGGAACGCTATATAATAGTGCATTCCTCATGCCATATATATACTCTCTCCGTTCCTAAATGTAAGATGTTTTAGACTTTTTTTCACATTCACAATTGTCTACATGTATCTAGACAACTTTTAGTGTACATATTCACTCATATTAGTATATATCTAGACAATATGAGCAATAGCTACAACATTTAATATTTAGGAACGGAGGGAGTATTAATCTGGAAATTCCGAAGGGAAATAATCCGGATGGTTCTTTGGTCGAGTTGGACTTGCGCGTTTGTTTTGGGGCCCATGCATACGGCCTCCCATGGTCCGGAATTTGCCCCCTGCGTCCGCACATCTGTCCTCAGCGAAATGAAAATAAAATATCATGATATGCAAATGGGGCAAACTCCCGAAAAAGGAAAGTCTGGAGAAACTCTAACTTTTTGAGAGCTTTCCAACGATTACTTATTCGCCCAGCATCTCGGTCCATAGGAAGAGAATCATGCATCAATTTGCTGCGAAGGCGAATAGTTTTGTTTCCATTGACAAACAAGGCAGCTTCTATGGACAAACAATTCTATATGAGTCTATACTTCAAATGAATTTGTTATTTTTTTCTATTTGCTTCTCCATGGCATGTATTATACTGGTCACATTAGGACAACAAGAGTATTTGGACAGCAAGACGGCTGCTCCTTTCAATGACGACACTCGTCGACTTTGGCCAAGCTCCATTCCAATCATGGCCGTGCTTCGTTGAGACGGTGGTGGTGCTTCTTGCGGATGGTGGTTGTGCTTCCTAATATGGTGCTTGTGCTTCCTAGGTGCATTCCTGCTGCTTGACATTTCCTTGCATCGCACGAAGCACTATATTGCATCGTTGTACTGGGTCCTGGTCCCTCGAGAAAAACTAATAAAGCATCTGTCAAATAATAGAAGCACATATGAGAAATCAAGGAAGCATGTCAAAATGGTGGTTACCTTGGCACAAACAACTCCTGCTATGAATCAATTCGCTGCATGTTGCATGTTCATGTTGTCGTAGAAGGAGAGAGTGGCTGAAGGAGAAGAATGGGAGCAGCCTTTCCGTCGTTTCTTCCCCTCCACGCCGGCAGTTGAGCGTAGCTCTGCCATAGGTATGGTACCTTCCATGAACAGCCCTGGCCGTCGTGCCTTACAGAGGCGCCGATGATACTTCCACAGGGTGGAACGGCCGGATGGCATGCCGATGCCTGTTCTGGTCTGGATGTAGGGCAGCAAACGAAATGGGCCGGCGAGCATATGGAGGTGATTTGGGGAAGAACCGGTGAGATGTAATAACTGCAGGGGATTATGGGGATGGAGAGAATTACGGGTGGTGGTTGCCAGGTCATTATTTATTGAAAGGAAAATCGTCTATGGGCCGTACGATTAAATGAGAAATGAAGGGCATCGCATCGATCCGACGAATTGGTAGAAATCGGACCACGATAGGAAGTATTTACCTTTTCTTTCTATCTCATTCAGCTGCCTTCCTGTCCGTACGTACTGCCTAGAACTAGCAAGCTACATCAAAGTCTACCTACATACGCCTCAAAATATCAAAGTACATACACGAGGTGGTGGCAGATACCTAGCTATACAAGTACAGATTTTTTCTTTCAAGATTTTTTTGCCCTTGGTCAACCAAAATTCCCATGAACCAGTTAAGTATCTTCGTACCCCAAATGAACAGCTCAATTGCGAGTAGTGCCGACTCCATCGAGCCACTAAAAAAATATTGGTACTGAAATAAGTGGTGCACGACCTCAAATAGAGTAAAATTGACTAGACTCGCCAACCGGGTTTCTTGGTTTTTCCGTCATCGTTAATCTTTTGACTTCCAGAGGAGGGGCACGTCGTGTCCAAAGGTGGATAAACATGTTGGTATATAAATGTAATTAAATAATTTCCACCACCTGGCAGAGACCACTCTACCTAAAACACCTTCATATTTCTCTTTGTAATTATAAAAAGTAGGCATCAAGCCAGCTGACTCCTCGATAATACATGAATATTTATGCATGCACTTCACTCCTCATCCTCCATTTAAATGCTCATATATATTAGTATCATACAATTTCTATCTAGATTTCAAGACCCTACCTTATAACTAGAAATTAAAATCTACCTTTCAAAATGCTTGTAACATAAAATTTCCCGGTATGGCGACATAAAATGGAACTTAATGATATTTTTTTGCAGCTACTTACGTAGTATGATAATGAACGTAATATTGCACCAAGAGAGAGAAGCTACTGTGGAGAAAGAAGATTATTGAAGGGAGATTACCCAGAACTGTTCAGGTACCGAGGAAGTTTTAACTTCGGAACAATGTTTTTGCTAAGAGGGAGTTGATGTGAGACCCCGCAGTTCAGAGAGTGGAGAGAGGAAAGTTTTCAGCCTTCACATCTTTGCATTGCATGCATTTGGTATTTTGAGATTTCTTGCGCTCTTATGCGCAAAGTGTGCCGAAGGAGTTAACTTCTCGAGCCGCCGAAAGAATGGGAGACTACTCACAGACGTTGATCGAGAGGGGACATGGTTTTCTTTTCTTTGAGATTTGTTGTCTAACACTAAGATTAGTTTGGATCTTCCATCTTAGAGGTTCATTTCTATTTCTTATCTTTTCTAAACCAATAGATGAGTGTATGAGAAATTGAGATTTGAATTCAAATTTAAATATCATAAAATCATTCTTCATAGATTTCAATAATTCAAACAGAATGTAAAATGCACAAGGAACAAGTTCAAGAGGAAATAGAACCGAAATTCTATTTCATTGATGTATTACATATAACGACATTACAATGGACTCAAATTATAAAAATTGAAACAAAATTACATAGGAACCCATCTAAACCTATCTACACTTTTTCATCCTCCATAAAGTTGGTGAGACCAACTCTCTCAACAAGCTTAAGAAAACCATCTAAAAGACATGCATTTCTTGAAAATGTATGACAAGGAAAGCTAGATGGGTAAATGATACCGTCATCTTCTGCATCATTAATAGTTGACCATAACGTCTTCATTATATGAGGGCCTTGCTGAAGTAGACGAGCGTGATGGCCTTGTCCTTCTAGGAGCATCACCCTAAATATCTCACCAAACTTGTAACTATACATCTCTGAATGTTTTTAACAATCATCACAAAAATCAATTTCAAGCAACTATAAGCTAAAGACTACCATAGGGACTTGTATGAGAGCTAAACATACATCAAAACTATGTTATTTCTACCCAAATCAAGTATGCAAACTCACATAAGCTGTCACCTACAGTACCAAAATACTCAAGAAATAGTTCACTAAATAAAATTCTACTTGGATCATCGTAGGAGTCACATACCGAAGAGCAAATGCACCAAATTTCAACACAAAAGATGGGCTGAGCAAAGAGATCAAATTTTTTTGAGGAAGAACAGCAAGAACTCGGGTTCCAGGAAATGTGTTGAGTTTGGGTGGTGAGAGAGGGCACTTTGGCAGGGGAGAGAGTTAGTGGGGGCCAGGGGGCCCCACACCATGGGCTGGCGCCACCAGGGGCAGGCTGTGCCACCCTGTGGTGTGCCTGCCTGGTGGGACCCCCTGGGGTCTCCCAGGTGGCTTTCTGCCTCATTTTTGATGTAAAAATTTATTATATTTTTTCTGGAATTTTTCGAGAAACTTTATTTTTGAGGTATTTCCAGAATTTTAATAATTAATAAGAACCGGGAAAACAAAAGTGAAAACATGGAAAAAAACCAAAACCAGAACTACAGAGGTTCTAAGACATTCCAATGAAAGAATAACCAAACAAAACAAATGTGGTAGTGGTGAAAAAAAAGTATGGGTGGCGAAAACATGCATAACTTCAGTAAACATGGTGAAAACATCAGGAAAACATGCATAAGGATGGTGGAAAACATGATTTCACTAAAGTAATAATGTGATAACCGAAGTAAACATGGTGAAAACATAATAGGGAAGGTGAAAACATTGTGAAAACACTACCCATTTCATTTAATATCATTTTGTTAACAAGGTTGATCAAGTCTTGCTACCAAAATAATTTTATATGAAACAAAACTTTGTTTCTCACTAAATAGTCAAGCTACCTCAACCTTGATAGGAATATTCCCAATCATAATAATTTCATATTCTTTTTGCGGCTTTGGAATAGTACAATAAAATTCTCCAATCTTGATGGTCTCGATATTTTCAATGGAATTTAGACCATATTTTCTATCAATCTTCTTGGGAAAATAAACAGTGTGCTCTTTATTAAAAGTAAATTTTCCTTGATTGCAATCAATAACAACCCCTGGAGTATTAAGAAAAGGTCTTCCAAGAATAATAGACATATTATCATCTTCAGCCATTTCCAACACAACAAAGACAGTTAATATCAGACAATTATTAGCAACTTGAACAGGAAAATTCTCACATCCCACAGGAATAGCACTAGACTTATGAGCCATTTGCAAAGGTATATCAGTTTATATCAATTTTTCTAGGAGGAGTCTTTTATAGAGAGTAAAAGGCATGACAATAACTCCATCTCCCAGATCACACAAAGCAGTTCTCACATAATTATTTTTAATAGAACATGGAATAGTAGTATACCAGGATCTCCAAGTTTCTCAGGAACCTTGCCATTAAAATAGTAATTAGCAAGCATAGTAGAAATTTCCTTATTAGGAATTTTCCTTTCATTAGAGACAATATCTTTCATATATTTTGCATAAGGAGGCAATTTAATAGCATCAGTTAAGGGAATTTGCAAGAACAAAGGTTTCATCCATTCACAAAACTTGTTATAATGTTCTTCTTCCTTAGATTTGTGTTTCTTACCAGGGAAATGCATTGGTTTTTATACCCAAGGTTCTCTCTCATTACCATGTTTATTACCCATGAAATCTTCCTTAGTATACTTTGCAGTTTTAGATTGCTTTTCAGGTTCAGCTACAGGTTCTTCTTTATCATAAGCACCATTCTTTTTATTACCACTTTCAGTTTCAGCATTAGAGATAGATATACTATTAGGATCTTTAGCAGGTTCAGAGGATTCTACAACAGTTTTATGTTTCTTCTTCTTTTTCTTCTTAGTATGAATAACATCATCATTAGTTTGCTGAGAATCTTGTTCAATTCTTTTAGGATTTCCCTCGGGATATAAAGGATCTTTTGTAGCAATACCACTTCTAGTTCTTATTTCATAAGCATGTTTTTATTTAGAAGCATTAACTAGCAAATTTTTTTTGCACTTTAGCAAGTTGATCAATTTGAGTTTGAACCATTTGAAAATGTTTAACAAGCATTTTAACATCATTAGAGGTTCTTTCTATAATACCATGCAAATCATCAATAGCTCTAGAGTTTTCCATAAGGTGGTTCTGCATTCTCTTATTAAAATTATCTTTCTTAATGACATAATTATCAAATTCATCTAAGCATTGATTAGGATGTTTTATATAGGGAATATCTCCACTATCAAAATTTTGGAGAGAGTGTACCTCAATGAATGGTGAGTGGGGGATTGGCTTACATAATTCTTCTATAGGTGGAAGATTCTTCACATCTCCAGATTTAATACCCCTCTCTTTAAGAGATTTCTTGGCTTCTCTCATCATTTCATCATTTTATTTAAGCATTCCCCTCTTCTTGGGTGTTTGTGTTGGTGTAGGTACTGGAGTAGGGGTCTTCGGCCATTAATTTCTCAGCTTCTTCTAGAGTTCTTTGCCTGAAAACACAACCAGCACAACTATCCAGGTATGTCCTAGATTTAATAGTTAGTTCATTATAGAATATATCAAGAAGTTTATTATCTTCTAGCTTATGCCCAGGTGTAGCTCTAATTAAAGAACATAACCTTGTCCAAGATACAGTCAATTTCTCTTCTTCCAATTGCCTAAAATTAAATATATTTTGTAAAGCAGCATGTTGAGCACTAGCAGGAAAATATTTCTGAAAGAAAGCATTGACCAAACCAATATGACTATCAATAGATCCAGGAGACAAATTGTTAAAACTACTCAAAGAGGGAATATTTTAGTAACAAAGTAGCTATGTTTCTTAAGATCATGAGAGAATAAACTCCTCAAAGAGGAGAGCTCATTCATATGTTTCATAGCACTTTCATTTTCAGTTCCACAAAAAGGTTCTTTCTCAACACTAGATATATAAGATAAATCAAGAGAGAAATTATAATCCTTATCCCAAATATAAATAGGAGAAGTGGCAAACTTAGCATTAGGAGATAATTTATATCTAACAACACGACTTTCCATAAGACGTATAGCAGCATCGTTATCCTCCATAGCATGTATTTCATCAATAAGATCATCACTCGGTTCAATATAGGCATCATCTAAATCGTCACTAGGGTTCTCTCTAAACTCAGGTGAAAAACCAGTATTAACAGGATATTTATCATGAGTTTGAGTGTTTGCAATATTTTTAGCTTTAGCAATAGTAGCATATAAGAAAGGACCGACTGAACCACTCTCATGAAGCACAGTAGAAGCATCATCAAAAGTATCAGAAACATTTTCAGATTCAGCAGAAGTAGCATGTGTGGCATGTGGTGATATAAGCAGCTTACTCATAACAGACGGTGAATTAAGAGCAACAGAGGTGTTCAGATTTGTACCTCTTCTTGTAGTGGATGGTAATATAGGAAACTTTCCATCACGAGACTTACCCATGATGAATGATTGGCAGTAGATAATAATACTCTCCGGTGAGCTCGAAATAAAGCTATGCTCCCCGGCAACGGCGCTAGAAAATAGTCTTGATGACCCATAAGTATAAGGGATCACAACAGTCTTCGAGGGAAGTAAAACCCAAATTTATTGATTCGACACAAGGGGAGCCAAAGAATATTTGTGAGCATTAACAAGTGAGTTGTCAATCACCTGCACCTGAAAGTACTTTGGTTCGCAGTGGTTTATCAGTAGTAACCGTTTTATAGCAGCAACAGTAGTGAAATAATAGCAGCAGTGAGATGAAAACAGCAGCAGTGGTATTTGAAGTAAACATCAGGATGAAATACTGTAGGCATAGGGATGGATGAATGGGCGTTACATGGATAAGAAAGTTCTAATAATGATCATGTCAGGGGCATTGCATACAAATAAGATAAAGCATCCAAGCACTAAGTATCCATAGGCACGTGTTCCGTAAATAGTCGTACGTGCTCGCAATGAGAACTTGCAGAACATATTTTGTCCTACCAGCCCGTTTTGAGCGGGGCCTCAAGGGAACTAATGGTAATTAAGGTGTTCCTTTTAATAGAACACCGGAGCAAAGCATTAACACTCCGTGAACACATGTGATCCTCACATTGCAGCCATTCCCTCTAGCTGTCCCAATTTCTGTCACTTCGGAGCCTCGGGTTCTGTACAACGATATGTGTAAACAACTTGCAGGTATGATCAAGAAACAATAATTATCATTGTGCTTCAATAACATGTTCAGATCTGAGATCATGGCACTTGGGCCCAAAGTGGCAAGCATTAAGCATAACAAGTTGCAACAATGTCAATAGCACTAATAGAGGACACTAGGCACTCTGCCCTAACAATCATGACATTATTACATGAACAATCTCATCCAATCCCTAACATCCCCTTCAGCCTACAGAGTGGAATTACTCACACATGGATGGGGGAAACATGGATGGTCGATGCAGAGGCGTTGGTGATGACGATGGCGATGATCTCCTCCACTTCCCCGTCCCGGCAGGGTGCCAGAATAGGAACTTCTGATTCCCGAATCGAGGTTCGGGACGGCGGCGACGCTGTGTAGTGTTTTTGTGGAATATGACGTACCCCCTCGGGTTTTAGGGTTGGAGGCTACTTGTAGTCGAAAGGGGAGTCCGAGGGGGGTCCTGGGGGCCCACACCCTATGCTGGCGCGGCCAGGGGGACCCGCACTAGGGGGATGTGGCCACCCTGTGCTCCCTCTCCTGCCCCCCTTCTTGCTCCCGTGGTCTTCCGGGGTGAAAACATCAATGGGCTCTTTTCTGGGCATTTTCCCGAAAGTTGATTTTTCTGCATAAAAACGAGACACCAAAGTAATTCTGCTGAAAACTGTGTTAGTCTGTGTTAGTTGTATCCAAAACACACTAGTTTAGAGGAAAACAATAAGAAAAGTGTTCGGAAAAGGAGATACGTTTTTGACATATCACACCCGTCCTTATAGTCATCATACCTCGATCTTTCAGATACATACAAAACTTCCTCCTCCTTACAACGGCACGCATTTCAATACATCATCTTCGTCTTAAATTTGTTCTGGTGTTGGGAGCCGTGTAAAGAAGATGGTGATAATTAACACGATGCGGATATCAACCGAATGGCGAAATAAACAATGTGATCATGCGTCAAGGCAAAAGAAGCAAGGCTATTTTATCGGAGGGAATCACTGCCCATTGTTGTGGTACTGGTAATCTTGTGGGATGATAATCATCGTGCCAAAGTTTTGTTTTTACATATAAATACTCACCATATACTATATATATAATTATTTTTGTTTTAATCTTTTTCATATACATTTCAGTACCCATAAATCGGGCTGGTTTGTCCCTGCTACATACTAAATACCCCTTCAATGTTTCTTTGTGTCACCACTGTCATTGATTGACCATCGACGAAATCCATGTTATGATCACGTCAGGGCTTTCTCTCATACAACTCGACAAACTCGGCACTGACGCTCATATATTTGAATCACTCCCCACGGCTAAGCTCCCACCTATAACTAGTTTCCTAGGCTCCTCCATTGGTACCACCCATCTTAAATATAGGGCTAAACAAACACTGATTCGCGCGTCATCGCTGCCTTGTACCACCCAAATCTATCATCCCGTCTGCGGTCAAACTTCAAATAGAGTGTCGTCTGAACTTTCGAATAAAAAAATACTAGGGTCATACTAAAATCTCATAAACTCGGTAGCCGTAAAGCTTACCACTACTAGGTGGGTCCAACCTTTTCTTGTAGCTACCCAATTTCAAAATGAGTGCCAACTCTATATGGAATCTCTCTCTCCCGTTCCCCGAGCACGCCATCCTTGAGTGCACCCTTTTACTGGTACTCCCACATGCCGCACTAGCCCATCACCTTTGAATCCCATCATGACCACATAACAACTCTTTTTTTCATCTCAATTAATTAAATTGTAAGATACATATATTTGTATTTGTTCACTTTTGATAATGGTCGTGTTTTAGTATGCTATGTTTTAGTGTGTTGATTTTGGGATAGACTTCAAAGTTATTAATATAATACTTTTAATTGTATCATATCTTATGTTAAGAAATTTTAATTCACCGGGATAAATCAAATATCCATTATCACATATGTCTTTTTATCACCAAACCTTCAAATTAAATCATACAAACATGTAAATTGTAAGTTAAATGAGGGAACATAAACATCAGCCGTTTGAATTCTAGACACGCGACAATGCGGCCTATCTCGGCGTCGATGAAGACAACTATGAAAAAAGTTAACCAGAGTGAAGGGTCAACGCGTAGGAGGAAGACACTTAATGACTGGGTGGTTTAGCTTCGACTCCGAAGATGGTCGCACGGTTAACAAAGGGAGGTACGGCGAAGTTAGGAATTTTGCACCAGCATCATGTATTTCTTGTGAATATGCACAAGGTATAAACTACCTGTCCCAAAATAGGTGCAGGCATGTGCACACTTTCCCATGGTTCGTATAATAATTTAAGTCCTAATTAACGAAATGAAAGGGCAGGGATGCACAAATATCCTAGAGAACCGGAGAACACAGGTCATGACTATGAAACATGAGACATGAGACATGAGTGTGATAGAGAAAAAATTTGCACATGCTGCCCGGACCTCTGCCATGCCCTTGCTTCACCGCGCACCCCGTTCTCCAACACGCCATGGGGGCTATTCTAGAATCTGTCGTGTTGTGGCCTATGCAAAATCGATCTTGACTACACTGGGAGCATGTCGTGGATTTGGAGGATCTCTTGGTACACGGATGCGAAGGTATGTTCCAATCATCCCTTCAATACATCCTCGCTCCGAATCCTATCACTAGGAAGAATGGACTGGACATTGCCGCATGAGACGGGTCACCGGAGAGCGGCTGTCGAGTGACACCTTGGTTGGGTGGAGGAGGCGGTTACGATTTGGAGGAGATCAATGACCCGCCAAGTGGGTCTGCTGGCAATGGGTGCAAGCAGGAATTCATGGCCACGGCTCATAGGAGTTTTGTTAAAGGATGGACGAAGAGTAGTGTTGTGGATTGCGCTCAAGAAGGCTTTTCTATTAACTAGTAAAATGCCCGTGCGTTGCTACGGGGCATAAATAATTTATGGCTGTAAGTGCATATACATATTCATGTCATGATAACATCGACGCAATAATGGAGGCAGTATGTTTGTTCTCCACAAAAACTTATTACAGAAAATAATTGTACGTTGAAGTGCATTGTTTAACCATACAACAGAAAATATTATGTATCGCGTCACACCATGCTCATGTGTATCTCCGCAATATGTATCTCTCCGCAACACATGATTATCACGATGAAGTTGATCTGCATAAAGAAAGTTAAAATCTCGAATATAAGTATGCATATATAATTTAAATAGGATAATAGAAGTATGATTACTGAATATATAAGTTACAAATACCTCATCTATGATGTCAGAATCTCTTTATAGACGATGTTCTTTGTGTATGTCCCAATAGGACAACTGGAGCTCTTTTCTTGGCTATCATCTGGGTTCTTTTTCTTTTTACCAGCATCTGGGATGACAAGAATCTTCACGTTGTTTCTAGAGGTGGATCTAGATAGCGCGACATACAACTGCCCATGAGAGAACACCGGCTCGGGCAAGTAAATACCAGCATTTGGGATAGTCTGTCCCTGTGCCTTGTTAACCGTCATGGCGAAGCTGAGCCTAATAGGAAATTGCTTCCTTGTGAATTGAAAAGGGAACATCTCATCATCAGAGTGGCAAAGCGGGATCCTTGGCAAAAATATCCTCTTTCCAGCATGTTGACCCAAAACAATTTCTGCATCAATGACATTCCTTTGGAATCCTCGAACCACCAGTCTCGTGCCATTGCAAAGTCCGTTCGCGGGGTCAATGTTTCTGAGCAATATGACAGGACAGTTGATTTTGAGCTTCAACAAATGTGGGGGCAGCCCATTAGGGGTCAACGTGTTCAGAAAATCAGATGGGTAGTAGTTATGAGGGTCATCCACCGCAGAATAAAAGCTATGGTACACCATTTTATCTCCCTGGAATCTGTTGATCATCTTCAAATTAACTCTATCGACACAATCATTTCGTGTTGACAAGATGGCTCTGGAGGTGATGTAATTTGGGTCCGACATGTTAGCCCCAAGATCCGGAAACACATTTTCTATTAGTGTATCAAGGTCAGTCTTCTTCCCTGTACACGGCACACATATCTCATCTGGAAGGCGGATGTCTCCATCACCATTGGTCTCCTCCTTACCATCACCAATGCGCAATAGGTAATCTGCAAACCACGGGTCACTATGTGCCCTCATATTGCGTACCATCTTGATGTGACGCATGCAGTCCCAAAGGTAAGACCTACGTAAGGATGCATCAATTATCTGAGCCCTCGATCCGTTACGCACAACAGGGAGGACTTGCCTGAAATCTCCACCGAACACAATCGTCTTTCCACCAAACGGAAGGTTCGCTCGGCTTATATTATCTCTCATTTCGTCACTCATGACGTCGCGCAGACTATTGTCCAACGCCTCCACAGCTTGTCTCTTTGTCATGGAAGCTTCGTCCCAAATAATGAGAGAAGCTAACTTTAAGAGAATGGCGGTCCCGCTTTGTTTAGTGAAGTTACAAACACCACCATCATTGACGTTCAACGGTATCTTGAACCGTGAATGAGCTGTTCTCCCTCCAGGCATTATCGAAGCCGCTACACCGGATGTAGCTGTTGCCACTGCGATTTTTTTTCCCCTCGTACCGTTGCGAGCAGTGCTCTGTACAGAAAAGTCTTCCCAGTCCCTCCAGGTCCATCCACAAAGAACACACCACCCTTATCACCATGAACAGCACACATAATTTCATCATATGCGTCCCTCTGATCCGTATTAAGTGAATCTGATAGATTTAAGTCCTCGTCGTTGACCTCGATGGTGGATTCCTCGAAGATCTCCCTTTCCACGCCGGTGGCACCGTCAAAGTTCTTATCGATATCAGGAAGAGGAAAATCATCTATTTCCTTACCCATTGATTGTAGCATATTACGGATATCAATGAGAACCATTTGCTCAACTACAGCTTCTGATGAATTGTTGCGTCGATAATCTTCTGACATTGCCTCAAAGTGTTTCTCCCAGAGTCCGCGTACATCGCTAGGCTCACAAAATACCAATATTGTTGCAAAAAGCCTCCGTAGAGATGACGGCATCTCGAATAGTGTAGATTCAGCGAGGGAATCATCCAATGTGTTGTCCCCTTCTATCAATCCCCTTCTCTCTGCAGCTTCACGGAAGGTTGGTAGAATCTCATCATCAACTGTCCTTAGGTCCTCATAGGAGGTGGCCCCGGTGACATTATTTAGAAGAACACGCAAGTAATACCGTTCTCCCTCGGCTGGATGAGCGGACACAATTCTTCCAACTTGTCCACCCGTGTCATATTTTCTTCTTCTCCATTATTTTTCCTTACCTTTCTGCCAGGTATACCATTCAGGAAAGTCCCTGTACAAGATACAACGAGCCTGAGAGTGCAACCTATTTGCCTCGAAATACTCTGTAAGCATGGACTTCTCCACACCTTCACGGTTAACTACTCCTTGGATATCTTGGCCCTGTTTGAACGACACCATGTGCATGTTTGGAAGATGGAGCTGCAGCTGCATCACTGATGGACTATGCTTACTCAATGGAAAGCCATATATCCTCCATAATGCTTCCGGAGGAGTCACCCATCTTGCGTCCCTATATTGCTTGATCTCATCTATGTCTCCATTTCCATCTGCCTTGTCACCCTCGCTCATTGAAATAAACGCCCGATCATGACCCTTGTATATGTACTTGAAAAGGTACTTAACTGCCTTTATGCTCCCGCATGCCTCAACGTTGATGTGACAATTGAAATGACGCAGAAGGTGAGGGTTGTATGGGACAACCCACCTATTATCTAGCCATTCCTTTCGAACCATTACTTTATGACCATCTTGACGTCTTCTGTATAGAGGGTAGGAGTCCTTTCCCTGTGTGGTAGCTGCATTGAAAGGGCGAGGATAGTGATTCTTGCAAGCAAGACGACCCTTTGTGCACGGACAAGCAGGGTTTAAAGTACCACATGGACCATGCATCATATGCTTCACGACCATCTTATACAAATCTGGATACTTCTTCTTGTTTGGAAGCTCGGCTGAGATAAGACGGTCATACTGCTCGGGACATGTGAGTTTGTATTTTCCTTCCATGATCAGCAGGAAGTGTGCATGGGGAAGACCTCTTTTTTGGAACTCCACCACATACACGTAGGCCCGTACCTTGCCAAGGATATCTTTTTTCAACAACTTCTCCTTGAGTTCCTCTAGTTTTGCCCTAAAAACACGAACAACAAGGTCTGGACGATCTTGAGGTGTCTGGCCAGGGTACAATTCACGCTTGATCTCATCCCAGTTTGGATTACACGTCATTGTCAGGAATACGTCTGGCTTGCCGTACTTCCGCACCAAGGCCATAGCATCCATATAGCGACGCCTCATGTCACGTGGACCACCAATAAATGAAGTGGATAACACTGTGCGCTTTCCAACAGCGTCCGTTCTACCCTCACCGGCATGCAAGCTATCCACTAAGCCTTGGTAAAGGTCTGCCCTTATCTTATCTTGATGGCCCCATATATAGTCCAATCTAGAGTTCTCAATTTTGATATATGTGTCGACAGCAAACTGCTGAAAAAGACGCTTGCCGTAGAGGATCGGGTTGAATATACCTGGACGCATCTGGAATTTGTAGCAGTAGTAGTCCCGCACAGAAACACATAGCCTGCCTCCAGCAGCTGCATAGAGAATGGAAAATGAGTGTACCGAAGATGGGATATTATATTGCATACCATGTGCATGTAAGAACTAATTTGAACACCAACCTGCATCATCAGCGCCATTCTCATCGCGTTGGAATTGGGAGGAATCAAATTTATCACGCCGAGCTAGACGAGCAGCACGAGCTGCAACCACATCGTCATAAGATTTTCCTTCCTTCGGGATATCAGTATGCCACCCAAGCTCGCCTCTAGGGAAGAATAGAGGGTAGGACAAAGCGTCGTAGCATCCATGATAGGACTTGATACCATATATATCTCTATTCTTCCCTTGAAGGACTACGCTATGCTCGAACTGTCTTCTTCGTTCGCTCCCCTCCACCCACACAGCGGCTACTTCCGAAGTGGTCGGTGCATTGTAAGTTCTCTGATCCATCCTTGGGTCAAGGTTTAGTGTGATATGATAGTCATCAACATTCTCAACTTGTCCCATACTCCGAAGATGTTCAGAGTATGGGTTCTCACGAAGTATGTCCACCAGATGTGTGATCACTTCTTTGTCTTTCTCCAACTGCTCTTTGCGACATCTACGATACCTATGCTCTAACCTAGGGTCGTCATCAAAGAAGTAAAGCTCAAGGTGACTGTGGTCCGAACCAAATTCTCTGCCAAAAGACCGTATGTTGTGGTACATTTGGCCATGGGCACGAAACGTGTAGATAGGATGCACTGATGTGTTAGTGGTATCACTATCTAGGTGACAATATAGTGAGGTGAAAGAGAAATGACCATTGAAAAACCTGATGTTGTCACGAAAATGCCTAGCATCAGGGTCTCCACTGGTCCAAAGCCTCATGAGTTCAGGTGGTGTATCCAAGTTGGCCAGTTGGATCTTCCCCTTACGACAGCAAAACCCAGGGGTCTCATGCTTGAACTTCTTTGCACCACAAAACATGCAGTCATCAACAGGCTTTAACATGTGTGTTTTAGTTGGGATTTTCTTGTACACCTCATCGTATGGATCAGGGACGCTTGAAACTAAATTAGAGTCATCGTCGACCTCATTCATTTCGACATCATCATCATCGGTTTCCTCTTCTGAAATGGTAGTTAAAAACATGACTCGACAATCCATGCACAATATGTACACACGGCGACGGAAAACATGAGAAAATTACCTTGTCCAGCAAACATGTATCCTTCCTCATCTTGTACGTCCTCCTCCAATACGACGTCGTCGTCCTCACCTATCATATAATTACTTATGAACACATGTTTAAAATATTTCATTGAAGGAATATATGAGAAAGAAACTTACCATCATCATTTGGTAGCGAGGATGTTTGATGTATTTGAGCAGTCTCGAGTGTTGGCGACATACTTTCTGTGAATGCAACATGAAAGTTTGATCATACAACTGTTAATGACTTAAATTAGAGCAGTATAAGATTGAAGATATGAACATTATACCATTGTTAATGATGACTGATTTTCTTGGTCGTTCAGAATCACTGACGCCTTCAATGGTCGTCGATGGGTCTTCATTAGCTGATGTAGTCATATGCTTCCTACTATTTTCATAGAATGCTTCGTTTCGGTGACCTAGCAGTGCATACCTTTCTCCAGGCGTTACATGTTTTCTTCTTAATCTATTACTAAGATCAATATCAGGGGTCTCCACTTCTGACATTTGCTCCGCAACAGATTGGATATAAATAGGGGTTCCACCAAAATCAGGAATAGACCAATCACATGTGGGTATGGAGCTCTGAGAAGCAGATCCATCCACATTTGTATGAACAACCTCAGGGGTCCAACATGGGTTCTCCATGGCTATGGATTCTTTGTCCAGATTGTTGCGATGTAACACGCGAAGAGCCTTCTTTGAAATCTTTTGCTTAGGAGTCATATCAGCATAACGGAGCCTATCTCTTGCACGCTTACTTTCAATTTTCTCTAATAAAATTACATGAAATTTATACGAAGTAAGAGCCCATGTTGGTGTAGAGAAATGATCAAAAAATAATTTCCATGCTATTATATTGTTAAATGTACCATCCTTACCTGGTAGTGATTTCATTTGTTGATAGGCTCCACGACTTTTTTCTAGTAGTTCATTTTTCTTTTCGGTGCTCATCTGTGAATATTGTTTCCTTTTCCACTGCCGCTGCTGCTCTGCGCGATCTATGGGTTCACGTTGGATGAGGGATGGCGTGGGTGCATCAGTAGTGCAATTGTTCATGTCCACCACATCTACACAACACAAACGAATGGCATTAATAGCTATCTAGAGTATGATTATTTAACACGTTACTTTATGTTCTACATGAATAAACAAATCCACACAATTAGGTAAAGTATTATTAATTATATACGACATTGCAATCATACCGGTTGGGATGATTTCTTGCTCTTGAAATGGAATATGAACTGACTGCCTCTGGTAGTTGTCATTCCTACTTAGCCAATCGCTATCTTCGGTAAGAACCTCATTCTCCTTGTTCACTGACGATGAGTTTCGTTTTTGACGGGCTTCACGTTGTCTTCGTCGGTAGTCTTCTTTTCTCATGCTATCCATCTGCGCATATCGTTCCCTATCTCGTTGCCTTCGCCGCTCCTTCGGATCTATGGGCTGTTTTTGAACAATATCTGTATAAAAAAAATCACATATATGTAGCTAAATTAGCTATAAATTATTAACATGGTTCCATTCAATTTTTTAGGAATTCTTACCGGTTATGAGGCTTTCTTGCAATTGAGAGGTCATATGAAGTGATTGGTATGTGTCATTATCAGCAAGCACAACATTTTCCATGTTGCAATCGGTGTCTGTTTGGTAAACATGAAATATCAAGTGGTTTAGTCGCATTAAACATGAATCCAAAGATAAAGTAATATTTTCAAGTGTAATGCTGCTTGTTGGTAATGTCTACCTGTAACAACATTCGTGTTTTCTATTTGGGAAAGCACAAATGGACTATCCCTTGACTCATGTGCATTAATCGATGATTGAGATTTCTTTTGATGATAGGCTTCACGACGCTTCTTAAGTAGCTCATCTTTCTTTTCTTTATCCATCTGCGCATATCGCTCACGAGCACGTTGCCTACTCCTTTCTTTTGCATCTGTAGGTCCCCCTTCATTGTTGATGTCGGTAACATCTATTAACATACACAGTGTAGTCAGCTGTTGAACAAGACATGATGTAATTTTTTAATATAATATGATCGATGTTACTTGTGTTGATGGTGTTAGTCACGTCTTTGAAAGGAGTACGACCGTCAGAACGCGGCGATAAATCCATCTGCAGGTAATTCAATCGTGTGGCATATTAGAATTAATAAATCACAATTTCATTATTCATTATATTAAAAAAAACCATAAAAGAGCACATACATAATATCGTATTTTCAATTCTCACCATATAAGACGGCAAAATATCGTATACCTATCGATTGCTACGCTAACTTAGCTATAATCAGATGTTGTACCAGTTTGTAAAATTTTCTTTGGCTGACTAATAAAAACAGTCGGTACTATTTCCATTATACCAGCGTTGTCCTAAACATTTGGTCTATTTACACTAACTTGCTGCACGTTGGACGTGAAGAGCTAGTCGCTGCTCCTAATTAGAAGCCTACAGGCGAGTGGACGTGAAGAGCAGTACACATTGAGACTACAGGCGTGAGGCGAGTGGCCGGAAAAAAAAAATTAGAAGTCACGAACTACACTATCGAGAGTTCCAGACAACGCTGCTCACCCATCCAATCCCCTCTGCCATGGATGTGCTCGGCGGCCATCTCCCTCCCTCCCTCCCGGCCTCCTCCGATCTGCTTCCCCTACTCCCTCCCGGCCTCCTCCGATCTGCCGTGGGGCCTGCCTCCACCTGGGTCGCCGCCGCGATCTGGAAGCCCGCCGTGGGCCGAGGGAATCGACTCGTACCAGTGCACGCCGGCCCCACATCCGCCCCTTCCCGCGGACAGAGCCCGTGCGGGGCTGCTGCGTCCGCCCAGCTCCTCGTCCCAACGCGCCTCGTGCATCCGCACTGGAGCGTCTCCGTGCCGGCCTTCGCCCCAGCCCCAGCCTCTGCCTCGGCAGCGGCGTTCTGGCTGGCTGGAGTCGTACCACATCGACGACGGGCACGCGGCATGTCCCGATTGCTACAGCCTAATTGGTACGATTTTCCCTTTCTAAACCTGATTTTCTTTTGATTGTAATGTAAACATGGAGAATTCCTCTCTTACCTGAGACAAATCGTTCCGTCGGCGTGCTCAACGGATTCCCTTGATGTAGCTTTTTTGTGGTGTGCTTTCTAAGACTGATTTTCACGAATGTTGTGGTGTGCCTCGCCGTGCTGATTGGCTCGGAGGCGTAGTGATTTGTGGGCTAGGGGATGGTGCGGACAGACTGTTGCGTGAGTGTTAGGAAGATATGACGGGTCCACGAGTGATTTGCGTGATGTTACCATCTATTGGTTTTTTAGAATGCGGGCTAGGGAAATCTTCCACCAGTTTTTAAGGAAGGTGATCTGTAGGAGCCAAATTATTTCCATCTCCTATTTCTGGGTACAACCAGCCAACTGGCATGATGAAGGAGTATAGGCTCGCTATGATTAACTTGTATCAGACATCGTGGGATGCATTGGCTATTTTTTTTCCTACTAAGTTCATTGAAGCAAGATTGCCTTCCTGGTTATCTAGAGGTCAAAGACATCAGCAAATACAGATCACATGGAGTTGGCTGCCTGAACATTAGCAACCATCTATTGCTCTGATTAAATAACAAAAATCTATTGTTTGTTTATTTCTTATGGAAAAAACTCTACCACCATCGAAATTGCACCTGAACATAAATTAAGCAAATCTGATATGGACAGTCATCATGGCCACGGAGACAAACGAAACCAGAACAGCAGGTGAACAAATATGTGCCGTATAAAATACACAGGGTGGGTATAGGACAGAAATGTTTTTTTCTTCAATTTATACTGAACAAATTACTGAAGTTATAATTCATCCATCATTGCAGCTATACTTTTACTTGCATGTACTTGTTAGAAGTACTGATCTGGTCCAAGTGTTGATAGCGTTGTAAAAAATGAATTCTGGTTTGTAATGAAGGAAGTAGTTGTCAATAAGATGGTGCATGAACCATTGCCTGATAGTGGCAAAAGAACTCTTATATTCTTAATAAAAAAATGCCTATGAGCTAGAAACCAGATTTTTTTCTTCTTTTCTTTTCCATGCGTCCCTCATATGGGGCCATGGTAAGAAAAGAACATCTTCAATGATCTTATAATATCTAGATGGTACTGGATTTGCCTCTATGAGACCATTGAGACCATTGAGACCAGATGATAGAAATACTTAAGATTGTGATCCTGATATAAATTGAAAATGTCGCCACATGACTACATATTTTCTGTTTACGACCAAGTTATGGCTCAGCTTAGTTATTTTTCTCTGTACCACCATATTTTGG
The DNA here is from genome assembly GCA_028641055.1 of Alopecurus myosuroides. Lineage (NCBI taxonomy): Eukaryota > Viridiplantae > Streptophyta > Magnoliopsida > Poales > Poaceae > Alopecurus > Alopecurus myosuroides. Next base: position 11,383,049 of record CM054060.1, read on the forward strand.
AATAAGTATGACATCTGAGAAAAAAAGAATATGTGCCAATAATTCATCTGAGAAAAAAATTACATGGAATCATATCCCGATCGAGACCATTTATTGAGAACCCAGCGAGAATACAACAAAAGCGTATTACATATATAATAATGTTTGTAAGAATTGTTGATGTCGTCTTCAATATAACTGCTCCCACAACTTTAAACGAAATAATCTTTCCCTAGGGCCTTGACCAAATCTTTAACAACTTGAGGGATGTTGCCTTCACACTCGTTGTCGGGGTACGCCAGAATATGTACCAACACTTTGTTCCGTAGGGTACCGTCCTGCACATGCATCATTTATAAGCATCTCCATAGCACGAAGAACCCTTATATCCTATTAATAAATATGTTGATTACTCACCGTGGCATCGGGTCTTGTAACTTCTTTTCCATTCCACGATCGCATAAACTTTAAAACCAGAAATCCAGAGACGTTGCTATGGAGATGAAAAAATTGTTGTTACCAAAATTGTAGATAAAACATTGGAAAATACTATATTTCACAGAGAATAATAGAAATGAAGATTGTAACCTATCAAGGTTAATTGGCAATGACTCTGGTTTGATGCGCCGCCATAGGAAAACATCGTCATTCCAGCCAGGAATCGCGGCTTGGAGAGCAATGTTTAGGTGGAATGAAATATCTTTTAGCTTCAACCTATCTTTCTTGAACGGACTTTCTTTCCACATATCCGGTAAAGGAATGGGATCAAGTATAGTAATAGTTTTTTCACCCAAGTCGAAATCAAAGAGAATAAAACGGCCGGTCGTACGATAAGGTAACATAATCTGCATTGACTTCGCTTTAGAATTTATGTATTGATCTAATTACCGAAATAGTTACATAAAAACAGCAACCTTACCGACTTGCATTCTGATACATGGGAGCACATCCCTGGCCAGCAATCAAACATCTTCGCTATGATATAGCGCTGCTGATCGAATGGTAGACGAAGTCTTGGGTCTCTCGTAGAGTCAGTTACTATGTTCTAAAATGGAAGTATTGAATATCAAATATATGGAATAAATGGTAAGTCTCATCCGTGTAAGTTCAATTTAACATAATAATCTTACGCAAAACTGGAGATCCAAATAATGTCGTGGAGTGTCGTTGAACAACTGAAGCTCGTCCGTAGCATTTGCTCGTACGGCCATGTTGAAACAGTGGGTGTCTATACCATGCTTGTCCTGTAGTAAGTCTTGTAGCTGTTTTAAAGTTAGATCGGTTGGATAAGGCTTGGAGCTCTGTACCCAAATTTGTCTATGAGAAACAAGAACCAGAGTTAACCATAAGTAAATTAAGATTGTAAAATGCTCAATCATGGATGAATATGTTGACCAAATTTGACTTACTTTAGTAAATCTTCATTGTCAATGGACATGATATAGTTTCGCAGTTTGGAAACTAACTCATTTTTGTTAATTGGCAACTTAGACAAAGATGTTCTCGGGTATTTGGCTATCTCATCTGATTGTGATACTTCATTAGGAGGCGGATTATTCTTGTCCCACATTATTACATCGCTATTATCTTCGTTATTCTTTTCCACTTCATATTGAGGTGTATCTCTAATCTCGTTGAAAACAGAATCATGAATTATGGTAGGCAATTGCCTTCTGAAGAGTTTGATGCCCTTCTGCAAATTAGATATTCCCAATATTTAGCACGATACCTTAATGCAAATAGCTTAATTTGATATGAATCCGATCAGCTGATTGTGCAAAATACCTGTCTTATAGGATGTGCTAGCTCGAGACCTGTCCATTCTTCCATGAGTTTGAGAACAAATAAGCCACAAGACGACCTGCGGGATTTCATTCTATGTTATATTGGCCATTTGATAAGTATTTGGAATAGTACATAGTGCAATGTAGTAAGCATGGTAAGACGTATCCCATGTATTAAGCTTTCTTCTTACCCATCTGTTTGAAGTGGTTTATCAATGCACTCCACAATTGGCCACTTGGTCACTTCAAGGTTGACCCATTTATCACCAATGTCGAACCCACTCTCCTGAGAAGCAATTTTAAGATGGTTCTCGAGCCCCTTCATCTGTTTAAAGAAAGATAGTATGATAATAAACACACGACCCTAATGAAAGTTCAATATGTTAGTAGTAAATACCCACCGTGATGTGTACGTCGGGACGGCTCATCCGGGAACCAAATGAATCTAGTACTTGTACACAACATTTTTTTGCATCGACATTAGCCACAATCCAGTGGTTTTTACCCACGTGTACTGGGACAAAAAGCTGTGAAAAATTGCAAGTTGAGTGATTTTAGCCACGAAATTAGTCACAATAGATACACGTATCATACGAAATTATGTATGTGGTCTTACGATGTCATGTCTTAGATAGTTTAGCACCCGTCGACAAATGTTGTCATGTTCTTCTGGACTTATTGGAATTTCACCATCCCGCCTTAGGATTGTCGATACGTGTGTTGTATCGAGCCATACCAGCCCACCTGCTCTGTTTTGTAGATGGTCTTGGGAAGGGAGGATATAAATATAGGCATTCATGACCTACAGGTAGTAAAGAAACATATTATGCATTTGTCAATCAGAAAAGTTTGACTGTGACTGGAAATGTGAGCTTACGTCGCCGTCCAACCAACCATCGTCTTGGAATAGACAATCTAAGTCTTCACGCCTTAAGCATGCGTCAATGATCCGAATCAATTTTGTCTTTGCAGGGAAGGAGAAGATATAATTTTTCATTTTTTCATAATTAGCCTGTATATTTAGCATCTCTTCTGCTGCAGTAACATCGTTTGATCCCATCTACAACAAAATAATCAAAATTACAGTAACTTTAGAATGTAATATGTAACCAGGTTAGGGATTTCTTAGGTTATGTCAAACATGCCTATCTACTGGGGGTAAATATCACATTAGAAACTTCAAATGAGCCTTGAAAGTATAGATCTATGAACAACATACTCATATGTGATCCGAATTTGCAAAGCACAAAGACATATATTTTTATTTGCAGCCTGATTTTACAATGTGGTTATTGTCTTCTGGGCTTTCAACTACAGGATCAGGATTATACACCTAATAAGTCACGGAGAGCTGATAACCTCATGTTTTCATGACATACCTGATAAGTTCCGGATAGCTGATGATTGCTCGAGTATAGCCTTTCACGTGGTTGATGAGGAATATGTTGAACAGAGAGGCCGGTGGATCTGTAACTTACGGTGTAGGGTTGTCTGTTGTTTTGTAGGGTGCACGTATGGTGTACTTTAGGATGGTCATTAAATATCCATTTAATGACGGGCCATAGTCAGGGGCTAATATCATGTTGATTGATATTTGACCGAATCAGGATGGCCAATAATGCAGAAGAATGGGACATAAATTAAGAAAGACTCGATAATTAACGCCTGTCTTTAAGAAAGGGGCGCAATTTCTGACTCCTGATCGTTTTTTTCTGGTTATGGAATGTAATCACCGTAATGGACTATCACCTGTAATAATTATTAGGAGGCCCTAAAAATTTGCGGATTGATTACCACACAGTATTATGTCCCATTCATGTGCTGCATTTTGAGTTATATTATATTTTGCACAAGTAGTCATTTTCTATGCATGAACATCAGTTTAATACATGTGTTTGCATCATGCAGTTTAAAAACCATTATATTAGAAGAAGATTAGTGTCCACTATGCAGTCCCACCTCCGTTTCCAACTCAACTGTCACATGTGCGTTCATGTGACTATTTTGAGATATACACTCAAGTTCTAACCGTGTGTTTCTAAGTGCTCGTGTCTGCTTCTGCCAGATCGACTAACAAGTACCAAGTTTTAAATTTGAGTACCATACACATCTTATGAAAGTCAGAAATATGAAGATGACAAATCAATGTTGAATGATTATTTGTGATTGACCAAGTTTTTGAGAACCTTACTTTGATTCTGGTATTGTATTAAAACTTGGGGAGACCTGAATGCCCTATGAACACAGGTGTTTTTCTCTGTTTCCCTATTTTAGTCCTAATAAGAGATTTTCTTGTTAGTGCTTTCCTAGCCCAGATGTTTTAGTATCCAGGTTACATCGTAATTATTTGAAACTTTATTGCAGATCATGGGCTTACATCCTTCAAATGTGAATCTGGTATCTGTATCTTCAGCAACTGAACAAGAATTTCCCCATATGTACCAACAGGTTCAAGTACCACAGTACCCAAACTACTCGAGCAATACTGCATTTCCTCAGTTGCCACATGCCAGTAGCTACTTGGTAATGCCAAACGCAGCATCTCATGAAATTGGCAGCATTTAGTATGGACCACCTCATCAGTACAAGCAGATGTTCCGTGGCAGCCCTGCTGGATATGGTAGCTACGCAAATCAGAATGGCTACCCTGTCAGTAACGGTATCATTGGCAGCGCAGGTACTGTTGAGGATGTCGGTATGAGTAAATACAAGGACAACAGTATCTATGGATCCAAGACCAGAATCAGGTACGGTAAGTATCTAACTCACACCTAAATCTCTATGCCCACTCTGCAATCCATGTCTGTTTCTTTTTAGTATTACCTTATAGTAGTCACACAAGGTCATTCAGAACAAGCGCATACACACACCTTTTGATAGCATTGAAGGACTATTATAGATTTAAACCACAATAAATGTGTTTATGTAGTACATAGAAAAGAAACAATTAACTTATAAATTCACTCGATCTGACACTAACATAGGTAACTTATAATATAGACGTCACTCTATAGCGTGCTGACGACAATACTGTCGTTCATTGCAACCACATTCCTTATGTTGACGGCCTGTCTGACTTGATGCCTTAAAGACCTTCGAGTTGCGACCAATGAGAGCAGGGTTGCACGAAATTCCTCCAGTTGGTAGCTAGGTTGCTGGAAAACAATATGGCTTTCATCAGTCGTGGACAAACCTCCTGCAATGAGTATGATATTAGCTTGTATCATATATACAATATATTGGGAAAGAAATCCATAGTGGCAGCTAGATAGCTTAACTGCAAATAGCTAGATAGTGTCATCTGTTGATAAACACATTACCTTCTGCTTTTTTTGTCTCTAACATAGTGGCAGCTAGAGTCCACATCCCATACTCCGCTGGTTTCCAACGCGTGATATGCTGCCCCACGTGTCGGTCCCAGACACGGATAAAAATAATTTCCCGTCTGTTCGCGTGCAACAAATATGAGTACACATTGAATAGGAAACATTATTTATACCATCAGGCTAAATTATTACCTCGTGTTCATAACTGCGACATCAAGGATTGGAACGTTGTGTCCATACTCAATTTTGTACATGTATCTGGATACATAGACCACCAGACCAATAACATCTAAAAAAAGTAATCATGTCAAATTAGCAGAAATATGACAGTTAATTGTAAAATAATTACAGTGTAAAAAAGGTACTTGGTACCTGCAATCATTTTGTTCTGCAGACCATAAACCGTGTCAAAACTTGTGAAACTCAGTGGTAGCGGAGGGATGAAGGTATACAATCCAGCTACGTGTATTTCAGTATCTTTATGTAACCTGATGATGAAATCCTTAGGTATGGCCATTTTGAAGGGCCATTCCCAATCAGTGGACTCAAATTGTACACGTTTGAACACATAGATTAGTCCGACTTGAAGTTGGTTGTTGAAGTGATCTAGCAATTGTTCTGAACATATTGCCTCCATCTTCATCCCCTTCAGAACACAACAAATTAACGTCTCAGTAGGCTACCAAAGCGAGTGATCGATATTGGAAGTTATTGTATTTACTTGGAGCTTTATTTGTACTCATGTTAGCTAGCAAAATCTCTACTAAATCAAGGGTAGGTTTGCAAGATTGAAACATTTAGCTAATTCAAGTGACCCTAGTAATATTGCAAGTGCCAAGCACGTCTTGATTAGTATAAATTTAGTTTACCATATACAAGCGTATTATATATCCATTTACTTCAGAGTGTAAATGCTCAAAGAACAGTTGCATAATTAGAAAAGGATTAGCTACAGGAATTGGCTAGCTTCACCAAAAATTCCAAAACTGGCAAAGACCAAATTCCACTTAAGAGCACTTGGTATTAGCCGATAATAAACCATCATTTCTTTTCGTACAACATGTATTAGAGCACTTGGTATTAGCCGATAACCACGTAATTAAGAAGATGTCTAGGGTCCATACTTCCATCGGGGGTAAGGGGCAAAAAACAAAAATAATTACCGAGCTTGCCCAGTAGTCAACATGGTGATCTCGCCACTCTGAACAATCAAGATCGAGAAAAAATTGTACTATACCAGGTTGCCGATAAAAAATAGTATACCAGGTGGCTAATGTCCTATCTTCTTTTAAAGGATACTTAGTGTGTATTGCATATCAATATCTGCCATCTGAAACTTGGTGTTCATTCACCCCATCTTGTACAAATAAAGCTCCAAGTAAATACAATAACTTCCATTGGCTAATATTAAAGCATCGAGACAGGGAAATCTAGCAGCATTCTGATGTCCATACAAAGGAGAAGGTAGATCTTAAAAGCATTCTTGACTACCCCTATCGGTGTAAAATTGTTTACCTTGACGTCTGATAGCATAAGGTAGAGGAACCGTCCATCGGGCGTCTGTTTTATGCAAGTGCGCAGAACCTTGGCCGTAATCTCCCAGGGGAAACGAAGGTGGACGTGCTCACAGTTTACCTCGTCGAATGTTGGAGTTCTGTAGACAGATGAAAATAATGTGTTAGAACCTTAAGACGGAAGAAGCTAATGGGTTTGAAACTAATGCAGGTTGGTCATCCATCTTACATGTTCATCGGAGCTATTTCGAAGGCAGGAACCGGTTCCGTCTCTATGCAGTCCCACCTCCGTTTCCAACTCAACTGTCACATGTGCGTTCATGTGACTATTTTGAGATATACACTCAAGTTCTAACCGTGTGTTTCTAAGTGCTCGTGTCTGCTTCTGCCAGATCGACTAACAAGTACCAAGTTTTAAATTTGAGTACCATACACATCTTATGAAAGTCAGAAATATGAAGATGACAAATCAATGTTGGTTGATTATTTGTGATTGACCAAGTTTTTGAGAACCTTACTTTGATTCTGGTATTGTATTAAAACTTGGGGAGACCTGAATGCCCTATGAACACAGGTGTTTTTCTCTGTTTCCCTATTTTAGTCCTAATAAGAGATTTTCTTGTTAGTGCTTTCCTAGCCCAGATGTTTTAGTATCCAGGTTACATCGTAATTATTTGAAACTTTATTGCAGATCATGGGCTTACATCCTTCAAATGTGAATCTGGTATCTGTATCTTCAGCAACTGAACAAGAATTTCCCCATATGTACCAACAGGTTCAAGTACCACAGTACCCAAACTACTCGAGCAATACTGCATTTCCTCAGTTGCCACATGCCAGTAGCTACTTGGTAATGCCAAACGCAGCATCTCATGAAATTGGCAGCATTTAGTATGGACCACCTCATCAGTACAAGCAGATGTTCCGTGGCAGCCCTGCTGGATATGGTAGCTACGCAAATCAGAATGGCTACCCTGTCAGTAACGGTATCATTGGCAGCGCAGGTACTGTTGAGGATGTCGGTATGAGTAAATACAAGGACAACAGTATCTATGGATCCAAGACCAGAATCAGGTACGGTAAATATCTAACTCACACCTAAATCTCTATGCCCACTCTGCAATCCATGTCTGTTTCTTTTTAGTATTACCTTATAGTAGTCACACAAGGTCATTCAGAACAAGCGCATACACACACCTTTTGATAGCATTGAAGGACTATTATAGATTTAAACCACAATAAATGTGTTTATGTAGTACATAGAAAAGAAACAATTAACTTATAAATTCACTCGATCTGACACTAACATAGGTAACTTATAATATAGACGTCACTTTATAGCGTGCTGACGACAATACTGTCGTTCATTGCAACCACATTCCTTATGTTGACGGCCTGTCTGACTTGATGCCTTAAAGACCTTCGAGTTGCGACCAATGAGAGCAGGGTTGCACGAAATTCCTCCAGTTGGTAGCTAGGTTGCTGGAAAACAATATGGCTTTCATCAGTCGTGGACAAACCTCCTGCAATGAGTATGATATTAGCTTGTATCATATATACAAGATATTGGGAAAGAAATCCATAGTGGCAGCTAGATAGCTTAACTGCAAATAGCTAGATAGTGTCATCTGTTGATAAACACATTACCTTCTGCTTTTTTTGTCTCTAACATAGTGGCAGCTAGAGTCCACATCCCATACTCCGCTGGTTTCCAACGCGTGATATGCTGCCCTACGTGTCGGTCCCAGACACGGATAAAAATAATTTCCCGTCTGTTCGCGTGCAACAAATATGAGTACACATTGAATAGGAAACATTATTTATACCATCAGGCTAAATTATTACCTCGTGTTCATAACTGCGACATCAAGGATTGGAACGTTGTGTCCATACTCAATTTTGTACATGTATCTGGATACATAGACCACCAGACCAATAACATCTAAAAAAAGTAATCATGTCAAATTAGCAGAAATATGACAGTTAATTGTAAAATAATTACATTGTAAAAAAGGTACTTGGTACCTGCAATCATTTTGTTCTGCAGACCATAAACCGTGTCAAAACTTGTGAAACTCAGTGGTAGCGGAGGGATGAAGGTATACAATCCACCTACGTGTATTTCAGTATCTTTATGTAACCTGATGATGAAATCCTTAGGTATGGTCATTTTGAAGGGCCATTCCCAATCAGTGGACTCAAATTGTACACGTTTGAACACATAGATTAGTCCGACTTGAAGTTGGTTGTTGAAGTGATCTAGCAATTGTTCTGAACATATTGCCTCCATCTTCATCCCCTTCAGAATACAACAAATTAACGTCTCAGTAGGCTACCAAAGCGAGTGATCGATATTGGAAGTTATTGTATTTACTTGGAGCCTTATTTGTACTCATGTTAGCTAGAAAAATCTCTACTAAATCAAGGGTAGGTTTGCAAGATTGAAACATTTAGCTAATTCAAGTGACCCTAGTAATATTGCAAGTGCCAAGCACGTCTTGATTAGTATAAATTTAGTTTACCATATACAAGCGTATTATATATCCATTTAGTTCAGAGTGTAAATGCTCAAAGAACAGTTGCATAATTAGAAAAGGATTAGCTACAGGAATTGGCTAGCTTCACCAAAAATTCCAAAACTGGCAAAGACCAAATTCCACTTAAGAGCACTTGGTATTAGCCGATAATAAACCATCATTTCTTTTCGTACAACATGTATTAGAGCACTTGGTATTAGCCGATAACCACGTAATTAAGAAGATGTCTAGGGTCCATACTTCCATCGGGGGTAAGGGGCAAAAAACAAAAATAATTACCGAGCTTGCCCAGTAGTCAACATGGTGATCTGGCCACTCTGAACAATCAAGATCGAGAAAAAATTGTACTATACCAGGTTGCTGATAAAAAATAGTATACCAGGTGGCTAATGTCCTATCTTCTTTTAAAGGATACTTAGTGTGTATTGCATATCAATATCTGCCATCTGAAACTTGGTGTTCATTCACCCCATCTTGTACAAATAAAGCTCCAAGTAAATACAATAACTTCCATTGGCTAATATTAAAGCATCGAGACAGGGAAATCTAGCAGCATTCTGATGTCCATACAAAGGAGAAGGTAGATCTTAAAAGCATTCTTGACTACCCCTATCGGTGTAAAATTGTTTACCTTGACGTCTGATAGCATAAGGTAGAGGAACCGTCCATCGGGCGTCTGTTTTATGCAAGTGCGCAGAACCTTGGCCGTAATCTCCCAGGGGAAACGAAGGTGGACGTGCTCACAGTTTACCTCGTCGAATGTTGGAGTTCTGTAGACAGATGAAAATAATGTGTTAGAACCTTAAGACGGAAGAAGCTAATGGGTTTGAAACTAATGCAGGTTGGTCATCCATCTTACATGTTCATCGGAGCTATTTCGAAGGCAGGAACCGGTTCCGTCTCTATCGTCGGTGCCATCACCCTCCTCGAGCTGGGGTATCGAGCAGCCATGCAGGCAGGTGCGATGCTGGGCCGCTTGCTGCACCTTATATACTCTCACTTACGTTGATTTATCGCTCGGCCGCTGATTGCTCTCTTGCCATGCGGGGCTGATTGCCGCTGATTCTCCATAGCCGATAGCTTGCCATGTCTTGCCATGTAATTGATGAGAATTAATTACCATACGATAACTTGCCATGTCTTGCAACGCACGGGCCGAAAAAAATGGCATGGACCGGTGGTTGCCAAATAAAAGGCATGATGTGCTGATTCCTCGCTTGCCATTCGTTGACGTGCATTTATGTCCGTGCATTTACGGCCATGCATTTACGGCCATGCATTTATAACGAGTTTTAATCGGATGCCATCGCTGGGTGTTGAACCATCGCTGGGTGTGACGAAAAGGACGACGTATCCCTTGTTTGTAGAGAAGACGGAACCAATTGGTTCTTTTAAGTAGTAGAGATTGATATATGTGTATCACACACCAGATGTAGCTTGCAACAAATATTATGTATATATGATAATATTTTGCAACAAATATTTAAATTGTTTCTAGGTACGAGGGTGTACTTGTTATAGTGTATCTCACTTAGTGGCAAATGAGGATGTTTCTAACATTTCTATTGCAGCCCGAAATGGTGGTTGATCCACACAGCTAGGTGGTGCACCTTTTGAGTAGGATGCGGCAGGGATTAACCATTTATACAAAACTCTTTTACTTACTATATATAAATTAATTATTCTGCCATATATTACATATTATTTTCTTGCCGGTATATGTTGAATATTTTTTTTAGCCTTTTACCTACTTTGCAATTGCTAGTCCTATGCTAAGATACATCAATGTCAACATGTTTTAAGTACAATAGGATAACAATTGACTAAGGATTTCTTTTAGGGAAGCCAAGAACTCAGATTGTTCATCTAAGAAATATATAATTATAACCGGTTGAATTTAGAAATTTATATTCAAGTACATGTTTTTGCTTTATACCATGATAATTTTTATATATTTATTAAAATATTTGGTGAATTTTGTGAACAACATTAACCATGAAATAATTAGTTTTGAATTGTAACATTTATTGATAACTTATTTGTACCATGAAATATATTATATTTTTATCATATGTAGTGGAATAAAAATATACTCCCTCTGTCCCAAATTAGTTGTCATACATTTGCCAAAATGTGGATGCGTCTAGACATATTTTTGTGTACAGATATATACACAAATTGATGACACCTAATTTGGGACAGAGGTAGTATATGTTACCAAAATGTGTTAGAAGAATATTCTAGGCCACATGTTGACCAACGCAATTCCTCTAGAAAATATTAAATCGATCAAAGCTGGTGGCAGCCGTACGCATCACTGTGCATCCAGCTAGCTACAGTAACACTATCATGCACATCCATGTCTACGTAGTACATACGTCTCAAAATATTCAAGTACCACGTACATGCACGACATATACAGATGGGAGATACTTAGCTATAGTAGTACATGTTTTTCTTTAAGAATTTCTTTTCTTAGTCCATCAAAATTCCCATGAACCAGCTACGATACCTCGGATCCCGAATGAAGAAGCTCGGATGCGAGGTCGGACGACTCCATCGAGGCACTCAAAAGTAGTGGAACCCAAACAAGTGGTGTACGACATCACCAATCGCAAAAAGTGACTATACTCGCCGGGTCGCTTGGTTTTACATCATCAATAATCCGGTGCCTTCAAGAGGGGGTACGACGTGTCTGAAAGGTAGACAAACGACTCGATATATAAATATCTTTAAATCATTCCTTCAACCATCGGCCTGAGACAAGTCTAACTATAACACCTTCTTATTTCTCTGTGTAAACTCGTGAGTTTCTAGATTTCCACCCTGGCTAACAAAACTAACGGATTTTCAACGACATCATCAAAATGTATTATACCCCTTTATTATTTTTCATATACCTCATTAATTATTCTAGAATACCTCAATACAATTTGTATAGAAAAAATATCATCAGAGACCTCGTTTTTTTCAATATACAATTTGTACGTACATAAAAGCAGTATATGTACACATAATATAAAATATGTAGAATCTAATGAATTTTTCAGAAAAATCATTTTGGGGTATCTAGTATTAAATAGTGAAGTATATTAAAAATAATAATGAGGTATAAATGGTTCATTTATGTGGTATATTTGCACGTGAGAGTACTGAACCATTTTCCTGGCATGGATCTATTGGCCATCGCCCCACCGCAGTCCATCTCTGGCTTCCCTCCAATCTAGTTAACTTTATATGGTATCAAGCCTACACAGCAAATCGTCCCTCTCGTTTCACGCTGAAAAAATCAGACACACATTAGATTCTATAAAATTACAACATATATATAATCATATAATCAACTACAAGGGAGTGTAAACCGAAAGATTGTAGATGGGTTAATTAGAACAAATATTTTTTTTTGAATTTGTGGAATTGATAGTAGAACAGTTAATTTGGCAAAGGGGGTACTCGATCCCATAACCCTATAGGTTTTACCGAGATTTCTTGTCGCCACTAATTAAGTTCCGTTAAAGAGGTTATATTCGACATAGTTATAAACGTTAGAGAATATTTAAGAGGCCTAGTTAAGATTTGAAGAATCCAAAAGTCTGACTTATTTTTTTTGCAGAATGAGCACATAAAATATCCAACTTCGCTGAAAACATTGGGATGGACATGGTGGGCTATGCGATACAGGAGGATGAGGTATCTATAGTGGCGGTGTTCCCCCTCTAGCACACATGTGATAAATGTATCAACATACGCACGAATATATTTGCAAATATGCTAGCATGACAAGTTATGGTCAATATATTTTTTTGTTCCATTTTCTATTGTGAAACATGAAACGGGAAAGATTCTCAATTTCTTTGACGAATGTTGCCATATCCTGTCAATGGTATGACTTAATGGACCTGCAATTTTATAGACCTAATACTCTTAAGTTATTGACAAAATGTCTGCAAAGTTATGTGCTTCATACATGTACAAATGCAGTTTTCTTGCAAACTAACTCATAGAAGTGACATATTATGTAAACTTATCTGAATTTTAACCAGATTCCTCATAATTGTAGGTAATTTAGCTCAGAGTGAGACTCCTCATTGATTTGGAGTAGGACGGCCAATGTCCTTCCCCTCCCCGCCTCCCCCCCCCCCCCCGACCCCGCACCCCCAAGTTGCGGAAATGTGTGTAATCTGAAATAATTTCTGTTTGTTATCCTACGCTCTCTAAATAAAGGGAAAACAATAAAAAAGTTGTTATACCTCCATCGTTGCGACGTCAAGGAGCCAGCCGCTTCTTACCTGGAGATCGACACGACATCGTAGACTCGCATGGGTTTTATGGCAAGGCTAGACCCGCTCGACGCCATACACCTTATACTCTGACGACAGTGAAGTTGGTGTACACTAGAGAGGTCCTCGGACAAGATCTAAAAGATGAGAGAACGTGAATCATCGAAATATAGGTTAAACTATCATTAAATCCTCATAAATTAGAGATTTTTTTGATGGCATTCATTGTTATAATTAGATGCATATTTGCATGGTTAGATGAAAAAAAGTATTTCGATAAAAGAAAACAAATAAAATAATTCATGTGAACTATCATTTGATGGTATGTTGGTTAACTGAGCATAATTACATGGTTTGGCCCCAGGCGCGGCCAGGGGGCGCCGCCCTATGGTGTGGCCCCCTATGGCCCCGTACATGCATCTTCGGGACTACGTAGAACCTTCGGGAATTCTAAGACTCCCGGGTTTCGAATTTTCCGATTCCGAGAATATTTCCAGAATAACTTTTCTGAAACTAAAAACAACAGAAAACAGGAACTGGCTCTATGGCATGTTGTCAGTAGGTTAGTCCTGAGAAATCGATAAAAATGACATAAAATATAAGAAAAAGATGTAGCATATGGCATGAAAACAACATGGAACGTCAGAAAGTAAGAATACATTTATGATGTATCAGCACGACAAAATTTGCACACTATATGATCGGTAATAGCTTTCTCATGGCACACAATAGCATGTAATATTTGTATTTCCCCTGTTTGATCCTTGAACTAGAATATACGACAAGACATCTAGATAACATAGATTCTTTGATGTCACCAGATATAAAAATATCATAATACATGATATTACGGTGGACAACTAAATGTTCTATGAATATTATTTGATAAACATCCTAGTCTTTATGGAATTATTACTACTTGATGTCCCGTGAGGAAACCACAATAAAATAGGACTTCAATTTAGTACAACAGGAGCGTATGTAATGAAGATGGTACAACAAATATTATAAGTATCTTAGAATGTACTAAAAATAAGTATTTGAATAACAAATTATTTATTCAACTAGTCTTACTAGTACTCTAGCATAAACAACCTTGTTATTTCTTATTTTTCAACTAGTCTCTCCTAGAAAGTTATCACCTAGAAAAAAAAATATAAAATATAATATAAGCTTGTAACCTATAAAAATACAACTCTATAATAGATATATATCATTGAGTAAATCAAATATAATTTGTAACATAAAAATTAGTTGGAAAGGGTAAAAGAGTTCATTATAAAATAATAGGTGATATATATTTTAAATAAATATTATATCCAAGAACATAAACGAGGAGACTCTAATTTATCATCATGTTTTTTAATACAAATAAAATAGTGTAGAAGGTGAGAGCAAAACCAAGTATGCATCGGTAGCTTGGAAAAAGAGTCCAACCACCACTCTTCCTTGTGGTTTTGCTGACCCCAGCAGTGCTTTAATTAACGAACAGTCGTGAAAATTGGGCCATGGCAAATCGATGCGCTCACTACGTCTTTCTAAAGGGGAAAAACCAGGCAACAAGCTAGGGGTTTGTAAAAAAAAACCCAGGGAATGGACCAAAATAATGCCCGCTCAAAATTTTTGAGAGCTTTTACTCCGCAAAGAATGAGATATGAAATATTATTGCACGTTCGTTAAATACCTATCATTTCATGTGCCTTTATCAGGTTTTATGCATCACCTATCCTTCCATGTGTCTTACTTAACTCTCACACCTATTTGAAGGTCGTGCGAACGCGTCCGAAAATTTTGGGACGTAGTCGAGAGAACGTCGACGAGCGGTTTGACTGCCACGAAAGTCCAACTTTTGGGCAAGTTAAAAACAGCCAGAGTGTGTACAAAATTACAATTCCAAATTTGACAGAGTATGGTACACTGTGGTGGCGCAGGGACGGTGGAGATCCAAAGGGGAGAGAAGGAGGGTGCCGCCAAATCCAAACGAGATAGAGACATGATTAACATTACTCGGACGAGCTTGGGTCATACTTCGGCTTAGTAGCATTATACATGAGTTTTCCTAATTAAATCAAACTTTTTCAGAAAAAAAATTGTGCTAAAATATCAATAAAACGCCCTAGAAAACTCTAAAATAAATGTATTCTATCTTTTTTACCTTGTGGAGTATCGATACAGGTACCAAGATAGAGACTAAAAGTCCGACTTTTCTCTAATGGGTCGAGGGTTTCCACGGAGCGGAGATCCGGAGCATCGGACAAGATAGGTGGTGCCATGGCAATTGTGAACAAGTGTGTTTTGGGTTTTGGATGGACAATATATTCCACTCGGGATTACTTACACGCGTCGATCGGAGCCCGTATGCAATATCTACGGCTCTCCCAAACCTGTATGGATGCATGAAATCTCCAGAACTAAAGGTTGGGCGGCAAGGCGTAGCGAGTACGTCGGTGCCAAAATTTGGGCGGGAAACCTCCGTAGTCGCGATTTGGGCGCCAAAATGCCACAATTCGAGCGGGTTACACTAGAAGATTTAACGCGCCTTAGCCTCACCTAAACCGTGGTGCGATGGACCGCAGAACAGCGGCGATCCCGGGCGCTTCGGAAACATGCGTGGGAACCCCTGCCTGCACATGAGGGTAGCGCACCCGCGTCCCAAAGGAAGCGACCTAAAATGGCAGCGAGTTTACAATCGCAATATGTACATGCACGCATCATGTTTACAATCACACGTGATGGTTCCACATCTCAACCAATGAAATCACCCTAAAGAAGACCAAGCGGATCGCAAATATTGATCGTCCATGGAGCAGACATCCGACGACCCGAAACGCAACTCTCGGCCTCTCCTACCACACCCACAACACGCCAGAAATTCCGCCACACGGAGTTTCAAATTTGGAGTCAATATTCTGCATCGGCCGGCCCTAGCGGGAGGTTTGGGGCCAAGAAAAGAAATTTTGGAGCCCACTCCCCACCTCCAGATCTGCTCCGCCTGTCCCTCTCCCAGATCCGACCAAATCGCACGGAAGGAACTAGCATGTTTGTATATACTAGATGATACCCCGCGCGTTGCAGCGGAACAATAGAAACTAATATGTCGCCGCTTTTCGTCGATGAAAGCAATGTGAAAACTGTGTGTAAAAAAAATGTTGTTCACATAGGCAATTGTTGAGCAATGTTAAGTCTAATGATTGTGGTAAATAATGCAGAAAATTAGAGTAGTCCAAAGCACTCTATATGAATTCATGAATAAGAAAACTGAAACATGATTAATCGTTAAATAATCAATAGAGCTACGCTCCATAAGTATCTGATCCATAGTAACAACACAATGGCTAATAGAAGAAAGCATGGAATATCTTCGGAATGGATAGCACATAATAAAAGTGATGTCGCAATAGAAAATCCAAAATAGGCGTGCTACATGTACCTGATCCGTAGTAACAACACAATGGCTAATGGAGAAATGCAAGAAATTTATCATCTTCAGAATGGATAGCATGTAATAAAACTGACGTCGCAATAGAAAATCTAAAAGGGACGGGGTACTTACCTGACCCGTAGTTACAGCACAATGGCTAATAGAATAATGCATGTAATTTATCGTCTTCGGAATAGATAGCCCGTAATAAAACTGATGGTGCAACAGAAAATCCAAAACGTCCCGGCACTCCGTTATGCAAATAGCAGTGTCTGCTGATTAATTAGCTTCCAATATTTCGTAATGCATGGAGCCAGGTCTGCGCTTAGGGAGAAGGCATTAATAAACACAGAACTTTCGTTGTTGTATGTTAAAAGTTGATGCTTCAAACAAATTGGTAAAAACTAATAAAAGAGAGAACCTGATGCATACATTCTTGATATGGAAGAGCCGAAGAGTAAACATAGTCTTCTCAGGGATAAGTGGTTCAGAAATTAAAAAAATACCCATTAACGATCGCTACACTTTTGGATTCATTTCTGGTGTATAATAGAGGAGAATGTGTACTGAGTAAGAATAATTTGATAGTAATTACTGTCACATGGTTTAAAGAAAGCTTCAGTCACACAAATCAAATTGCACTGCTTGCCCTGCGCATCAGCAATAAACGAAATCCAAATTCGTGTAGACGCATTATTTAAGACCCCAACCATCAGCCATACTGAACCAAAGGCTACCGTAGAAGAAGCCAGATTATAGTCAAAGCCGATATGGAGCGTGTTCATAAGCTGAAAACCAAGACCCCTGTTTAAGAAGCCAGATTATACTAAAATCCGATCTGCAGCTTGCTTTTCGGATCACCCAGCATATCAACAATTAGATAGACCGATCAAATAACAACATATATAGATTCCAAGATCAAGCCTTAGGGTGCAGCTCGTTGATATCTCCCACAAACATGCCGGCACCCTGGTCGTCGACGGTTCGCCGCTGCCATGATATGCTGGTTGAGTAAGCGATACCCCACCAACTATGAAGACTAAACAGACCGATAGGGGATAAAGGTGGTAGGGATACCTGCAGATATGACAAATATCATGGCTAAATCACTGGTTGAGGGAGAGGAATTTGCCTATAATGCCATTGTTGTTCTTCTGTAAGTCGCATGCCATGGAGAGGATTGAGTAGTCAAGCGATCTCAGTACTGGGGATGCCTTTTCCTTAGAGTGTTCTTGATGATGGATGGTAGTGGGAGCGACTAACGGAATCTAAAAAGTGCCTCATGGGTGCTCGACCGCAGAACTACATGGCAGACTACCCGCAAAAAAAAAGAACTACATGGCAGACGTACAGAGAATTCGGTGAGCTGAAATTATGGCAGGTAGACGGAGCGACGGATGGAAGCTAAAGGGAATCTATCTTTACTATTAAATGGGAGTTGGACGTACGTTGGTACGTCTCAACTCCCATCGTCCGCTCGGGTCGCACTATGCCTGACGATCACGCGCATGGGCCAAGGCCCAAACCCCTCTTCCCGCAAAACCCTCCCGTCCTTCCTCGCGTCATAGCACCGCCGCCGCCTAGGGTTCAGTCGCTGCTTCCTATGACCCAGCTGACTCCCCGCACGTCTGGAGCTCGACCCTCCCATCCTCTCTCGAGACATAGCACAACCGCCGCCTATGGTACGAGTACCGTACGACCTCTGCATCCTCTGACCCCCTGCCGCCCACACGCCCGAAATTCTATGTCGCCGCCGTACGGCCACAACGCGTGGAGGCGCGGTACCAGGAGGGTCATGACTCACGAGGCGGAAGGACAGAAAGTTGGGCTGCCGGAGTGAGGACGCGAGCGTCGACAGACATGGCGACGCGACATGAGAGAGAGGTGACAGGAGTATGGTTCGTGCGGCGCTCTTGCTCCTTTCCGCTGCATCGCACGGGTCCGGCGGCGCGACCCCTCCGCCTCACGACTGGCCAGGCCCATCCGAGTCCCGCCCGACGAACGCTAATTAAAGCGTCGCCCCTGGTCTCTTCTTTGTCGATCCCCGCCAGAAGCTCCGGCTTCCTTCGCCATGGATTCCTGGCTCCTGCCACCAGCGCCGTCTTGACACCTTCCCCGGCAAGTCCAGCATCAAGAGCGGGGAGTATTAACTCGCTACTCTCTCTAGGAGGACTTCCGCCTACTGATTGCCATCAGGATGGGAAACGTACGACCAAAGACCGATCTTGCTGTTTATCTATATGGGTATGTAGCACAAGATCATGCCTACCGAGCTCGTTTGGGAGCCTTACCGGAATAAAGTGAGTGTCACTTTTGACTTTTATATAAATTTGCTTTGTTTGAACTCAAGAAACTGTTGATCCTTCTGTTTCCTATTTTTCACAACCATGTTTATCACTTCATTGTTCTTAGTTTTCAGTCTCGAGTATGCTCGTTGCATCATTGGACAAGGATGAAGCAGGTGAATTACACCTTGCGGGAGTGCATCAAGAGCTCGAAGGAGCGCACTGCCGCGCCCTTGTCCTGTACCTTTGAACTCAAGAAACTGACCAAGGATCTATGTCCGCCGAGCTGTTCACGATGCACTGCAGCCCCTGGTCTCTCTGTAAGTTTTGGTGTGACAAAGCACTATATTTTCTCAATTTGAATATACTTTTTCTTTCCTCGGCACGAGTTTATTTCTGTTTATGTCAATGTCTCAAATAAAATAGTTTTTCTTCTTAAACATGTGTGTAATGTTAGTCGTGTGAAAATTCAGACGTTTGGACTTTGGAGCATTCATGACCATGAGAGGAGAACGAGAGTAGGGATGGCCGGTGAGCTAATGAAGTCGGCGCTGATTTCAACGCAAACGTGGTCACCTATGTTATTGAGTCACAAGCTTGATTTGTATCTCTTATATTGTCTTGGTTAATCTGTATCTCTCATATTGGCTTGGTTGATTTTCTATTGCAGGTGAAAATTTTGTTATTGTTTCTGGGACATGAATCTTCCCTTACTATGAAGTATACTATGGCTTTAAAAAGTTTATGTGTTATGATTTCTAGAACTATTGTCTATTATCAATCATCATATTACCAAGTATAGTCTTTTGTGCACCGTTACAATTAATTGATGGTGATGTTTTTCCACTTGATTGTAAGAACTATGCATTAAGAATTTTGCAAAATGTAAATACTAATGGATTCCAAACATTCTGATTTAGACCTATGTTACTTTTGATCTGACTGGAAAAAGGTAATTTTCAGATGCTTTGTGTCAAAGCTCCGAGCATTCATCATATCAACGATTTCGGCAACAAGGCTGGGGAAGACAGGGGAGGAACGCATCAGGCAACAAAATCAGCAGCGGCGATCTCATGCACCCTACTTCTGGGGGAAACTCCACCTACCATGGTGGCTTTCAGCCTGCATGAGAGGTCGTCTACGGCGGCGAGTTTGGCATCGGCCACGCCTACAACAACCTGGCAGTGTCGCTGGACGAGTGGTCCCAGCTCGAGTATGAATGCTTGCTGGTCACCACGGCCTAACTCACCTGGTTTGTGGAGAGTGTGCATGTTTACGCGTTGGGGATCATGGCCTACGGGTGGGAGACCTCGAGTTTTGAAAGACGAGTGGCGAAGGGCTTATCTACTTGTTGCCCAAGTACAACTTCGACAATTCCGTCAAGGATGTCGATCTGGTGGCGCACTTCCTCAAATGTGGTGTACTTCAAGAGGTAAATAATTTTTTATCATCTTTTAAGGAAGATGATGATGCAAATTGTTACTGTAATAGAAATATTTTGCAGCAAATTAAGGAGTTGAATCGGATCTCTTATCTTCCTCCTTGAAGCAGATATACATATTGTTCTGTTAATTAAGCATTTAAAGATATTTTATTTCTTGAGAAGAAATTTAATTTAAAGCTATTTGCAATGAATCTGGTTTTGTTCCTTTAATTTTTTTTATCGTCTTTTAAGAAGATGATGATGCAAATTTTTATCGTAAAAGAATTTTTTTGCAGCAAAGGAATTGAATCAGATCTCTTATCTTCCTCCTTGCAGCAGATGCACATATTCTTCTGTTAATTAAGCATTCAAAGATATTTTTATTTCTTGAGAAGCAATTTAAGTTAATGCTATTATGCAAGGAATCTGGATTTATTCCTTCTAGATAAACTGTTTTGACAAGTTCATGGTTTTGCTTTCCTTGTAGGATGACTTGTATCCGTTCGAATGGGGAAGTCCTTCTGATTATAAATAATAATTGCACTGCTATTTATGTTTGTTCGTAAGCCTAGATTTTGTTACAGTTTTGGTAATTAAATGAGTTACACCCGGTGACTGAAATTATATGGAGGAGCAGAATACCACGATTACCATCACTTTTAGGATTAAAGGTAGTCATACAACATGTCCTCCTCTCAAATCACTGGGATATTACTGATCGTCGAATATTAGGAGTAACCAATAGCTGTGCCAGAGTGTCACCCAAACAGATCACGCAAGATTTCATGTTAGTACGTGCATAATATTAGCATGCATGATTACCATTTTGTAAGAACATTGTGTCACTTTGGTCAAGCAAGATCTTGCATTGTTTATAACTTGGCAGGCAACATATGGATTTGGATCTTTTTTTTGTATCTGCATCTGGTTCAGTACTTAAACTATATGAAATATTATGATGTACTGATTTTTTTTCTTTCAGGCATATGTTTACCTTCCCTATAAAATATGTTCGCATCAGATTTATTGTTAGATGGAACCTGAAAGAAGCAAAATCCAATCAGGTCACAATTGTATGTACATACTTGTTGGGAGATGGAAATACAACCAACCAGGAGTGAGTCGGTGAGTAAAGTGTGTGGATTGGCGTCTAGATTTCAGAGTGACTTTGTCTTCTTAGAGTCGTATGAAGCGTCCTTCTACATGTGTGTGATATTTACAAGTACACTTTGAATTAATCAATCACAAGATACATGCATTACTGTATTTTTTTTAATGTTAAATATTATGATTGACGTGTGTGCGGTAGGTAACATCATGAAATATTTTTGGTCTTCATGGCACTTGCACCTTACTAATAAGGATTTTGTAAGCATAGCATGAGATAGATGGGAATGATCAGATGCGGCCATATATATTTTCTATTAGAAATAACATTGAGTCACATCTTGTCTTACACTCATCTCAAAGTCTGATGGTGTTTTTTGATATTTATTTAGAAGTACTATCAACTATATTTTCTTACATAATTTAAACTTTATATCCATTATGATTACATGTTCACCGGAAGAAAAATAGGAGCGACATGGTCATATTTCTCGCAACAAATTCAGAGGCAGTAAATGATCCACGTTTAAAATCACAATGTTATTGAGATAAAAGTTTTCTTAGCAGAAGTTATGTTGTTTCCGTGGCAACGCACGGGCATTCAACTAGTATAAACTAAATAGCAGCCTGGATAGGAAACGTGAGATCTTTGCGGGAATTAAAGGAATTAGTCGGTGCTAAAATAAAATTTGTGGACATCAAAATGATGATGTGGCACTTGATGAGGTGGATAGGCTGCATGTTGAGAGAAATGATTAAAGGAATTAGTCGGTGCTAAAATAAAATTTATGGACATCAAAATGATGATGTGGCACTTGATAAGGTGGATAGGCTGCATGTTGAGAGAAATGGTTAGTGGGGATCACCTATTTAGTTTATATAGATGGCGTGGATAAGGGGGGCGACAGATTTCTTATTTTCTTTAGGCCTCGTTTGGTACGACGGGGTAGGCCGGGAATTGGAGGGATATTCCGCCCAGGGTCAAAACGCGCAAAAATCCCAGGGGTTAACACCCCAAACCGCTTCGTTCCACGCGGTTAACACGCCTCTAGGTCTTGCTCGTGGAATTGAGCGGAAGGAAACGAAGCGAGGCAGCGCCGTCTCCATTTTTCGCCTCCTGACCTCCTCCACCCCTGTCGCTGGGAGCCGCCGCCTCCTCTCCCCGTCTTCGGGCGCCGTTGTCTCCTCCCGTCGCCAGCGCGGACGATGGCCTTCCCGCCGGTACGTCTCCTCTCCCCCTCCCCTCCTCTGTCTCTGTGATTTTTGCACAATGTCGGCACGCATCTCCGGAGCCGCCGGCCGCCTCGGCACGCTCTTCCTCTTCCCGCCGGTGACCGCGCACTAGTGCCACCTACGCTCCATCTACTCTCTCTCTCCCTCTCCCTCTCTGTGTCTCTCTCTCCTTATGACTAGCTCTTTTGCTTGGATCGGTAATGGACTTGTACATGACCGGTTTGCTCGCGCGCGCGTGTGTGTGCGCATGGTTATGTACCGCCGGACCACTGGTTCTCTTGATTATGGACCAGCCAGGTGTCGTGCTATCTTCGGTCCTAACGTCATCGTGGCCAACGACCTAATAGAGTGCGACTAGCGGTCGTTCCATGCCTCTTTAGCCATAATATCGGATATAAAGGATTTATGAACCGCGGGGGCATGAGATGTCCGGTTCAACAGCCGGTCTGGCAAGTAGAGTAAATGTATTGTTTTTGTTTGAGGAAATAGGTTTGCATTGTGAGACGGTGGTGTATAGAGCAATACAGAAGCATTCTTTATTCTAAATGAAAATTTAAATTTTTGAGTATAATTAATAATGAAAACTTGTTAATTGTTTGAACGGTGGAAACTTTTATTTCGAAGCAGTTACTATCAAAGTATTTCTTTCTACATGGATGCAAATATCATCTTCCTCTAATGAAATTTTTTAAAAGTTGTTCAGCGTGAGCAATCGTGAACAAAATTGAAATATCACTAATAAATTAAGGTGATAAATTAATGTACCATACTATCTTGTATATTTAGGGGCCTCAAACTATCCTTGTACAATATTTTAGGACACGAGTCTAGCAATGCGAATATCCTTACATAGGATGTACCAAGAATGTAGTTAATAGGTTAAACAAGTCTTGAGGACTAGATCTTATACTCCTTGCGCAGTTCCTAATTTTCAGGTAGAGAATTTTTTAACATCGAAGGCGAGTTATGTAAAGACATCAACATCCACGAATATGTTAAGTTTCCTAGATGACAGCATGTAAATTTATTGACTAGGAGGTCGCCATTTTTTTGGCCTCTTATGGATTTTATTAAGCTTGATATATTTAATAGCATATTATTCAACTTGATATATTTACTACTGTAGTAAGTAACCTCTACTTGTAATATTTTGCGTATTCTCTCTGATAAGAGCTTTGACCATTAATCTTCAGTCCTAGTGGTCAGTTTTTTTTATTACCGACTTCCATTCTATTCTCTCAAGCGCTACGTCAGGTTTATGTTTAGGAGAAGGTCTATAATTTTTCCTTATTAGATCTTAGGGAACCTGACATTCCCTATAGTAGTATTTATTTATATAGCTGAATTAGCTTTTTTTTTTGTTAAAATACATGTTTTCTACTAGATATTACAATACATCAATTTTTTGTGCAGTTATTATAGTTATCGTTTCATGCCCTTTTTTCCATAAAATAAGAAATTTTATGTTGTCGTTTCACATAGGGACATTACTCGGGTCTTCTTTCACCAAATTATACAAATTTTGAACGATCAAATTACTTAGTAATTTAAGGCACACCACTTACTTTGTTATCATTTTTATATGCAAAGGTATCCAAATATCAAAATACCTCTATATAATATTCCGCGTTTTCTGATGTGGTTTTGTATACAGGTTCGCTCTTGGCATCAATGCCGTTTACTTCCTTTTGCCAGGAAGGGTTTTGGAACCGTTCCTTTGGCGGCAATACTTTCGGTCTTGCGATTCCGGGTAACCGTGTAGGTTTTATGCCAGATCTATTCCTTCTCTCGTACTCCTCAATTTCTTTCTACTGCAACTTAATGTCAGCATGAGTTTTTAGGAGATTTTCCCGAGTTCTGAAAAGATGTTGTTGTTTCCTTGGAGAGCTTGTCTCCTGGCTTCCAGCACTTCAGGAGGTTCATGGAGTCCCACTGGTGTTTGAAGTAAATCACATTCGTCCTGTTATGACATTGGCAGAACAGGGATTTTCTTCGTTTTCTTCTCCGGAGGCTTGAGTCCGCTTCCTCCTCCTACTTCCAGGTTTTAATTGGCGGTATCCACCAATTTTTACTTCCGTACTTTTTACTGGATTTTCTTGGCAGTCTTGTTTCTTTTCTTGGAAGAGAAAGGTTTTTTACCAGGTTCATCTTCGGTCAATTCCTTCATCAGGGTAAGTTGGGCTGGTTTCGCCACCCTCTCTTTCCTTGTCTCGCGGAGGTGTTTGAGGGACTTCCTGGCTTTCGGCATCCGT
This sequence comes from Alopecurus myosuroides, assembly GCA_028641055.1. Lineage (NCBI taxonomy): Eukaryota > Viridiplantae > Streptophyta > Magnoliopsida > Poales > Poaceae > Alopecurus > Alopecurus myosuroides. Next base: position 11,408,190 of record CM054060.1, read on the forward strand.
GTTTTCAGCCGATTTTTCCATAAGCACTTCATGAAATTCCTCTTGAAAAGATTTGACCTTTCTTTCGAAAGCATCTTCATCTTCGTCTTCGGAGATCGTCGTCGTGTCAACGGTTGTCGGATCTTCCAGCTCTGTTGTGGGATTGTTTTCTTCTACCTCTGCCACGGGATTGCTTTCATCCGTGTTTTTGGCGATCTCGGATTGCACCATACCAATAAAGTGCGATCTCATTGCAGGCATCTCCAAAGAGGCGGAAAATTCAGCAGGATATTGGCGATCTGAGCGAAATCCGGCGTCACAGTTTTCTTCAACCGGGTATAGGGCTGGTGGGATAAATCTACTTCCACCATAGAATCCCATTTCCTCTGCAGTTAATCCGATAAAGATGTTTGGAGATCCAAACGGTAAAATGCAGGCACTTACCAGATGATTCCATGCTGGCATGTACGATCCGTTGTCAAGGAAGCGCCCGACGTCGTTGTCGAATTCCAAGCTTCTGACAGTTATGGTACTGCCGATTTCGTTGAGTATCCCCGATCGAAACATAACGGCTGACGTCGATTGCCCCACGGTGAGCGCCAGCTGTCGAGACATTGTAGTAGAGTTCATTGACGGGGGTGCCATGAGACTACTGAATAGAGACGAAGGGGGACGTGGAAGTATGACAACCAGGGACACCAAAGTTTACCCAGGTTCGGTACGTCGCACTAGGCGGCGTTCCTACTCCTGCAATCTCACTATATCAGAGCTGAAGACTGAAATATACAAAGTACAATGTGAGTCGGTTTTAGCTAACTCGACAAAGATCAACTTCTCGGCGAGTTGGCTTCTAGCTATTTGTCCGTATCTTTCTTCTCCCCCCGTCCGGTTTTATATAGATAGCCGGGTTAGGTCTTACAGAAAGGCAACCTAGAAGACTACGGTAAATTTCTAACTTGGAAAGCAGGAATCCGCCTTCTACTCCAAGCTGTACCACGTGAGCCGTGGTCCGGGTCCTTCTAGAATCCGGCTTCTGCGCGTCAGCTTACTGGGCCGCCTAATGGTCCATCACTACAAGAAATATGCTGATACATGACGCTCAATTTTCGTCACTAAATCGTCACCAAATTTCATCCATGACGATCTTATGACGAAAAACAAATCGTTGAAAACCGAGCGTCAGTAATGGTTCACCACGACGATTTTGTAGGAATCGTCATGGATATCCACGACGATACAGGAACGTCATTAATCTATGACGATCCAAAATCGTCGTGAGCAATCCGGTCAGGACAGCTCAGCGCCGACGTGGCCAATCCTACGTGGCAGAATAGTGACGAAATGAAATCGTCGTGGATCAAATTAGGCCCGGTCCATTTTGTTGATCTACGTGGGCCTAGCCCAATAGCTTCGGCATTTGCTGGTCCTTCTCTTAGTTGGGCCTAAGCCTTTTTTTCCTTTTTCTATGATTTTTCTTTTTATTTTCATTTAATCAAGTAATTTGGGCTGTCGCCATTTAGGAGCCCATCTATTTTTGGATCCAGTAGTGTATTTGGTGCTTTTTATTTTGGGCCAGAAAGTGGCCTTTTTTGGTCCATTAACTTCTGTAACGAGTCCATGTAGTTTTCAATCCATTCTTTCATGTATAGCACATACGAACTTGAATACAACCCATACATATATTTATTTTAAGCAAATATTCAGGGATATGAATAACCAGCCAATTACATTGAAATAGCAGCATTTGAATAATCATCATTACATTGACAGTTCAGAATTCAACATTTGAACAGTACATTCAACATCATAGTTCAGCAAGTGCTAGTTGACTAAAATGGCCGAGTTCCAATTTCCCAACAAGATTTACAGAAATAGACTTGCCCATTTTGGCAAACATTACAGAAATAGACTAGTTTCATCTGCACTTCTCCTCGAGCTCCTAAATCCAAAAGACAGATGGCAGTTAAACATTATAGATAAGACAATCACAAAGATAGAAAGCTATGTTTGCTAGTAGCTACTATATGTAGTAAAGTTCAGGAAAATGATTATCAGATGCTCTATATGTACAAAATATTTGCTAGTTGCTATTATATGCGCATAGTAGTATTTTCTAATAGCTACTATATGTACAGAGTATTTGCTGGTTAAACATCACCAAGTGGGATCACAGGCCCAAAGCTGGATAAAAAGCAACTAAGCAGTTGAAACTTGCTAACAGATTGCAATCACTAGTAAAACAGTTTCCCTCGGTCACAACTGGGAGTAGTAGGACTGGTTACTAAGAATATATCTGAATGGGAAGGCACACTAATCATGTACTTAAGTCGACAAACATATAAGTTATGAACTCTACCTTATGGCATGAAAATTCGAGAATGTTCAAACAAGATTCAGTTGCAGGTACAAATTGGAGAGCTAAATCACTACAGCAGTTATCCTAATCAGTGCACCAAAAATACAGTACCAATGCTAGTAGATGATAGTCAGATAGTATTGTAGCTCTTCAAGTAATGGGGTCGAGCTCACCTCAGGGAACCCAATGTGTAGCAGTGTGGCCGACACCAGAGATAGAACCAGCCCAACAAGCCTTTGGAGGATCTTATGGGAACAACACACAACACACCAGACATCAGCGACAAATCCCCTTTGTTGTCCACGTATTTCGCAGCCCCAGTCCATGCAAATAAAAGAAAGATGTTCAGGTATCTTTCTTGAGAAACGAAATAGGCTAGATAAATAATAAAGAGTAGCATCAGGAAGCAGACAAAGCTATCTGGTATCTATCAATAAGTTATCCAGTTAGTTTGAGTAAAATAAATGAGCATTAGACCAAATGATTACTGCACTACATTCAGACGCTAACGAAAAATGCAATGAGAAAAGGATAGATCTGGAGCTTACATCTACTACTTTGCTAAATAGACAAGCATCATGCAGAACATGATAAGTAACACAAATTCTTGAAAAAAGAAAAGACTTGCTCCAGCTAATATTGCTCCAGCTAAGATAAGCTTGTGATAACATGTTTGTATTTGAAGCTGACACATTCAAATTCAGATCTCGTGTTGAGGTAATACGTGGTTGGCTAGGAGAACCTGGTGTATTCACATCAGACTGGTACCTAAGACAAGTCAAAAAATGAAGTACCAAATTATTACAAAAATAAGTAACACTCCAAGGAAAGAAAACAGTTCTTGTTATGATCAAAGGTTTTCAATAGCAAGGTAGGGGAGGTCCACCCGCCCCCGCAGTGAGGCAGTTAGAGGGGAGAAACTTTTTTTTTTCACTTAATTCATTTCAAGGCTTGGAGCCCCCTTCTATATGGGACAGAGGTCCTAACAACTTAAACTGAAGATATAACACAATCTAATCTTATCCAACCATAACTAAATGAACTCATGCAACCAAAATGAAACTAATTCTATCTTTCCTTTCCGTCCATAGAGCACCGATGCTGCTTGCACCTTACCTGCTGGTTGTATGGCCGTATGAGCCATCTTACAATATAATTGTTACGAGTTTAGCTTGTGTGAATTCAGACAGATTCCTAGTTGAGCTACAGCTCTAAAAGCTGGACAAAGAGGGCATCATCTAACAAACAGAATCTGAACAAAAAAATGATATTGAAGAAAGACCGTCCTCAATCAATTGCATTTTTCAAGCATTGACATTGACACAAATAAAATAAGTTTGGATAGATTATCATGCATTAGTTTTAACAATATCGACATCAATTTAGAGACTGCCATCAAGGCTAAAAACCATATCACGGCTAAATGCACATCCATAGAATAATGACACTAACAGAGTAGTTCAGATAACCTACAAACATACAACAAATAAAAAAACTGACTGGGTATTAAGAACTGTGGTACATGGGCTTGCAGAAGGCCTTGCATTGACATCACCACTACTCAGACAAAGAAGAACATGCTTTATGACAGCAGTTAAGCATGTGTACCAGCTAAGACGGAAACATGCAACTCCTACAAATGCCAAAAGAAAACTGGCATGGAAGATATGACTCCGGAAGTACTAGGTACACACCCAGGAATTACACATAAATACAACTTGCTATTGCTATTGAACGATAGAGGGTCTACTCAAGCAGCAATAGGACAAGTCACTTATCACAACCAGTAAGCAAATGCTAAATAACAAATGGCAGTTGAGGGCAAATTCGTTACACAAGAAACAGGTTCTTCATACAAGAAGAAAACCAACGTAGCTAGTAATGGATTTCAACAGGTGAAGTATCACAAGGAACCTATCACACAACAAGAATAGCCAGCTAGCACAATTGTATCTCAGTAGAAATATAGAGGATTTGATGAAGGAGACAGGTGGGACGCACCCTTGTTGTGGATATGGCTTCATGTAGATCCGCTACCTTGGCCTGGTCGAGCTGCATGCCGCCCTTGATGACCTCGCATCCACTTCTGGACACGACGGAGACCTTCATGCTCCTCATCTTCCCTCCGCCGCTCGGTGTCTTTTCCTGCTGGAAGCCGCCGTGTGGTCGCCGGCCCGGAAAGGACAGGATCGAGTCGTCGCCTTGCCTCTACAGATCTGGATGGTGCGCGTGCGGGTAGTCAGCTGCCAGGAACCACCCGAGCCCGCGGGTTGGGGAAGATGCGTACCTCGAGGACGGCGATGGTCTGCGATCTGGAGCGGACGGCGGCGTACACGTCCTGTTGGCCCGAGCAGAGCAGCGTCCCCTGGAGCACCTGAGCCCTGCATCGAAGCACCAATCAGTCCTACCAAGGATGGGGATCAAGAATCGTAGGTGGGAAGGGAGACGGAGAGAAAGGGGCACTTGAATGACCTTTGTCACTGCTGCCGCCGCCCGGATCAACGTGTAAGGGAGGAGCAGATCTGGCTCGCGTGGGGTGGGTGGCGATGCGAAGGTAAGTAGATCCGGCGAGGGCGCCGTCGTGGTCGTAGACGGATGCGGGAGCGGGGTGGATCGAAGGGGCGGAGCAGGTGGCCCCGCCGCCGTCGGCCACGGAAGCAGAGGCGGTAAGACTGCGTGGAGGGGGAGCCCGAGGGTCGGCGATGGGACGGGAGAGGGCTCTGCTGGAGTTCAGCGTGGAGACGACGAAGGATGGCGAGCAGTGTGGGGCAGAAAAAGTGGGCGGCGGCGCACGAATAAGGGGAGGGGGAATAATGGAGAGAGATCTTAGGGTTTCCGGAGCTCTGCGCACGAATAAGGGGATTGGGAAGGGGGAAATTTTAACACCGCGCCCTGGTTTCCGAAAACATCCCGCCCATCTTTTCTCACTTAATTATTTTTAACACAAGCACTTCCTCTAGCTAGAGTGGCTGCAGCTGGGACCTTGCTCTCCATGGCCCCACCGTACAGTGACTATTTAGGGTCTTGTGGTAAGATACACCAGTTCAACTGATATGATATATGTCAAAAAGTAGTATGTTTCTCAACAAAATAGCAAAAATAAATAAACACATATAATTTATATTTTCATTGCCAAATATAATTATTTCATATGATTTATTATGATAGCATGACTTCAAGTAACATCTACCATTTAAAAATAAGTAAGTTTGGTGGTCCATCCTACAACATTGTTCCTCTTGTGTTTGGTCCATCGCTCCATACTGGTTAATAACTTGGTGTAAGATATAGCCTATTTTCGGCACAAGTATCATCTTAAAATATGAAACAATACAGTCAAAATGAGTTTCGAAAACGAAAGAAATAACTTTGAAATGTTCCCAAAATCATTTTCCATTTTCGGAGTGCTAAAAGCGGGTTTTTTTGTGAAGCACCTACCAAAAATATGTTACAAAATTGCACAAAATAAAATTATAAAGTTATTATACCACATTTCATGTTCAAATCAAAATTCCTACCTCTGGATAGCTCAAAATACACCTCTTTCGAAAAAGACAAATTCCTGCCGATTTCGCTGAAACCGGGCCAAATTTGAACTACGGGTGCCTCGTAGTTTTCTCTTTATTTTTTGCAAAAATCATTTTTAGGTACCCAAGTACCTATTTCAATAGAGATACACCAAGAGTTTATCAATATTCAACACCTAGGTACGAACGGTCATGTCCCCCGTTTTGACCGTTTTCCGAAACCGGCTTTGAAAATTCCAGAAAATTCAAAAAAACTCGAAACGATGCAAGATCTTCGCGTGGTGTTGTTATATATGTCCTAGTATCCACCAAAAATAATAAACTTGGAATACGACAGTTTGGTTGAAAATGTGTTCACAAAAATGAGCTATCTCGTACGAAGATTCATGGCTTTCGGGCGAAATGACGGATGTTTTGGCCACACTCATGGCATAGTTTGGTTAAATGTCACCATATTCCACACAAACATGCATCTTGGAAGCACGAAAAATGTTCACGAAGAAATTTTTATTTTTCTCTTAATAAAAATACCATTTTTTCATATTCGGAGTGTCAAAAAAGGTTTTTTTTTTGTGAAGCAACTACCAAAAATATGTTAGAGAGATGCACCAAATAAAATTATGAAGTTATTATACCACATTTCATGTTCATAGATACACCAAGATATTATTGTAAATAATTTTACAAATTTTACAAAATTGGTTTCGGTCAATTTGAAGGTGAAATTCAAATTATATAAATGTAAACAGGAATAAAAAAAGTTAATATCTAGCCCAACCCAACTAGCTGTGAGAACCTGCTCCAGCACTAGCTACACAGGCCAAATTTCGGCCCATGCGAAGTGGGAAGCATTCCCCCCAACAGCCCCGAGAAAAAAAAAATCGGCCCATGCGAAGAGGGAAGCAACCCAACTAGTTTCGGTTTTTCCTTAAGTAGGCCAAAGGGTGTAAACGGACAAAAACCGTTAGTTGGCCTAGTGGTTGTGGTGCTTGTATGTGTGCTCGAGGTGCAGGGTTCGAGTCCCTCTACCCACAACATTTTTGGGCGAATATTCATAGGTGAGCTTGAGGCCACGTAGGTTCGATTTTTCCTTAAGTAGACCGAATGGTGTAAATGGACAGCAACCGTGAGTTGGCCTAGTGTTTGTGGTGCTTGTATGTGTGCTCGAGGTGCAGGTTCGAGTCCCTCTACCCGCAACCTTTTTTGGCGAATATTCGTAGGTGGCCACGTAGCTTCGATTTGTCCTTAAGTTGGCCGAATGGTGTGAATGGACAGCAATCGTGAGTTGGCCTAGTGGTTGTCCTGCTCGTATGTGTGCTCGAGGTGCAGGGTTCGAGTCCCTCTACCCGCACAACATTATTTGCGCAAACAAACAAAAAACTCCAGGCCACGTCAGGTGCAAACGTAGGTGAGCTAGGACACCTCACATGTAATGTGATGTACTGTAGTTTGTGGGGCTGGCCCCACATGTCATTGGTAGGCAAGTGAAGCTATGATTGACACATAAGCAAGGAAATGACAACTGAACATTACACGTTGGCAAAAATTGATGAGGTGGTCATCCAGATCAAATAAATGTGTATACGTTGCAGCGTCATGACGATTTATATTCGTCGTAATCTGTTAAAAAATAAAGCTTCGGATCACATGCACCGTTTATGACGATCTCATCTTATATGGGTACGACGTTTTGAACTCAAATCGTCGTTATTTTACAGGGTTTTTATCCCCTCAAACAACTTACGACGATCTTGTTTGAAATCGTCACAACTCTATGACGATTTCGTTCACCGTCGTTACAAGAACGTCATGTATCAACACATTTCTTGTAGTGCATGATCCATTACCATTCAGGCCACCGTGGTAATCCGGCTCTTTAGGACAATGCCATATATACTCCTAATCGGTATATATCCGAAGGATGGCGTATTTTAGCCAATATGGTGGTCATATTTCACGGACAGGGATATTTCCGGAAAGTGCACTTGTTTGGATGTAATTTCCGACGGCCGTTTTCTTTTCCGCGACATTTCCTGCGCCGCTACCCGTGAAAATCTCCGTAAATCTCACAGACCACCCAGGGTCCCGAAATAAATACGCCTGTTTAGTTGTGCACCCTACTATTACGGGGCAGATAATTACGCGGGGGAAACGAATCCCGCTTTCCAAGCGGGGCCTAAATGGAATAAGTTGGTCGGTTTTGGTGGGAAGGGACGCAGAATTGGTGGAAAATGCCATCCCACTTGAAATTTTAGAAATAGACCCAAGACAGGGAGAGATGGCGTGCTCGGATTTGTGCCAGTTGTAACTAGTTTCTTCTCAAATTGTAGGGCATTCTAAAATGGATGAGTTCAAATTACTAATAGACACCTCGAACTCTCTAGATGTATCTAAATTTCAGCAGTAAACTCCACATAGTTAGGCCAAAGTTATATAGTAGATTAATATACCCTAAAATACCATGAAAACGTGCATGAACAATAAAACTACAATATATTAAGAAAAATAAGTTATCGGTTAGTGCGACAATATTGGGTTTCTTAGAGTGATTATAATAACCATTTCACTGTTTTTCCTCAAAAGTTCCAAAAAAAATAATGCAACGAACATTTGCAACCAAATATATAGTGTAGCAAAAAATATTTCCAATGATGCTAAATGTTACCAAAACAATGGTTATCTCTATAATAACTTTGATTAATAATGAATGTGTAGAAAAAAGATAACAAAAAAACTAGATAATTATCAGAAGGTAAAAATGTTAAATTTAAATAGTCAAATAGGTACATATTTTTCAAGAATAAAAAACAACTTAGGGCCCGTCAGTTTCTCGAGGTTTTCGATTGATTTTCGGGTTTTACCCGGCCTATTTCTCAAACCCCACGATTGGCTCTCGCCACGTTTGTTTTCGGTGTCTTGGGCCAGTATTATCCCGGAGAAACCAATCATTTCCCTGAGTTTCTTCGACAAGTTGATACGCGAGTTCAACCTCGTCGCCGTTCACTTCCGATCTTCACCCCTTTCGTTATTCTCTCTCCCTATATCTCTTCCGGTAGTCTGATCTCTAGCCGGAACCCTAATTCCGAGTTGTGCGGGAGGTTCAAGCAAGACGACAATGTCGGCTGTGTGGATCCCTCCCCTTCTAGCAGTGGCAACATCAAGATCGACTGCCGGCCCTCGAGTTCTTAGGGCGGCGTCCTAGTCTTCGTCTCTCGTACTGTCTCCATCTCTCGTCTCCTAGTTCACAGGGACACATCTGAGTTTGGAAACCGTAAGAGGAATTATTTTTCTCTCTCTCTCTGTCGTCTACTAGCTGGTAGCTGGTTAGCTTTTGTGCTATAACTTGGATAAGATTCAACATTGAGGCTCCTGATTCCCCTGTATTTATTGTTAGTGAACTTCATATTCTAGAATAAGCATTTGTATTCTTGGTTGACCAATTTGGATATCTTGTTGTGAGTATGGTTGTCCAATTCTATATTTTTTTCGTGAACTTGTCTTATCATTCGATCGTGTGATTATAGAACTTTTTGTTCTGAATGTTCTCGCCAGTGTGCATGCGGACCTGTCTTTTTTTAGAAACCATGAAAAAAATTATTTTTGCATGTTTGCTTGCATCAAGTATCAAATATCCCAATTTGGTCGTCAATGATTGTTGATTGTAGTTTCATCCTCGATAGTCGATACATGTTCTTACGATCGTCATAGTGATGTTACAAACATTTGTTGGTTGCTGATAGAACATGGTCCACTTCTCCGATGCGTTAGTGGTAGTTGAACTATGTAATACATGAACCTTGTTTGCTGATAAAAGTGTCTTTCATTTCTTAGAGTTCCAATGGTAGTCCTTCCTGTTGTGTATTATCGCAGGACGCAATTCTATTACTTCCTTTTATTAAACACAACTTTCATGGCATGTCAATCAGGATGATAACACAATTTTCATGGCATGGCATCTATCATTTAGGGTGTGATGTATTTCTTAAGCACATCCCAATATGGTTTTTTATTTTTCTTCCTTCTGTCTTATTAATTTTTTCTTTGCAAAGCTCTCGCAATATTTTTATGCTTTACCCCTTGATTTTTTAATTTCCGATTATCACTATTTTAACACCCATTTCTAGTTAGTTTAACCTGGTTTTACATCTGCTGGAAAATTTTAAACGCCGTAGTACTAGAATTTCGTTATCATCCTAACTGACATACCATGAAAATTGTACCTTAATATGTGACCCTTCCATGTCAAAAGGATACATGCATACATTATCAGGGACAAGCTGATTCAGTCTAATGGTGTTTAGGAGATCTGGCATTTTAAAATGGCAAACGCATCAAAATTATTTCTCAAATTAAAATCACATTTATTTGCTAGAGCTACAGATGGAGAGTAGAACATTTTTTGCAAATGGCACAAGGCTTACACTAGAAAACGAATAGCATAAGTAGGAGACAACACAGGTAGCAGCACCTGATTCAGCGACCACTGAGCTGGTGGTACTTACTGCCACCATCAGCCATGCATGTACTAGTAGCATCTTTATAGGGATGTATACTGGCTGATGGAAATGCTAGTAGGCATTTATTATGCGCTTAATAATTAGCCGATGTTATGTGTATGTAGTTGTACTGCATCCAAGTGCCAAAATGGATTTCTGTACTTCAACCGCAATAGTAGTTCGCGTGCCTGATGTGTACGGCTCAAGTTTATATACGAGATTATGTTAGGTTGGTTCTCTATCAGTATGCTATCATGGTTGAGATTACACAAAGTTTCGGTTATACTTTATGCTAAGTTGGTTGACCTTTCATTATCAAGTTTGATAGTTTTGGGGTCTACAAAGGTACGGTATGAATTGCAGTTTCTGTATCAGTTGTCGGGTCATGCGTGTTATTTCTTGGACAGTAATGCTGGCAGATTTAGCTCGTTATTCCAAATAAAGAGTCAACTTGTCGATTCGGTCCACACCTTCCTTGGGCTGCAACAGGGGCGGAGACAAGGGGGGGCTAGCAGGGGTCAGACCCCCCCTAATGGCTCGTCCCCCCCAACGTTTTATACCACGTAATACCAGTACACATTGTGAATACACGTCCTAATTAGTGTTTAAGTCTGTAACACATACTAATCCACGGAGATCTGCACATACCGAAACCCAAAAGAACAACAAAACAAAACAGCCCATGACTTGTACTGTCTAGGCAATCGGTAATTGGTCATTTGGTGGCATGTTTTATGCCCTTCCGTCTAACCTCCCTCCACGGTCGATCTAGTACGATGATCGCTGGGATACCTGTCACCTCCCAGCTACTCCTGATCGGGAGCCACTTCTTCATGCTAATTGGTTATATTTTGAATCTGATCTAGCGTCATATTTGAATCAAATAATTGGTAATAGTAGATCTTTTTCTGCCTATAGTTTCGATCTGAATCTAACCTAGTGCATATTTTTTATCAAATTGTTGGCAATAATAGAACCTACATCTACAACTTTGGAAAAATAGGTTTCTTTTGTAACAAAAAATATCAATTTATTTATTTATCAATGAAAAGGTTGCTGATTTTTAAAATATTAGTATAAGACAAAACTGTGATAATATGGTGTTCATTTTTCACATGATATTTGCATACATCGTACTTCACGGACGATCATGTTGTTTCGCCCCCCATGTATAAATCCTGGCTCCGCCCCTGGGCTGCAACTAGTTGGTTAGTGGACGTTTAGCTTGTGGTTTTAAGTTAACTAAACTGTTTGAGAAACACACGACCCACTTCTATACAATTTCAGAATATATTTCTCTCTATTATTTGCTGGCAACTTCTATGGTACCTTTTACTAGTCTAAAAATATGACTAGTATGATTTGATCTGACGGCTAAGATAATTTGGCCCAGCAGGCCCATCGAGCTGAATTCGGTGGAGAAAAAAACTAATGATACCAGTCAATTACACACAAAAAAAAAACAATAGATTTGACGAACAAGACGAGACAATAGCCGGCCGCCGCCACCGCCAACCACTCTCCGCTGTCGACATCACCGCCTCTAGCCCGCAGTGCGCTGCCGCCTCAAGCCCGAGCGCGCCGCCACCTCCAGCCTGCGCGCGCCGCCACCACCCTTCTCTCCGCTCTCCAATCCGCCACCTCCACACCACACGCGTGCTGCCGCCACCCCTCTCCGCTCTCCGATCCACACGAGAGGCGCCAGGATCAGGACGAGCGCCATGCGCGGCATGCCGCCGGTATCGAAGACGAGGAAGCCGTAGTAGGGGAAGAAGCTCCGTGACTGGACGAGGGTTTCGTCGAGGTCCGACATCGCCGTGTGGTCACCGCGCTGCGACACATCGCACTTGTACCGCCGCTGCCACCGTCTCCACATGGGAGGTTGCATCCATCGACCGACAGGCCTTGCACAGCCCGGTGCTACCAACACCTGAGTTGCTCGTCGCATACTCGCATTCCGTCAACCAAGGTAAGCTGGCAAGGGTAGTGAAATTCAGAGTAGACACCACTTCTATCATTCATAATATGTTAGTATATTTGGGACACTGCTCGGTGCAAACTGCACTCTGAATAAGTTTTGAATTTGAGGCATCTGTTGGCACTGTTCGAATGTCTTCAGATTTGTACTAATGCAAAGCCAATGTGTTCAGTGGCAATGAGAACACTTTCATGACCATATGAGGCAAAAATAGAAAAATTGCCTAATGCAAAGCCATGCTATTAAATATGTAATTTATGTCCATGGAGTTATTTCTTCATCTGTAGCAAGAATTTGACCGGTTGTCTGACAGGAAGCTATGCAATGCTGGAGTCATGGCCGTTGAACGTCTTTGATGGGCCAGCATGCTGAGAAGTTCTCGTTTTGATTATCATTATTTATCTCTTCTTACATATTGAATATTCTCTTAAAATGACCATCCCTTGTCCAGTGATGAAATCCTCTTTTCTGAGTTGTACTCGTTGCCCTCTAGAACGTGGTCATCACAGTCTTGTCATTGCCGTTGCAGCCAGGTGTGGGGCTGCATGGCTGCAAAATCACCTCTTCTTCATATGGTTCCTGTTTTTCTTTGAGGCTCTCTAGTTCTCGTGGGTATTTCTTCCAAGTATGTAGGCTTACAATTTGGATAGATGGTGCCTAGTACTAGATGTTGTAGTGTTTTTCGTCAATGGTCTTGGGCTCTTGGCTGTGTATACATTGATTTGTACCATCTCAGAAATTAGATTGGTTTTTAGCTTGTTTCCTGCAGAAGTCCGAGGGCCTTATGTTATTATCATGTTATAACTTATTTTTCTTACAAGATATCGTGTAAAATATTAATTCTTATGAAAAGGTTGAATGGTTTTCCATGTGTTGGACAGAACAATATTAATGCTGAGTTAGGATGTCAATCTCCAGATTTTTTTCACTAGAGGATGTGTGAGAAGTATTCGCTTTGGTGCTGAAATGTAAATTATCTCTATGATTGAATTTCAATTATAACTTGCGGGTGAGAAACACAGTACTAGGGAGACGCTAAACAATTCGCATTTACTGAACTATGCAGGTGCGGATCCGAGAATCCTCCTGGAGATAGATAGGATAATGAGGACAGAGTGCACTGCAATCATCCGAGACATGGTCGAAAACAGCACCAAGATCCATGCCATAAAGAAGCGGCTGACTAATCATAGCACAACCAGCCCTCTCAACTATCAAATCAGCCGTGATGGTGGTGTTAGAGTTCATAGATCATAGTTTTCTTACACTAGTGGAAACAGCGGCATTAGTCCCGGTTCGTAAGCCCCATTTGTCCCGGTTGTGCAACCGGGATGGGCCATCCGGGACAAATACCCCTCCCCCATTGGTCCCGATTGTGCCAGGACCCGGGACAAATGGGGCTGACGACGTGGCTCGCTAGCTGGAACCTGGCCAGGGCTAGTAGTCCCGGTCCTCAACACGACCCGGGATGCATGCCCCTTTCTGCCGCGGAAGGGCTTTCGCCCTTTTCTCTTCCGCGGCAGATTTTTATGATTTGTGTTTTGCGACCCCCAGACCTCCCGGTGGCCTCTTCCCGGACCTCCCGGATCCCATGAGAAGAGAGGTGCCCCGGTGGCACTTCCCCGGACCTCCCGGATCCCACGAGAAGAGAGGAGCCTCGGTGGACCCTCCCCGGAGCTCCCGGATCCCACGAACGAATAAGTAATACATATATAAAGCAGAATAGGGAACACTTATATTACGGAAGCAAAGTATATCGAGCATATTACATGACGGATGGTGTGTATTATAAAATTAAATTCAGTTCCAACCGGGGCTATAGTACTCTCCATTTACGTTTAGGACCTCTGCATCTAAGAAGCCCGCAATTTCCTCCTTAATTGCTCGTATGCGGTCCCTTGGTAGAAGACCGTCCCGAAGCTGTTCGATCTAATATAAAGAAGAGTGGCCAATATATATTAATAAAATTAAGTAACTAAAATAGATGGTAATAAGAAGAATTGACGACTAACGTACATGAAGTTGCTTTAAATTTATGCCCTTGGGACATGTCGTCTGACGAATGAACTCGCAAACGTAGTATCCACACAAGTGATTCCCGTCTCCTTGTTGCAAACACTTTACGAGAACATGGTTTCAATCAAAATAATAATCAACCAGCCATGATAATGGTATCGACGCTAGAATCAAGGAGATGCGCGCGGATCTAGATAGTACTTACTTGCACAACATCAAATGTAAGCTCTGATTTTCATTCACCCCTGGCCTTTTCTATGAACCTCTTCCAAACGCTACCCGAGAAATAAAAAGAATAAAAAGAGTTAGTAACTACTTGATATCCGAAAATGAAACAAAGTAGTCTATATAGTGCCATATATAAATACTAAAATTAATAAATATTGAAATTACCGCTGCATCATTTCCTGCATGTCAGCCCACATCGCTACGGGTTTACGTTTTGGGTCCAGTACCATTACTTTTCCTTTGTCAATTTGGAAGATTAGCAGAATATAGTGGAAGCTGCGCACGCAGAACTCATCAATTATACAGTGAACATCGAGTAAGGAAAACAGAATGTTTACAACAGAGTAACACTAACCCGAAGTTGTAAGGAAATAGTATTTCCCGTCGGTGTTGGTGAAACATTATTGCCCTCAGAATATTATTTTCTGTATCCTTGGCAGATAGCTGAAGAGTCTTTTCATAAACAAAATTTGGATCAATGAACCCAATATCATAGATTCCACCTCTTTTGCATTCGAAAATCTTCATTCTGCAATTATAATATATGAGTGTACTATATATATATGAATATGCAAATGAACGAGGTGAGTTAGAGAAATAAGTACTTACAGACAATAGGCACTAAGGACAGCTTTGTCGAGGGCCTGCTGCTGGTATAACTGAAACAATTCATCAAATTGAATCATAACCAATCCATCTCCATACCCATAGTGCTCGTCCTTAACGCTGAGACATCCAGTCCTGAGAATTCTCAACGGCTTCCATATACCAACTATGCACTCTTCGCATTTTCGTTGGTAGATCCTTTATCTCCTCGGGTTTGACGAGAGGCTTCCCGTACCCGTATTTGTACGCACATTCAGCTTCGGAGAAGTAGTCTACTGTTTGCATATACTCAGCAATGGACAAACCCGTATCAGCTGCCTTGTCTGCGTACAATGTTATAAACTCCGGATCAATTTGCTCGTCAGCAATATTAGTGCTCGGCCCCACCTGGGTATTGGAAATCACTTTGAGCGGGGATTTGGATTGTTTTTTCTGCTCTCCGAGCTGGGCAACTGATTTTCCCCTTTTCCCGCTTGCGCTACTACTCTTCATCGACCGCACCATTTCCTGGTGTGACTTCAGAATAGATGAATTTTGCATATTTTCACATGGTTTTCTATTACATATTGCATCATATAAGGGTATAATTCAATGTTTTATAGTATTTTGGGGTTAAATTACAAAGTCCCCCAACTTTTATGGAATTAACCCTGCCTGTCAGAAACCCCGTTTTCTATATTTTTGACGTTTCAGGGGGGCAAACTTCCGCGAAATCACCTGAAAATCTGCGGGGGTCAATTGCTTTGGAAGGAGAAGACTTGCGGGCGAAGGATCCACGAGAATTGGGCAAGGAGGCCCAAAAGAGGACCCTCCACGCGGCCAGATTCTTTGGCCGCGTGAGAGGTCCCCTTTTGGCCCCTATGGCCCCAATTCCTTCCATCTTCGACTTACCGACTCCATCTTGACCTAAAACCGACTATAAAAAGGGTCCCCCGTACCCTTATGGAGGGGAGCGCCGCCGAAACACCGAAACAGAGACCTGGAGTTCCAGATTGGAGGGGGGAAACCCCGGTGGGGCGCCGCCGGTGTGATCTCCTACCCCTCCAACGTCATCTCCATCGACATCTCCATGAATAGGGAGTAGTCCACCCCAGGGCTATGGGTTTGTGGAAGTAGCACTTGTATCTCTCTCTCTCTATAGGTGCTTCACTAATTAGCTCCGTATGAGCTGCCTCACATGATTACCGGCACCGTTGTAATTCGTATGTGGTGGATCTTTTCTACGAGTTATTGAATCTGAGATTGCAATTGTTTCTCTTGAGTTATTTGAGTAGCTGTATCTTATGTACCTCGTTCTTATTTGCTAGCTTTGATCAATCTAGTTCTTGAGAGCGTGTGTGGGGTGATGGGTGCATTAGTTGGAGTAACGGGGGGTGGCTAGTGCTGTGAAAGTGACAGAAGTTCAGCGATCCACTTAGGTTTTGTTAAACCTTTCTTAGTTACCTCACTAGCGATAAAAAGGAGTACCTTGTTACCGGGGATTTGAAGTGACACTAATCAATCTCCATGACTAGATCTAGCAAGTTCTTACTTCAACTTCATGTCACATTGCCTAAAGCTATACTCTGGTTTTTCCTTAATTATCGAGGTGTTGATT
Source organism: Alopecurus myosuroides (assembly GCA_028641055.1). Taxonomy (NCBI): domain Eukaryota; kingdom Viridiplantae; phylum Streptophyta; class Magnoliopsida; order Poales; family Poaceae; genus Alopecurus; species Alopecurus myosuroides. Next base: position 11,424,973 of record CM054060.1, read on the forward strand.
TATTTGGCATCTTGGTGGAGTATAACAGGGATCAATATGACCGTAGAGATCTCTATGCTAGGACGTGATGCCCATATGAAAGTACTCAATGTTAAACATGTTATTGTAATCTCACATGTAATTCTTTATGTCCACCGTCTACCACTTTATTTGAGAGAATGTAACTGTGAAACCATGACCCCCGGTCCTATTTTAAATATATGAAAACACTCTATTTACTTTGTTGCAATTTACTTTACTTGCACTTTACTTTACTTGCATCTCCAATTCGAATTTACATTATCTCCATCACCACTTGCATCACAAAAATACAAAAAGAATCCATTGCATATTTATTTTCTCATTTGCATTTAGTAGTAGATTTAATTATTGCACATTTACTTTCAGTTTTGCATTGCAATTTAGAAGTCTCACACCTTGTGCTTGACAACCACTTGGTGAGATTAAGGGCACAAAATTCTCTACTTGTTTGCAGGATCCTGGAGGAAGCTTAGAAACAACTGCTGAAATACTGGCTCCCCAAGAGTTCGATATAAACCCTCGAGTCACCCTCGTGGGGAAGAAGGCTTGCCACTAGGTACACACTCTGCACTTGGAGTCTCAACCTAGCCATCAAGCGTTTTTCTGGCGCCGTTGCCGGGGAGCCATAGGTGAAGGAGTTGTCCAACGGAGCTCACAAGAAGTCTTCATCACCAACAAGGTGTGCAAACACCTAATCTTGGGGAGGTTGAACCTACGTGAGTACCGTCCTTTCTATCTCCACCTTCTTTCAAGTAGATTGTTTTGTTTCTTGTCTTGTTTTTTTTTTGTTTTTTTTTTGTTTTGTTTTTGTTCTTGTTTTTGTTTTGTCTTGCATATTTTATTTTAGTTCGCATTTTAGTTTTGCATTTAGTTATCTAGTTTATTTTAGTATTTTGAATTTGCCTAGTTACTTTACTTTTCAGTTTTGCATAAAAAATTAAAAACTACATAAAAACTGTTAAAATGGGTGATAGAACTAAATTAAGTGACTACACAAATACACCCAATGACCAATTCATTGCTAGGCCAATTACTACACCTGAAATACAAGCTGAAAGCTATGAAGTAAGTCCTAGTTTATTGAATTTAATTACTAGAGAGCAATTTAGTGGTAGTGCTATGGAGGATGCACCTATGCATCTTCATGATTTCATGGAAATATGTGATATGCAAAAATTTAAAAATGTGGAAAGTAGTGTTTTAAAACTGAAATTATTTCCTTTTTCACTTAGAGGGAAGGCTAAATAATGGTTACTTTCACTACCTACAGCTAGTATAAAGTCTTGGGATGATTTAAAAGAAGCTTTCATTAAGAAATATTATCCTCCCGTTAAAATTTTGCAAAATAGGAATAATATCCTCTCATTTAGGCAAAATGATAATGAACATGTAGTCATGGCATCGGATAGAATTAAATTAATGATTAGAACATGCCCATCACATGGAGTAAATGAATGGACCATACTACACTCTTTTTATAATGGTCTAAACTACATGTCTATAAATATACTTGATTCTGCTGCTGGAGGTGCCTTTATGAGTAAAACTGTAGGTGAGGCTAAGAGCATATTAGAAAGCATATTGCAAAATTACAGTCAATGGAATACTGAAAGAGCACCCAATCCCACTAAGAAAATAAACTCAATTGAAGAAACCAACGATTTGTCTTCTAAAATGGACATTATTGTTGCTTTTATTAATAAACAAAATATGGAGAATGTGCTTTTGCAGGAGCTAGTTGGTAGTAATTCTGAAAGTGTGGATGTTAATTTTGTTAGGAATTATGGTAGAAATGGTTTTGGTAATGCTTACAATTCTTATTGGTAAACCTCCTTATGTGCCAAATAAATCTTTTGTTCCATATCCTAATGCTAATGAAAATAAGTGGAAGCCTTCTAGTGAAATTTCTGAATCTAATAAATTGCTTATGGAACAAGTTGCTAGTCACAATGCTATGATACATGAGTTAAATAAGTCTATTGCATCCATTAGTAGTGATATTAAAGGATTTCAACTTCAATCTTCGAATTTAGATAAAGCATTGTCAAAATTAGCTGATAATCAAGCAACTCTATTAAGCATGTCAGCAGGAAAGCCACAAGCACAACCTAATGTAGGAATGAATTCTATTACTATTGCTGCTCCTATTATTGAATATATTGATCATATTGCTGAGAATACAAGTGAGCATGTCCCTACTAGCTTAGAAGAAACTTTGAATGAAATAGTGAAGTACCCTGAATATTTACTTCTATATATGTCTTATCTTGCTAGCAAAGATGAAACTAGTCCTCATGAATCAAGCATGCTAGCTAAATTTGAGAGTAAAGTAGAGGAAATTATGATGCTTACTGAAATTAAGGATCCATTGCTTGATTAGAAAAAAGTAGCTTGCAAGAACTTATTGCTACTCTACAAAAATTTGCTAGTGATCCCACTATAAATGTTAATCAACCTTGCTTTGGATCTTATATTGCTAATCATGTCTTGCAAGAAAAAATTGCTAGGTACAAGAATGAGGCCATGATACCTCCTAATCTTGGGGATGCATGGATCCCCAAGGTGCTAGTTTCAATTGGAAAAGAAATTGACCGTGCTATGTTAGATCTAGGTTCTAGTGTATCGGTACTCTCTAAAGAATTATATGAATTGCCAGAACTGGAAAATTTAGAAAAGTGCTCAAGTGAATTTGTCCTTGCTGATAACTCTACTAAACATGCTGTAGGACAAGTAAAAAGATGTTATGATTGAACTGCACATGACTTTCGTACCCGTTGATTTCATTATTATGGATATGGGGGATAAATCCCCTAGTCCTATTATTTTGGGTAGATCTTTACTTCGTACTACAGCTGCAATCATAGACTCCAAGGAACGGAATGTAAAGTTTCAGTTCCCTCACAAAAAAAAGCATGGAGCACTTCCCAAGGAAGAGGGGCACGCTGAAGAACAAGCTTCCTCATGAGCTTTATCCCTCTTGATTATCAAGTAAGTAAAGCCTAACTATATGGCTATAAAGAAAGCGCTTTACGGGAGGCAACCCGGTTTTTTTTGTTTGGATTTTCCTAGTGTCCTCTTGCTGTCTAAAGATATTAGTTTTTTAGTTTTAATTCTAGAGTTTTCAATAAAGAGTCAAGTCAAACCCATTTGGACTTATAAGTTGCTATCCTAGTGCATGAAATTTCTGTTTCAGCACGAGTCTTCTCACCGTATGATTTTACGTTTTTTATTGGTATGTCGGATTGAGCTAATTGTTTAGTATGTCCTGCAACGTTTCATCCTCTGTAAGAACAAAAATTGGCTTAATTTTTTGACGAGTCTAGCTTAGGGAAAAACGTTCGTTTTGCTGCTGCTGCTTTTCTGGATAGATTCTGCCTTCTTTTGTTTTATGCACTCTTTGGGCTTGGGAATCGAATTTCCATGATTTTTTCAAGCAAGAGAGTGAACATACAACATAATGAACCTTATTGTCTATCTACTGGAGCATTTTATTTGGAATTTTGCACAGCAAGCATGTGATTTGTTTGTCCTTGCTAATCTCACCCCACATAAAAAGAATGGGAGAAACATGTTTTGTGAAGTTTTTTTCACAGGGAATAGAGGAGCTGCGCCTCAAGACATCCAAGAATGGTGAAATCCATATGCTTGGGGATGTTATGAACACCCCACTGGAGCTACACTCTTTTGGTTAGCACACGTCTACTTTCTGTTTTTCTAAGAAAAGCATTTATCGTAGAGATTTGGAGCGTCTAGTTTTTGTTTTTATTTTTGTTTTGATAAGACCACCACCATCATTTTATATGAGATTGAGCTACTGGAGTTTGGGGTTGGAATGTATTGGATGCTAGTATTAGGACTTGGAGTAGGGATGCCATGGTTGATTTGAAGAGCTACATATGTTTGCATGATTTATAGGCTTTTTATGTGTAGAAATTTGCAATAATGTTGTCTTGAGCTATCTCTTATTCATATCCTTGATGTTAATTGCTGGTTTATTTAGTTTTTCATGAAATGAGTAGTTCTATGGACATATGCATGCATAGTAGCTGGTCAACTATCTCCCTCTTGCTAGCCCAAAAATTTAAAAATTCCAACAAGTAAAAACTTGTTTCCAACACTCCTTAGCCAAATATTTCCAGTGAGTCCACCATATCTTCCCATTATCTTCATTGCTATTCCGATTATGTTCACCATGTTATTGTGTTATTTATGTTCTAAATTAAGATATTCACTTTATTAATTGTCATGGGTTGAACTTGGGATAGGACTCTCACGAACTTTTCAAGGCACACTTTACTTTTTATGCATCTAATAAACATGACCCAATAATGGGAGCCACAAGTTTTGCGTTTGACAAGTGTGTGCTTGGGAGCTAGCTATAAACGTTTATCACCGGAAAGCTTTCAACATTGCACACAAAAAAATTTACATTTGGTTGATATCATGTACTTTTGTTTTTGGACTCCTGCCATGCCGAAATGAAATAGAGGAATAGTAAGTTTTGATGAGTAAGTATCTATATGACTAGAGAAACGCATTCGGCCGCTAACCCAAACCATGCTTTATCATAGTGGAAATTTAATTACATCTTGAGTGACTCTACAACACATCCTATAATAAAATAAGAAGCTATGCATAATAGTGAATAAAAATAAAAAGGATGATGAGTCTACTCCGTTTGTTCATCTTGTCATTGTAACATGGGATTGTTTCCATGTCATGGGGCAAGAGGTACCTCTTTGCGGTTCTCTATGATGTCATTAATACTTATTATGATTGTACAAATGTTATTAGGAATCTTAAGTTGAGTAATCATGGAGTAGGTTTTCACACTCACGGGGCATGAGGTTTATTTCAACCACCTTGTCATTCTCATTACTTCCATACTCACAATTTTAAGATGCTAGTGATAAAGGGGCAATGAGAGTCCTAGATAAATGGATACCACATTTCAATTAGTAATTTTAGTTGAATAATTTAGAGGCTAAATAAGACTTGATCATGTTTTACCTCTACTCAATTTTCTCCAAAGTGTCCACCATATTTTCTGTTCTCTATTATGCTATTCTTTGACCAATATAGGATTTTATTTTTCATTTTGTGTATGCCTTTGGTCCATAGTGCTTTTATTTCATTATACACTTTGTGAACTTTCATGAAACATCTTTGCTTGCATATTTGATATTTCTTACAACATGAATTTTATATTGCTACTCATTTCTAGTATTAATCATTTGATTATATGTAGCATGAATAATCCGCCTTGATATCCCATGATTGTTTTAATATGCAAAACCCATCTTAGTTTTATCACATTCATACTCGAGGACGAGCATGGGTTAAGCTTGGGGATGTTGATGCATGTAAAATGCATAGATGAATTTTGCATATTTTCACATGGTTTTCTATTACCTATTGCATCATATAAGGGTATAATTCAATGTTTTATAGTATTTTGGGGTTAAATTACAAAGTCCCCCAACTTTTATGGAATTAACCCTGCCTGTCAGAAACCCCGTTTTCTATATTTTTGACGTTTCAGGGGGGCAAACTTCCGCGAAATCAGCTAAAAATCTGCGGGGGTCATTTTTTTGGAAGGAGAAGACTTGCGGGCGAAGCATCCACGATAATTGGGCAAGGCGGCCCAAAAGAGGACCCTCCATGTGGCCATATTCCTTGGCCACGTGAGAGGCCCCCTTTTGGCCCCTGCGGCCCCAATTCCTTCCATCTTCGACTTACCGACCCCGTCTTGACCTAAAAACGACTATAAAAAGGGTCCCCCATACCCTTACGGAGGGGAGCGCCGCTGAAACACCGAAACAGAGACCTGGAGTTCTAGATTGGAGGGGGAAAACTCCGGCGGGGCGCCGCCGGTGTGATCTCCTACCCCTCCAACGTCATCTCCATCGACATCTCCATGAAGAGGGAGTAGTCCACCCCAGGGTTATGGGTTTGTGGAAGTAGCACTTGTATCTCTCTCTATGTGCTTCACTAATTAGATCCGTATGAGCTGTCTCACATGATTACGGGCACCGTTGTAATTCCTATGTGGTGGATCTTTTCTATGAGTTATTGAATCTGAGATTGCAATTATTTCTCTTGCATTATTTGAGTAGATGTATCTTATGTACCCCGTTCTTATTTGCTAGTTTTGATCAATCTAGTTCTTGAGAGCGTGTGTGGGGTGATGGGTGCATTAGTTGGAGTAACGGAGGGTGGCTAGTGCTGTGAAAGTGACAGAAGTTCAGCGATCTACTTAGGTTTTGTTAAACCTTTCTTAGATACCTCACTAGGGATAAAAAGGAGTACCCTGTTACCGGGGATTTGAAGTGACACTAATCAATCTCCATGACTAGATCTAGCAAGTTCTTACTTCAACTTCATGTCACATTGCTTAAAGCTATACTCTGGTTTTTCCTTAATTATCGAGGTGTTATGATTTATTTCGCATCTTGGTGGAGTATAAGAGGGATCAATATGACCGTAGAGATCTCTATGCTAGGACGTGATGCCCATATGAAACTACTCAATGTTAAACATGTTATTTTAATCTCACATGTAATTCTTTTATGTCCACCGTCTACCACTTTATTTGAGAGAATGCAAGTGTGAAACCATGAACCCCGGTCCTATTTTAAATATAAGAAAACACTCTAATTATTTTGCTGCAATTTACTTTACTTGCACTTTAATTTACTTGCATCTCCAATTCGAATTTACATTATCTCCATCACCACTTGCATCACAAAAATACAAAAACAATACATTGCATATTTATTTTGTCATTTGCATTTTGTAGTAGATTTAATTATTGCACATTTACTTTCAGTTTTGCATCGCAATTTAGAAGTCTCACAACTTGTGCTTGACAACCACTTGGTGCGGTTGAGGACACAAAATTCTCTACTTGTTTGCAGGATCCTGGAGGAAGCTTGGAAGACAACTGCTGAAATACTGGCTCCCGAAGAGTTCGATATAAACCCTCGAGTCACCCTCCCGGGGAAGAAGTCTTGCCACTATCTACACACTCTGCACTTGGAGTCTCCACCTAGCCATCACCCGATAGCTGCGTGGATGCAACGCTGCTTTTGCGATGAGAATGTGCGGCGTTGGTAGCCTCGACTTCACCTTCTAGCATGTGTGATGCGCCGGTAGACACTATCTGCTGGCTAAGTGTGTTAATTTGGTCCTGCTGCTTCTTCGCTACATCCTGCGTCAGCTTCATCTGTTCTTCAAGTTGACGCCTCCAGTTTGCCCGATTCTCTGCTTCAGCTGCCTCCGTGTCCTGTTTACGTTGACGGCTTCTATCGGGGTATCTCTTTTTGGTGTCGTCGAACCCAGTATTCCATGGAGGATTGCCTTTTACGGCTCGTTTACGCCCTACGTGTTCCTTATTCCCGAGGGCGCGTGCGAGCTCGTCGTTCTCTCTATCTGGCACGAAATTCCCCTATTTAACGTCCTATATTGCGGTTATCAGACTCTCTATGGGTAGAGGACTCTCTTTACGCCTTAGGTTATAGATTGCATTTACTTCGGCGTCCAACGTGCCCCCATGCCCGTAGAACCATGACCTTGTCCGCTCGACCCACAAGAACGGCTCGGGAGTGATCCCCAGCTTAAGCAGGTCGTTCTCCCATTTATCCCACTTGGGACTGGAACCCTTGTAGCCACCTTGCCTCATAACATAGTGATATATCTTTTTGGCGACGTTTTTCTCATTTGTTTTTGTCCTTTCCAGTTCATTTTCTGACAGCTTGTACTTCACGAAATCTGCCCATATGGGTTTTATTTTCTCATACCCATGAGTGAAATCTGGAGTCTTGTTCTTCTTAACATAGTCAAGGTTCAATATTTTCTTCCAGTTTTTGAATTTTTCGGCCATCTTTTTCAGGGTCCATGCCTTGACCTTTTCCCGTATCTCTTTTTTCATTTTAGTAACATCGTCCTCATTCACAACCGCTTCATTCTCGTCCATCACAGCTTGTACTTCACGAAATCTGCCCATATGGGTTTTATTTTCTCATACCCATGAGTGAAATCTGGAGTCTTGTTCTTCTTAACATAGTCAAGGTTCAATATTTTCTTCCAGTTTTTGAATTTTTCGGCCATCTTTTTCAGGGTCCATGCCTTGACCTTTTCCCGTATCTCTTTTTTCATTTTAGTAACATCGTCCTCATTCACAACCGCTTCATTCTCGTCCATCTCTGGCAAGGGTAAGTTGAAATTAGACAAGATCTTCGGGAAAAGATGTTCTTTGGCTATTTTGCTGACATATCAAATTCCGTGTTTTCGCGGATCTTTTGGCTGATTCCACTCATGAACAGTGATTGGGATGTGATCCCTAACTAGCACTCTGCATTGCTTCACAAATTTTTGGGCAACATCAGCGGGAAGCTCGGGTGCGCCGTCTGCTGTGATCGTGTCGATCCTATATCTTTCTGTATCTTTCAACTTCTTTGTTGCGCCTCGTTTAGTCTTTTTTCCGCTTGATATGCTTGAACCGGATGGCTAAAAATATAAAGACTGTTAATACATGTATATAGACAACGGATACTTCATTAATTAACATATCTATATATGCACCTCGGAGCCGGTCTTTTAATTTGTACGGCTCCACCGGAGCCGTCGGCTGCTCCCATATCGGAGCCGTCGGCTTCTCCCTCACCGGAGTCGTCTCCCTGGGTGAGCTCCGGATCTCTCTCACCGGAGTTGTTCATCCACTGGCTCACATCGGTCTCTACGTTGGGCCCGCGGATGAAACCCTCGAGCAAGTTTTCGGCATCTTCGTCTCTTGGCTCCATACTATACAAAAAGAGTAATTATATGTTTCAGATCCATTTCATCAAAATTGCTTATAGATAATACACAAAAAGAGCAATATATTCATGAAATATTTAAACGTATGATAATACGCATCCATAGATAAGGAACCCTCATAGGGTAGTCATAGCTCACCTGGTTAAATTTTCTAACATTCCTAACATTCTTAAATTTCTAACACTAATTTAATTAAATTTTCTAACATTTTTTAAATTTCCTAACATTTCTAACATTTCCTATGTCAATTCTAACAAATCTTAAATTCCTAAGTCTAATCTAAAATTTCTAACATTCATAACTAATGATTGTAATATTTCTAACACTAATAAATAACTAAAAACGAAAAAAAGCCCCCTGGTTAGGGCGAGATGGAGGCAGGCCTTACCTCCTCTAGGGCGGCGGCCGGCGCGGGGCAGTGGCGGTGGGGGCAGTGGAGGCCCGACGGGATCGAGGGGCGGCGCTCGCGGGCTGGCGGAGGCGCGACGGGATCGAGGGGCGGCGCTCGCGGGCTGGCGGCACGACGACGGGATCGAAGGTGGCTCGCGGGCTGGCGGCGACGCGACGGGATCGAGGGCGGCGCTCGCGGGCAGCGGGACGGAGCGCGGGGCAGCGGCGGCGCGGCGGCGGAGGAGTGCGGCGACGGGGTAGGGCGCGGCGCGAGGGGGCAGTGGCAACGACGAAAAAATTGGGCAGCCTGGCGGCGTCGATTCGTCCCTGCGCGCGGTTCTGAAATTGGAGAGGGGACGGTGACGTGTATATATTCATGTTCAGCCGTCCCGGGTGGTGGCAGGAACCGGGACGAAAGGCCCCTTTAGTCCCGGTTGGTGGCAGCAACCGGGACGAAAAGACGCTTTAGTCCCGGTTGGTCGCACGGGCCGGGACCAGATGTATTTTTGGGCCGGGCGCGCCAAATGTTTTAGCGCCAAAATTTGAATATTGTTTGAATATGCACATGAATAACTTCTATATACTTTCGAATTTGAAAAAAAATCAACATTAAAATTGCTTGAATTTGCATAATTAAATCAAATCCGTTTTCTGTTTACCTAAATAATTATTCTAACTATTCAAACTATTAACTATTTTACTATTTACATTCAAATCCGTTTTCTGGCTACTGAGTGCATATATATGCATACCAAATGCACGGCATAACGTATGCTGGCGAATTCTATTGTTTTGTATTTGGTCGATGAACTGACTGGTGTATAAGGTGGGCTATATATAGGGTCCTCTGCCTCACAAAGTGTTAGATCCAACGGTTAAGAAACAACCTGATCCAACGGCTCACAACCGCTCGAAAGAAACACAGCGTAACCCTGATCGAACGGCTCACAACAGCTCGAAAGAAACACACCCCTGATCCAACGACTCACAAGCGCTTGAAAGAAACACACGATCCGTATGATTCTATCTGATTGGTCCAAACGAAACCCTAACCATTTCGTCCCGGTTGGGAAAACAGGCCGGGACTAATTAAAGGGACGATCCGTTTCCCAACGAAACCCGAACCATTTCGTCCCGGTTGGTAAAACAGGCCGAGACTAAAGGGATATGTTTTTTCTCACTGTATATATGTATGCATTGCCACACCATTGGCATAAACACATAGAAACTCACCACTCTCTCATGGCTTCTACCGTACCGACTCTAACCTTCATCCAGGCGGAAGCTCTTTCCGCCTCGAACTACCCTTGCCCGCCCGGCTAGAACGTTCCCGCCGGTTGGATGCTGAGCGCCGGAGGAGTGCCGGTCCCTCCTCTTCCTCATGGTGTGGCGCGTCGAGCGGCCATCACGAACCACTACTACCACGAGCTCACGCCGGAGCAGCGGAAGAATCCCAGTTGGAATCCTGACTACCGCCCTACTTGGGACGCCTTCTTCATTAATCGGCGTGAGAGTGCGCTCGCCAGGTATGAGGAGAACGTCCCGCCTCTTTCGAAATTCAACGAGGCCGGTCGTGGGCTGTGGTGGGGCGGCGGCAAGACTCTTCAGAGCGTCATGAACTACATCAGGGCTGGCGATAACCCCCGCCTGCGCTACCCTCACGCCCAGTCCTGGAGTCGTGATCCTCCGAGGGAGTCCAGAGCACTGTCCGACGATAGTGACGATGACGGCGGCGACTACGACGACTACGAGTCGGAGTATTATAGGCTTAGGAAGGAGTTTGACTAGCTAGTAGATCGATGCAGTCTGGCCATTATGTACTGCCTTGTTTATTTAGATCTATGCTCTCCGTTTAGATTTAGATCCAATCTTACCATTATGTGTAATGTGTCTTGTTTATCTATCGAAATGCATGTCCCCTCTCCTTAACGTGAGTCGTCTGAATCCAACCAATCAGAAAGAATCATACGGAAAACAGAAAACAGACGCGCTAGCGCGCCGCAGTTTCCCGGAATACAACAAATTATTTTATTAAAAACAGAAAACAGACGAACACTACTCCTCGTCCTGGTCGTCGTCCTCGGTGACCTCCTCGTCGTCGTCGGAGGTGCATGATGGTATGTCCGACATAGGCCCCCACCTCGGATCGTCGGAGGCCCAGACTTCGCCGGCGTGGTCGGCCCGACGGAGCTCTTGCAGCGCCTTCGTCCTCGCCTCCCAAGCGGCATCTAACTCGAGGTGGCGTTCGAGGCGCCACTCCGCCCGCTCAGCCGCGCGGGTCTGCCAAAGCTCCTCGTCGGCGCTCTCCTCCCCCGGATTGTTCCGGTAATACTCGCGGACCACGCGGTCGTTCCTGGCGTCGACTAGGCCCTGAAACGCACGGTGCCTGAGGTGGCTGTGGTCGGAGGCAGTGACAATCTGCGGCGTCGGCGCCCTGGTCTCCGCTTCCCAGAGGGTGCGGCAGTCGTTGAAGTTCATCAGCGACCGCGGGCGGTTGAGGCGCCAGGCCGCCGCGTCCCAAGCGCGGGCGGCTTCCGCCGCCGTCGCAAAGGAGCCGAGGGGAATGCGGTCGTCCCCGCAGCGGATATGCGCGGTGAACATTCCGTTCTGCCGTGCTCGGACGCCGCGGAAACCGGTGGTGTCGTTCCTCCTCGAAGGCATGGTGGTGGCACGACGGTGCGTGGAGAGGAGAAGACGCTCGAGGCGCGGCAGTTTATACCGCGCATTCGCGGTCACGCGTCACAACTCCCGCGCCACGCGGCAGGACTCCCGCGCCACGAGGCACAATACACACTAACACCCACCTCTCTCACTTCCCAAAGCCAAAAAAAAGAGGGAACTGGGATGTGAGGCCGCATATTTATGGGAAGGGGCATTGGTCCCGGTTTGGGGAATGAACCGGGACCAATGCCCATGCGCGTGCCACGTGGCTTGTGGCTAGGGATTGGTCCCGGGTCGTGCCACAAACCGGAACCATTGTCTCCCCACGAACCGGGACAGATACCCCAGGTGGTTTCTGCTGCCTCGGGCACACGAACCGGGACCAATGCATAGCATTTGTCCCGGATTTTTGTGCAACCGGTACAGATTCCCCCTGGCCCCCTGGACGAAAGGGGTTGTTTCCACTAGTGTTAGCTTGTAATATGAGGGCATCGGAAATACATTTTTACTATACATTGAGCTTAACTGAAATTCGTCTTTACTATACATTGAGCTTAACTGAAGTCCGCTTATAGTTGTCAGATCAGTTCATCCAATTTTTTTTTTGATAATGGGCTTTATTACTTTAAAAAAAAGTATTACACCCGGCTTCCGCATAACATGATGCACACGGCCGACAGAAAATGAAAATAAAAATGCAAATCGGTAGCAACATGCTGATTACAACCAAGATGAAGAATCAGCTGTCGTCTATGGAGCCGTAATCCGTAAATAAAGCGGCCATCCATGTGGGATAAAAATACCCCTCGCCAGTTTTTCCAGCCGTACACATGCCTCCGTAAAAAGGTCTCGATACTCCGCCCGTTGTAATGTGCACCACGAACGGAGAATACATGTGCAGCGGAAAAGAACCTGCAAACGAGAGAAATTTTTATCATTAAAAATCTTGTCATTTCTACACAGCCAGAGCGACCATATAACGGCTAGCGATCCTACCCTAAACATAGTATTAAACCTATTATCGATTCCATTCAACCAGTTGCCAAAACTATTTGCAATGGATGTTAGAGGATATAAGTTCGAAACCATTTGGATAGCTGACCATATAGACCGCGCAAAAACGCACTCGAAGAATAAGTGGTTTATCGTTTCATCCATAGGACACGAAACACACTTTGTACTTCCATGCCAATTACGCTTGACAAGATTATCTTTTGTTAATATGACACCCTTGCGAAGGTACCATGCAAAGATTTTCATCTTAAGAGGTATCCTCATGCGCCATATTTTCTTATTATTATCGACCGGCACTCCTGAATGTACCATCGCCCTATACAAGGAATCCACTGAGAACATACATTTCTTAGTTAAATTCCATCAAAATTCATCGGTGCCTTGTGATAATTGGATCAAAGCCAATCTATCTAACAGAGCATTCCAAGATTGTAATCTTGGTCCGAGAACATCTCGCCTGAACGTCACATTAGGTGGGAACGTTTGCATGACTGTAGCTAACGTATCGCCTTTGTGACGAACAATATTGTATAGGGCCGGATACTTTTCCCGGAGGGTGGCATTTCCTAGCCATTGATCCTCCCAAAACCGTATCTGAGATCCATCCTTGATATTAAATACCCCATAGCGAAAGAAATGATTCTTTGTCGCCATTAGGCCAGCCCAAAAGTGAGAATCACCTGGTTTCCAAACAACCTGTGATAACGCTTTTGTGCCGATGTATTTTCTTCTTAGGAGGGTTTGTCAAACACCATTTTCTGTAAGTAGCTTAAATAGCCATTTACCTAGAAGAGCTGAGTTTTTTACCTTAAGGTCATGAATCCCTAGCCCTCCCATATCAGTTCATCCAATTAGTTGGATGAGCCTGGTTAAGGACTTTTTTTGGTTGCATCTTTTGCATTCGTAGTGCAGGTAATTGTCTTACTTCTTCAGGCTGCAATGTTCTACATGTCCTTCAGCCAGTGAATGCGTAACTGTAGATAGCTTGTTTTGCTTTGTCTGTCCTACAATGTTGTTTTCATGTAAAAGTTCCTCTTAGCCAAATTTTCTTGCCAGAGGAGCACAAGAATTTCCGATTCTAGTAGAATGAGGGTTGTTAATGTTTTGGAAGTACATACTGGGCAAACAAATTACTACGGATTTTGGTTCCTGCACCTGTACATGGTATGGTTGCTAGAATAGATTTTGGTTGTCCTACTTCTATGTTGTAGCATGGGTAGAGTGATCGCCGGCTGTAGCGTGCATCACGTGATCGAGTCTGTAGTCTTAGGACCTGTACAAGTATGAACTGCGCTGACCGAAGAATCTACGAAGAAAAGTAGTTTATTTGGGGATTTCAGAGTTCGGAAACAAGATCAAACCGCAGGTAACCACTATTTGTTTTTGGGCTGGGGCTATCTACAATATTGGGCCGGGGCCCATCTGAGGTGCGGTGTAGAGTTTTGACTAGTACAGATTCTACTAGTCCAACTTTAATCACCAGTATGAAACGTTTTTAACCCTTGATTGGCTGTTAATGATTTGGGGTACCACAGAAACCCTAAATTTTCCTTGAGCCTGTCCATCTCGCAGATGAGGACACATGGGAACCAAGCACTTAGCTACTCGCAGACGAGGACACACGGGAACCAAGCACACGGGGCCTCAACAATAGACGACTTCCACATATCTAGATATGGATGTATTTATATTCTTCCACATATCTATATATGGATGTATCTAGACATTTAGTGTCTAGATACATCCATATCTAGATATGTGGAAGTCATCTATTGTTGAACGGAGGGAGTAGTTTTGTGATGTTGCCTGTTATATCTAAGAGTCGGTATTTTTGTCGGGCATGATGTTCGTCCAGTACTCCCAAGAATGGTGACTGTGAAATGTCGTGTGGACACCAAACATGGTGAGTGACGTGCCTTCCGAACATGACATAGGCGATGTTGATATATACCCAGTGCGCTATCGGCCGGGCACCGGGTTTGTGTGTATGTATACTGGACCATACGCGACCATGGTATATTGGATCTATGCATGGCATGTAAGTAAGTTTATATGCATGGCATGGATGAGGGGAGCGACGGGTTTCTAAATTACTTCGTTTGCTTTTTCTTCCTAGCTTGCTATCTGGCTTGTGGGGCTATCTTGATTTATTTAGACCTCTTCTGGGCGTGCACGTACATGTAGGTCTTATTGCACTAGCTGCACGTGGTACTTGATATTTAGTACACTGGTAGAAAAATGGCCTTCGGTATGCCAGCATCAGTCCCCAAGCGTCGCGCCCCGTGACTAATGAGTCTTTATTCCCGGGTCGGCAGGAGACCCGCGACAGAAGGTCAGACGTCGCGGTTTGGGAAACGCGTTGCCGCGCGTGGAGGGAATTAATTCCGGTTGACCTCGCCGCCCGGGACTATTGGTCCTTTATTCCCCGTTCCCGTGGCCAACCGGGACTAAACATCGGCTTCTCGCCTCCCCGCGGCGGTTTTTATTTCGCGAAGAGGCAGAAGGGCGCCATTTCCACTGCTCGCTCTCTGTTCTTCCTCTCTCGCTCTCTGTTCTTCCTCTGTTCTTCCTCTCGCCATTTCAAGCACACGCACGCAAAATGGCTGAATGGAGGCAGTACGATGGGAAGACACCATGCGGCAAGGATTTGGACGTGCTCTTCACCAACAGTTGCGCGCGGCTGCATGAAGCTCTAGGTCATTTGGCCGATTTGTATTGGGCAGCTCCCGAAGAACACCGGTTCTTTGGGCTCGATCTGGAGTACACGGCGAATCAGAGCGATGTTGCCGTCATCCAGATTGCGTTCAAGGAGTCGGTGTTGGTCTTCCAATGGTCAAGGTACGTAGAAGCTAGCACACGTGCACGTAAATCTTGCATGCATGCATTTCGGGTTTTTTTGTTGCATGTGAAGAATACATATGTGCTGCAACTAATCTAACACATAGCCTATTTTTGTTGTTACAGTAGCTCAAGGCATTGCCCGGACCTTGTTGATTTTCTTGTCTACAATGGGTTTGACTTTTGCAGCGTTGACATCACGCAAGACCGCGTGAAGTTGGCGCGCATCGGTGTTGTGATACCTGAAGATCACTATATTGATCTTCAGAATCTTATCCAGTTCACCGGGCCAAAGACCGGGATGGCTGTCATGGCAAGCTACTTAATCCACCCCTGCTATCACCGGATGAAGACTGATTTCCACCGGGACAATCACTACTATTGGGAGGAGACCCCATTGCGCCGGGAGAACCTCAAGTATGCGGCCATAGATGGATATGTCGCGTACGAGTTGTTCCGCATCTACTCGGCGGGGCCATAGATGATGCATGCGTTCGATATTGCGCATGTAATGGTTATCTAATTAGTAGTATATATATGTAATGGATATCTTTTGTGATCGACTCTATATATATATATATGTTAATTATGAAATGTGACCGACTCTATGTTTGTGTTATGCGTGTGATCGACTCTATGCATGTAATTAATATTGTTTGTATTATTGTTCTTTATTTTTTATATATTTTTTCATTTTAAGAGTTTAAAATGAATTAGTATTATTTTTCTTCATTTTTTGATATATTATTTGTATTTTTAAGATTTTAAAATGAATTAGTTCTATTTTTCTCAATTTTTGGATATATTATTTGTATTTTTAGAAATAATACAAATTAAAAGTTAATGTTTATTTATTTATTCAAAATTATTAATTACATCATTACTTTTGTTTATTAAAAGATTTATTTGCAATTCAAACAATTAAGAAATGTGGCTTCGACTAACATGTTAATAAGATTGATATGATACTACTATCACATACATGCGTGAGAAACACTTGGATTCGGGACGGGATGGAACTCGGAAGTTAAGCGTGCTAGTGCTAGAGTAGTGGGAGGATGGGTGACCGAGCGGGAAGTATGACCATGAGTAAGTAATTTGACTAGGGATAATCTTAGTTAGACAAACTCGTCGAAACCAAATAATTAGAAACCAAATGCCAAAAATACAAATTGTGAAAAAAAGAAGGGAGTGAAAAAAAAGGGAGTGAAAAAAGGTGAGAAAAATAATTAGAAACCAAATGAAATAAAAAAATTACGAAATAAATCTAGTCCCGGTTCATGTGGACAACCGGGACTAAATGTCCTCCGACCCCAGGCTCCGCCACCCGCCCACGTGGACGGGCCTTTAGTACCGGTCCGTAAGTAGCGGGACTATAGGGGTGGGCCTTTAGTCGCGCGTAGCTAGTCCCGGTTGCCTGGACGGGATTAATGGGCCTGGCGAACCGGGACTGTAGGCCTTTTTTCTACCAGTGGTACTTCCTCCGTCCGGAATTAAATGTCACAAAGTTTGATAAAAGTGGATGTATCTAACACTAAATTATGTCTAGATACATCCATTTTTGCCAAATTTTGTGACATTTAATTCCGGACGGAGGGAGTACTAGGCATGGTAAGGTTAAGTAGGCATGTTGTAGACTAGTAGTATTATGTGTATAGCTCAGTGATCGATCGATGAATCTAAAATTGAGCTAGTATACGTGTAGAGGCAATTGAGCTAGCCGATAATGATACAAGCTATTGCACGTGGTACTTGAGAGGAATGAAATTGAGGAGGAGTGAGGGAGACGGATGTGCGATTGAATCGAAGTATGGCGCTCCCCATGCCTCAGGAGGCTCCATCGTCCGGTATTTTTTTTTCTTTTCACCATTTGTATGTTGGTGTTCACAAGCGGAGAGACTAAAAATTATATTCAATTACATTTCGATGTGGATTATGGCCGCTTTCAAGCATCGTACGTCCGTGTTACATCCTCACCGAATTTGTCCTCCAAGATGCTAGATTCCGCTAACTGTTCTTTTATCGTGATTTAACGCCCTCAACATTAGGACTCTAGAAGAGTGGACGAGGTCAAGTCCGAAAGCGGCCGCAAGTCGGTACATTATCGATCAACGGGTAAACCCTAACCCGTTTCCCGGCATGATCTATCCTTTTGACAGACATCAAATTAGGAAGACTGATGAATTTATTTACGTGGTTGTGTTAGGTGTTAGGGTAGAACATATAAACATGAAAAAGTAAAATTTATGGTAAGTTAACACAAGATTACCTCCGGTTGACCCGAAGCGGAAGTTTCTAGCCCTAAGGGCAGAATCTTACTTTGTTGTTATTTTCATGTGTGAAGTGGGTCAATTTGTGAGATGCATGTGGGCTCTTTACACCTCCCACAAAACATGTATGCATATGTTAGGACCCATTGCAGGTTTTTGTGGGATTCTTCTGCTTTGAAAGTCCCGCCGGCGCCCAAACCCTAACATGTTGACCTCCACGGTCTACCCAATAGTATCATGCAAAAACAAAATCTAGCCTCAATTATCATGAGATTCCCTATGGTTTGTCCGAGGAGTTGTTTCCACGTGCCTCGAGTGTTAGTCAGGCCATCTCATAGTAGGCTTCCATGTAACTTTCGTAGATTTGATTGCTGGAAACCACGAGACCATCTCCACTCACGGTGCCAATAGCCCTCCTAATAGCACGTGAAATCAAAAAATGGTATCTATCACACAACATGAAATAAATAGATATAAGATAACTGGAACATGAAATTGCGAATAATAATCACCCCTTAGCATAGAATTACACGCGGCTATGAAATGTCACACGATATGATGGGTAATAGCTTTCTCCTAGCATAAAATAACATCCACTATTTGTATTTCTCTTGCTAGATATGTGAACTAGAATAATCAATCAAGACATCCAGATACCATATAGATACTTGGATGTCACTAGATATAAAAAAACATCATAATACACAAAATCAGGTGGCACAACTAAATTTGTCTATGAGTATCATACTATGAACACCCTAGTATTTATGGATTTATTACTGCGTAATGTCCCATGAGAAAATTAACATAAATAGGACATCAATTTAGCAAAACAAGAACAAATATAATGCAAATTCTGCATCAAATGAAAAGTATGTTAGTATGTACTAAAAACACGTATTTCAATAAAAAATGCGTGATCTAGAAATATTTAGCAATAAAATCTTGCCATTTCTTAGTTGTCATCATTTTCAACATTAAAATTTCTCACATAGATGGATTTCACCTAGAAATATTTATTTATAACATAAGAATGTAATATATAAACGAAATACAACTCTATAATAAATAAGTAAATCAAATAAAATTGGAGGCATAACAATGAGTTGAACCAAGTAAAATAGTTTAGTATAAAATTTTAGATCATATATATTTTAAATAAATTTTATATGCAAAGACGTGGCGGAACTGACCGGCGGGATGGGAAACGAGGCGACGGTGTAGCGACGCCCTCGCCCTCTTGCAAGGAAAAATCTAGCACTTCACCCACAATATTCTGCCACCGGTCGTGGTGATATATACAGTCGGGCGCTTCATATTACTGGCCATCATTGTCTCCTCACCTGCCCACCAAGTTCGCCTGTTCATATACACCGATGATGCCAGCGGATTTGTTTTTCAGGAAGACCGCGGTACTGGTTTCACGGGATCCGTTGCTCCTGGATGGGACAGAGGAGTATAGATCATGATGGGAAACTAGCTACAATCGAGGACACGTGGGTACGACCTAACCATGGCGGCGGAGGACGAACAAGGCAGGAGGCCCTCCCATCAAGTCTCTTCTCTCTACCTACCTCATATCTTTCCGCCAATTCCACCGGGTGATGGAAAATCTCCATGACAAGGATAAAGAGCTGTGACGAGAGCGAATCACCTTACCATAGCCTCCGCCTGTTGGAGATGCGACACCCTGCCGAGCCATTCACAAGGATGCGTGTCGAAGCGGTGGACAGTATTGCACAAATCCACGCGATCATATGATCGCCCAACCCGAACTTTTTTAAAACCTCGATGAGGAACGCCCAATCCACCGTGTGAAACGCCTTGGTGATGTCGATCTTAAGAAGGATGGCCGGTGTCAGCAAGCTGTGAAGCTTTCGGGCCGTGCCGTGAACCACCATGAAGTTATCGTGGATACACCTCCGGCGCACGAAAGCGCTTTGGTGACCATCCACTAACTCAGGGAGGGACGGAGCCAACCTCCTGGCCAGTACCTTAGCGACAACTTTGGCAAAGCTGTGAATGAGACTAATGGGGTGAAAGTCTTTGATTTCTTCCGCACCTAGTTTCTTCGGCAGCAGAGAGACGAGAGCTTGGTTCACCGAGCTAAATCCACGCACGTCTAGCCGTGCCAACGAGTCGAAAGCAGCCATGACGTCGTTCTTTACCACCGCGCCACAGGAGGTAAGGACCCTGTTGGTGAACCCGTCTGGGCCCGGACACTTGTCTTTAGGCATCTCAATGAGTGCCGTCCATACCTCCTCCACCGAGAAATTGGCCTCCAGGTGACGCAAGTCCACAGAAGGAAGGCCGAGGACATCAAGATCTAGGGAGAAAGGACGATCGACGTCGCTCCCAAATAAGTCCACGAAGAAATCATCCACAGCTTCAGCTTTGCTCGCGTGTTCAGTCACTCTCGAACCATCCACCAATAAGTGATCCAAAAAATTCTTTCGGCGGAGATAGCTAGCATGTGCGTGAAAAAAACGGGTGCATGCATCTCCCTCTTGCAGCCACATCTGACGTGACCTCTGACGGGCAATCGTTTGCTCGAGAGAAGCCAAACCCAAGAGCTTCTTCTTCAGAAGCCTCCTAAGTCCACGCTCCCGAGGAGAGAGCTTCCTGGCGTCCATCGTTGTATCCAACCGCAGGAAAACCTCGCTGCCCAGAGGGATCTGCAACTTTAGGCTACCAATGAACTTCGAGTTCCATATGGATAGTTGCTTGGCCGTGGCTCGAAGCTTTAGATCTAGGCGCTTGAAGGGATTAGGCTCATGACCCACCGAGTTCCACGCCTCACGAACCACCTGCTGAAATCCCTCAGCTTTCGTCCAAAAGGACTGGAAGTGGAATCTACTACCCCAATGGAAGTTGGGGGCAAGCCATAAAACTACTGGGCAGTGATCCGATGGCCCTGAGGAGATGGCCGAGAGGAATGCGTCCGGGGAGAGAGCTTCCCAATCCACCGTGGTGACCATCCTATCCAGCCGCTCCAAAGTGGGGTTTGGCCTCTCGTTCGACCAGGTAAAACGCTGCCCATTAAAATATAGGTCCTTGAGCTCTAGGCGATTTAGTGCCCTCTTGAATCAACCCATCATCCCCCGGTGCAGCGGTCCCTGGTTTTTGTCCACCTCATCTGTTATTATGTTAAAGTCGCCCGCGACCGTCCACAGACCCGCGTGAAGATTCCTAATGTCCTGTAACTCCTCCAGGAAGGCCTTCTTCGCGTACACGCCCTGAGAGGGACCATAGACACCCGTGAACCACCAACCTTGATCTCCACCCACCAGGACACGTGCCGTAATGGTATTGGCGGAAATGTGAGGATTGGAGACCGTCACCAGCGCGGACTGCCAAGCGAGAAGAATTCCACCACGGGTGCCGACGGCCGGAAGGAAAAAAATCCATCGTAAGCCGAGCCGAGGCATTCCCAAACTACGCGGTCACAGATTACCGCCATCTTGGTCTCCTGAATGCAAACAACTGCGGCCTTGACCGGGGCCAGCACCTGGAAAATCGTTGTTGTACGAACCCCAGAACTGAGTACCACGCCCATTCCATATTGCGATCGAGATGTCCGGGTCCAAATACAATGGATTGCTAACATACAGAACTAAACCATGCACTCCTCCCGTGTCTCATCCACCAAAGGGAGCGCCTCAGGCTGCCAACTTAAAATACTCACGATCACATCGATCTGATCCTGCCGTAGGGGCTGGGTGAATAGGTCCAGGTAAGCCGCCACCGCCTCATCATCAATCACCTCAGTCTGTCTGGCGATCCCCAACTTGAGGATCAGCACTGGCGTGCCTGGAGAAAACTTCCCACGAAGCCGACTGCTCCTCCGAACGGGGCCACCGTACAGGTGTCGTGCGCGTCCCTTTACCGAGGGCCTTGGCAGGATGGGTGAGATAGAGCACCGATAGTAACGCCGTAACATCTGAACCCCGTCTGCATCTGTAGTGGCGCATGCGCCCACATCCACGGCCTGAGCCCCTCCACATAAAATTCCAGCAGCGGGCGCCTCCTGCTCCATAGGTCATGTCCGAACAGACTGTGCCGAAGAGGCCAACTCGAAAGCTGCGCCACTGTTGCCCCAGATTGGGCCTTCGAGTCAGACACGGGTGAACCAACCGGTGAGGGCAGCACCAGACCCTGTCTGAACAGGGGAAAGCAGCCCGGGGGTTCAGGAGCTGCTGCAGTTCGTCAGGGGGTAACCCACCGCTGTTCTCAGCCCATGGCTCCTTGACCGAGTCCCGCCCGCTAACCAGCAGAGAACGCACGCCCAGTTCAAAATAAAATTTATAGTTTGAGTTTAAATGTCTTGTAGTTCAAATAAAACTTAGTCAATTTGTTATAAATGATTTTTGAAATGCCGTATATAATGCTTGTAAGGGAAAAAAAAAAGATCTACAAACGAAACTTTTTCCTAGGCAGGGACAGGGTATTTGATCCACCAGCGGCTGCTAGAGATAGAGGAGCCGGGAGAGAGGGAGTGGAGGAAAAAAACAACGCGATGCATTGCCATCAACCATCATCGACGAGAGCTTGGTGAGACTGAGACTACGCGGGGATGCACGTCTCAGGAGCTGTGTTGATTCGTGGATACTTTTTTCAGGGCACCGTACGCTGCAGACCTACCACTCGTACGTGAAAGCGGCAAAGCTTCGATTCGGGTCCCAAAAGATGAAAAATGGATTACTCCCAAAATTTTGACCACATGCCGTAGCATTACTCTGGAAAATGGATTACCGCGGGATGTTCGGACAGCTCTAGCACGCCGCTGACACAAAGCTTGGTATTACTTGCATGAGATAGCTAGGGGCGCCCCATCTGCTGGGGTAGTCTCCACCACGTTATGCAGGTCAATTTAAGTTCCACAAACATTATCCTGCTGCGGATTAGTAATTTAGTAGGCACTAGTACATGTGCACGTGCACGCACGTCTCTACATCATATTGTACTCACTCCGTCCGGAATTAAATGTCACAAAATTTGGCAAAAATGGATGTATCTAGACGTAATTTAGTGTTAGATCCATCCACTTTTGTCAAACTTTGTGACATTTAACGGAGGGAGTACAAACCAGCATCGGCTTCTCTTCTGACCAATATAAACATATTCCATTTATTTGATTAGCCTTTTTTTTCTTGTCTACAAATCATCATGTTTTATGCTCCGGCAACAGGTTGTCGTTATCACTAAATGGTAGAGCCCCATACTCCTGGTTGATTAGCCTTTTTGTAAGAGCCATCTGTGTTGATCTCCGTAACATCGGCTATGGGTGGAGAAAATCTTTGAGCCTTAATTTGCGTGTTCTGTTGTTCCTCCACACAATTTGACCGGTCATAATTAGTTGGAACAATTTTTATATACTCTATCCGTTCAACAATACTTGACTTCACCATGACCAGTCAAGTTGTGTGGAGTAGATTCTTATCACTTCTGACTCATTCGCCTTATTTCATCTAGTCACAATACAAAGATGTGCACTAAAAGAAAAAACTACATAAGAAACTGGAATACATAATAAAGATCACCAAGTTGGTATATTTACTTTATTCGCTCCAAATTATCAACATTGTGTAAGCAGAAAGTATTAAAGGCGACACGTACAACTCATAATTTAGTCCACGTACAGGATGACAACCAAAGAGATAAACCATCAGGAGGAAGATCATACATAGAAAGAGAAGGTTGAAAATCGTATGAGGTTGTCACAACAAAAGATAAAAAACAACCGAAAAAATTGTACCATATGGATTAAAGATCTACAGTGCCTAATTGGACATTAATTAGTACCACCAACCTAAATTTCTACATGTCCAACATGAAAGGTCTAA
The DNA here is from genome assembly GCA_028641055.1 of Alopecurus myosuroides. NCBI lineage: Eukaryota > Viridiplantae > Streptophyta > Magnoliopsida > Poales > Poaceae > Alopecurus > Alopecurus myosuroides. The sequence goes on from CM054060.1 coordinate 11,448,827, forward strand.
ATATCAACATGATGGTTTACTTGTTTATTCAGGGAAGTGAAAAGTAAAACATGAAAAAGCACCCAGATGGGAGGTCATGCACCAGGTGGTCTTCTGAACAATACAAACATATTCCATTTATTTGATTAGCCTTTTTTTTCTTGTCTACAAAGCATCATGTTTTATGCTCCGGTAGCAACAGGTTGTCGTTATCACTAAATGGTAGAGCCCCATCCTCCTGGTTGATTAGCCTTTTTGAAAGAGCCATCTGTGTTGATCTCCGTAACATCGGCTGTGGGTGGAGAAAATCTTTGAGCCTTAATTTGCGTGTTCTGTTGTTCCTCCACACAATTTGACCGGTCATAATTAATTGGAACAATTTTTATATACTCTATCCGTTCAACAATACTTGACTTCACCATGACCAGTCAAGTTGTGTGGAGTAGATTCTTATCACTTCTGACTCATTCGCCTTATTTCATCTAGTCACAATACAAAGATGTGCACTAAAAGAAAAAACTACATAAGAAACTGGAATACATAATAAAGATCACCAAGTTGGTATATTTACTTTATTCTCTCCAAATTATCAACATTGTGTACAGGGCCGGCCCTGACAATCCGGGGCCCCGGTGCAAGACGAAAAGTTGGGGCCCCTGTACACAAAAATTTATATAGCTGGTTTTAATATTATGGTAACAACTTATATATTTAACCAAATTCTCTCTGTATTTTCAATGGACACATCAAACCACAAAAACTACCCATTATTTTATTGGCGATAAACTGACAAATTTCAATCCAGCCCGCAGTCCACTCCAGAGTGCATTCCATCCAGCTCTGCCAGCGCTCCAGGCCTCTTTTGTCTCATTTTCCAACTTGCACAGTTGCACTCCCGATGGATCTTGCAAAATAGACAAGTGCACTGGTTATTTAAAGCATTTTCTTCTAGAATTTTTTGATGAAAAGTCATTTATAATTGTATCAATATTAACCCTGTCCAACAGATCCTTCTCGATGCATATAGTAGCTAGACCGTTCAATCTCTCTTGTGACATTGCTGACCTCAAGTAATTTTTTAGTAATTTTAACTTCGAAAAACTTCTTTCGGCTGAAGCTACTGTCACAGGTACAGTAAACAAAATTCTATAAGCAATTGAGATGTTTGGAAATGAATTTATATTTCTAACAAATTCGAACATCTTAATAGCACACATTGGCTCATCTGGTAAGGTCATTTGAAGCATTCTTAATTAAGAATAGAAATCATCCAACTCAACGTCACATGAACGATTATGAGTGAAGGTTTTAGCAAACTTTGTGCAACATTTTTGTAGCTCAATGCCATCAAGTGACTTCAAATTTAATGAGCTAAGCAGAAATCCGAATATTTCTTTGAAAGCTCTTAGTTCCTCAAATCTATTTTTCAACGAAGCATTTGCCATGTCCACCATAACAAAAAAAAGTTAACTTCAAAATCTTTCTCTGCCGCTAAAATTTCTTCATTATTATTATCATCATCAACATCACTTTCATCAAAATGTTTCTTCCTAGTAATGCGTCGTTTTATTGGAAATGATGCCCGTATGTTCATATCAGTTGCAAGGTTTTTGGCAGTAACCAAACTAGCTGAAAACCCTTCACCTCTATACTTATCAAAATATTTCATTATACCCTCAATCTGTTGCAAAGTTGAGTCAACACACATTGAAGGGGATTGTAATGTCTTGCTCACCATGTTTACAGAAAATAAAATATCATGCCAAATTACCAGACTAAGTAAGAACTCAAAAGTACCAATCACATCATATAAATTTTTTGCATCACTTCTCGCCTTAGCATCATCACCAGATGTAGATAATTGAAACAAAGCTGCCCTTAGTTCATGAGCTTGATATCTAATAGCTTTTATACTTTTGATCCTACTCTCCCACCGGGTATTAGACAAAGATTTAAGTGTAAAACTTGGAACATGGTCAAGGAGAAATTTCCATCTTTTAGTTGAACTTGAGAACAATACATATATTCGTTGGACAACACCGAAAAATGTAACAGCTTTACCGCACGAATTCGCCATGTCACAAAGTGTGAGATTAAGACTATGACAAGCACATGGCATATATAAAGCTCTTGGATTTATATTAAGTACTCGACTTTGTACGCCTTGATATTTCCCTTTCATGTTTGAACCATTATCATAACCTTGTCCTCTCACATCATCAATATTAAGACCAAAAGACTTCAATGCATCAAGCAATTCATTAAAAAGACCCAAACCGGATGTGTCATCAACCTTAAGGAACGCTAGAAAGAACTCTTCGATTTTCATGTTTTTACTTGACATATTTACACATCGAACAAGTAAAGTCATTTGCTCCTCGTGACTCACATCCGGAGTGCAATCAAGGATAACAGAGGCCTCTTTAACAATCTTTATGATAGAACTTGTAACACTAGATGCTAAAAGAGAGATCAACTCGTTTTGAATTTTATGACTAAGATAATGATAGTGAATTTCGTTATTTTCGATGCGCCTAAGGTGATCTTGCATTACTAAGTCAAATTCTGCAATCATCTCAACAGTTGCTAAGAAATCCTCCCTTTCTTCTACAATCTAAGGTAGACAGGCAGGAGCGAATCCAATCAGGAAGAGCATCGAATGAGGAGCAATCAGGAGATTTATAGAAGGGGATCAGGGAGTACTGACCGTTGCATATCGTTGGGAACCATGAAAATCGGGATCTCCTCCAATTATACGGCCCAAACGGCTAGAAATTGTCTTCAGATAGCCGCGCCCCATTATCGGTGTGATTTAATTTGGGGAAGCCGAAGGTCGGAAGGAGAGCGGAGGAGTCGAGCGAGGAGGACGGAGGACGGGAGGAGAACGAGGAGTGGAGGCGCGGACGCGCGGTTACCTGCGTAGTCAACGCTCGATCGATTCCTTTTCTCAGCGAAAATAGCTTACGTACGTTGGCTGGACAGTTTCACTACAGCTGGGCCTTCGTATATCTACAGAGGTGGGGGCCCCCCGATGAGAAAGGGCCCTGTGCGGCCGCACCGGACGCACCTGCTCAGGGCCGGCCCTGATTGTGTAAGCAGAAAGTATTAAAGGCGACACGTACAACTCATAATTTAGTCCACGTATAGGATAACAACCAAAGAGATAAACCATCAGGAGGAAGATCATACATAGAAAGAGAAGGTTGAAAATCGTATGAGGTTGTCACAACAAAAGATAAAAAACAACCGAAAAACTTGTACCATATGGATTAAAGATCTACAGTGCCTAATTGGACATTAATTAGTACCACCAACCTAAATTTCTACATGTCCAACAGGAAAGGTCTAAATATCAACATGATGGTTTACTTGTTTATTCAGGGAAGTGAAAAGTAAAACATGAAAAAGCACCCAGATGGGAGGTCATGCACCAGGTGGTCTTCTGAACAATACAAACATATTCCATTTATTTGATTAGCCTTTTTTTTCTTGTCTACAAAGCATCATGTTTTATGCTCCGGTAGCAACAGGTTGTCGTTATCACTAAATGGTAGAGCCCCATCCTCCTGGTTGATTAGCCTTTTTGAAAGAGCCATCTGTGTTGATCTCCGTAACATCGGCTGTGGGTGGAGAAAATCTTTGAGCCTTAATTTGCGTGTTCTGTTGTTCCTCCACACAATTTGACCGGTCATAATTAATTGGAACAATTTTTATATACTCTATCCGTTCAACAATACTTGACTTCACCATGACCAGTCAAGTTGTGTGGAGTAGATTCTTATCACTTCTGACTCATTCGCCTTATTTCATCTAGTCACAATACAAAGATGTGCACTAAAAGAAAAAAACTACATTAGAAACTGGAATACATAATAAAGATCACCAAGTTGGTATATTTACTTTATTCTCTCCAAATTATCAACATTGTGTTTGTGTAAGCAGAAAGTATTAAAGGCGACACGTACAACTCATAATTTAGTCCACGTACAGGATAACAACCAAAGAGATAAACCATCAGGAGGAAGATCATACATAGAAAGAGAAGGTTGAAAATCGTATGAGGTTGCCACAACAAAAGATAAAAAACAACCGAAAAACTTGTACCATATGGATTAAAGATCTACAGTGCCTAATTGGACATTAATTAGTACCACCAACCTAAATTTCTACATGTCCAACAGGAAAGGTCTAAATATCAACATGATGGTTTACTTGTTTATTCAGGGAAGTGAAAAGTAAAACATGAAAAAGCACCCAGATGGGAGGTCATGCACCAGGTGGTCGACGATCAACTTGCTCAGAACACTTGTTCAAAAAAAAAACTTGCTCAGAACAGGGCAAGTTTGCATACAGAGAAGTTGCATACAGGGCAAAATTTGGGCGCGTACACTCAACCAGTACGCATGTCCCAAAATTTGGGCGGCAAAGCTTTGATTCGGGTCCCAAAAGATGAAAAATAGTGTGAAAACTCACAAAATTTTGACCACATGCCGTAGCGTTACTGAAGATGCCGTGTGACATACCGCGGGATGATCGGACAGCTCTAGCACGCCGCTGACACAAAGCCTGGTATTACTAGTTATAGTGATATATTCAACTAGTTAAAGTGATATATTGCTCAACTGAACCGCTTATTTTTTAGCCCCCCTAAAAATATTATTAGTCAGTTGTCATCATGTTCTACTTCCAAAATATTCACATCGATGGTTCTTATCATTGAACTACTATAGCAAAGCGGGTGAGAAGGTAAAATAATACCAAGGATATATACCGGGTTAAAAATATAAATGTCATTTACGGTAGAACTATCAAGTTACCGAAAGTAAAAGAGTTTTGTATAAATAGTCAATTCCCGCACTATCACTAGTGGAAACAACCCCTCTCGTCCAGGGGGCCAGGGGGCAGCTGTCCCGGTTGCAACCGAATCCGGGACAAATGCCATGCTTTGGTCCCGGTTCGTGCGTCCGGGGCAACAGGAATCGCCTAGGGGCTTTGGTCCCGGTTCGTGGGGGACATATCGGTCCCGGCTCGTGCCACGGACCGGGACCAATGCCTAGCCACATGCCACGTAGCACGCGCATGAACATTTGTCCCGGTTCAGTCCACGAACCGGGACCAATGCCCCCCTTCCCCTATATATACTGCCCCAGCCCCTCCTCCCTTTCATCTTTTTTTTTGCTTGGAGGTGTGAGAGAGTGTGGTGTTAGTGTGTTTTATTTTACTATGCACACGAGGTGTTCGACGAAATTCCCGAGCCGCACATAAGCTCACTGAAAATGGTATCTTCGACCGAGGTTAACAAACTTATCTTTTTCATCTGTAACTGATACATAAAAAAGTAGTATTTGTCGTATTAATATGTTATTGTAATGTATTTTGATAAACTTAATTATACGATGCAGCTGGATGCACTGCAGCGATGGATGTATGGTGACCGACGCACTTCCGAGTATATGGCAGGCCTGAATGCATTTCTTGCTGTAGCTCAGGCGAACAAAGATAATGGCTTCATGTGTTGCCCATGTGTTGATTGTCGGAACGCCAGAGAGCACTCTTCCGAAAGAATCATTCACGGCCATCTACTTCGGAGATGTTTCATGCCCAGCTATAATTGCTGGACGAAGCATGGAGAAAGAGGGGTTGTGATGGAAGATGATGAAGAAGAAGAAGAAGATCCTTTGTTCCCTGAATACGACGATACTGCAATGGAAGAGAATGGAGAAGAAGGAGGTGATCAAGAACAGGCATCAGAAGAGCCCGATGATGATCTTGGCCGAGTTATTGCTGATGCAAGGGAAGACTGTGAAAATAAATTGGAGAGGTTGAAACTGGACAACATGTTACAGGATCACAAAAAATTGTTGTACCCAAATTGCGAAGATGGTAGCACAAAGCTCGGTACCACACTGGAGTTGCTGAAAATGTTCGAGTACCCATTGTGAAGCTATGTGCATTCATGAACGCAATATCTCAGAAGGTAATCGATCCAGAAAGTCTGACAAGATTACAGAGGGATGTGGTCCAGTGTCTTGTTAGTTTTGAGTTGGTGTTCCCACCATCCTTCTTCAACATTATGACTCATCTCCTGGTTCACCTATGTGAAGAGATTCATATTCTTGGTCCGGTATTTCTACACAATATGTTCCCCTTTGAGAGGTTCATGCGAGTCTTGAAGAAATATGTTCATAACCGTGCTAGGCCAGAAGGAAGCATCTCGAAGGGCTATGGAACAGAGGAGGTCATTGGGTTCTGTGTTGACTTTATTCCTGACCTTAAGACAATTGGTGTTCCTGAATCGCGGCATGAGGGGAGACTGAGGGGAAAAGGACCGCTGGGAAAGAAAACAATGATACCAAAGCACACTACACAGTTCTACAAAATTCTATGTTCATGGCTGCGTATCTCGAGGAACACAAGAATATTGTACGGTCTGCAAACCCGGGGAAGGATGACTCATGGATTAAACGCGAACACATGGAGACTTTCGGAAGTTGGTTGCAAACACGTCTTATTAATGACACCACTGTTGAAGATCAGCTGTAGATGTTGGCAGGGTCACCATCTTCGACTATTGGGAGTTTTCAAGGTGACGAGATAAATGGGAATACATTTTACACGAGCTCCCAAGATAAGAAGAGCACCAACCAAAACAGTGGTGTCCGCTTTGATACAACAAACGAGAATGGAAAAAATGACACATACTATGGTTATATAGAGGAGATATGGGAACTTGACTATGGAGCTTCTTTTAAGGTCCCTTTGTTCAAGTGCAAATGGGTCAACCTGAATGGAGAAGGGGTAAAGGTAGACCCGCTTTATGGAATGACAACAGTGGATCTCAACAATATTGGTTACAATGACGAACCATTCGTCCTAGCCAATGATGTGGCTCAGGTCTTCTATGTGAAGGACATGTCTTCCAGACCGAAGAAAAGAAAAAATAAGGAAACAAATTCATCATACGATGAGCCGAAGCGTCACATAGTTCTCTCAGGGAAAAGAAACATCGTGGGAATCGAGGACACGACAGACATGTCAGAAGATTATAATAAGTTTGTTGAAATTCCACCCTTCACAGTGAAAGCTGACCCCACCATCCCGTTAAATAATGAAGATGCTCCATGGTTACGGCCGAAGCGATCATAAGCAAGGGACACGAAGAAAATTCAGAAGACTAGATAGGGATGTTGTTGGTGATGTGTAATAATAAACGTGGAATACATGATCATAGTTCTTATAACGCAGTATGAACGAGATTTTGTTAGCCAAAATGATATTTATACATATTCTGTGATTATGAATGGAGTAGGTGCAAGTTTGACCAATAATTTGTATTGATCGGTCAAAAACTGGCAAGCATTGAGTGCTTGACAACTATGACCAGCCTGACTTCATTATTATTCCAACCAGCGGCACACCCACCCACTTTTCTATTTCTCTCTCCTCCGTCTGTTGGTGATGTGTAATAATAAGCGGGAATACATGATCATACGGATACAATCCTGACAGATATTGCAGGATTATAACTACTTTGGAGATGTAGTATGTGTTGACACACGGTATAGACCAAGTGATTATGGCAGGCCTCTATTATTATTCATTGGAGTTAACCAGCATAAACAGCCGAAAACAGTTTTGACTGACTGCTTTACATCGATATCGGATGCAGTTGCTTCTGGTTGGCCAGGGACTGTCCACCGCTCGGATATATATCAAAATGCAATGAAAGTATTAAGGGATATATTGCACTGTTCGGAAACTTTCGCTCATGATTTTAGTAGGTCTTGGCGAAGTACAATCTGAAGGATAACGAGTGGCTAAGTAGATTGTATGAGGATAGAGAAAAATGGGCTTTGCCTTATGGGTGTCATATATTCTGCGCAGATATTGCAGGCACACTTCGAAGTGATAGCAGGGATACCATCCTGACAGATATCCTTAAAACAGAAATAGAGCTTCGGTACTTCTTTAACAGATATGATAATTTTTTGGAGGAGAAACGTCTAACTGAACAACGAAGATCCCAAATGTTGAAGGCGGAGGGAAGCGCGACGGCGACGGCGGACGAGCAGAGGAGAGGAAAGCGCGACAGCAACGGCGCGGTCTCCCCCGCCCGACCAACCGTCTCTGCTTTAAGTCTGATGCTCCCGCTGAGGCTTGCCGCGTACACGGAAGTTACTATGTTTTCAAGCGGGGGTCGGGATAAAGGGAAAATACGTGTGGATGCGCAGAGTAAACCTTCGAAGGAAAACTATGGTTTTTTCGTTCTAGACAAAGATCTCAAATTCACCGTGTCAACAAGGTACAACTCGCTTTGTCGAACTTTATATAAATCACCCGGGATGCCTTGTATGCTCTGGACTAACTCGGAAGATCACGAGAGAAAACAAAAATTGTAACATTTTTATATTGAAATTATATACAAATGGTAAAATAATTAATAGTTTCAATAGTTAGAAAAATTATTTAGTTAAACGAAAAATGGATTTAAATTAGTTATGCAAATTCTAGTATTTTTCATGTTGGAATTTTTGTAAAATTCGAAAGTATATAGAAGTTGTTAATATGCAAACTTAACAATTTTCAAATTTTGGCGCTAAAAACTTTTGGGCGCGCAGGGTGCCACCCCCAAAATTCGAAATATGTTTTTGGTCCCGGCCCGTGGTACCAACCGGGACCAAAGGGGCTCTAGTCCCGGTTGGTGGCACGGGCCGGGACTAGAGGCCCGGTTGTATAAATATCTCGGCCCTCTCTCCAGGCCGAGCGACCACCCAGGACAAAGGACATGGCTTGGCGACGTCCTGCCGGCGGCGGGAGCGAGTAGGAAGATCCCGCCGGCGCTGGTTCCGCCAGCGGGGTTGGAGTAGGGACGCGTTTTTGTGGACACAAACATATATTTAAAAGGCCCGGGGGCCGTGCTTACATAGGGGGCGGCGCGGCCACAGGCGGCCGGCCGTGCTTACATATAGGTGCGGCGGCGCGGCCACAGGCGGCCGGCCGTTTCTTGGAGGGGTGGGTAGCTTAGCCTAGGGGCGCACCGCCGCCGATCTACTCCTCCTCGTCGGAGGAGATGCACTGGTAGGGGGGTGGCTGCCACAGGTGGGCAGGCGGCTGGGGCGGGCCCGCCGGGGGCTGCGGATGCATCGGGGGCGCGTACGGCGGTGGTGGGGGCAGCACCTCCTGCGACGGCGGCGGGGGCAGCTCCTCCTCCTCCGTCGACCACACGCCGCCGGCCCAGGCCCAGCTCATCCCGTACTCCAGGCCGGGGGGGGAGCGGCTGCGGCGGCGGCTGGTCCTCGGACGCCTCCAGCTCGGCGTTCATCACCTGCCACCAAGGGGCAGGCGCCGAAGGGGGCGGAGGCGGCGGCATGGCGTTGGCATCGGCGGCAGCGGCGGCCAGGACCGCCTCCCACCGCTTGACCTTGTCCTCGACGAGGGAGCGGTGGGAGGCCTCTAAGGCCTCCTCCATGTTGTCCCGGAGCTCCTGGTCGTCGTCCTCGTCGACGTGGGCGTCGGCGTCGTCCACCAGGAGCCAAAGCTCCGGCTCCCTCCCCGGCAGTGGCGTGGGGTAGTCCTCGGTGCTCACCTCCTCGGCTGTGGGGATGTAGGACCGGCGGCGCTGCTCGTGCTCCTGCTGGAGCCAGGTGGCCCAGTAGGGGGAGCTCCGCGCGTACGCGCGGTCCCTGAGGAGGCGGGCCGGCAGGAGACGGCGCCGGCGGTCGATCTCCTCGCCCAGGGCCTCTCTGCTGGACGGGGCCGGCGGCACGGGGATCCTCTGGGGTTGAGGTGCCAGCCCTCCGGGAGGTGGACATCCGGCCAGAACACCGGCGTGCGGAGGTCCCAATGCCACTCCGCCTCCTCCTTCCGGACGTACCGGCGGAAGCGCTTGCCCTTGGGTGCGCCGCGGGGCGGCGCGCGTGACGCCGGAGGCGGAGCGGCGACGTGCGGCTGGCCGCCGATGCGGATGCCTCCCGGGTCGAAGCCGAAGGCCTCCGCCGGCGGCGGTGGAACGGCGGAGCGCGCGCCGCTCGAGGACCCGGCCTCGTGGTCGTTCCGGGGGCGCTTGTCGCTCGAGAACCAGCGGGACATGGTGGCTAGGGTTGCTTTGCCTGGGGCGCGGCCGGGGTGGATGGGCTGTACGGGCGGCGGGGGCCCTTTATAAAGGACCCGGGGGAGGCTGGCATGTCAACCGGCGGCCTGAACGTGGCGGCGGTTGCAGGCGGCCATGAATGCGGGGCGGGAGCCGAGGCGTTGCGGGAAGACGAGACGTGGCGGCGGTTGCAGCTGGGCACGCGCGCATGGGGAAGTGGAGGGGGGCGGGAAGACGAGGCGGGACGGGAAGACGAGGCGGCCGTGGGCCCTTTGACCGTCCATGTGGTCTTAATTTAAGGGACCCGGCGAGCCAGCCGCTAGGCCGCTGGCCAGTGGCCCATGTGAAACGTTGACCGAACGTAATCAAAGACGCGGGCCAGTCGGCCGTTTTGACCAAAAATGTGGCCAGTGGGCTTAATTAAAGATGTGGGCCTGGACGCGGTTGGGGAGTGGAGGCCGGTTGGGGATTGCGAGACAGGAGCCAAAAAAAAACGAAACAAAAAAAAACCTGCTGCGGCAGGAAAACTGGGCGGAATATTTTTCTTTAAACAAGTTATCCATCCCGGTTCCTAAAACGAACCGGGACGAACTCACTGGCCGTCCCTGGCCCAGGTTCGCCACGTGGGCAATCCTTACCATCCCGGATCCTGGCACAACCGGGACCAATGGGGGAGGGTCATTTGTCCCGGCTAGCCCATCCCGGTTACACAACCGGGACAACTGGCCCTTACGACCCGGGACAAATGGCCCTGTTTCCACTAGTGTATCCTCCACGAAAACTGCCCCCTAATCGAGCTCCGCGATTGCAACTGCCACCTAATCCCGTTCGGCGACGGCGACTGGATCCCAGTCTGGTTCCGTGACTACGATTCGTCATTGTCGCGTTCCACCACCGCGACTATGTATTATTTCTGCAAATTCAAATTTACATGTAGTATTCTTTTAATTTGTATTAAAAAGTGTATTATTGGAAAAAATGAGCAAAAGAAAACGAGGAGGCGGACGCTCCGTACGATTAACCTTGCACGCCGCAACATGAGCCCGAGTAGCTTTCAAGATAGAGCGAGCGATTTGGAAAAGGATGGTGGACTTCACGTACATACCATGTCAGACGGAGGCGAATCCTTCCCGTCCGCCGGAGCTCTATGTCATTCTCACGTACTGCATACCAAGCCGGCATTTGTTCCGGAAGGCAAGTTCTCTAGGATGGTTCGTGCATGCTTGGCTTCTGCATATGCGTTTAGATCATTGGATTGTACGATTAACATGAAGAAAATCATCGGTAGAAAAATATTTCATTCTAGATAGCAATTGGAAATAGGACAGTGATAAGAGGAAAAACAATCACAAACATGCTAGACAAAGAGTTTGTAGTTTTGACAAAGCATCGATTGGCCGGAAGCAAAAAAATTACTCTTTTTTATACAGGTGAAACCGTTCAACGTATATTTATCAGTTGTGATTTTGCAAACAGGATCTGGCGACTTGTTCACTTTACTTTTAGTATTAGCCTCCCAAGTAGTATTTTTAATATGTTTGGCCATTGTCTAGATGGTATTGATAAGATTACTGAAGCTTCCATTCGTATTGGCATATGTGTTTTTCTTTGGGCAATTTGGAATTGCCGAAACGATGTTATCTTTAACAATGCAAGAGCTGGGATTTTATCGCAGGTTGTTCACCAAGCCACAAACTGGATAAAAATGGGGTCTCATTTTCCCTGAGAAGACCATGGGTGATGTTTGGAGTGTCGATTCACTCAGTTGATGGCAGTCGTTCGTGATACCTTCAACAACGGTGGGTAGTTGCGCACTAGATGTTTGACAAATGTGTAGTGTTGCCTTTTCATCTTTCTTTCTGTGGTTGATCCATGTAGCTAGTCTTAGCGATCCGTAAACTGTTTTGAGACATTGTGATACTAATTTGGATACATTGTTCTTTAATATAAAAGCCGTGTGCATCTATTTGATGCAGGAGCTGGGTTTTCCAGTTTTAAAAAAAGCATTTGTAGTTTTCATAAGGACTTCTAAGGTTACCGGTCCTGAGCTCTAGTATAATCTTTGTTAGAATTTGAATTTTTTTAAACCGTGCCCATAAATATTTTACAAAGTAATTTTGATATCAAAGATATTTGAATCAAAAAATATATAGAATTATTATAAAAAAATTAGTGGCATCACTATAATTGTTTGTTAATTTTATCTTAAAATTTGCTAGTTTTATCGGATTTCCTTTCCTTTGTTGGGATTTCCCACAGGATCGATCACATCAAACTAGACGAACACACGCACGCAAAAAAACTTTTGCCAAGGGCACGTGTCGTACCCGTTCTTTTTTCTTATTTTCTGCTCTCAACTTTCGGTACAAGTTGTCTTATTACAAACCACACACTCTAGCTATGCTTATATACCCGCAGAAGGCATGCACTATAATTCTATTCCAACTAGTACTCCTAGTACTCACGTATCTAAGACTAACCAAACTAGCAAACCAAACACGACACTACCCCAACTAGCAACTCATACCCGACTAGGTTTGCCATGCAAACAAGCACAACAGTACACCATAGAAAACATACGTAATTAGGAAACCTAATTAAGCTAACCTCAAGATTACTCTAACATCTTTAATGTCCCTAATAAATAACCATAAAACAATAGTAACAGTATCGCACCAAAATAGAATATGTAATGTTACATCATATAAATACTATGGTTTCCCTTAGTCTCTAATCCCCAAGCCAAATGAAATGACTTAAATTACGTACAATATGTCTTAGCAATAAGACGATTAATTCAGCTAGTCATAATAATGGAATATTGCTTAGTTAGCCTCAATATTTCTAAGTTGTCACTCGATCTACTTTAGGATTCTTCATATCAACATTTCATAGTATTAACATCAAGATAATAATTTATCAGGTTGTTTTGAAATATTGCAACAATTTGTTCTAAGGTACCCCCAAGTGAACCACAACCGTCTATTTCCAGTGATCGTACGGACAGAAACGCTGGAACAGGTTCCGTACTAGTGGTCATACGGTGAGTAGTATGTTTCCTACTACTGCCAGTTTGGCTCCTCCCGTGAAGCAGGCTTTGGCCCAATTAGTGAACGGTTTGTGGCCCAACAAGAACAGGCGCGTGGCCCAGTTGTGCTGGTGAAACTGAACGGTGAATCGACCTCCACGGCGCGACAGAATGAACCAAATCGCTAAATGAATCCCTAATTCCCTAGCCGCCGTCGGAGCTCCGGCCACGACCGCCGCCCTCCCCCTTGATGCAGCCCCGCCATACCTCGAGAGATCCAAGCGTGGAGCACGGCGGACAGCGGGACGCGGCGGCGTCCGACAGAGATGCTGGCCACCTCCTTCACCGCCATCCGAGCTCCGGCCACGACCGCGGCCCTCCCCTCTGATGCAGCCCCGCCATTCTCGAGAGATCCAAGCGCGTGGAACACGGCGGACAGCGGGACGCGGCGGCGTCCGACAGAAATGCTGGCCACCTCCTTCACCGCCATCAGGTCCGGCCCGCGCGATGTGGCGCCGCCCTGCTCCCCAGCCGCCTCCAACGTGCTCGCCGGCCGGTGAGACACCCATCTCCCCCACCCCGTGCTAGAACTAACCATGTACCATGTCCTGGATGTTAAAAGACCCACTGATTTGTACTGCAGATGCCCGGCCGCGGGATCCGGCGCCGTCCGCTTCTACCGCACCAGCGCCTCCGACGTGCTCTCCGGGCAGCAAGAACAGACCACGCCCGCCGGTGAGACCCTCTCTTTCCACCCACTCATCACACCTAGAACCAAATTTTCATGGTTTCTCAATCTTATGAAGTTTCTCTGTGATCCTAGATGGATATCTTCAACACGTTTATTGAGTTGTTACGCCAAACCGGTAATGTGACAAAAGGGCAAGGTGACATTGATGATGCTAGGTAAACAAAATACCTGTTTTATTGATTTTTATCCAACCGAACCTGATTATAAAGAATTTACGATAAGCAGTACACAACGAAGTTGTTTCTCTGTTTGCATTAATAACCTGACTGTGGCTATCTTGAAACAACTTTTTATTTGCATGCAAAGATTGTAAATCCTTTCACTGATATGAATATTCAGCTTCACTTACCATGCTTAGGTTTAAGTTTTTCTTTATTGTGATTGCAAGTTCTATGCACTCAGCACTATAGCCCACATTGTCAATCTGTTTTCTTTGCAGCCCTAGATAGCTGCTGAAGCAAGAGGTACCCAAAATTTTCAAGTCTATCAATAGGCAGTTGCGTGAAAAATTAATCAACACAAAGGTTTGTTCTTCAACTATCTTGTGAAACATGTGCGTGGGCTCGTAATTATGATTTATATTGTTTTGTTGGCACTTTTCAGGTTGGATCATTCTCAGTATTGAAGGAGCTTGTTATTGTATTACCAGATTGTCTTGCCGATCATTTTAGATCTCTTGTTCCTGGGATTGAGAAGGCTTTGAATGTTAGTGAGTTCCATTTGTTGAGATGTTTCTTGTGCTGGACTTCTATTTGTTTTTAACACGCCTTTCATTTGATAGGATAAATCTTCTACCTCCAACCTGAAGATTGAAGCCCTTGCGTTTACAAGGATCGTTATGGCTTCACATTCACCCTCTGTGTTTCATCCATACATCCAGGTATTATAGCTACTGTCTTTTGTAAACCAGAGACACTCGCGGTCAATCATCATTACTAAATTCATAATAAAATATCCAGGCACTTTCCAGTCCAATATTATCTGCTATTGGAGATAGATATTACAAAGTCACTGCTGAGGCTTTACGGGTGTGCGGAGAGCTAGTCCGAGTCCTGCGTCCAAATTTTGAGGTTAGCCTTGTGTTACATGTGCTCATGTTAACTGATGAGCACCCAATTATGTTGATCTGCTGTTATACAGGCTTTACACATATGGAGAAAATGCTACTACTGATTAAAGTATTAAATACGTTGAGATATTTGGATGGAATGAATAATGTGGTTTCAAAACAGAAACATTTCTTCAAAGCTACATTTTTTTGTCGTATGGAAAACTTTGGCCCTGACCTCGGTTTTTCCTAAAACCGGAAACTGTAGTATTCATAACCCCTCACACTCAAATACTTTGTATTTAGAAAACTGCAATTTTAAAAAAAGGACCCTGAATCTTTTTAAGGATGTTTCAAAAGTTAAGTTATAATTCGTATATCTTTATTACAATTATTGCAACATGGCATCTTAAATAGAACTAGTAATTAAGCACGTGCACATGCACGTTACATGTAATTGTAAAATAGACATTCTAACAAGAGTTGTTCTTTGCTAACCTTCACGGTATGTAAATTTATCTAATGATCGAATAAAAGGGATTTATTAAATCCTATATAACTAAATAGAGGCAACCCACTAACCTATTTCTCTAAACATGCAGCCACCCACTTCACCGCATGTGCCATGTCAGCAGTCTCCCTTTCCGTTGTTTCCTGTTGCCCCGTTTTCATTTTGGTATTGTTGGTCCTCAACGAATAAAAAAAAAACTACAACAGAACACCACTGAAGCAGCCCATCCTATCCTTCCAGCCCAGATCGAGTCCATTCCTCTGACCCAGCATCGTTTATCTTCATCTACAAAAAAAAAACTACAACCATCAACGCTTGCTCTCCTTCACCATCAATGATGTGACGCTGCTCTCTCTTCGTCTCCCCACTGCGCCAGGAGAAACAGAAACTGATGGACACATTGACAAATTCGCTTTGATTTATCCCCATTTAAAATCCGCAATCTACATGTAGCTAGGCTTGCATCGTTGCTATCCTCCCTATCCCTGCCTCTTCACCACAAACTTTCTTCATCCTTCACTCTGCCATTTGCGCTTTCGCTAGATTTCGACTCAGCAGTCGCACATGCCCAATTATCCGATCTGATTCACCATCGGTGAGCAGTCGCCTTCCTCAACGGAACGGATATTCTGGCTTTTGGCATCCATGCTAATCGCTGGAAATCAGATCGGTTCGGTATTTCCCCAAACTGCTTATCATGTACCGAGTTTCCCTGTTGATTTGTTACACGTCATGTATATGTTCAGTCTGCTGGTTGTGCACAACAGAAGCCACAGTCGATCTATGAATTCAGATGTATACATATGGTCGGCAAGTTCTTATCTGATACTATCCTTGGTTTCTTGGACCAATACGTATTGCCGATGTGTGAATTGTATGAGCTGGTCACCTTCACACATCAAGACATTGGAGTGGACCTTCTTTCCAGCACATTTGCAACTTGCAAGGATGAATTCCAGCTCTATTGTACGAGGTGATCCATCTTTCTTTTTCTCGGATGTCAGATCACTAATCTATTGCTCTGTTGTATTATGGAATATTTTCTCCTTGGCTCAGCAGGTTTCTTAGATTTCCATTATTGTATCGCTACTGCTTTGGCTTGATTGACTAATAATAAATCAATAGGAAGGTAAATGGATTGACCAATTATTTCAGGTTGATGACGTTGAGTCGACCTATGGATTCATTTTTAAGCTGTAGCATTGCCATGGACGGCCAACATACTACTACACACACAAAACTATGTTGATCAAAATGCAACCAACCATTACCTTATCCTTACAATGTACCCACTATCTATGTTTCTGTTATGACATTATGAGTATATGTGCACCTATTGCAAGATAGGAACGTATGTATCCTAACAGTTCGGAATTTTATTTTGGATTCATCTTATGATTAAAACTAATGTCTGGAAGCTGATTCATTGGTTACTCTCTTGGAGTCTTGGTATGAATTTTCTACCGTTATTATGAACTTCTCTAACTGCCCACTTCGATATGGTTATTGTTAGAAACATGTGATTTAGTTTGTGAGAACCTTATTGTACAACAATGCAACAATCACTTCAACATATTCATTTATAAACTTCCACTTGATCGTATCTCCTCAAATTAAATATAAAATAGTAATGGCTGAAAATTCCCGCAGCAACGCGCGGGGTATCTTCTAGTATCCTATAGATGAACATTGTCATTCTTGTTATGCGGCAAAAAAAATGTTTGGTTGCGGTCTGCAGCACCATACTTAGATGGACAGCCACAGAAATCATTGAGCAAAAGATATACATACACAAGTCGTTTTAACAGAAGGAGGAACAGTTGGGGTGTTTAAGTATATCAAATATGATCCCAGCGAAAAAAAAAGCATTCCTCAATGTAATAAAAGCTATGTTCATGAAACGGGTCCTTTTGTTTGCGAAGGTATTTCAGGACAAAGCAAATTTAATAAGTGCGCCTAAAATTACATAATAAGAGGATGATTTCGATGTTGGCTTCCTCGTCTTGGTTTCCTTGAATATTACAAAGAATACACAAGACATCCAGTCATATAATTTTGTGTTGCATCCACATAGTAAAATATCAGGCACGACAGCTAGAAAATGCTCCAAGCTCATGGTGTACCTAATATGTTTTCTTCTACGCGATTAGTAAAGATACAATTGGATTAGGAATAGTACAGTTGGATAAGACCGAACCTCCATGCAGGGTGGAGCTCCTTCTCATGAAGTCGTAGACTCGTAATCCAAGATCTTGGACACAAACAATCACATCATGTACGCGTCCTCGAAGTTTCTGAAGAAACCTAGCATTCTTAACAGCGTGGATCCCCACCTTGTCTCTTCTCTGCTCGTCGTTTTGGTCAACAAACCAGATGTTACTCAGGAAGCCGTAGGTGAGGGAGGTGCACATCATACAACATTGGGAAGACCTGGGAGGCTGGGACGTTAGATTTCATCACATGGACGGCCGAAATTGCTCGGATCTGACACTCTCGTGCTTTTAATAGTAGTGGTGATGTCCAATCATATTATGTGCATTCTTGGTATCTTCAATTCACACTTCCGAATAATATATTTTGAGGTTCAATGCTATGTTTGTGCTTGGTACAATGCAAATATGACATTTTTATGTGCTTGATAAAACGCTCCCTTCTCTGGATAAAAAAGTCACATCAAGAAAACAAGAAAATAATATTGTAGTCGAAGAAACAATCTACTCGTACTTTCTATTTTAGTAAGACATGGCACAAAAAAATTGTAGCCAAATGATTTCTTTCGAAGAAATGGAAAAGGTAGGATAGTAGAAGAACTGAGTGGAGCATAAAAATGTTTACACCAAATTTAACTTACTATAGGAAAACGAGAATACATTATAGTGGCATCACACCCAAATAACTGTCTTAAAAGAAACGCACTCTAAATTGTACCGATTTATTATTACATCCAATCCATCGAATATGATAAAAAAAAAATGTGAATTGACGATGATAAATGGATGAAGGGCAGATCATTTGCCATCATGATCCCCATTTGTATGTTTCTTGGGGCCTCTGGCAAGCTTGTTGCATGGAGACTTGAAGAGTGTTACCGCCAGCTTTGGTCGGAAAGTGTTGATCATGGCCTGATTGAACCATTCTGAAAGCTCTCTCCCAGTCCAATTAGTAATGTACTTTATCAAAAAGAGACCACAAGATGTTCTGAAAAAACATATGAAGTGGTTAATAGATTACAATAAAATAATAATATTAAATCTGTTCGTTTATCCACCTACCCGTCGGCCTGTTGAGGTATGTCTGGAATCACATGCACAGGCCATGACGACACATCATAGTTCCTTTCCGGGTGTGTCCACATGCATATTTCGTCGCCGAAGCATCTTAACGCAGAGTTGATGCGCATATTCACACCCCTTAGCTGCAAGTTGAAGATACGTAAGGTGAGATATAATATAGTAGAAGCAACAAAATTTAGTCGGTTCATATTAAATGATAACTACCCACCGTGTTCTGTAGATACGTGCGTATTTCATCAGTTTCCGTCGCATAGTGGCTGAGCGAATTCAGGATTTGGATATACTGGATAGTGGTGTTAATAACCAGCAAGAACCAGTGGTCTGGGTTTGGCGTATGAATTGGTAAAAAGATCTGTGTAATAAATGGTTAAGTGTTAAAATAATGAAAATGTAAGAATGAATATTATTTGTAATAATGTACTAATAGAGAATGTTTACCATCTGATTACTTAAGTAATCTCGTCCGGTTGTGCTGCCACCCATCCTAAGTTTTTCCGTGCCATTTTTTTTACCATCATTTTCGAGTGCAAAAGTGTTTAGCGCCTTCTCAACAAAAACAGTCCCGTGTTCTCTGATGTCGATAGGTGTGGTCTGCCTGTAATGCTCAATAAAGGCGTCGATAACCTGAAATTCGAAATATGAAAAACGTTGGTAAAATTTGTAATATATATTTAATATAATGTAGATTTGCAAATTAAATGTTACCTCATCACCCAAGTATTGCTGTCTGGGATATGCAAAGGGATTAGTAAGGCCTATCAGATGCTTTTGTAATATGAAGAAGCCATCGATCTGTACCATTTTCTCAGTTTCTTGGGCTGTGTTTACATAATCCTCTATTTCATGCTGCTCTTTCTGCTCAGCAATTTGTTCCGGTGTTCGAAAGCTCCCTAGCGGTACTACTATGGACTTTCCATGCATGACCCTGCGCCGATCACGCTGTGAGGCTGTCTCGTAGTGCTCATCGTAACTGCATGTTTCAGAGTGTTTTGCTTGGGACTGGGATTGGACCTTCCCTAAGCCAGACTGGACCTTGCCCGAGTTCTCCTTTCGAGTTCCAGTATAGACGTAGTCCGCCTTCTGGTTCATTGCCGGCTTCCTTCCTGAAGGGCCTCTTAAACGTTGACTGATCGTTAAAGATTCATCTCTATTTGGAACGGATGTTGCACCGGATGGCTTCTTCCTTTTAAGGCTTATCTGCGACTTTGCAACCTGTGTACATAACAGAAGTACCTAGGTTACTCTCGGATGGTACTGTGATAAAGTATCGATGGACAGTAACTTTTATAACATGAACCATAATATCAAACCAGATAACTTTTTATATTTTTATATTAGATTAAAGTCTGATAAGTTTTCATCAATAGGACTTAAGTAAACAAATCAGTTACATACCTCGTCAAATTTTTTTTCGAGTACCGTGCAGTCTCCATACAGATTCATGTTGTCATCCATTTTCACCCCGAGGTGAAGCATGATGGCATGCAGATTCGAAGACATCCTCTCATTCTGAATATGGTTGTTCTCGATCTGAATACTGTTGCTCTCGATCTGAATACGGTTGCTCTCCAACCGTCTCAGCAACTCATTATGCTCTAGCTTGGCATGACCTCTATTCTCTAAGATTGAAGTAGACAATTCTTCGATAATCTCCAGTAACTACATAGCATGAATAAGAAATGAGATATAAAATAAGTAATAATTTGGAGTAAGTAATAAGTTATGGCAGTTACCCGTGCATCATGTGTTGGCATTTTGTGAGAATTAGGTGGTGGTGGTTTAGAAAACTTCTTTGCAGCCGGTGCTGGCTTCATATAATCTTCTGTCAGCTGAAAAATGATAATAACATTGTCAATATATTTAATGGAATTTTGATTTACATTGCTTATATCATTTGACGTACCACTCCAGCTCCGAAGTTGTAGATGTCATCAATTCTATCAACTTTTCTCGCTTTTTCTTCTGTCCAGAACTGCATCAACGGTATGACCCGCTGAGTATAGTCCAGAGTTGCATCTATATCGCTAAACCTTAGCTTCTCCCAGTACCATAACTGCAAAAGATATAAGTCAGAACAAAAATATGACATGTGCAAACATATAAACAAGTGTTTCAGTTAGATTAACCTGGAGGAGAGCGAGATTTCTCTCGAGATTTAGTTTTCCATGCTTGAACTCTACTATACTAGCGATTAAATGGTCAAGGGTTAGCTTGGCCCAGTTTATAGACTTGATCTTTTGTAGACTGTCAACTAAGCTCAGATACTTAGAGTGGACATACGGAGCTGTCGTAGGGCATAAAATTTTCCCTATGGAGTACAACACGAAACACAGCATGAACTCCTGTAAAGGTAAATCATTCTGCTTCATTTTTTCAACCAGCGATTTGAGAGATATATTGCTGGTTTTTTTGTCCCTCAATTCTGAAAACAACTTTGAAGTTCTCATTGAGACAACTGGGTGGAACTCCTGCCCTTTCGCGGGCAGTCCCATTAGATTGTGGACATCATCTGTCGTAATGGGTACTAGTTTCCCTTTTATCCTAAAGGATTTAGAGCTCTCATCATATTGGTTTGCCAGCCACCGGCACATGTGTCGGCGGATATTAACTGCCTTAATTGACAGAAGGTGTCCGAGGTCATACGCGATGATGCAAGTCTTGCGGTCTTCTGTCAGGCTATCTACAAATCTGAAGTAAGCCTGCTGAGAGCAAGCCTGCAACCTGTAAACATATATAAAATAATGAAGATACACCAAGAGATTCTAGAATAGATAGAGGAGAACCATGAAACATTGCTGGTAGCTGAATCTCGCTATGTTTGTTGTTTTTCGGGATTGTTGACATAATTTATCTTTTATCGTCTAGTTATATGCAATAGTAAAACACATTTCAAAGATATTTATGCATAAGATATGTACTCATTTAATATTGTACTCCTACATAGAAAAGGAGCATAATAATGGGTTTAATTAAATAATAATTCATGCAAAACAAAAAGATGTAAGCTATTCTCTTAGAGGAACTCATTGAAACGACATGTTTCAGCATCTAGCCAGTAAAAGATGTAAGCTATTCTCTGCTCTATAACTTGTTCACCATCTGAGATCTTTTAGCCTGGTCGTTGTAACATAATTCCTCTCACTATGTTCCATATATGAAATCAAAATCTTCTAGCGTCATATGCAAAGTTCAGGGATCCAGATGTACTACCAACTCCCAATTGCTACGTACAACAGAAATTTACAACTATTGACTAGGATAGTACCTCATTAGCGACTGTTTTTTTTTGCCTTTGCGTGTTTCAGTGGTGGCTCGAAGTTCTCCTCTTCAATGGTTTGCGGGCGAGATCCCTGTTTCATTGGTGGCTTGATCGTCTTCTCAGCCATGGCAGGTGGTGCACCCTGTTTGAAAGAACAGGATAAATTCGTTAGTATCTGATCATATTGATGGTACTGAACAGATTCGTTCATTTGATGTCTCAGTTAATCTACCCCGGCTAACCTTTTTGCATTTTGCTCGCAGGCGAGATTTCTTCGACAACTTTATGCTGGATGCATGCGATTCAACTCTCGAGGGCGAATCCATTGATCGTGGCGGCTGTGGCGGCGACGGTGGCTGGGAGGGCGTGGATTGTTTTGCCTCAGATGGCTTGGTCGTGAGATTAGAGATGGCGGCTGTGGCGGCGACGGTGGCTGGGAGGGCGTGGATTGTTTTGCCTCAGATGGCTTGGTCGTGAGATTAGAGATACGATGTGATCTTTAGCTACATATATATTGGGCTATAGTCTGGTTTAGGAATGCAGAGATTGATTGGAAGAAGAAGACGATTTCCTACGTACAACTTCCTATGTACCATAACTATTCCATTTTTGTGTGGCAAATCAAAATCCTACGTACAGAAACTATACCTTTTTTGGTGCCAAATCTCGTCATTTGTGATTGATTTCAAGAGGTCTGATTTTCTATTACGTACAACTTCCCAGGTACCAAAAGTATTCCATCCTTGTGTGGAAAATCAACATCGTACGTACAGGAACTATTCCTTTTTGCAGCGAAATCTCCTAATTTGACTTGACACAGCCTTTATTATGGAAGATCTACGCGCTAACTAGAAAGGAAACAAACAGGACGCTAAGAAATACACCTCTCCGTAAAAAAAACTAAACGAATGAAATATACTTAATATTTACAATTTAATTAAAACTTTGGGGTTATTTCACAATATTTAAATATATCTAATATTTGCATTTTAAGAAATACTCCTCTGGTCCGGTCTCAAATACTCTTCTCTCGATCGTCCGGTCGCAAATACTCCTCTCTCGGTCGTCCGGTCGCAAATACTTCTCTCTCGGTCGTCCGGTCGCAAATACTCCTCTCTCGATCGTCCGGTCGCAAATACACCTCTCTCGATCGTCCGGTCGCAAATACACCTCTCTCGGTCGTCCGGTCTCAAACACTCTTCTGTCGATCGTCCGGTCGCAAATACTTCTCTCTCGGTCGTCCGGTCGCAAATACTTCTCTCTCGATCGTCCGGTCTCAAATACACCTCTCTCGGTCGTCCGGTCGCAAATACACCTCTCTCGATCGTCCGGTCTCAAATACTCCTCTCTCGATCGTCCGGTCGCAAATACTCCTCTCTCTATCGTCCGGTCTCAAATACACCTCTCTCGGTCGTCCGGTCGCAAATACACCTCTCTCGATCGTCCGGTCGCAAATACTTCTCTCTCGATCGTATGGTCGCAAATACTCCTCTCTCGATCTTCCGGTCCGAAATACACCTCTCTCGATCGTCCGGTCTCAAATACACCTCTCTCGGTCGTCCGGTCGCAAATACTTCTCTCTCGGTCGTCCGGTCGCAAATACTTCTCTCTCGATCTTCCGGTCCGAAATACACCTCTCTCGATCGTCCGGTCTCAAATACACCTCTCTCGGTCGTCCGGTCGCAAATACTTCTCTCTCGGTCGTCCGGTCGCAAATACTCCTCTGTCGATCGTCCGGTCGCAAATACACCTCTCTCGATCGTCCGGTCTCTAATACACCTCTCTCGATCGTCCGGTCTCAAATAATCCTCTCTCGGTCGTCCGGTCGCAAATACTCCTCTCTCGGTCGTCCGGTCTCTAATACACCTCTCTCGATCGTCCGGTCTCAAATACACCTCTCTCGGTCGTCCGGTCGCAAATACACCTCTCTCGATCGTCCGGACGCAAATACTTCTCTCTCGATCGTCCGGTCGCAAATACTCCTCTCTCGATCTTCCGGTCCGAAATACACCTCTCTCGATCGTCCGGTCTCAAATACACCTCTCTCGGTCGTCCGGTCGCAAATACTTCTCTCTCGGTCGTCCGGTCGCAAATACTTCTCTCTCGATCTTCCGGTCCGAAATACACCTCTCTCGATCGTCCGGTCTCAAATACACCTCTCTCGATCGTCCGGTCTCAAATACTCCTCTCTCGATCGTACGGTCGCAAATACTCCTCTCTCAATCGTCCGGTCTCAAATACTCCTCTCTCGATCGTCCGGTCGCAAATACTCCTATCTTGATCGTCCGGTCCGAAATACTCCTCTCTCGATCGTCCGGTCTCAAATACACCTCTCTCGCTTGTCCGGTCTCAAATACACCTCTCTCGGTCGTCCGGTGTCATCCTGCTCGACGACAGCGACGGGGTGGTGCACCGCGCCCCGAAGGCGCCACCGAGCAGCGACGACGACTACTACTAGCATAGTATATTTCACCGAAGGCGCCACCGATCATCCACGTGACATGTGTGATGTCCTAACACGTGACATAGTATATTGTACATTTTTTTCAACACGTAATAATCACCTTGTTACATGCAAACAACGTACATACACCATATTATATTGTACTTTTTTTTCAACACGTAAGGTGTTGAAAAAATGCACAGATATAGCTCACGGCATGAAATTAGGAGAGATACTTCTCCATACCCAAAAAATGAAAACGATTGCGTCTGATTTCCTACCATCTTGTGCCCGTCATATCTATTCCTTCCCCTTTTATTTTTTCTATACGACCTTCCTTCGCCAAAGACTCTCTTCGTTGCTGCATCCTAAGGTACGGCGGAGGACAGGCGATCCCTATTGTTTTGTGAGTGAATGACCGATCTTGTTTTTTCTCATTCCCTTTCTTCTTCTCCATGAAGATCGTTTGGTACAACCTGAATCTTCTTTAAAAACTATGTCTACATGTAGGCAAACGATTTTATCGAATATGTCAACTAGAGGATCAATCTCGCGTTTGAGTCGTCATGCATCGCCTGATTGTGGTCTGCCGGAGTTGCAATGTGAGTGCCACAAACCAGCAATGAGACACATATATTACACAGAAAATTACGAGCGCCGGTGCGTGTTGAGATGCAATCTGCTGGAGGTCAATCTTCCCTTACTAATCATGTATAAGATTATGCAACATTTATTTTCTTCAAATGGTGTTGAAATTTTTATTTCATCCGCTCTGTCGCAGGGTTGCAGTTTGTCGATCCGAGAGGACCTTCTCAACAATTATGCTGAAGACACGGTCAACTACTGCACAATGGCTTCCAACAATAGTCTGCAAGAATCATTGGATTCATCCATCTATCTTCTCAATGAGAAGGAACAACAAATTTTACAAATGGAAAACAAAATTGAATATTTATGTTCTGAATTGTTTGCATACAGGGAGAAGCACTATCATGACCCATCAGTAGGGAAGAGACATGTCAAAGACAAATGCAAATATAGGAAATACTATAGATTTTTCTGGTTCATGCTACTCTTATATGTAGCCAGAATATTAATCTCTACTGTGTAATTTTGTATCGTACTAAACGATTTGTCAGCTTGTAATCAAATTGTTTTCCTCCTCGCTCAGCTGTCATACTCAGGCAGCACAAAATCAACAGATGGTTCCTGCCCAGTCTGATCCGAAAAGTCGAAGTAAACTTGTAATAGATGGCCAACAAAATACAGATAGCTGCAGCTTCACCTGAAAGCGTCACCACTTATTAAACTGAAGAAAGAGTAGTTATTGACATAGAATGTAAAATATTAAGCATAGATAATTCACTTGCAGAATAAGTTTGGTCCAGAGAAGTATCTAAACATCACTTGTGAGTAAATTAAATAAATTGTCAGTTCCATAGGGGATAGAGCAAACATCCAAGAAAGCCACATCTGCTCAGTTTTTCTCCTGGTGTGATTTGTAATTTGGGTTAAGATAATCTTCAGTAGACCAGGAGAGATTGCACTACCATCATCTATTTCTCATGGTAAGATAAAGTATGCAAACCTTTGGTGGATAATGT
Source organism: Alopecurus myosuroides (assembly GCA_028641055.1). NCBI lineage: Eukaryota > Viridiplantae > Streptophyta > Magnoliopsida > Poales > Poaceae > Alopecurus > Alopecurus myosuroides. Next base: position 11,474,833 of record CM054060.1, read on the forward strand.
TTATTGCTTAACAGGAGCTGAATATTTCACATGGAAATTTCGTACTACCAGATTTTAGAAAAAAATCCATACGAACAGGGGCTGCTCAGCTGTTATACTCAACAACCCAGTGTACAGACTGTACCGATGAAGTAGAAAATTGAACAAGTGGTGCCTCCTTAGTCTGATCCAGAAAATAGCAGTCATACACAGCCACCACAGTTCTAGGAAGGAGTAATATGAAGCCAACAAAATACGGAAAGCTGCGACTTCACCGGAAAGCGAATTAAAAGATTAACAAAGCTGCGTATCCACCACAGAAAGCGAAGCTGTCGATATACAAAGTAAAATATCAAGCATATATATAGTTCACTTTCAGACAAGTGTGGTCAGAAAGTACCTAAACCTTACTGGTGAGGAAAATAAAGAAATCGTCACTACCACATCCAAGATCCAACATCACACAGACCCATCTTTTTTCCACTTCCCTCATCAACCTCTAAATTCTCCAAGGAAACATAGTACAGTAGTGCATTTTACACTATCTCATATGCTATTGTGCATTTTAAACAATTCCAATCAGAGTAAAACCGACACGAATAAGCAGAAGAGGGGCAAAAAGGAGTATTGTGCATTTTAAATAATTTCACTCAGACTAAACTTCGTGATAAACCACTGACTAGATGCAACCACAACAAAAATAAATTCGTACTGCACAGTAGTAATAACAGAGAGCATGGTCATTAGCACACTGTATGTTATGTTAGTCCATAACATCTCTTCATACTCAAAATTCTAGGAATAACAAAGCAGAGAACTAGAATAAGAACCCATCAGAGTATCAGGCCGATGAAGGACTACTGGTCCATTACCTATTTGAGAAGCAATATTCTGCTTGTTCCATGGAGTACATCACTAAATATCTGTTTTCAAATAGAAAGATAAATTAATAATAAACATGGTACATCAATAAATATCATGCTAACATACTTTGTGTATCGTAAGGAGCACACAAACAATTATTATGTTTCAGTCATTACCTTTGTGTTTGGAAAATAATGTCTCGTGAAATGACTTAGGCCTCTTCTTCGATGGAGCACCTTTACCTTTTATTGGTATTGGATCCAAGACTTTCCCAGTAAAAGCTTTGTCCGCGGAAGAAAAATATGCAGGCAAAGGACCAAATGTTCTGGGCTCAAATTTCTCGTCATCCACACTGGCCTCTTCATCCTCATCATTGCCGACGCCGCCAGAAACAATACTTCTAAAAAATTCTACAACTCTCAATGAATCCTCCCTGCTCAATGCAGCTTTGAATAAAGCTCTTTTAGATATGTTGCGGAGATCACGGTACCGATCCATGTGTTCAGACCAAACATGTCTACTGCCGTTCCTGTCAGGTTCAAAACCATCTTTAGCTTGCATCGTCCATCTAACGGCAACACAGCAGCGAGGCATGTCTCGCATGCCTAAGTGCTTCAGAACACAAATTACATGTGCGCAATGAATTTCCTCACGCTCCATCTTCTGGCAATGGCAGTTCACACTATCCAGCAATGTCTCGTGAAAGACACACGTAACATCATGCTCCCCATAGTCACTGGATACCACAAACCTCGCCATAGAGGCATTTCCCTGTGTCATGTCACCAATGTGCCATCCCCCTGATTTAATGAACTGGTCCTTAACCATCTTGAACATTGCTGGAGTATATATACGGGCAGCACTTTTCAAAAGAGGGTGATCAGTTATTCTGGTGAAAGGTACCGACTGTGAAGCTCTTGCATCCAATTCGCCTTCCTTCCTCCGTAGACGTGAAAGAAAATACTGAGAGTGCTCTAGCAAATCGACAAGTGACATTGACCTGTCTAGATGGTTATGAAGTCCTGAGTTCAGACTTTCACTCCTTTGGTTGCTACTCATTCGCAGGAAGTAACCACCTTTCGTGTACGCTGCCGCCCATTTCCCTCTCAGCTCGTACATCCTCCTAAACCATGCGTCGTCTTTGCTCACTTTGTGTTTCTGGATAAACGCAGCCCATCGCGCCTCAAACTCATCAGGTTCCATCCTCTCATAAATTAATTCCTTGAAGTCTTTCAGCTTTTGCTTTCGAAGGTGCTTTATCATATTTTTCTCGATATGCCAGCTGCACAACCGATGAAATGCACCAGGCATTACTACAAGAATTGCCCTAGCCATTGCATGGTCCCCATCGGTGATCAGCTATCTAGGATGCTTCTGCCGCATCGCCAAGAGAAATGTCTGAAGCAGCCATATATACGCCTGAGTGGTCTCATCAGATACAACCGCACACCCAAACACAATTGTGCTGCGATGGTGGTTCACTCCAACGAACGGAACAAATGGAAGATTATAGCGGTTGACACGGTATGTGCTGTCAAATACCAACACACCGCCAAAGGCATCATAATCCAAGCGCGACTGCGCATCTGCCCAGAAAATGTTTCTCAGATGGCCTTCACTGTCGGTGGTATACTCGTAGAAGAAGTCAGCATCCCTGTCTTTCTGTGCCGCCATATAGTTGAGCATATATTCTGCATCTCTACCTTCAATCTTCTTCTTCTTGTACTCGGAGACGAAGTTATACAGATCTTTGGGTATAAACCCAACTTTGTCCGGACCACCGGCCTCATGTTCCATAACGTCCATTATCTTACCCGTACGGAGGCCACCAATGCCATACCCAACTGCATCGGCCTTATTTGCATCTGTCAGCTTGCGGTGAGAAAACAAGTAAGCAGACTGGCCTTCCTTAGCGAGTTGATGGTTATGCTCATCCTGAAATCTCTTCACGAACCATTCTCCAGTAACCGGACTCCGCTCGATCTCGAAATGAGCCGGGCATCCACAACGAGTAAGAGCCTTTGGAGTCCTTTTTGGATCAGGTCTTTCGAAATTCGCCAATGTACGCTTTCCTTCCTTAAAGCACGTGTAAAGCCGCCGGAATCGTGTCCTTGTTCCAGGCAAGTATTTCACCTCTTCCTTCCTAACACTGAACCCTTTGACCTTTGCATAGTCATTATAATACTCGAATCCTTCCTCCTCGGTCTTGAAGATCTTGCTAACCACGCGGAAGTACTCATCACACTCCTCCAAGCCGGGGTTTTCACCATCCATTACTTAAAACTGCCATCATAAGAGTAAAATTTGATGTTAATAATCAAGTAAATCGGTTATTAAGATAACAAAACAGTACTTAATCTGCACTAATTATAAAAGAGCAAACTTGACACTTTAGCACTAAAAGGTAAGTCTGCATGCTGGTACTCTTTTTGAGGGAAGCATCTCCATACATTTTATTATTCTTCTCAGCTGTCACTTTATTTTTGTGAAGCTATGGACGTCGTCCATATCAGCGAGGAGGCCAGTATAGATAAGTCTGTCCAATCAAATTTTGTATCCCTCTGTTGTGAGTTCTCAGTTAGCAAAATCTACTTAGTTTCTACTCTGTCCTTTCCATCAAAGAACTTTGTGGTTGATTTGCAGTAGATTAACCATGATAACATATGTCAACTATGGTTGCAATTAATGATGTGCACTTCATTTGTTTGGGCAAGCTTCACATTGCACTGAATCCAAAAATTGTTCAGTAAATATAAGTGCAATTATCCAGTTGCTGTGCAAGGCTTCCATTGTATCGATTAGCTGCAGGACAGTTGTGGCTGCAGGACAGTTGTGTACATCGTAGGTAAAGTCAGAGCTTTACCTGGGCTGAAGAACAGTGAACGCCTGAACCGTCCGTGGGATGCTCCTTGGATTTCCGCCGAGTTCAAGCTGGGCGCAGGCGGCTGTGGCGTCCACGACGGAGGCGGCGCCGGCGCACTCGGGGCTACTCGAGGAGGCGGCAGCGACCTGCGGCGCACGAGGATTTCGACTCGTCGCGGCCGCTACGATGTGGGGAAGGGGGGCGAGCTCCGGGGTGGAGGCCACGCGAGCAGAATCGTGGGTGCAGAGGCGGGGTGGCGGCGGCGGGGTCCACGACGGAGGCGGCGCCGGCGCACTCGGGGCTGCTCGAGGAGGCGTCAGGGACCTCCGGCGCACGAGGATTTGGGAAGGGGGGCGGGGGGGTTCGCGAGCTCCGGGGTTCCTGCCACGCGAGCAGAATCGTGGGTGCAGGAGGCGGGGCGGCGGCGGCGCGAGTTCGCTCGGGGGTGGCGGCGGCGTGGTGGCGGCGGCGCTAGTTCGCTCCTGGTGTTCGCTGTTCGCTCGTGGTGTTCGCTCGCGGTGGACGTTTTTTTTCCGACTAACTGCTCTGTCATGGCAGCTATCTGGGCCTGATGGGCCAAATTACATTGAGCCGTCCGATGAAACCATACTACTCGTATATTAGGAGTAGTAAAAGGTACCTGAGAACTCGCCAAAATAAAATATTCTAAACGTGACATATTTGGTAGAATAAGTTAGTTACGGAAAGTAAGAGAACTTAGTAAAAAACTACCCCAAATGGGTACATCCGTGACGGCCGGGAACTTTCGGGTATACAGGAAAAACCGTCACAAATACATACCCCATTATGGCCGCCGTTAGGAAAAGCCCGTCCTGAACAAGCTCTCAGGAAAGAACATTACCGATGACGGCCCACTGTCATGAATCTCTTTCCAGACGGCATTTCCCGACGGAGTACGTTTACTACAATAAGCGAACATAGCCAACGTCTCGCCCATCAGGAATCACCAACATGATTTCTTTCTGCCATGATTGCGGTAAGACGCCTGATGAGAGATACCAGAAGTCAGGATTGTTGCACGACCAGAAATTTCATTCCCGAAGAAAACCGAGCCATCAGGAGTGGTTCCCCTCGGGTGGCCTTCGGTTTGTCTGGATTGCGTATTCGCTCTCAGGAATGTACGCTAGTTGTCACGAACTTGTGCCGATGTCAGCTGCACTTTTTCAAAATGTTAATAGAAATGATAGTGATATAATATATTATCTGCATCCATACGGAGATTTAAACATATTTCCATAAATCACACTCCATCGAAGTAATTTATTTTTAAAAATAACACACAATCCAAATATAAATTAAAGTGCTCATGAGTCATCAGATTACAAGGGACACAAAAGGGACCATACTGCAGAGGCCAGTCGCTTACAAATTATAAAGGATGTATAAGAAGTGGGAATATTACAACGAGTAAGTTCCCATAATAAAAAGTAGTAAACAATCACTAGTACGAAATGGGCTTTCTTGGAAGACGACGTCGATGCAGTAGGTTCCACAACCTTCACTAAGGCTTGTTCATCGCTACTCTTCTCCGGTTCCACATCCGGTCATTGCAATTGCTCTTTTACATCCATTCCCTGACATGAATCATTCAGTTACTGCGAGTCGTCGTCTTGACCTCCACCGTCATTGGGTCCACCGGGGAGTGTACACTGGTAGAAAAAAGGCCTTCCACACGCCCCCATCAGTCCCCAAACGTTGCGCACCGTGACTAATGAGTCTTTAGTCCCGGGTCGGGACGAGACCCGCGACAGAAGGTCATGCGTCGCGGGTTGGGAAGCGCGTTGAGGCGCGTGGAGGGCATTAATTCCGGTTGGCCTGGCCGCCCGGGACTAATGGTCCTTTAGTCCCGGTTGGCGTGGCCACCCGGGACTAAAGATCAAACTGCTCGCCTCCCGCGCGGCGGTTTTTATTTCGCGAGCGAGGCAGAAGGGCACCATTCCTACAGTGCGCGTCCGAGTCTCTGTTTCTTTCTCTCTTCTCTTCTCTTCCCTCTCTTCGATCTTCCTCCACCAAGCACACCATGGCTGAAGTTTGGGAGAGATTCCGTGGTCCCACACCATGTGGCAAGCGTCTCGACGTGTGCTACACCAACAGTTGCGAGAGGCTCCCCGGTGCTCTTGGGCATTTGACCAATCTCTATTTCTCCTCTCCCGATGAACACCGGTTCTTCGGGCTTGATCTGGAGTATACGGCGGATCAACGGGATGTTGCCGTCATCCAGATTGCGTTCAAGGAGGCCGTTTTGGTCTTCCAATGGTCAAGGTAACGCACACATACAATCTTGCATCTTCGATTTGTTTGTTGCATCTGAAGAATACATGTGTTGCAACATATCTAACACGTATCAAATTTTTGTTGATGCAGTAGTTCAAAGCATTCTCCGGCACTTGTTGATTTTCTTGTCAACAAGGGGTATGACTTTTGCAGCGTTGACATCACTCAAGACCGTTCGAAGTTGATGCGCTTGGGTATTGTGATACCTGAAGATCACTACATTGATCTTCAGGATCTTATCCATTTGAACGGGCCAAAGACCGGGATGGCTCGCATGGCAACTGCCTTCATCCACGAGGGCTACGAAATCATGAAGTCTGGTTTCCCCTCGAGGAATCACTGGTATTAGGAGAAGACCCCACTGGACTTGACGAACGTCAAGTATGCAGCCATAGATGCATACGTCTCCTACGAGTTGTTCCGCATCTACTCGACGGAGCCATAGATGTATGCGTTCGATATATATGCATGTAATGGGTATCTTAGTATGTAATGGATATCTTAGTATTGTGAGACTTATGTTTGTGTTATGTGTGATCGTAAGACTCTATGTTATGAATGTGATATGATTGTGTTCTATTCATGATTGTGATGTCTCTACTCGTATTTTACTTGTGATTAATTTAATTATCACTTGTCTTTTGTTGTTCATAAAACTATTTTTGTTTCCTAGTTTTAAATGACATGGAAAAATTTGCAAAGTGTTGCAAAGTGTAATGGATATTATTTCTATATTAATTCCTAGCTATACTATTTCTATATTATGTCAAACACACGTTTCAAAACAAGCAAAAAAGAAAAACACATCAAGAAAACAAACAAAAACACATCAAGAAAACAAAACAGAAAAACTACAGTTTCTATATATCTGTTCACCAAAAATTAATCTAAGCCAGCAAAACATATATCTAGTCAATACCAAACTCATCCAGTATTAAAATGAATTAGTATTATTTTTCTTAATTTTTTTATATATTATTTGTATTTTTAAGATTTTAAAATGAATTAGTATTATTTTTCTTAATTTTTTGATATATTATTTGTATTTTTAAGATTTTAAAATGAATTAGTATTATTGTTCTTAATTTTTTGATATATTATTTGTATTTTTAAGATTTTAAAATGAATTAGTATTAGTTTTCTTAATTTTTTGATATATTATTTGTATTTTTAAGATTTCAAAATGAATTAGTATTATTGTTCTTAATTTTTTGATATATTATTTGTATTTTTTAAGATTTAAAAATGAATTAGTTTTATTCAAAATTATTAATTACATCATTACTTTTGTTTATTAAAAGATTTATTTGAAATTCAAACAATAAAGAAATGTGGCATCGACCAGCATGTTAATAAGATTGATATGATACTACTATCACATACATGCGTGCAAAACACTTGGATGCGGGATGGTATGGAACTCGGAAATTAAGCGTGCTAGTGCTAGAGTAGTGGGAGGATGGGTGACCGATCGGGAAGTTTGACCATGAGTAAGTAATTTGACTGGAAATAATTGTAGTTAGACACTAAGCAAATAATACAAATTCTAAAAAAAAGGGAGAGAAAATTTGGTGTGAAAAATAATTAGAAACCCAAATGAATTAAGGAAATAACGAAATAAAGTCTAGTCCCGGTTCAGGTGGCCAACCGGGACTAAAGGTCCTCCGCCCCCGGCTCCGCCACCCGCCCACGTGGCCGGGCCTTTAGTCTCGGTTCGTAATCGGCGCGACTATAGGGGGGTCTTTAGTCGCGCATAGCTAGTCCCGGTTGCTCGGTCGGGACTACTGGCCCTGGCGAACCGGGACTATAGGCCTATTTTCTACCAGTGGTACATTCCTCTATTATCGCGAACACCTGTTCTTCACCCTCTCCGCCGTCCAGCGCTGAACTAATACAAATGGAAGATAAAATACTTTAGTAAGTCAAATATTTGAACAAGTCAATCACTTTAATATTTTAATAAATTCAAATGCAGTCAAGTTTCACATATGTCTAATTACCACTAAGTACTAGAAGAATCCGGATCACGGCTCAATACGTGATCCGTCTTGGAGAAGAAGTCGCGGATATCTTTCTTTCCAAGAATAAGAATACTTTTCGTAGACTTCAAGATTTAGTCCAGCTATCTATATAAAGCCGGACGGGAGCAGCCGAAAAGGCAGAAGGTAGAAGTTAGATCGATGGGAGTGCAACCTCGCTGAGATAGAGAACACCTAGACTCGTGTTGTACTTTGTATACTTCAAGCTTCAACCCTGATTTAGTGATATTGCAGCAGTAGGAACACCGCCTTAGCTGCGATGTACCGAACCTGTGTAAACTTTGTCTTTGTCTCTAGTTACTCCCTACGTTTCCGCCACGACTCTAACAACAGGCGTATGGCATCCCTTGCCATGAACCTAACTAAGAACATTCAACAGTAATGATTTTTATTTCGTGGTTGAACCGATGAGAAGAAATTTTTTGCTAGGAGGAAACAAAAACTAGATGATTTCTTTCCCAATATGGGATGTTTTCTGGTTTCCTTCTGAGGCCTGGTTCACTCCCGGCTTAAGAATTTGGACCTGCCTTGCTTTTTTCATTTCTGCTGAGAAGATGGCCGCTTGCTTCATGGGCCTTTGTCGCGATCGAACAGCTGGAGGCCCACGTACAGTCTGAGCTAGCTTGCTAGCGTCACGGGTAATCGAGAACTTTCGGCAATTTTTTTAATGGTTTCTATTGGATTTTTTCCCAAAAATCCTGGGTGCAGCGGCCTAGGTCGGCACCAATGAAACTCCGCTAGTGGTTGCACACATCCGGATTTAAAAAAACAAATCCAGAATAAATACGTCATCGATCATCAACTTCGTAGATCGTCCTCTTGATTTTATTGGCGTGGGTCAATTCCCTAATTAATCGCCTAGGTAATCCGCATGCCGTGGGAAACCCGTGTTGCATGCTTTGGGAACTGGTGGTGTTTGGCATTCGCTAGTCAATTAATCAATTAGCTTAACTTGATATATGATAGTGAAATGTGTATATTTAGTTGTGGCGTCGTGGAAAGGGACGTGATATACGTGGGGTTAGTTTGTAGGATCCCGCGGGTATAAATTGAGGGTCATGGCGCAATACGATTCACCCTTCACCTGACCAACTTTCGTCTTGCCTGTCTCCCTTATAGCAAATACCTGCTACGAGTGTTGCTGCTCCTCCTTCCCCACCAATGCCTACACCGATGAAGCGATATTCTTACACGAGTTAGATATGAACATGCACTTCTGTTTATTACTTCCTTCTGCTTGCACGTTTGTTCAGATTCTTTTTAATAGGTTCTTTATTCAACTATTTGCAGGGAAAATGGATCCATGAAGAAGAGAGGGCGTCGACGTTGTTGGGCATCATCGACCATCTCAAGATGAAGAAAGGTGAGTTGGAAACTAAGTCGAAGCAGACTGGGAACAAGGTCCTCGTGTATGCCAACAAGGTGGTTGAAGCCAAATTAAGCGCAGTTGGTGAAGTTTGCGGATGAGACGTTCGCGAAGAACAAGATCAGTAAGGAACAACTGAAGAAGGAGGAGAACGCCGACTTAGTCTTACAAGGGAGGTCGGTAAACTATACCATTTTTAAGGACAACTCATTTTTATGAACAAATCAGGGTAGTCTATATCGATGTTGTAATTTTGTGGACTATACCATTTTTAAGGCTCCATTTTTCCTGGCATTGGTGAAATTTAACTATTTATAATAAACTATTTTACATTAGACAAACTTTTTATCCATTCATAAATTTTATGTCATTTCCCTAGTAATATCAATTTTTTTGCATCTTTATTAACTTTTATAATTTTATTTCTCAAACTACTTATAAATATCTATCTCTGAAAAATCGTTACGACTAGTCGATGTATACTTTATTGATGTTGATGAAAAATGAGAAATGACCATGCCAAAATATTATTATTCTGAGTAATTATGTTATTAAGTTAAATTCATTTGCCTTGCTAGTGAGATACGTCTCATTTTATTATACAATTTACTCTTACATAAGATCTGGTTTTGGGCTAAACATAAGACCACCTTCTTTAGTTTTGGCAAGGACCAGCACAGTTAGTTTTGTGCTAAACTTAGGACCACCACGGTTAGTTTTGTGGAAACTTTAAAACTCCAGGTTCACCTATTAATTAAGTTTTACCACTTAATATGCAACGATAATTTTATATGTCCTGGGATCCGTCGATCATATATAAAATACTTGGTAGAATATTCTAGGGTGTTGACTCAGGATGAACCAGAACATAAGACTGTCTTTTTGTCCATTTTTCTGTATACATTTTCTATGTCATCGCTTTACGATTGTATGCAATGAATTCGCTCAAAATCGACGATGCCTTTGTTATTCCATCAGAATGTTAACACCCTCATCTCACATGCCATATCCTGTTACCGCACGCTATTGTTTTTTGAACTTCTTATCGTTTCATGTGTATAGACTACGTTTGGGCGTTATAAATAATTATAGAGATCACACGGGTTGAGAACCCCTAGATTTGTCGTTCTACTACACCCGAGACCGTCTTGACGCTTGCCAAGGTCATATTTTTAAGAATCATGGTCGATGCCACCAGCACACACGAATAGTATCGAGTTCAATTTTAGTACACCGCCATTGGTTGCAGGCCATGTGCACCTTCCTCAATGTCAACGTCAACGACAATGTCAACGTCTGACAATTGTGTACATGTTGCATAGACACCTTCCTTCAAGCCTTTTTTTGAAAACTTAGTATGATAATTCTACATATTTTCGTTATCTAGGGTTGTACAGTGTATCATCAGTAATGGTTCTACGAATTCGGAAGAAAAAAAGAACAACATGAGGTCCTCAACCGCTCTACTGTTTCTCTCGTGAGACACACATGGTCTAAAAACGGATCAGAACCAGCCTCAAACCTAGAAAACTGGTCTCCATTAGAAAAACCGAACACCCTACCCAACACAAGCCTCATGCCAGGAAAACCGACAGTAATTCTTTCTATTTTGGGGCTGAACCGGTGCAACAAAAACTGGATGATTTGTTTCCGAATATGGGATGTTTTCTGGGTTTCTTCTAGGACCTGGTTTAGTCCCGGCCTAAGAATTTGGACTTGCTTGGCTTTTTCCATTTCTGCCTATCGAGAAGATGGCCACTTGCTTTGTTGGCCCACGTCACGATCAAGGAGACGGAGGCCCACGTACTGTCGGAGCTAGCTTCCAAGCGTCACGGTTAATGTAGGGAGCCCTTACCTATCGCTCTTAGCGAGTTGGAGGAACAATTCGCCCGCACTGATGCTCGCCCCCCACTCGAGGAGCGTAAGTGGGCTGGCCCATTATGTTCTAGCTTGTTTTTTTTTCTAAACTGCAGGTTTCAACATTTTGTAAAATATGAACGGTTTTAATTTTGAACAATTTTTAAGTTTGAATAATTTTAAAAATATAAAAGATTTTAAAATATTAGAAATGAACAATTCTTAAAATTGAACAAATTTTAATCCGAACATTTTTTTCATCTGAACAATTTTTAATTTTGAACATTTAAAGTTTTGAATATTTTTTAATTTGAATCAAAAAATTGTGAACAAAAAAATGTGGTTAACAAAAAAAACCGAAAGAAAATGGAAGAAAATGAAAATAGAAAAAAAGATGTAATAAAAAGGTTAAAAATGAAAACTGTACACAAAAAGCTAATGTGGCTTCATTTCTTGTTATCTCGCAGGCCTAGTGAAGCCCATTAGCAATCGATTTGGTTGGAAAGAGAGGACACGCGTGAAATCCTAGCACCAATCTTTCTCTCAGAAAAATAAAAAAAGCTAGGACCACCGATTGATCAATCGGTCACGTCCGCACACTCTCTTTTTTTTTACTTGTTGCAATCGATCGGGAGGAGTCCATCAACAAAACATACTACTAGCTAGACGAACGGATAAATGCTAGCTAGCCCCGTAGTACGTATGAAGAAGTACTCCCTCCGATCCGAATTAATGGTCGGAGAGCTAGCCAAAGTTTTGCCTAAGCCTTGTGTAAATGTGTGCCCATTAATTCGGGTCGGAGGTAGTAGGAGTATTAGACTAGTCACTAGGAGCTCAACATCATATTTCTGATTCTTCCTCCATGTGACACCGATGTTAGCGCATCATCCTCGATCCCGGCTTCGACAAAACTTTTGACCACTCGGACGATGTGCGACGAAGACCTCTTGCATGACAGAGTGTTTTAGCTAGGCTTCCCAGAGACGTTATGCAACTCAAGCTTAGGTGTGGTCGAAAAAGCTTACGTGTAGGATATGTATTGGGATCAAATAATACGTCGCTACAACGTCGGATCTTAAGGTTAAAATAGGATAAAACTGTTTTCATGAGATGGCTAGGAAGGCATAGGAGTATTCTGGAGGAAGGGTTGGTAAGGTAAACCACCGTCCATGCGATACTGTAGACCCAGCCTCTAGGTCTCTCATAGCGCGAGATTTCTGAGCCAGTTTAACCCGACGTGAAGTTAATATCGTGCGTTTGTTTGTAGTCTAGCCGAATGAGTGGATAAACTTATCTCTAATACTCTACCCTTCCTCCGGTGCTATCTAGCACTAACTTATCGTCAATTTTTTTGTCGCCCATTTATATGCTTCCGTATATGACCTTGGATCGAGGCGGTCTTGGTGTCGTTGGAAATCTCATGAAAAGACAGGGTTTCGCAGACTATTGTTATTCGGATCTCAAAATTCAGCGCTTCGATAAAACTACATAGAGCTATGGTGTGTGGAGCCAATGAAAAATAATCAAGCCCCAAAAAGGATGCATAGGCCATCAAAACCGACCGCGAAATTGTATCGACAAAAAGTTTCATTCAATGTAGACGGAGCCTTTTTGGGTGCCCTTATTTTGGTATGGGACAAAAAGGTTATGTACTATTACTACTTCAAGTGCCACCTCGTCGCCCCACTTTCCCGCCTTTTGGTATCGACTTTTGGCGATGCCCAACTGTCGCGACCGCCCGTCCACATCAATGCGCGCAGAATCTATGTACACGACAACTATTTTGGCGCATGCATATAACACACGTGCATGTAAAATGTTGTGCTTGTGTACCACAATTATCTAACACACGTGCATGCATCCTCGATCGCCAAGACATACGTACATGAAAATTAATATCGGATCAACCAAATGCTCCCGCGTGATGGGTGACGGCTCCATCCTATTTGAGCACGCAAAACAACACCACACGGATCACGAATCTCAGCCATCCACGGACCCAGACATCAAACACGCACAAATGTATTCGGCATCTCGTAGCTACTCCAGCTTAGAGCATGGTTAATAATATAGCCAACAACCGGCTATATGAGTTTGCCATTTTATATATAGCCATCTTAGACTAGTCACAATGGGAAGTATCATAGAGTAGTATCATGCATATGATACTAGTATATGTTACTACTCCCACAATGGGAAGTAACATATTTGTAGTATTATATACTACTATATTTATTAGGCTATAGACACATTTTGTCTTGAAATGTGTTATTTTACGGTATCTACATATGATACTCCCTCCGTCCTGGTGTATAGCGCACATATAGCAATTCTTTGGACCCTAGGTATTCATTTATTGGGTTTAAACATTAAATGCAGTGGTGGAGAGTGATGGAGAGAGGCAACCACCCACTAATTAGAAGAGAATTAATGCAAAATGTGCCTAACAAATGGAACTGCATGTTTTTGTTATTATGCCCTATACACCAGGACGGAGGGAGAACCACTAGCACTTCTCTCCTCATTAAATGAGTGTCACATCATCTTTTTTGCCTACATGTCACTTATGTTATCACCTATGTTACTCTCATTGTGAACAGTCTTATAGGCTACCCATACAATAGCTAGCCATGTTTGCTTACGATATCATTAGTATGTTGGCCCACTTAGGCGTAGTTTGGTAACAAAGTTTTTCTAAAACCGAATTATTCAAATAATAAAGTCAAACAAATACTTCAGTTTTGGAAAAAGAGGTCGGGACCTCTTTTTTACATACTTCAAAATTAGTACAGTTTTTTGCAATACTGAAGTATATAAAAACGCATTATTCGTTGGTGCCAAACAGTTTAAAGTATTTAATACTCTAATATTTTTTTAAAACTGAAGTATTCTCAAAATACTTCAAAAAAACCGAACTCCCAAACGGAGCCTTATTGTCTCACAAAGTGTGTTGGAGCACGTGCAAGAGCTGACTACAAGTTTGTAGCCCGCTTTTCTTCTCTCTCCTCTTCTCTCACCTCCACCCAAGCAAAAATGATGTGGCAACTCTTATAGACCGCTTATGTCACTTATTATTGTACTTGCTCTTATAGGATGGTTAACTCGTCAATTCTTCTTTACATAGGCTCACAACGATGCATAGCAGATAGCCAGGCTCCGTACCTACTAGCATGCATTAGGAAATCATCTTGCATGCACCTACAAGAAGATAGCTAAGGCCTACTAGCCGTTCGTGTCGTATCGACCAGTCAATTAATCAAGGCCTACTAGCACGCCCTACCTTGGCGCCCGTCCAACTCTGGCTCATCCAAAGGCCATTCCAATTATCAACAACACACATACTTTATTACAAAAAAATATACTGGAAGGAGTGGTTGATCATTTCATCCAGCTGCCTAGCTCCAGAACATATTAAATCGATCAAATCTGGCTATGTACTAGAAGCGATATCCAAATCGATTTTGGATATAAGTTATCCCAAACAGTCGTTTTCATCCTACTTCATTGCCCCTGATACAATTTGGGATATTTGTGTATGATTTCAGAGAAACGGTACCTAACGGTAGCTCAACTAAAAAGTTGCACGCACGTGTAGTTGTTGCTATATATGTGTCTTAGCATATGGGTGGAGGAGTTCTTGCATCCGGCCTCCTTTCCGAACTTGGTTAGAATTATTAAGCTTTAGAATACGCACAGAACATTAGTACAAATAGCCGTATACGTGTCTCTTTCTATGTGACGCTAGTCGAATCCCACGGTAGCTAGTAGCAGCACCCTCTTAACTCGTGAGGAATTACAAATAAAATGTAGTTTATGTCTCGCTTTGCCATTTTGTATTTTCCGAGAAGCTACTAGGATAGTGGCCCGCGCACATGCGCGGGCAACATTTCGAATGTTCTCAACTTGTTTCTGAAATAAATTGTGTAAGGGTAATGTCTATTGAGTTTACGACCATTCACAAAGACATACTATATATGGACTATTTATTTCAAAGGCCTGGTAGTTCTTCTTGAAGTACGTAAGCGGTGAGATATGAACATGTACGTAAAATTAAAGTTTACAAAGAGTTCCAAAAAAACATTCAAATGTACGTAAGGGTGAGAGAAAGTGGATGCTATAGCGCACCTAGACTAAGTATTAAATATGAGTTACACTTGGAAAGTGACACTTGCAAACCAGGATATAAATTGCTAGATATGTATATGGTACCGGTATAAAGCTTCATCTTGGGATAAGTTTAGAAGATAAAGAACAATATTTCCGTGTAAGCATTGTATCCTTAAGAAACCATCTTCCACAATGCGTGATACTTATATGTTCCTATTATGTATTATCACTATTTAAAAAAAATGAACACCTGGTAATACAAAATGTATACTTAATGACACATACTAACTATCTTTTAATAATTCATCTAAATATGCGTATTGAAGAAAAATTATCTAGATATGTTAGTCTATGATTTCACCTGGTGGATCTTTTAACCCCTCATCACAATTTTTAATGTGGATTCTAGGAGAGAAAACAGCTAGTGAGGCAATGGTGAATAAAAAAATTAACTTCAACATCCAAAAAGCACGGAAGTACACATATTAAAACTTATTTTGTCCAATAAAACATGGAAACTATCTTTCTTGGAATAAGGAGGTAAAGCTTACATGCCTTTTTATATTTCATGGTGACTTAAGCCTTCCATACAATTGTAGATAATATGCTTACCAAAACAGAAGAGTATAGTTCGTAAGTTTGATAATAGTAAGTCCAACATTATTAATTCATGCAACAATTCTAGAGGTTAGGATGTGTAAAAAACTAATGAACAATAGATGGTATAATTGCTCAGAAAGCATCAAAATATAACACCTGGCATAGATGCAATTTCGATGGTTTTACCAGATGATATCAACATATCAAATCGTTGGACAATAATCTTTGAAATGTCAGTTTACAATTGTCGTAATAATGACCTAAAAATATTAAGAAATAGATATCCTTTTGATTAGTGAAATAAGAGGGAGCCAATTATCTCAACTAAAACTGACTGAATGGAAGATTATTTACAATATTGGATATTTAAGAAGCATAGTTTGCACAACATGCAAAATTATAGAATAAGCAATCGGCATTAGAAGCAATTTTTTCATCAATCTTTACCTTATATTGGATGACCAACGCTTGTTTATATCGCCCAATGGATAGTAGGTTTCTTTTAAACAGAAACATACAAAAAAATATCACCATTTCATTCAGTATGTGCAACCGTCTTCTTTATTTGAATGGTGCATCTTCTTGAGCTCAAAATTAATTTATTTAGAACGTAAAAATATATGTCCCCGTCCGATAAATGATGTAATGACAATCTGCAGAACTAAAAATTAAAGCTATATGATTTATTAACCATTCATTAAGCATTTGTAAAAATAGTTCCTAGAATAATAATCCATGATTTACGAGTAATTCTAAGGATGGTAACGCACCAAGTAAAGGAATTACTATGTAGGTGCAAACCGGTAGGCAGTAGCTATGTACACACTGAGAAGATTCACCTTGTTTTCCTCATGTTCCTTGTTAGAATGCTAAGTTGGAAAAGATGGCAGACACCACAAAGGAATCGGTGTTAGCTACAAAATCTTGCGGACCATGTAGAGTTATTCGGTAGCTAAAGAAAGAGTTGTGCTACATGTACGGCGGATTCTCTCAGATCCATGTATGACACACCGGCTGAATCCGAATGATTTTTTGTTCCTTTGAGTGCAGCACTCTGACATAAAAATGTTTTACAGACGTTTCGCTCAAGAAATGGGTACACTAAACTCCATCGATGGTAACTTCAAGTTTTTTTTTGCAACTATATATTGAGAATCATTTGGCACCATGCCAAAAAATACAAGGCAATGTATCCCCATTCCTTACCGATAACAATGCTCAGGTAAAATAAATTTCATGGTACTACTGTTGCAGACCATTTAATGAATCGGCAACACATAAAAATGAATTTTACACTACGGTGTATCAGCCCATAGTTTATACTTTTACTGGCAGCTGTTCCTCTGAGATAGGTTTTATTACAAATATGAACGTAAGCAAAAGTGTGGGGCACAATCTAGTATCGACTGGCATATGGGAAAAAAATGATTCATGAAATATTATAAAGTATGCATGGTTGGCTTTATTTGTAAAGCCGTGCCCGCGAATACTCAAACACCAATTATAACTAAGTACCTCAGTAATCAGGTAGGAAAAAGTCAATCATGCAACTTCTCCTTGCATCGCTCGGTTTCAATCAGGATTGTAATTCCTAACGTCTATAGAACAATAGAAGTCGTACCTTAGCTACACGGACTGAGTAAAAGACCATTGAAGCAAACCAACAGTTATGTAGCAGTTTTATCTGGTCACCTGCAGCAGCAAGAGAAGCCATAAGCGGCCTTAGGCCTTAGCTATCAAAGAAAAACACAATCACCTCACTGTATGTACGTACCTAGCTATAGCTCTCGGTTGTCTCTGTGAATCATGTCTTCTATAGTAGCTCTTTGTTGCCTCTTTGAGGCAAGTCTTGTATCCATCTTGCGGGGATACATGATCTCTGGTTGTTTCTTCAGTGAATGAGGCGAGCAAGATTAGAAACATAAGTAAGTGATGTGTATAGATTTGGTGGAGACTTGCCGGCCAGTCGACAGCACCGAGGCAAATATGGCAGTGGTGGTGGCATGCGTGAGGACGCGCTAGTAGGGCTGGCTGTAGATTTGTTTTTCGTCGATCTAGTACGAGATGCAAAATTTTAGGTGTACAAAAAGAAGTTAAAGGGAAATGGTGGTTAAAATTTTCTATTTTTAATGGTATTAGATTATTTCAAATCCATCTGCTATCATTAGCTAAATACTTTAATTAATGGTCAGGTGTTCCTGTTTTATGTGGGATTTTCTATAGACTATTTATATTTTTTCTAGTAGCATGACATGTACTTTTAATATATAATAGATTATGTAGAAACATAATTCATATATGATACAATGTTAAAACTCCACAACGGAGAAAAAAAAGTGTACCCCTAATTTTTTTTTCTCGTGTTTTGATAGATACAGACCTATATACAGACTTCTTTGTTCTTTGTTGAAGCTTACAAAGTTCGAGAAACTATATGTTGTACAATAGAGAAAAAGATGGGACTGGCAATAAAAATAGAAATTGTAGTAACGTACCACTACCAGCTGGCTATAGGCTGTCCGGCTGTGTGAGGCTCAGTCAAGTCACCGATTGATCGATAGCTATGTTGCACACCTGCGTAGCATGCATCCAGCAAGTTCACAACCAATCGATCTATCTTTTGCACAGCTACATGTAACATGCCTAAAGGAACCTCCAAGCCTGCAACGATGTGTATACTCGGAGAGTGGACCGGCAGAGCGCACGTAAGTAAATACGGCGGGCAGGCCGGCCGCGGCATCTAGCGTATGTCAGGAGGGCATAGAAATTCGACGGCGACGGACCCGGCGCCGCTAGCGTACGTGCACATGCCCTAGGCTACTACCGCGTTTTCTCTTTTACCTAGAAAGAAACCGAACGGGTACAGAACTTATTGAGGGCATCAGTGGGTAATTTGATTGAACTTTAATATTCCTAGAATCCATCGATTGTGATCGTACTTGGTAAAACCGAGGGCCAGATGTTTCTGATTTTTGTGGGATTTTCTAGCCTATTTCTCTTAATGCTGGTAGCCTCTCATGTACTTTTAATATATAATAAATAGAACTTTTAATATATAATAGATTTGAGGGCAAAATTAATTTCTTTTAATGTATCTTCGACATACTTTAAAAAAAATGGAGTCAAGAACTTTCAACTACATTTTCACGAGCTTCGGGAAATATTTCCATCAGAAAGTACTTCCTAAATTAGATGAGTAGCTATCGGAAATTTCTCGTGGAAAAAATCGAAATAACCTTTCCAAACGTATTAGGGGAATTTCGATGCAGCTGGGATAAAATATAAGAGGGGAATACAAGAATCAGATTCTCAGACTGCGTCGTGTGAGCCGCATGTGGCGGCGTGAAGGACCGGACCGTTCGTTTAAACCCACTAATGTACAAGCTCAATGGGACACTGAAAAACGTCATGGACACAAGCCACTTCTCTCTCCCCCACTGGTAGAAAACAAGCCTTTAGTCCCGGTTCGCAAAGGCCATTATTCCCGGCCGTGCAACCGGGACTAAATATGCGCGACTAAAGCCCACCCCCCTTTAGTCGCGACTCTTACTGACTGGGACTAAAGCCCCGTCCACGTGGGCGCCAGGAGTCCGTCGGGGCGGATGAGGGTTAGTCCCGGTTCTCGTGGCTAACCAGGACTAAAGGCCTCCTCCGCAAGTTTAGGGTTTTAGCCCCCCCTAAACCTGGTTTCTTTTTAATTTGTTTTGTTTTATTTCTTTTATATTTTATTTTAATTTTGATGAAGTTTCAGTACACATATATATTCTACGCTACTATATACATGCATATGAAATTTCAAACAAGAAAAATTCAATAGGAATTTATAATATATATTCAATCTCGGGTGACCATATACAATTTCGAACAAGTTTACATACACAATTACGATGGATGACCATACACAACTTCGAACAAGTTTCAATCTCGGAGATGCATAAGGAAAAATCCTGCTAATTCCTCTTGAATTGGTCATCGTCGGACGTATAGTGTTCTCTTTAGGATCGATGACATGACTAAGGAAAAATCCTGCTAATTCCTCTTGAATTGGTCATCGTCGGACGTATAGTGTTCTCTTTAGGATCGATGACATGCCTAAGGAAAAATTCTGCTAATTCCTCTTGAATTGGTCGGAAGCGAGCTTCTGGACTAAGCTTCCTCCGCAAGTTATCCGTCGCCTTCCGCACGCTATCCTCCATCTTCCTCTCAGAGGTTTCTCTCCGGATGTTCTCACAAACATAGTATCCACATAGATTGGTCCCCGGTGGCTGCTTATCCACATTAACTAAGTTTCTAAATTATACCTGATGTTTGAATTCACCGACAATTTCTCCTGAGAACCGTCTCCAAACTCTACAGGCAAAGAAAATTAAATGAACAAGGGAGTTATTAGCTACTGCATATTAGGAAATGAACAAAAGAGACCAATCGATATAGAGCGCAAATGATTGAAAATAATTAGTTTTGCAGCATTTTCTCATGTCGGCCCAAAGCTTTGAATCCGAATTCATAGAGTCCATGATAAAAACTGTGGAGGTGTGAAGTTCAATTTTTAGCAGAAGCCAGTGGAACCTGCGGACACGTTATATGCACAGTCATGCATAACTTATCGATTAGACATACCATGCATGGAGTAAACAAAATAGAATGGGCACAAGAGAGAAACACTCACCCAAAATGGTAAGGAAATAGAATATGACTTTTGAGTTGATGCTTTGTAAGAAAGTTGTACAAGTCTTTCTCCACGTCTTCGGGGTGATTTTGTAACATATGTCCATGAATAATTTGTGGGTCAATGAACCCAACATCATGGATGTTTCTTATTTTGCATTTCCAAATCTTCAATCTGCATAGTAGCGTACGCAACAATATAGTTAGGACAATATATATAGTGCAGGCAATGAAGAACGAGATGAGGTAGAAATAAATCACTTACAGAACGTAGCAACTCAGGATAGATTTGTCGAGCTCGCGCAGATTGAACAGCTGGAACAATTCACTCATATGAACTGTTACAGAGTACCGTTTGGATGCTGCTCTGTAACATCCGCATAAACATATTCTTTGGCGGCCCATGATATGAAATTATTGTACCAACGTAGCAGATTTCGCATTTGTGGTGGTAGACTCTTTTCCTGCGTAGGCTCGACGAGAGGCCCATTCGGCACATATTGTAATGCTACCTCACCTACTGGCGCATCGTCCAGGCCTAACGAGGCACGAAGAGTCAAATTCATCTCGGACGCATTTTTCATGGCACTCGCTACAGTCAATCCAATTGCTGCCGCAGCTGCTATGACCTCGGGGTCCTGTTCCAGACCGGCTTTCACTATGAGCGGGGGGATCGATTGTTTATTTTGCATCCCGAGCTGGTCAACTTGTTTCCCGCTTTTTTTCCTTTCTTCTTTCTTCTCCTTCAATATTTCTGCTTGCCTACGAAGTTCACTTCCATAGTCGTCAGGCATATTCAGCTCGCCTTGGGATGGTTGCGTCAAAAAACCCGTAGCCCACTTCTTTGCCTTCGGAGTGTATACTTCCTTGGGCTTAGGCTCCTTTCTAGCCTTCTGATGGGCCTTCCATTTCTCATAATCAGCATGCGCGGCCAATTTGGTTTCAGCTTCACTAAGTTCCCACGGCGCGGCCAATCTTATGTAAGTGATGGCTCCGGTACCCGTGTGGTCTTACGTACATAAGGCTCCGGGTTAATTTTCCAGGAGCGGGTTTCCTTGTTGTCCGCCTGCTTCTGCTTCTTCGTCGGAGGAGGAATGGGGGCGGCGGCTGCTTACCCACCGGAGGAGGATTGGGGGGCGGCGCCTCCTTACCCGCCGGAGATTATGGATCGAGGGACGGCGTCGAATGGCGTGAAGGAGGTGTAGGTGAACCACCACCACCACCACCACCGCCACCACCACCACCACC
The DNA here is from genome assembly GCA_028641055.1 of Alopecurus myosuroides. NCBI lineage: Eukaryota > Viridiplantae > Streptophyta > Magnoliopsida > Poales > Poaceae > Alopecurus > Alopecurus myosuroides. The sequence continues at coordinate 11,496,719 of CM054060.1, forward strand.
ACCACCGCCGCCGCCACCACCACCACCACCACCACCATCGGAGGGGGGTGGACTTGGTAGCCTTGGCGCCTCGCCTGGAAACACTATGTACTTCTTTTTCCATAGAATGAACTGGCGCTTGACATCACCAAGTCTTCTCTCCCCTTCGGGTGTAGCTATGTCAATCTCCAGGTCCTCAAACACTTGGACTATGTCTTCCACCGTGACACGAGCATAGCCATATGGAATGGGGTTGTTGTGGTGGAGTGCTCCAGGTGTACAGGGTAAAGCACTGCGGGTAGCTACCTTCGTCGAAATGTTCCCCACGGGATAATGCAGATCACATTCTTTCATCTCCTTTACATCATCCACGGGGTAGTGAGGCTCCGGTGCATGAATCTCCATCATCGGTGCATTAGCACCTGCAGGCGGGGCCTCCGTGGAAGCCACGCTGCTTCTCCGCTGCTGCTGGCTTCCGAGATCTGCTGCATGATCTTCATGCGGTCCTGCAGGCGCCGATCTTTCTTTCACAAGTCCATGCACCATCTGCTTCAACTCACTAAGTTCCGATACAACCTTCGCCAAAAGATCTGCATCCCGGTCCGTCTTTCTCTTACGGCTTCTGTAACAGTACTGGTCATTGTCCTGGGAAACCCCTACTTTCCACGGCATTCTGCCTTTGCCTCGTACATGTCCTCCGTGTTCAGGATTCCCGAGGGCTTTTGTCAGTGCGTCTTTCTCTCTGTTGAACGTGATCAAGCCCTGTTGAGCTTCGGTCATTGCGTCAATAAGGGCTTGGGTGGGAGCAAACTTTTTCTGCCGATGAACACACACCCCTGTCTCCGGGTCTAGCGATCCCCCATGCCCGTACCACCAGCATTTGGCTCTTTCGTCCCATCCCTCTGTACCTAGAGGGATTCCTCGCGCCCTCAGGCCCTCCTCCATCTTCCTCCACTTAGGCGCCGAAAGGCGGTATACTCCGGGCCCCATAACATGATGGTATTGTTTCTTATCCGCATTAGCCTTATTTTTTTTTGATATTTCCTTGAAATGCTCCGATTTCTTTTGCCTCACAAATTTTGGCCAATCATCTTTCCGTTTCTCATTTTGTCCTTTGAAATCCGGAGTCTTGCCCTTGTTGACATATTCACGGGTTAAATTTTTCTTGAAGTTTCGGAATGCTTCGGCCATATTCTGAAGAGCGAACTCTTTGACTAGCCTCCTCCTCTCACGTCCACCCGGAACCTCGTTACCGAATTCATCGACTTTATTGTATTCCGGAGGTAGAATGAAATGTTCCATAAGCTTTCTCCAGCAATTTTTTTTCGTTCTCTTGTCGACAAAACTGAAACCAAGACGTGCCTTCTTTGGATCCTTCCATTCCTGGACGGTGATCGGGACGTTGTCTCTAACAACGACTCCGCATTGGTTGATAAACTTTGTGGTGTGCTGTAGGGGCTTGCCGATTTCACCGACTAATTCGATGGTATATGTTTTTCCTTGTTTCATCGCCTTGGATTTGCCACGCTTTGTCGTACTCGATCCGGCCGAGGGCTAAAATAAGAAAGAGAGTCGCGCGCGTTAATGCATATGTATTCATATTTCAGTAAGTTTGTATCACGAGAGGATCAATGTATATATATACCTCGCCGGAGGTGGTTGGTACTTGCAATTCGAGATCGTCGTTTGTCGACGGTTGACCTCCGTCGACAATGTCCGTTCCTTCACCTTCTTTATCATCGACAATGTCCGTTCCTTCACCGTCAAGGTTCAGAAAAGAAGAGACTACATCCTCTTCTTGCTCATCTTTTGGGCCCGACACATAAGGAATCTTGTTGTTTATGATGCCCATTATATAACCTTCAGCCTCCGGATCCCTAAGCGCCAAGTCTCTATCGTCCGCCATATGTCACTCCTGAAGACATGCATGTAGTAAAAATTAATTAAGTATAAAGGAATTAAAAAATAAGATTAAAGGTACGGTATAGAGGAGGAGCAAATATTGGTACTAATAATTTTGCAACTTAATAGTACTAGTATTGACGGTGATTTTTAGTTGAAATGAGACTTAGCAAATGTTGTCGTAGGAGGGAAAACATATTGCTAGGGTTTTGGGTGGAAGAACGATGACCACCGAAGGGGGAAAACCATACTTTAGAGGTGTGTCCAAAATTAGTTGCTCAAATGACTTGGAGAACCCCATAGCTAGGTTGCATTTGCTTTCCTGGTCATTTTGGTATATTACACTTAATATTCTGAATTTATTGAATTAAAACTTATTTTCATTATTTTAATGAATTTAATTCAAATATTTTGACTTAGAAAAAAACGAGTGCTGAAAAAAAAACCGGCAGCAGCAAAGCAGCCCAGCCCAAATGCGCCAGCAGCCCGCGCCCCTCTGCGCCAGCAGCCACCGTGCTGTGTCAAAAAAAACGCCAGCGTGACGTCACTTTCTTGTCGCTGGACGGGTGGTCGCCGTCGTCCTCACCGGCGCTCGGTGGTCGCCGTCCTCACCGGAGAGGGTTCGTTCGTGGTCCCAATCATCACCGTCGTTCGTAGCAGCGCGGGGGCACCGGAGTTCACCGTCGTCCGTAGCAGCGCGGGGGACACCGGAGTTCGTCGTTCGTGGTTCGTGGTTTGTAGCAGCGAGGGGGCATCTGAGTTCACCGGAGTTCACCGGAGCAGCGCGGGGGCACCAACCGGAGACGAGGCGGCGCGGTGAAGAGCAGGGAGGGGGCGGAGCAGCGCCGCAGCCGGAGACGAGGGCGGCGTGGAGAAGACGAGATCGATCTGTTCCTCGATGCGTTTGGTGTCAGGAAGACGAGGGCGGTGCACGAAACTTTATATAGGGCAAGCCTTTAGTCCCGGTTGGGGACACCAACCGCGACTAAAGGTTTTTCCGCGGCGTTTTCGTTCCCGCGCGGAAAGAGCCTTTAGTCGCGGTTGGTGACACGAACCGCGACTAAAGGTGGTTTTTCAAATACTTTTCTTTTTAAAGTCTTACAAATACAAATAATATATCAGAAAATTCAAAAAAATAAAACTAATTCATTTTAAAATCTTACAAATACAAATAATATATCAGAAAATTCAGAAAAATAAAATTAATTCATTTTAAAATCTTACAAATACAAATAATATATCAGAAAATTCAGAAAAATAAAACTAATTCATTTTAGAAATTTAAAAATACAAATAATATATCAGAAAATTCAGAAAAATAAAACTACTTCATTTTAAAATCTACATAATGGCGTGATAAAAAAGGCAGTACATAATGGCAATAGTGGATCTAAACCTAAACGGAGAGCATACATGATCTACATAATTGCAAGACTGTGGATCTGATATCTGCTAGTTATACTCCTGTCTAGGCCTATAGTACTCCGACTCGTAGTCGTCGTAGTCGCCGCCGTCGTCGTCACTATCGTCGGACGGTGCTCTGCACTTCCTCGGAGGGTCACGACTCCAGGACTGGGCGTGAGGGTAGCGCAGGCGGGGGTGATCGCCAGCCCTGATGTAGTTCATGACGCTCTGAAGAGTCCGTCTGCCGCCCACCACAGCCGACGACCGGCCTCGTTGAAGTTTGAAGGAGGCGGGCCGTTCTCCTCGTACCTAGCGAGCGCATTCTCACGCCGATTAATAAAGAAAGCGTCCCAAGTAGGGTGGTAGTCTGGATTCCAACTGGGATTCCTCCGCTGCTCCGGCGTGAGCTCGTGGTAGTAGTGGTTCGTGATGGCCGCCCGACGCGCCACACCTTGAGGAAGAGGAGGTACCGGCACTCCTCTGGCGCTCAGCATCCAACCGGCGGGAACGCTGTAGCCGGGCGGGCAGGGGTAGTTTGAGGCGGAAAGTGCCTCCGTCTGGATGAATGTTAGAGTGGGTACGGTAGAAGCCATGAGAGAGTGGTGAGTTTGTATGTGTTTATGCCAATGGTGTGGCAAATGCATACATATATATAGCGAGAAGAAAACATATCCCTTTAGTCCCGGTTGGTGACACCAACCGGGACTAAATGGTTCGTGTTTCGTTGGGAAACGGATCATCCCTTTAGTCCCGGGCTGTTTTACCAACGGGGATGAAATGGTTACGGTTTCGTTTGCACCAATCAGATAGAATCACACGGATCGTGTGTTTCTTTCAAGCATTTGTGAGTCGTTGGATCCGGGGTGTGTTTCTTTCGAGCTGTTGTGAGCCGTTCGATCAGGGCTACGATGTGTTTCTTTCGAGCTGTTGTGAGCCGTTGGATCAGGGTGTTTCTTAACCGTTGGATCAAAACCCTAGCACAACACTTTGTGAGCCAGAGGACCCTATATATAGCCCACCTTCATACACCGGTCAGTTCATCGAACAAATACAAAACATCCAGATTTGCCATTATACGTCCTGCCGTGCATTTGGTATGCATATATGTACCCAGTAGCCACGGTGGGGCTGTATGATGGCGATACCGATTGTTTTGTTCTACATCCCCCTTTAAGGTTTGATACATCATATATTCAGTCCATCGACCAAATACAAAACATCCGGATTCGCCATCATACGTCTTGCCGTGCATTTGGTATGCATATTGCACCCAGTAGCCACGGTAGGGCTGGATGATGGTGATACCGATTGTTTTGTTCTACACCCTCCCCTTTAACACATCAATCCATGCTTGGGTCAGTGTTCACTTTGAGCTCGGAGTGGGTTGTAATGTGCAACTAATTGCTTGGTTGTGTTAGGGTGGCGCGTGGCGCGGGAGTTGTGACGCGTGGCGCGGGAGTTGTGACGCGTGGCCAGGAGGGCGCGGTATAAACTGCCACGCCTCGAGCGCGTCTTCTCCTCTCCACGCGCCCACTCCTCTCCACGCACCGTCGCGCTTCCACCATGCCTCCGAGGAGGAACAGCACCACCGGCTTCCGCGGCGTCCGAGCACGGCAGAACGGAATGTTCAGCGCAGATATCCATTGGGGGGACGACCGCATCCCCATCGGCTCCTTTGCGACGGCGGCGGAGGCCGCCCGCGCCTGGGACGCGGCGGCCTGGCGCCTCAACCGCCCGCGTTCGCTGATGAACTTCAAAGACTGCCACACCGTCTGGGAAGGGGAGGCCAGGGCGCCGAAGCCGCAGATCGTCACTGCCGCCGACCACCTCCACCTCCGCCACCGCACGTTTCAGGGCCTAGTCGATGCCAGGGACGACCGCGTCGTCCGCGAGTATTACCGGAACAACCCGGGGGAGGAGAGCGCCGACGAGGAGCTCTGGAATACCCATGCGGCTGAGCGGGCGGAGCGCCGCCTCGAACGCCACCTCGCATTAGATGCCGCTCGGGACGCGAGGACGAAGGCGCTGCAAGAGCTAGAAATAATACAAATCATGAAAAGTTCAAGTTGCTAACCGCGATCGCGGAGGAAAAATAAATAACAAAGCTCAAGTGTTGCTCGGACACTTCATATCATGTGTGTTTCATGCTCTCGGGCATTTCATCGAACACCTTGTGTGCATAGGAGGAACCAAAAGCAAACCCACCACCCCCTTGTGAACCAAAAGAATAGAAGTGGCACCAAATGTGGCTAAGTGCAGTGAGCTGAGTCCTATATAGGGATGGGCCTTTAGTCCCGGTTGGCCTAGCCAACCGCGACTAAACGCCTTCGGGCCAACCTGAGGACCTTTAGTCCCGGTTGGCCAGGCCAACCGCGACTAAAGCCCCTCCCGTCCGCCAGCTGTGGACCGAGCGCGATGGGCCCAGACAGTTGGTCGCGGGTCTAATGGGGGCGTATGGAAGGCCTATTTTCTACCAGTGCCCGGACACAATGCGGCCACCTTGAAAGCCTTTCGGCCATCTTACCGCAAACTGTGGGGTACCGCATCATCTCCCCAACCGCCAACCCCATCGGCCCGCTTCGCCGTACATCAGTTTGTACTCGGACCATATCCGGCACCGGCGTGACCCACAATGCCCCAAATGGGTACATCCGTGACGACCGGGAACTTTCGGGTATACAGGAAAAACCGTCACAAATTCATACCCCATTACGGCCGCCGTTAGGAAAAGCCCGTCCTGAACAAGCTCTCAGGAAAGAACATTATCGATGACGGCCCACTGTCATGAATCTCTTTCCAGACGGCATTTCCCGACGGAGTACGTTTACTACAATAAGCGAACATAGCCAACGTCTCGCCCATCAGGAATCACCAACATGATTTCTTTCTGCCAGGATTGCGGTAAGACGCCTGATGAGAGATACCAGAAGTCAGGATTGTTGCACGACCAGAAATTTCATTCCCGAAGAAAACCGAGCCATCAGGAGTGGTTCCCCTCGGGTGGCCTTCGGTTTGTCTGGATTGCGTATTCGCTCTCAGGAATGTACGCTAGTTGTCACGAACTTGTGCCGATGTCAGCTGCACTTTTTCAAAATGTTAATAGAAATGATAGTAATATAATATATTATCTGCATCCATACGGAGATTTAAACATATTTCCATAAATCACACTCCATCGAAGTAATTTATTTTTAAAAATAACACACAATCCAAATATAAATTAAAGTGCTCATGAGTCATCAGATTACAAGGGACACAAAAGGGACCATACTGCAGAGGTCAGTCGCTTACAAATTATATAGGATGTATAAGAAGTGGGAATATTACAACGAGTAGGTTCCCATAATAAAAAGTAGTAAACAATCACTAGTACGAAATGGGCTTTCTTGGAAGACGACGTCGATGCAGTAGGTTCCACAACCTTCACTAAGGCTTGTTCATCGCTACTCTTCTCCGGTTCCACATCCGGTCATTGCAATTGCTCTTTTACATCCATTCCCTCACATGAATCATTCAGTTACTGCGAGTCGTCGTCTTTACCTCCACCGTCATTGGGTCCACCGGGGAGTGTACATTACTCTATTATCGCGAACACCTGTTCTTCACCCTCTCCGCCGTCATTGGGTCCACCGGGGAGTGTACATTACTCTATTATCGCGAACACCTGTTCTTCAGCCTCTCCGCGGTCCAGCGCTGAACTAATACAAATGGAAGATAAAATACTTTAGTAAGTCAAATATTTCAAAAAGTCAATCACTTTAATATTTTAATAAATTCCAATGCAAGCAAGTTTCACATATGTATAATTACCACTAAGTACTAGAAGAATCCGGATCACGGCTCAATACGTGATCCGCCTTGGAGAAGAAGTCACGGATATCTTTCTTTCCAAGAATAAGAATACTTTTCGTAGACTTCAAGATTTCCTTCATGTAAGCCCTAGTCCAGCTATCTATATAAAGCCGGACGGGAGCAGCCGAAAAGGCAGAAGGTAGAAGTTAGATCGATGGGAGTGCAACCTCGCTGAGATAGAGAACCCCTAGACTCGTGTTGTACTTTGTATACTTCAAGCTTCAGCCCTGATTTAGTGATATTGCGGCAGTAGGAACACCGCCTTAGCTGCGATGTACCGAACCTGTGTAAACTTTGTCTTTGTCTCTAGTTACTCCCTACGTTTCTGCCACGACTCTACCAGCAGGCGTATGGCACCCCTTGCCATGAACCTAACTAAGAACATTCAACAGTAATGCTTTTTATTTCGTGGTTGAACCGATGAGAAGAAATTTTTTGCTAGGAGGAAACAAAAACTAGATGATTTCTTTCCCAATATGGGATGTTTTCTGGTTTCCTTCTGAGGCCTGGTTCACTCCCGGCTTAAGAATTTGGACCTGCCTTGCTTTTTTCATTTCTGCTGAGAAGATGGCCGCTTGCTTCATGGGCCTGTGTCGCGATCGAACAGCCGGAGGCCCACGTACAGTCTGAGCTAGCTTGCTAGCGTCACGGGTAATGGAGAACTTTCGGCAAATTTTCTAATGGTTTCTATTGGATTTTTTCCCAAAAATCCTGGGTGCAGCGGCCTAGGTCGGCACCAATGAAACTCCGCTAGTGGCTGCACACATCCGGATTTAAAAAAACAAATCCAGAATAAATACGTCATCGATCATCAACTTCGTAGATCGTCCTCTTGATTTTATTGGCGTGGGTCAATTCCCTAATTAATCGCCTAGGTAATCCGCATGCCGTGGGAAACCCGTGTTGCATGCTTTGGGAACTGGTGGTGTTTGGCATTCGCTAGTCAATTAATCAATTAGCTTAACTTGATATATGATAGTGAAATGTGTATATTTAGTTGTGGCGTCGTGGAAAGGGACGTGATATACGTGGGGTTAGTTTGTAGGATCCCGCGGGTATAAATTGAGGGTCATGGCACAATACGATTCACCCTTCACCTGACCAACTTTCGTCTTGCATGTCTCCCTTATAGCAAATACCTGCTACGAGTGTTGCTGCTCCTCCTTCCCCACCAATGCCTACACCGACGAAGCGATATTATTACACGAGTTAGATATGAACATGCACTTCTGTTTATTACTTCCTTCTGCTTGCACGTTTGTTCGGATTCTTTTTAATAGGTTCTTTATTCAACTATTTGCACGGAAAATGGATCCATGAAGAAGAGAGGGCGTCGACGTTGTTGGGCATCATCGACCATCTCAAGATGAAGAAAGGTGAGTTGGAAACTAAGTCGAAGCAGACTGGGAACAAGGTCGTCGTGTATGCCAACAAGGTGGTTGAAGCCAAATTAAGCGCAGTTGCTGAAGTTTGCGGATGAGACGTTCGCGAAGAACAAGATCAGTAAGGAACAACTGAAGAAGGAGGAGAACGCCGACTTAGTCTTACAAGGGAGGTCGGTAAACTATACCATTTTTAAGGACAACTCATTTTTATGAACAAATCAGGGTAGTCTATATCGATGTTGTAATTTTGTGGACTATACCATTTTTAAGGCTCCATTTTTCCTGGCATTGGTGAAATTTAACTATTTATAATAAACTATTTTACATTAGACAAACTTTTTATCCATTCATAAATTTTATGTCATTTCCCTACTAATATCAATTTTTTTGCATCTTTATTAACTTTTATAATTTTATTTCTCAAACTACTTATAAATATCAATCTCTGGAAAATCGTTACGACTAGTCGATGTATACTTTATTGATGTTGATGAAAAATGAGAAATGACCATGCCAAAATATTATTATTCTGAGTAATTATGTTATTAAGTTAAATTCATTTGTCTTGCTAGTGAGATACGTCTCATTTTATTATACAATTTACTCTTACATAAGATCTGGTTTTGGGCTAAACTTAAGACCACCTTCTTTAGTTTTGGCAAGGACCAGCACAGTTAGTTTTGTGCTAAACTTAGGACCACCACGGTTAGTTTTGTGGAAACTTTAAAACTCCAGGTTCACCTATTAATTAAGTTTTACCACTTAATATGCAACAATAATTTTATATGTCCTGGGATCCGTCGATCATATATAAAATACTTGGTAGAATATTCTAGGGTGTTGACTCAGGATGAACCAGAACATAAGACTGTCTTTTTGTCCATTTTTCTGTATACATTTTCTATGTCATCGCTTTACGGTTGTATGCAATGAATTCGCTCAAAATCGACGAAGCCTTTTTATTCCATCAGAATGTTAACACCCTCATCTCACATGCCATATCCTGTTACCGCACGCTATTGTTTTTTGAACTTCTTATCGTTTCATGTGTATAGACTACGTTTGGGCGTTATAAATAATTATAGAGATCACACGGGTTGAGAACCCCTAGATTTGTCCTTCTACTACACCCGAGACCGTCTTGACGCTTGCCAAGGTCATATTTTTAAGAATCATGGTCGATGCCACCAGCACACACGAATAGTATCGAGTTCAATTTTAGTACACCGCCATTGGTTGCAGGCCATGTGCACCTTCCTCAATGTCAACGTCAACGACAATGTCAACGTCTGACAATTGTGTACATGTTGCATAGACACCTTCCTTCAAGCCTTTTTTTGAAAACTTAGTATGATAATTCTACATATTTTCGTTATCTAGGGTTGTACAGTGTATCATCAGTATGGTTCTACGAATTCGGAAGAAAAAAAGAACAACATGAGGTCCTCAACCGCTCTGGTGTTTCTCTCGTGAGACACACATGGTCTAAAAACGGATTAGAACCAGCCTCAAATCTAGAAAACTGGTCTCCATTAGAAAAACCGAACACCCTACCCAACACAAGCCTCATGCCAGGAAAACCGAGAGTAATTCTTTCTATTTTGGGGCTGAACCGGTGCAACAAAAACTGGATGATTTGTTTCCGAATATGGGATGTTTTCTGGGTTTCTTCTAGGACCTAGTTTAGTCCCGGCCTAAGAATTTGGACTTGCTTGGCTTTTTCCATTTCTGCCTATCGAGAAGATGGCCACTTGCTTTGTTGGCCCACGTCACGATCAAGGAGACGGAGTCCCACGTACTGTCGGAGCTAGCTTCCAAGCGTCACGGTTAATGTAGGGAGCCCTTACCTATCGCTCTTAGCGAGTTGGAGGAACAATTCGCCCGCACTGATGCTCGCCCCCCACTCGAGGAGCGTAAGTGGGCTGGCCCATTATGTTCTAGCTTGTTTTTTTTTCTAAACTGCAGGTTTCAACATTTTGTAAAATATGAACGGTTTTAATTTTGAACAATTTTTAAGTTTGAACAATTTTAAAAATATAAACGATTTTAAAATTTTAGAAATGAACAATTCTTAAAATTGAACAAATTTTAATCCGAACATTTTTTTTTCATCTGAACAATTTTTAATTTTGAACATTTAAAGTTTTGAATATTTTTTAATTTGAATCAAAAAATTGTGAACAAAAAAATGTGGTTAACAAAAAAAACCGAAAGAAAATGGAAGAAAATGAAAATAGAAAAAAAGATGTAATAAAAAGGTTAAAAATGAAAACTGTACACAAAAAGCTAATGTGGCTTCATTTCTTGTTATCTCGCAGGCCTAGTGAAGCCCATTAGCACTCGATTTGGATGGAAAGTGAGGACACGCGTGAAATCCTAGCACCAATCTTTCTCTCAGAAAAATAAAAATAAAAAGCTAGGACCACCGATTGATCAATCGGTCACGTCCGCACACTCTTTTTTTTTTACTTGTTGCAATCGATCGGGAGGAGTCCATCAACAAAACATACTACTAGCTAGACGAACGGATAAATGCTAGCTAGCCCGTGCCACCCCGTAGTACGTATGAAGAAGTGGGAGCTAGACGAACGGATCAATGCGCGCAGAATCTATGTACACGACAACTATTTTGGCGCATGCATATAACACACGTGCATGTAACACAATTATCTAACACACGTGCATGCATGCTCGATCGCCAAGACATACGTACATGAAAATTAATATCGGATCAACCAAATGCTCCCGCGTGATGGATGACGTCTCCATCCTATTGGAGCACGCAAAACAACACCACACGGATCACGAATCTCAGCCATCCACGGACCCAGACATCAAACACGCACAAATGTATTCGGCATCTCGTAGCTACTCCAGCTTAGAGCTGCAGGAGACTAAATTACAAACTGTCGATCGCTTTGTAATCCTTCAATGTCTTGGGCCTAAGTTTGATGGATTTGAGTACCTTCCTGCCATCGAAACTAGAGGAGGAGTTATTGTGGCTTGGGACACGTCAGTTCTTAGTTTCACCCATGTCAGCAAAGACTCCTACACGCTGACTAGGGAGGTTACAACTAAAGACAATAAGAGTTGGTGGTTGTCGGTAGTGTATGCGCCACAGTCTGATGCTGATAAGATCCTCTTTCTTCAGGAGCTCTCGGAAAGACGGTCGCTTTGCCCTGGCCCTTGGATCATTGTCGGCGACTTCAACATGATCCTCTCGGCTGCCGAGAAAAATAATGCAAACCTAAACAGAAACATGATGAGTCGTTTCAGGAATTTTGTGAATCAGCACGAGTTACGTGACTTATACCTGCATGGCAGGATGTTCACTTGGTCTAATGAGAGGGCAACTCCAACCATGACTAGAATTGACAAAGCCCTTGCTTCGATTGATTGGGGGATCCTTTATCCCGACTGCATCTTGCAGACTCTTTCGAGTAATGTCTCGGACCACACCCCCCTTCACCTCTCGTTGAGTGCAGCAGTTAAACCCAAACGGAGATTCAGATTCGAGTTGTTCTGGCTGAAGCTTGAGGGTTTTGAAGAGGCCGTGTTGGAGGGTTGGGTGTGTGACGAGGCGATTGTGGACCCTTTCAAGCGTCTAGACGCGCTTTTCAGGAATTTAGCTTCTCACCTTCAGGCTTGGGGGCAACGCAAGGTGGGAAACATCAAAATCCAGTTGGCGATTGCAAACACAATCATTCTACGTCTGGATAGTGCACAGGATAGGAGGCAGCTGTCCGTAGGAGAAATCTGGCTACGGCGTACGCTCAAACTGGCGATCCTAGGTCTTGCATCTCTTGAGCAAACCATGGCTAGACAGAGATCTAGGTTGCGATGGCTAAAAGAGGGAGATGCCAATACCAGATTGTTCCATGCGGTGACTAATGGCAGAAGAGCGAAGAGCTTTATCCCAGCTGTCAGAGTGGAGGGGAGGCTGGTCACCGACCAAGCTGAGAAAGAGACTGCGTTCTTTCAAGCTTTTCAAAATTCGCTGGGGAATTTGCAGACCAGGGAACATACGCTGGATTTGGACTTCATTGGTGTCCTCCCTAAGGACCTGAACGAGTTCGACGGTCTTTTCTCCAAGGAAGAGGTTTGGGCTACCATCAAGGAGTTACCTCCGGATAGAGCTCCTGGGGCGGATGGTTTTGTTGGCGTTTTTTATCAGAAAGCTTGGCACATAATAAAAGCCGACATCATGGCTAGTCTCCAGAAATTGGCGGTTGGACATTTGATTTCAGTAAAGCATTTGATGTTATTGAATATGATGCTCTCATACGTATTCTCATGGCCAGTGGTTTTGATGACAGATGGACGGGTTGGATTCAGTCTATTTTCAATACTGGTACATCTGCTGTACTGCTTAATGGAGTACCTGGCAAGAAATTTGTCTATAAGAGAGGGGTTCGTCAAGGCGATCCTCTCTCACCCATCCTTTTTGTGGAAGGTGCTGATCTTCTTCAGTCCATGGTCAATAGATTGATGATTGAAGGGGAGCTCACTGCACCCCTCCCTATACCAGAGGCTGATTTTCCCATTGTTCAATACGCAGATGATACATTACTGATCACACAGGCTTGCTCTAGACAGCTATTAGTTCTCAAGAATCTTCTTACTGTATTTGCAAAGGCCACTGGTCTGACAGTTAACTACTCCAAATCATGCATCAGGCCACTCAATATCACGCAAGAACAACTGTTGGCCCTGGCCAATGTTTTTGGATGTTCGACTGGTGTTATGCCATTCACCTACTTGGGCCTCCCCCTGGGTACCACCAGACCCACAATTTCAGATCTTGCTCCACTAGCTGATCGTATGGAGAGAAGATTGAATGCATGCTCTAGATTTCTAGATTATGGTGGGCGTTTAGTCCTGATACAATCAGTCCTATCTTCTCTTTCTACCCATTTTTTGGGCTCACTCAAGCTCCCTAAAACTATTATTCGCTCATTTGATCGTATCCGACGTCACTGCTTATGGGCCAAGGATGGAGGATCTGCTACACCTCAATCGTTAGCTGCTTGGGAGAAGGTGTGTAAGCCTAAAAAACATGGGGGTCTTGGCATCATGAATCTTGAGCTCCAAAATAATGCTCTCCTGATCAGATATTTGCACAAATTTTATAACCATTATGATACACCCTGGGTCAAACTTGTTTGGAACCTATATGATCACTCTCCACCACATGCTCAAGCCGTTAGGGGTTCATTCTGGTGGAGGGATATAATCAAGCTCATACCTTTATATCGCAGTATTGCTCGATTCCATATTGGAAACGGGTGTAATACTCTTTTCTGGAAAGATTTTTGGCAGGGCAGCACTACACTTTGTGATCGTTGGCCTAGATTATATTCATTTGTACTTAATGAGCACTCATCCATGGCTCAGATATGTGATTCACATAATCTACAAGATACATTTGCTCTACCTTTGTCTGTGCAAGCATATGAGGAATATCAGGACTTATCGCAGGTTATCGAGCAACTTGATCTGGATCCATCTAGTCATGATCGTGTGCTATATTGCTGGGGCAATGGACACTACAGCTCTGCACGATTTTATAAGTTCCTCTTTGCTAATATCCATTGCCATCCCCTCATCAGGAATATATGGGCTTCCAGATGCCTCCCTAAACTGAAGGTGTTCTTGTGGCTCTTCTTCAATGATCGATTGAACACTAGAGATCTTATGAGCCGCAGACATTGGCATCTACCTGAGGGTTATTCCTATGTCCTATGTGACAGCAACACTTGTGAAACTATTAGCCATCTGTTCTTTGAATGTAACTTTGCCAGGGATTGTTGGATTGCACTTGGCGTTCATTGGGATCTCTCCAAGACCATACTGGATAGGATCACTTTGGCTATGTTGCAATTTCAAGGGCACTGTTTTCTGGAGATCTTAGCTTGCGCTACATGGAACATATGGAAGGCTAGGAATGATCTTATCTTCCAATCCAAAGAGGCTACTTATTTGAGTTGGCATATTAGGTTTTCCTCTGATATCATGTTACATCAGTACAGAGTTAAAGACACTAGTAGGGGACCCCTCATTTCGTGGGTTAGGAACCTTGTCACATGATGTATTGTAGGATTAATTTTTTACCCCCTTGATCTACCTTTTGTAACCCTTATGTAACTTTGGTGGCATTCTGTTTGCCCCACATAATTTTGAAAATCTAACCGTAGGGATTTTTTCCTACGGTATAATCTTCAAAAAAATTGGCCGTTGGAGAGAGTCGAGGCTTCTCCAAACTTAACAGAGCACTCATCACCCTGATCCCCAAGAAGCAGGATGCTTTAGAGACTGGGGATTATAGACCTATCAGTCTGGTACACAGCTTCTCCAAACTGTTCTCCAAGTTGCTTGCCAACCGCTTAAGGGCCAAACTTGGAGAACTTGTTAGTGCAAATCAGTCAGCTTTCATCAAAGGCAGGAGTCTACATGATAATTTCATCCTTGTGAGACAGCTGGCTCGAAAGATCAACACGAGGAGGGAAAAGGGAGTTTTGCTGAAGATAGACATCTCTAAGGCCTTCGATACACTGTCTTGGGCCTTTCTATTGGAGGTCCTTAGACAGAAAGGCTTTAGCGAATGGTGGTGCAGTATGATTGCGATCCTACTGAGAACTGTAAGCACAAAGGTGATTGTCAATGGGTTGCCCGGAAAGCGGATCATCCAGGCTAGGGGTTTGAGGCAAGGGGATCCTATTTCCCCCCATGCTGTTTGTGCTGGCCATGGAGGTTTTGTCTATCGCCATTGTGAAGGCAGTTGCGGAAGGTCTGTTCTCCCCTTTGGCGCGTTGCACAGCTACACAAATGCTTTCTGTCTACGCGGATGACGTGGTCCTCTTTGCTAAACCTACAGAGGCTGAGTTGGCTGTGGTCCAGAATATCTTGCAGCTGTTTGGAGAGGCATCAGGCCTTAGAGTCAATTACGTAAAAACTTCTGCAACACTCATTAGAGGTGAGGAGGAAGATGAAGAGCTGATCGCACAGGCGTTGGGCTGCAATATCGCCAAATTCCCTATAAAATATCTTGGGTTGCAATTGGCGTTACGACCACTAACTAAGAATGAGTGGCAACCCTTGTTGGACCAAGTGCTGAGATGTGTTCCTTCTTGGCAGAGTGGGATGATTGCAAGAGCAGGAAGGCTAACTCTGGTAAAGTCTGTAGTTGCAGCCAGACCAGTGCACCAATTATTGGTGGCTGAGGCCCCCTGTTGGCTGCTGGAGGAAATCAACAAATGGATGAGAGGGCTCCTGTGGGCCGGTTCGGAGCACGCTAGAGGTGGTCAATGCCTTGTGGCCTGGGAGAATGTTTGCAAGCCTTACTGCTTTGGGGGGCTAGGAATAAAGAATCTGAAGACACAAGGGCTGGCATTAAGAGTTAGATGGGAGTGGTTGAGAAGGACGGATCCTTCGAGACCTTGGAACGGGCTGCCTAAGTTAAAGGATACGTTAGCGGCTGACGTGTTCAACAGCCTCGTCAATATCAAAGTAGGAGACGGAAAGAGGACACTCTTTTGGAAGGACATGTGGATTGGAGGAGTGGCAATCCAGGAGTTAGCCCCCCTTCTTACTGCGGCAGTAATCACTAGAACTATCAACAGCAGAACAGTGGCGGAAGCTTTGAGGGATAATCGTTGGATATCGGATATTAGGGGAGTTTGGTCCGAAGCTATGTGCCTCCAGGGCGTGAGGTTGTGGTTAGCCATCCAGGAGGTGCCTCGTGATGCTACCATAGAGGATGAGTTCAGATGGCCAGTCGCGACTTCTGGGAGATATTCTGCGAGCTCCACCTACAAGGCTTTATTGCAGGGACATACACGCTTCCCTTTGGCGAATGGAGTATGGAAATGTTGGGCACCGGTGAAGTGCAAAATCTTCTTATGTCTAGCACTTCAGTACATAATCTGGACCTCTGATAGGAGAGCGAGGCACGGTCTGCAGGACCATCCGGATGTCTGCAAGAGACGGAGACCACGGACCATATCCTTGTACACTGTGTTTTCACCAAACAGGTGTGGTGGAGATGTGCGAGTCGTCTGAGTATTCAGATTCCTATGCCTTCCGTGTTGGACACGCTTGAAAATTGGTGGCTTTCAGTTAGAGCGAGATTGAGAGACAAGCAGAAGAAGCAAGTGGATTCTCTCATAATGTTGGTAACTTGGATGGTCTAGAAACAGCGCAACGCCAGAGTTTTCCATAACGAAAACCAAATCTGTTGCGAGGAGGTCCTGGCTCAACGTGTGATGGAAGAAATGTTGCGTTGGACTCAGGCAGGAGCAGGAGTCGGAGCCCTACTTCGAGAATAGTTAGTTAGGTGTGGGCTGCGTTCGACAGCTATGTTGCTTGTAACGGGTACTGTCGGACTTCCTTGTACTGTTTTTTCTCTCCTTTTATAAAAATTAGGTATGCAATTGCATACCCTCGAAAAAAATAATGTAGCCAACAGCTGGCTATATGAGTTTGCCATTTTATATATAGCCATCTTAGACTAGTCACAATGGGGAGTATCATAGAGTAGTATCATGCATATGATACTAGTCTATGTTACTACTCCCACAATGGGAAGTAACATATTTGTAGTATCATATACTACTATATTTATTAGGCTATAGACACATCTTGTCTTGGAATGGGTTATTTTACGGTATCTACCTATGATACTCACTCCGTCCTGGTGTATAGGGCACATATAGCAATTCTTTGAACCCTAGGTATTCATTTATTGGGTTTAAACATTACATGCATTGGTGGAGAGTGATAGAGAGAGGCAATCACCCACTAATTAGAAGAGAATTAATGCAAAATGTGCCTAACAAATGGGACTGCATGTTTTTGGTATTATGCCCTATACACCAGGACGGAGGGAGAACCACTAGCACTTCTCTCCTCATTAAATGAGTGTCACATCATCCTTTTTGCCTACATGTCACTTATGTTATCACCTATGTTATTCTCATTATGAGCAGTCTTATAGGCTACCCATACAATAGCTAGCCATGTTTGCTTACGATATCATTAGTATGTTGGCCCACTTATTGTCTCACAAAGTGTGTTGGGGCACGTGCAAGAGCTGACTACAAGTTTTTAGCTCGCTTTTGTTCTCTCTCCTCTTCTCCCACCTCCACCTAAGACTCACCTTCACCTAAGCAAAAATCTGATGTGGCAACTCTTATAGACCGGCTATGTCACTTATTGTACTTGCTCTTATAGGGATGGTTAACTGGTTAATTCTTCTTTACATAGGCTTACAACGCCCACAACGATGCAGAGCAGATAGCCAGGCTCCGTACCTACTAGAAGATAGCTAAGGCCTACTAGCCGTTCGTGTCGTATCGACCAGCCAATTAATCAAGGCCTACTAGCACGCCCTACCTTGGCGCCCGTCCAACTCTGCTCATCCAAAGGCCATTCCAATTATCAACAACACACATACTTTACTACAAAAATATATACTGGAAGGAGTGGTTGATCATTTCATCCAGCTGCCTAGCTCCAGAAAATATTAAATCGATCAAATCTGGCTATGTACTAGAAGCGATATCCAAATCGATTTTGGATATAAGTTATCCCAAACAGTCGTTTTCATCCTACTTCATTGCCCCTGATACAATTTTGGATATTGGTGTATGATTTCAGAGAAACGGTAGCTAACGGTAGCTCAACTAAAAAGTTGCACGCACGTGTAGTTGTTGCTATATATGTGTCTTAGAATATGGGTGGAGGAGTTCTTGCATCCGGCCTCCTTTCTGAACTTGGTGAGAATTATTAAGCTTTAGAATACGCACAGAACATTAGTACAAATAGCCGTACGTGTCTCTTTCTATGTGACGCTAGTCGAATCCCATTCCCACGGTAGCTAGTAGCAGCACCCTCTTCACTCGTGAGGAATTACAAATAAAATGTAGTTTATGTCTCGCTTTGCCATTTTGTATTTTCCGAGAAGCTATTTGAGGGCAAAATTAATTTCTTTTAATGTATCTTCGACATACTTTAAAAAAAATGGAGTCAAGAACTTTCAACTACATTTTCACGAGCTTCGGGAAATATTTCCATCAGAAAGTACTTCCTAAATTAGATGAGTAGCTATCGGAAATTTCACGTGAAAAAAATCGAAATAACCTTTCCAAACGTAAGAGGGGAATTTCGATGCAGCTGGGATAAAATATAAGAGGGGAATACAAGAATCGGATTCTCAGACTGCGCCGTGTGAGCCGCATGTGGCGGCGTGAAGGACCGGACCGTTCGTTTAAACCCACTAATGTACAAGCTCAATCGGACATTGAAAAACGTCAGCGACACAAGCCACTTCTCTCTCCCCCACTGGTAGAAAACAAGCCTTTAGTCCCGGTTCGCGAAGGCCATTATTCCCGGTTGTGCAACCGGGACTAAATATGCGCGACTAAAGCCTACCCCCCTTTAGTCGCGACTCTTAAGGACCGGGACTAAAGGCCCGTCAACGTGGGCGTCAGGAGTCCGTCGGGGCGGATGAGGTTTAGTCTCGGTTCTCGTGGCTAACCGGGACTAAAGGCCTCCTCCGCAGGTTTAGGGTTTAGCCCCCCTAAACCTGGTTTCTTTTTAATTTGTTTTGTTTTAATTTTTTTATATTTTATTTTGTGTTTTATTTTATTTTTTATGAAGT
Organism: Alopecurus myosuroides; assembly: GCA_028641055.1. Classification (NCBI taxonomy): domain Eukaryota; kingdom Viridiplantae; phylum Streptophyta; class Magnoliopsida; order Poales; family Poaceae; genus Alopecurus; species Alopecurus myosuroides. Next base: position 11,515,898 of record CM054060.1, read on the forward strand.
TTCAGTACACATATATATTCTACGCTACTATATATACATGCATATGAAATTTCAAACAAGAAGAATTCAATAGGAATATATAATATATATTAAATCTCGGGTGACCATATACAACTTCGAACAAGTTTACATACACAATTACGATGGATGACCATACACAACTTCGAACAAGTTTCAATCTCGCAGATGCATAAGGAAAAATCCTGCTAATTCCTCTTGAATTGGTCGTCGTCGGACGTATAGTGTTCTCCTTTAGGATCGATGACATACCTAAGGAAAAATCCTGCTAATTTCTCTTGAATTGGTCGGAAGCGAGCTTCTGGACTAAGCTTCCTCCGCAAGTTATCCGTCGCCTTCCGCACGCTATCCTCCATATTCCACTCAGAGGTTTCTCTCCGGATGTTTTCACAAACATAGTATCCACATAGATTGGTCCCCGGTGGCTGCTTATCCACATTAACTAAGTTTCTAAATTCTAGCTGATGTTTGAATTCACCGACAATTTCTCCTAAGAACCGTCTCCAAACTCTACAGGGCAAAGAAAATTAAATGAACAAGGGAGTTATTAGCTACTGCATATTAGGAAATGAACAAAAGAGACCGATCGATATAGAGCGCAAATGATTGAAAATAATTACTTTTGCAGCATTTTTCTCATATCGGAACAAAGCTTTGAATCCAACTTCATAGAGTCCATGAAAAAAACTGTGGAGGTGTGAAGTTCAATTTTTAGCAGAAGCCAGTGAAACCTGCGGACACGTTACATGCACAGTCATGCTTAACTTATCAATTAGACATACCATGCATGGAGTAAACAAAATAGAATGGGCACAAGAGAGAAATATTCACCCAAAATGGTAAGGAAATAGAATATGACTTTTGAGTTGATGCTTTGTAAGAAAGTTGTACAAGTATTTCTCCACGTCTTCGGGGTGATTTTGTAACACATGTCCATTAATGATTTGTGGGTCAATGAACCCAACATCATGGATGTTTCTTTTTTTGCATTCCTAAATTTTCAATCTGTATAATAGCGTACGCAACAATATAGTTAGGACAATATATATATAGTGCAGGCAATGAAGAACGAGATGAGGTAGAAATAAATCACTTACAGAACGTAGCAACTCATGATCGATTTGTCGAGCTCGCGCAGATTGAACAGCTGGAACAATTCGCTCATATGAACTGTTACAGAGTTCTGTTTGGTGTGATGCTGCTCTGTAACATCCGCATAAACATATTCTTTGGCGGCCCATGATATGAAATTATTGTACCAATGTAGCAGATTTCGCATTTATGGTGGTAGACTCTTTTTCTGCGTAGGCTCGACGAGAGGCCCATTCGGCACATATTGTAATGCTACCTCACCTACTGGCGCATCGTCCAGGCCTAACAAGGCACGAAGAGTCAAATTCATCTCGGACACATTTTTCATGGCACTCGCTACAGTCAATCCAATTGCTGCCGCAGCTGCTATGACCTCGGGGTCCTGTTCCGGACCGGCTTTCACTATGAGCGGGGGATCGATTGTTTATTTTGCATCCCGAGCTGGTCAACTTGTTTCCCGCTTTTTTTCCTTTCTTCTTTCTCCTCCTTCAATATTTCTGCTTGCCTACGAAGTTCACTTCCATAGTCTTCAGGCATATTCAGCTCGGCTTGGGACGGTTGCGTCAAAAAATCCGTAGCCCACTTCTTTGCCTTCGGAGTGTATACTTCCTTGGGCTTAGGCTCCTTTCTAGCCTTCTGATGGGCCTTCCATTTCTCATAATCAGCATGCACGGCCAATTTGGTTTCTGATTCACTAAGTTCCCAAGGCCTTCGGGGGATAGGCTTCAGTGATGGCTCCGGTACCCGTGTGGTCTTAGGTACATAAGGCTCAGGGTTAATATTCCAGGAGCGGGTTTCCTTGCTGTCCGCCTGCTTCTGCTTCTTCGCCGGAGGAGGAATGGGAGGGGGGCGGCTGCTTACCCGCCGGAGGAGAATTGGGGGGCGGCGCCTGCTTACCCGCCGGAGATTGTGGATCGGGGGACGGCGTCGAATGGCGTGAAGGAGGTGTAGGTGAACCACCACCACCGCCACCACCACCACCACCACCATCGGAGGGGGGTGGACTTGGTAGCCTTGGCGCCTCGCCTGGAAACACTATGTATTTCTTTTTCCATAGAATGAACTGGCGCTTGACATATCCAAGTCTTCTCTCCCCTTCGGGTGTAGCTATGTCAATCTCCAGGTCCTCAAACACTTGGACTATGTCTTCCACCGTGACACGAGCATAGCCATATGGAATGGGGTTGTTGTGGTGGAGTGCTCCAGGTGTACAGGGTAAAGCACTGCCGGTAGCTACCTTCGTCGAAATGTTCCCCACGGGATAATGTAGATTGCATTCTTTCATCTCCTTTACATCATCCACGGGGTAGTGAGGCTCCGGTGCACGAATCTCCATCATCGGTGCATTAGCACCTGCAGGCTGGGCCTCCGTGGAAGCCACACTGCTTCTCCGCTGCTGCTGGCTTCCGAGATCTGCTGCATGGTCTTCATGCGGCCCTGCAGGCGCCGATCTTTCTTTCACAAGTCCATGCACCGTCTGCTTCAACTCACTAAGTTCCGATACAACCTTCTCCAAAAGATCTGCATCCCGGTCCGTCTTTCTCTTACGGCTTCTGTAACAGTATGGGTCATTGTCCTGGGAAAACCCAACTTTCCACGGCATTCTGCCTTTGCCTCGTACATATCCTCCGTGTTCAGAATTCCCGAGGGATTTTGTCAGTGCGTCTTTCTCTGTGTTGAACGTGATCAAGCCCTGTTGAGCTTCGGTCATTGCGTCAATAAGGTCCTGGGTGGGAGCAAACTTTTTCTGCCGATGAACACACGCCCCTGTCTCCGGGTCTAGCGACCCCCCATGTCCGTACCACCAGCATTTGGCTCTTTCGTCCCATCCCTCTATACCTAGAGAGATTCCTCGCGCCCTGAGGCCCTCCTCCATCTTCCTCCACTTAGGCGCCGAAAGGCGGTATCCTCCTGGCCCCATAACATGATGGTACTGTTTCTTATCTGCATTAGCCTTATTTTTTTTCGATATTTCCTTGAAATGCTCCGATTTCTTTTGCCTCACAAATTCTGGCCAATCATCTTTCAGTTTCCCATGTTGTCCTTTGAAATCCGGAGTCTTTCCCTTGTTGACATATTCACGGGTTAAATTTTTCTTGAAGTTCCGGAATGCTTCGGCCATCTTCGGAAGAGAGAACTCTTTGACTAATCTCCTCCTCTCACGTCCACCCGGAACCTCGTTACCGAATTAGTCGACTTTGTTGTATTCCGGAGGTAGAATGAAATGTTCCATAAGCTTTCTCCAGCAATTTTTTTTCGTTCTCTTGTCGACAAAACTGAAATCAAGACGTGCCATCTTTGGCTCATTCCATTCATGGACGGTGATCGGGACGTTGTCTCTAACAACGACTCCACATTGGTTGATAAACTTTGTGGTGTGCTGTAGGGGCTTGCCGGTTTCACCGACTAATTCGATGATATATGTTTCTCCTTGTTTCATCACCTTGGATTTGCCATGCTTTGTCGTACTCGATCCGGCCGAGGGCTAAAATAAGAAAGAGAGTCGCGCGCGTTAATGCATATGTATTCACATTTCAGTAAGTTTGTATCACGAGAGGATCAATGTATATATATACCTCGCCGGAGGTGGTTGGTACTTGCAATTCGAGATCGTCGTTTGTCGACGGTTGACCTCCGTCGACGATGTCCGTTCCTTCACCTTCTTGATCATCGACAATGTCCGTTCCTTCACCGTCAAGGTTCAGAAAAGAAGAGACTACATCCTCTTCTTGCTCATCTTCTGGGCCCGGCACATAAGGAATCTCGTTGTTTATGATGCCCATTATATAACCTTCAACCTCCGGATCCCTAAGCGCCAAGTCTCTATCGTCCGCCATATGTCACTCCTGAAGACATGCATGTAGTAAAAATTAATTCAGTATAAAGGAATTAAAAAATAAGATTAAGGGTACGGTATAGAGGAGGAGCAAATATTGGTACTAATAATTTTGCAACTTAATAGTACTAGTATTGACGGTGATTTTTTAGTAGAAATGAGACTTAGCAAATATTGTCGTAGGAGGGAAAACAGATTGCTAGGGTTTTGGGTGGAAGAACGATGACCACCGGAGGGGGAAAACCATACTTTAGAGGTGTGTCCAAGATTAGTTGCTCAAATGACTTGGAGAAGCCCATAGCTAGGTTGCATTTTCTTTCCTGGTCATTTTGGTATATTACACTTAATATTCTGAATTTATTGAATTAAAACTTATTTTCATTATTTTAATGAATTTAATTCAAATTTGTTTGACTTTTTTTTTGACATAGAAAAAAACGAGTGCCGAAAAAAAAAACCGGCAGCAGCCCAGCCCAACAGCGCCAGCAGCCCGCGCCGCTCTGAGCCAGCAGCCACCGCGATGTGTCAGAAAAAAAACGCCAGCGTGACGTCACTTTCTTGTCGCTGGACGGGTGGTCGCCGTTGTCCTCACCGGCGCGCGGTGGTCGCCGTCCTCACCGGAGAGGGTTCGTTCGTGGTCCCAGTCGTCACCGTCGTTCGTAGCAGCGCGGGCGCACCGGAGTTCACCGTCGTTCGTAGCAGCGCGGGGGCACCGGAGTTCGCCGTTCGTGGTTTGTAGCAGCGTGGGGGCACCGGAGTTCACCGGAGTTCACCGGAGAAGCGTGGGGGCACCTACCGGAGACGAGGCGGCGCGGTGAAGAGCAGGGCGGAGGCGAAGCAGCGCCGCAGCCGGAGACGAGGGCGGCGCGGAGAAGACGAGGGCGGCGCGGAGAAGACGAGCTCGATCTGTTCCTCGATGCGTTTGATGTCAGGAAGACGAGGGCGGCACACGAAACTTTATATAGGGAAAGCCTTTAGTCCCGGTTGGGGACACCAACCGCGACTAAAGTACCCTTTAGTCGCGGTTGGTGTCCCCAACCGCGACTAAAGGGGTACCTTTAGTCGCGGTTGGTGTCACGAACCGCGACTAAATGTTTTTTCGCGGCGTTTTCGTTCCCGCGCGGAAAGAGCCTTTAGTCGCGGTTGGTGACACGAACCACGACTAAAGATGGTTTTTCAAAAACTTTTCTTTTTAAAATCTTACAAATACAAATAATAAATCTGAAAATTCAGAAAAATAAAACCAATTCATTTTAAAATCTTACAAATACAAATAATATATCAGGAAATTCAGAAAAATAAAACTAATTCATTTTAAAATCTTACAAATACAAATGATATATCAGAAAATTCAGAAAAATAAAACTAATTCATTTTAAAATCTTACAAATACAAATAATATATCAGAAAATTCAGAAAAACAAAACTAATTCATTTTAATATCTTATAAATACAAATAATATATCACAAAATTCAGAAAAATAAAACTACTTCATTTTAAAATTTACATAATGGCGTGATAAAAAAGGTAGTATATAATGGCAAGAGTGGATCTAAACCTAAACGGAGAGCATACATGATCTACATAATTGTAAGACTGTGGATCTGATATCTGCTAGTCATACTCCTGCCTAGGCCTATAGTACTCTGACTCTTAGTCGTCGTAGTCGCCTCCGTCGTCGTCACTATCGTCGGAGGGTGCTCTGCACTCCCTCGGAGGGTCACGACTCAAGGACTGTGCGTGAGGGTAGCGCAGGCGGGGGTGATCGCCAGCCCTGATGTAGTTCATGACGCTATGAAGAGTCCGTCTGCCGCCCCACCACAGCCGACGATCGGCCTCGTTCTCCTCGTACCTGGCGAGTGCACTCTCACGCCGATTAATGAAGAAAGCGTCCCAAGTAGGGCAGTAGTCAGGATTCCAACTGGGATTCCTCCGCTGCTCCGGCGTGAGCTCGTGGTAGTAGTGGTTCGTGATGGCCGTCCGATGCGCCACACCTTGAGGAAGAGGAGGTATCGGTACTCCTCCGGCGCTCAGCATCCAACCGGCGGGAACGCTGTAGCCGTGCGGGCAGGAGTAGTTTGAGGCGAAAAGTGCCTCCGCCTGGATGAATGTTAGAGTGGGTACGGTAGAAGCCATGAGAGAGTGGTGAGTTTGTATGTGTTTATGCCAATGGGGACACCAACCGGGACTAAATGGTTCGTGTTTCGTTGGGAAACGGATCATCCCTTTAGTCCCGGCATGTTTTACCAACCGGGATGAAATAGTTACGGTTTCGTTTGTACCAATCAGATAGAATCACACGGATCGTGTGTTTCTTTCAAGCGCTTGTGAGTCGTTGGATCCGGGGTGTGTTTCTTTCGAGATGTCGTGAGCCGTTCGATCAGGGCTACGGTGTGTTTCTTTCGAGCTGTTGTGAACCGTTTGATCAGTGTGTTTCTTAACCATTGGATCAAAACCCTAGCACAACACTTTGTGAGCCAGAGGACCCTATATATAGCCCACCTTCATACACCGGTCAGTTCATCGACCAAATACAAAACATCCGGATTCGCCATCATACGTCCTGCCGTGCATTTGGTATGCATATATGCACTCAGTAGCCACGGTGGGGCTGTATGATGGCGATACCGATTGTTTTGTTCTACATCCCCCTTTAAGTTTTGATACAACATATATTCAGTTCATCGAGCAAATACAAAACATCCGGATTCGCCATCATACGTCCTGCCGTTCATTTGGTATGCATATTGCACCCAGTAGCCACGGTAGGGCTGTATGATGGTGATACCGATTGTTTTGTTCTACACCCCCCTTTAACACATCAATCCATGCTTGGGTCAGTGTTCACTTTGAGCTCGGAGTGGGTAGTAATGTGCAACTATTTGCTTGGTTGTGTTAGGGTGGCGCGTGGCGCGGGAGTTGTGACGCGTGGTGCGGGAGTTGTGACGCGTGGCCAGGAGGGCGCGGTATAAACTGTCGCGCCTCGAGCGCGTCCTCTCCTCTCCACGCGCCCACTCCTCTCCACGCACCGTCGCGCTTCCACCATGCCTCCGAGGAGGAACAGCACCACCGGCTTCCGTGGCGTCCGAGCACGGCAGAACGGAATGTTCAGCGCAGATATGCGCTGGGGGGACGACCGCATCCCCCTCGGCTCCTTTGCGACGGCGGTGGAGGCCGCCCGCGCCTGGGACGCGGCGGCCTGGCGCCTCAACCGCCCGCGGTCGCTGATGAACTTCAACGACTGCCACACCGTCTGGGAAGCGGAGGCCAGGGCGCCGAAGCCGCAGATCGTCACCGCCGCCGACCACCTCCACCTCCGCCACCGCGCGTTTCAGGGCCTAGTCGACGCCAGGGATGACCGCGTCGTCCGCGAGTATTGCCGGAACAACCCGGGGGAGGAGAGCGCCGACGAGGAGCTCTAGCAGACCCGCGCGGATGAGCGGGCGGAGCGCCGCCTCGAACGCCACCTCGCGTTAGATGTCGCTCGGGAGGCAAGAACGAAGTCGCTGCAAGAGCTAGAAATAATACAAATCATGAAAGGTTCAAGTTGCTAACAGCGATCGCGGAGGAAAAATAAATGACAAAGCTCAAGTGTGGCTTGGACACTTCATATCATGTGTGTTTCATGCTCTCGGGCATTTCATCGAACACCTTGTGTGCATAGGAGGAACCAAAAGCAAACCCACCACCCCCTTGTGAAATAAAAGCATAGAAGTAGCACCAAATATGGCTAAGTGCAGTGAGCTGAGTGCTATATAGGGATGGGCCTTTAGTCCCGGTTGGCCTGGCCAACCGCGACTAAAGGCCTTCGGGCCAGCCTGAGGACCTTTAGTCCCGGTTGGCCAGGCCAACCGCGACTAAATCCCCTCCTGTTCGGCAGCTGTGGACCGAGCGCGTTGGACCCAGACAGTTGGTCGCGGGTCTCTTCCCAAACCGCGACTAAAGACCCCATTGGTCGCGGTTCGATGCCAACCGCGACTAAAGGCCTTCGGGCCTGTCTGAGGACCTTTAGTCCCGGTTGGCCAGGCCAACCGCGTCTAAATCCCCTCCCGTTCGCCAGCTGTGGACCGAGCGCATTGGACCCAGACAGTTGGTCGCGGGTCTCTTCCCGAACCGCGACTAAACACCCTTTTGATCGCGATTCGATTATTTTGGGGACTAATGGGGGCGTATGAAAGACCTATTTTCTACCACTGCCCGGACACAATGCGGCCACCTTGAAAGCCTTTCGGCATCTTACCGCAAACTGTGGGGTACCGCATCATATCCCCAACCGCCAACCCCGTCGGCCCGCTTCGCCGTACATCAGTTTGTACTCAGACCATATCCGGCACCGGCGGGACCCAGGATGCCCCAAATTAATATAGGTTTATTTGTCGTGTCACCCGTGTCGAGCGCAACCTTCATCCCGCTACCTCTATGCTCTCTCTTGTTAGGGTCGTCGCCTCCATGCAATAATTTTCTTCTCGGAAGTCTAATCAAGACCGTGAGTAGCCTAGATAAGTACATATGAGTAGCCTAGATAAGTACATAGGCCACAGCTGGCGGAAACTAGGGGCACATCCTCTTCACTCTGTTTAAAAAAAACAAATTCCGTGCAAACGTATCCCCGCCATCGAATGCTAGAGCTGCAATAGGATGAGGCGGTGCTCTGACAGGCGGACGCCGAAGCTGTGTGGTGCATGGTGCTCCGATCAACGAACGACAAAGCTGCAAAGGCCATGACATGGTGCTCCGATTGGCGGACTCTTGAGCTGCAAAAGGCGAGCGGCGGTGCTCCAACCAGCGGTTGATGGAGCTACAAAAAATGTGTCGCGGTGCTCAGGCCGGCGGACGTCAGAGCTGCAATAGTCGTGTGGCGGTGCTCCGACTATGGGCTGGCGGAGCTGCAATAGGCGAGCGGTGGTGCTCTGACCAGCGCCGGTGGAGGTGCAAAGGAATTGACGTGCTGCTCTGACCGGCCGACGCTGGAGCTACAAAGGGCGTGCGACATTGCTGTGACCCCGAACAGCGGAGCTGCAAAGGCCAACCAAAGGACACCGACGGCTGTGCTACAAATGGTAACGGCTGAAAATCCATCGGCGGCCAGTGAGAGTTGAAATTCCTGCTACAGGAGATGATGATTGCATCTTCGACAGAGGCGGGCTGCGTCGGTTGGACCCGAGGACGGCGTTTCGTGCCCTAGAGCTTCCCGGCGTCAGTGCAATGCTGGCGGAAGTGGGTCTTATTTCGGGAGCTATGGGAGTAGAGCTGGTCTAGGGGAGGCCTGGGTGTGAAACGAATGGCTCAAATTGATTAGATCTGACGGCGAGCGACCCGGAGGATCAGTTTCGTCGATCCTCCGGAGGACGCTCATCGCTCTCCTTAAGAAAGACATCTTTGCGAGGGGCTCAACAGTAGAGTCATTATCTAGAGACACACTATGGAGATCTGGAGAATGTCCTGATCCACCTGTACTGTCCTGGGATGACAGGACATGTCTCTAGCCTTCCCGTTACCCATGCGTAGCATGCGATCAGAGCAGAAAGCGGGGATATTGCGAAGCAAGGAGGATAAACGCTAACCAAGGTAGATCGCTAGCTGGCAGGCTCCCGCCTTTATATGTGCGCACGCAACTGGGTGGCAGAACTACTCGTTGGTCTGGTGCCCCCGACCAGGGAGTTTTTCTAGCGTACGAGGAGACGACCGAACTTTGGTTCGGTGGGAGTCCCTCCAGAATCGTTTTTATGAGAGCTATCTCTTTATTTTTTAACTTGTCATTTATCTCTTTGACTTGGTTTTGTTTGAACCGATCAGAGCAACCAACACAACCACCCAAGATCAACTTTTGTCATCCCGTCTTTGTATAGCTTACGGCACCTGTTGCCACGACAAAAGTAAAACACTTTTTTTTCTAAACATGTCAAGACCTAATAATTGGCTATCTCTCTCAGATCAACTTGCATCTCCTCTCCTTCTAAAGAAAGTTGCGCGACAACAACGTTGGTCTACGAGAGAGCCGCCTCTGTGGGGGCGGTGACAGTGGTGTGCGAACAACAATTCCCGACTCTTTCTCTAAATCGTTAGTAGCGTTGATAGGGGTAGGTAACCGTCTATTTGGTGGCCAGGGCGAGAGGGTGGTGTGTGACGGCCTGCGAATCCGGAAGGCGACAATGAGCTCGGCTATTAGTGAGGTCAGAGTAGGGGTGGGTGGCATGTACACTATGTAGCGGTTCCTATCCGTCCAGCCCTTGTCACATGCGCCATCAAACTAGCTAGTTAGAAATATGGTTTAGTGGAGACTATGCCATAAAAATCGAAATATTGTCATGTGGCTATCCTGCCATAAAAATAGTGATGATGTTTCGTCACCGAAGGTTCCATATTCATTTAAAAACTTGCATGCCGTGTCACTAGGAGGAAGTTCTGATGCTAATTCTGTGAGGATGCATGTGATGCTCGAAAACCCTCAGAAAGAATAGAAGAGAAAACTCAGTTGCAGTTTTGAATCGTTAGAGCGTTTTCCTATAATGACCCCATATTCTATCTCCATATTCTTATTCCCATCAGTGTTCTCTCTCACTCTGCCACCATCTCACGGCTGACCTTTGCTCTGCAAGGCATCTACTTCTTATATTGGAATCAGTTGGTTATACTTCTTATCTATCTCTTTATATTAAACTATTCTACTTTTTGTAACTTACGTATCCTTACCAAATATTTTATGCCATTCTATTAACATTAAAAATTATGCTTAATTATTACTCTTACTTTTTAAACATTGTTTTCTATTTCTAAAGCAACTGAGTAATATGTATTCTTAATAACGCTAAGAACCACTAGATGTACAAATTAAGATTATTACTTGTACAAAAGGATGAAAACATAGCAAGAACTAGGTTGTCTAGGCAATATTTATTATGACTAGTTTAATAAGGCTTATTGCTGTGAATACATGTTATCAATGGTTCCTAACATACATTTCATTTTTTGTATCAGTATTTTAGGTTGCCATGTTAGCTAGGGACATTAAGATGATCTTTCTTCATAACCTGTGGAAACTTAAAGGATCACGTCGATTCATAAATTATCTTGTGGGACTTTATGATTTTAATTATTTTATACGATGGAACTGCAAAATAGCTTTGTAGGATATTCTACCATACTGATTTAATAAAAGAATATCAACTAAAACTTAGAATATTATATATTTTTGCGTGAAATTTAGGAAATCATCAGCAAAAGTTTAAAATTTATATACATAGTGGCATCCAAATATCTTTGATATAAACATTTCTTTGTAGAATATTCTAGAGCATAGTTTGAATGATGCAAATCCTACTCGGGTGCTTGGCTTTTGAACCATAATAGTCCTTTTAACAACCGAGAAGGCTCTGTCTAGCATGTGTGTTCTTTTTCAGTTTACTTACTACAATCTTCATACGGTTCTCTTCATGTTAATGACATAATTAATCCATATATCTTGAACTGTCTCGGCCCGGCGGCTTGCATACCTAATGTCGTGAATCTTGAAATGGCTCGGGCCAGGTAAATCTGGTTGTTTAGCCTCTTCGGGCAGATAGGACTAATTTGTTTATTTGAGTTGGGCCGCGTCAGTATTAGACGTTGCTCGTCTCGGGCTTTCTCAGGTTTGGAATGAATCCCGCCCAACCAAACTTGAATGGAAAATAAAAACAAAAAAACCTGTCCCGAAGGGGAAAAAATTAATAAAAAAATAGGGACGAAACAGGAACATGGTGTCCATGCATGCAACTGCTCCTAGCTAGCCTGGTCGGAGAAGCTAGTCAAGCAAGCCTAACAAGGCTTGACTTCATTAAGCACCGAAAGGATGCATGAGAGCATATTGTCGTATGTGCAGCCGGATGTGCTTCTCAAGGCCGCTGTATCTGCATGCATGTGCTTTCGTTTTACACTAGTGGAAACAGCGCCATTTGTCCCGGGTCGTAAGAGCCAATTGTCCCGGTTGTGCAACCGGGATGGGCTAGCCGGGACAAATGGCCCTTCCCGAATGGTCCCGGTTGTGCCTGGACCCGGGATGCTAAGGCTGGCCCATGTGGCGACTCTGTGCCAGGGACGGCGAGGGAGTTCGTCCCGGTTCGTTTTAGAGACCGGGATGAATGCCATCTTTCAAAAAAAAAAAAAATTCCACCCACTTTGTGTGCCGCGGCAGGTTTTTTTTGTTTCGTTTTTTTTTTCGCTCCTGCCTCGCAATCCCCAACCGGCCTCCTCTTCCCCAACCGCGTCCAGGCCCACGTCTTTAATTAAGCCCACTGCCACATTTTTTGGTCAAAATGGCCCACTGGCCCGCGTCTTTTATTATATTCGGTCAACGACTCGTGGGGCCACTGGCCAGCGGCCTAGTGGCTGGCCTGCCCGGTCCCTTAAATTAAGACCACAGGGACGGTCAAAGGGCCCACGGCCGCCTCGTCTTCCCGCCCCTTCACTTTCCCACGCGCGCGTGGCCAGCTGCAACCGCCGCACGCCTCGGCTCCCGCCCGCATTCATGGCCGCCTGCAACCGGCGCCACGTTCCGGCCGCCGGTTGGCATGCCAGCCCCCCGGGTCCTTTTTAAAGGGCCCCCGCCGCCCGTACAACCCATCCACCCCGGCCGCGTCCCAGGCAAAGCAACCCTAGCCACCATGTCCGGCTGGTTCTCGAGCGGCAAGCGCCCCAGGAACGACCACGAATCCGGCTCCTCGAGCGGCGCCGGCCAGAGGGGCTCCGGCGTCCCGTCCCCGCCGGCGGAGGCCTTCGGCTACGGCCCTGGAGGTGTCCGCATCGGCGGGACGCCGCGCGTCCCCGCGCCACCTCTGGCGGCACGCCCGCCGCCCCGCGCCGCGCCCAAGGGCAAGCGCTTCTGCCGGTACATCCGGACGGCGGAGGCCGAGTGGCATTGGAACAACGCCACGCCGGTCTTTTGGCCGGACGTCCACCTCCCGGACGGGTGGCATCTCAACCCCCAACGCATCCCCGTGCCGCCGGCCCCGACCAACGAGGCCGCGCTCGAGGAGATCAACTGTCGGCGTCGTCTCCTGCCGGCCCCCCTCCTCAGGGACCGCGCGTACGCGCGCAGCTCCCCCTACTGGGCCACCTGGTTCCAGCAGGAGCATGAGCAGCGCCGGCGCTCCTTCATCCCCGTCCCCCACGAGGAGGTGAACGTGGCGGACTACCCCGCGCCACCGCCCGGCCGGGAGAAGGAGCTGTCGCTCCTCGAGGACATCGAGGACTTCTCCGAGGAGGAGGACCCCGAGCTCCGGGCCAGTTTGGAGGAGGCCTGCGAGGCCTCCCGCCGCTCCCTCATAGAAGATGAGATAAAGCGGTGGGAGCAGGTCGTGGCCGCCGCCGCCGACGCCAACGCCATGCCGCCGCCCCCGCCCCCTACCGCGCCTACCCCCTGGTGGCAGCAGATGTACGCCGACTGGGAGGCGTCCGAGGACCAGCCCCCGCCGCAGCTGCCCCCGCCGCCGCGGCACGCGCCCCCGATGGCTCCGCAGCCGCCGGCGGGCCCGCCCATGCTGCCTGCCCACCTGTGGCAGGCACCGGAGTACCACTGCATCTCCTCTGACGAGGAGGACTAGGCCGGCGCCGTCGCGCCCCCCCCCCCTAATATACTAGCCCCCTCCCAAGAAACGGCCGGCCGCCTGTGGCCGCGCCGCCGCCCCTATATGTAAGCACGGCCGGCCTCCTGTGGCCGCGCCGCCCCCCCTATGTAAGCACGGCCCTCGGGCCTTTAATATATATTGTTTGTCTCCAGTAACGCGTCCCTAGTTCAACCCTAGCCCCGCCGGCGGAATCAGCGCCGGCGGGATCTTCCTACCCCCCTCGCCGGCAGGGCTTCGCCAAGGCAAGCCCGTTGTCCCTGAGTGGTTGCTCGGCCTGGAGAGAGGGCCGAGATATTTATACACCTGGGCCTTCAGTCCCGGCCCGTGGCACCAACCGGGACTAGAGGCACCCCCTTTGGTCCCGGTTGGTACCACGGGCAGGGACCAAAACTTTTTTTCAAAACTTGGTGGCACCCTGCGCGCCAAAAAATTTTGGCGCCAAAATTTGAAAATTGTTAAAGTTTGCACTTTAACAACTTCTACATACTTTCGAATTTGACAAAAATTTCAACATGAAAAATGCTATAATTTGCATAACTACTTTAAATTCATTTTTCGTTTAACTAAATAATTATTTTAACTATTGAAACTATTAATTATTATACCATTTGCATATAATTTTAATATAAATATTGACAAATCGAATTGTACCTTTTTAACACGGAGAATTTGGTATCTTCCTCAAGCAACACAATGAATACTTAAAATACTTACTCAACTCAAGGTGACATCTTCTTTTAGGCCTAACGTTGATTGATAACTTAAATATTTATGTAAATTAGAAGTTTATTCGAGTGTTTGACAGCTATGACAGCCTGGCTTCATTATTATCTCCACCGGCGCACCCACCAAACTGTTTCTCTCTCCTCGATCTCCCCCATTGAGAGATGTGGGCTGCGCATGGGCTGCTGTAACCGGCCCTGTGTGTAACCATAGTTCTCCTTCGAAGTTTCAATCTGAGCATCATTAATTTTGCCATCTTTTCAAAACATAGTGTGATGGAATTTCTTTAATATTTCTGATCTCAAGAACCTTCAGTACCTGGCAACACGGCAGATCCAATTTCTCCACAGTTATAGACCACGCAATCCAATATCAGTTCAAATTCTAATATGAAAATCTCAAACAGTGCAGGAGTGTATGCATTAGCACCTTGCCAAAGTAACCGCAGAGGTGCAACCCTTTGCGTCATTTGAACTCCAAGGTAGTCAGCTTGTTGTTCAGCTAGAAGTACCGAAGATCTATTTCTGTTTTAAGTATATCTGTCAGGATGGTATCCGTACTATCACTTCGAAGTGTGCCTGCAATATCTGCCTACAGTTATCTCATACTCGGATATGGGTCATAGTTGTCAGTTTTTTACCGGTCAATACAAATTACTGCTCAAACAGAACTATAGGATCATGTATTCCACGCTTATTATTACACATCACCAACAGATGGAGGAGAGAGAAACAACAAAGTGGGTGGGTGTGCCGCTGGTTGGGATAATAATGAAATCAGGCTGGTCATAGTTGTCAGCTTTTTACCGGTCAATACAAAATACTGATCAAACAGAACTATATGATCATGTATTCCACGCTTATTATTACAAATCACCAACATCCCTATCTACTCTTCTGAATTCTCCCTTGCTTATGATCGCTTAGGCCGTAACCATGGAGTATCTTCATTATTTAACGGGATGGTGGGGTCAGCTTTCACTGTGAAGGGTGGAATTTCAACAAACTTATTATAATCTTCTGACATGTCTGTCGTGTTCTCGATTCCCACGATGTTTCTTTTCCCTGAGAGAACTATGTGACGCTTCGGCTCATCGTATGATGAATTTGTTTGCTTATTTTTTTCTTTTTTTCGGTCTGGAGGACATGTCTTTCACATAGAAGACCTGAGCCACATCATTGGCTAGGACGAATGGTTCGTCATTGTAACCAATATTGTTGAGATCCACTGTTGTCATTCCATAAAGCGGGTCTACCTTTACCCCTTCTCTATTCAAGTTGACCCATTTGCACTTGAACAAAGGGACCTTAAAAGAAGGTCCATAGTCAAGTTCCCATATCTCCTCTATGTAACCATAGTATGTGTCATTTTTTCCATTCTCGTTTGTTGTATCAAAGCGGACACCACTGTTTTGGTTGGTGCTCTTATTATCTTGGGAGATCGTGTAAAATGTATTCCCATTTATCTCGTACCCTTGAAAAATCCCAATAGTCGAAGATGGTGACCCTGCCAACATGTACAGCTGATCTTCAACAATGTTGTCATTTATAAGATGTGTTTGCAACCAACTCCCGAAAGTCTCCATGTGTTTGCGTTTAATCCATGAGTCATCTTTCCCCGGGTTTGCGGAGCGTACAATATTCTTGTGTTCCTCGACATACGTGGCCATGAACATAGAATTTTGTAGAACTGTGTAGTGTGCTTTGGTGAACAAATGCCCGTCCCTGGGTATCATTGTTTTCTTTCCCAGCGTTCCTTTTCCCCTCAGTCTCCCCTCATGCCGCGATTCAGGAACACCAATCGTCTTAAGGTCAGGAATAAAGTCAACACAGAACCCAATAACCTCCTCTGTTCCATAGCCCTTCGAGATGCTTCCTTCTGGCCTAGCACGGTTATGAACATATTTCTTCAAGACTCCCATGAACCTCTCAAAGGGGAACATATTGTGTAGAAATACCGGACCGAGAATATGAATCTCTTAACATAGGTGAACCAGGAGATGAGTCATAATGTTGAAGAAGGATGGTGGGAACACCAACTCAAAACTAACAAGACACTGGACCACATCTCTCTGTAATCTTGTCAGAATTTCTGGATTGATTTACCTTCTGAGATATTGCGTTCATGAATGCACATAGCTTCACAATGGGTACTCGAACATTTTCCGGTAGAAGCCCCCTCAATGCAACCGGAAGCAACTGTGTCATAATCACGTGGCAATCATGAGACTTCAGGTTTTGGAATTTTTTCTCTGCCATGTTTATTATCCCCTTTATATTCGACGAGAAGCCAGACGGAACCTTGATACTGTAAAGAATTTCAAAGAATATTTCCTTGTCTGCTTTAGTAAGAGCGTAGCTGCTTAAGGAATGGCGCCCTGTATCTGTGTGCTTGTTGCTTGGGTCTTTCATACGTTGCTGGTCCTCCCGTGCTTCTGGCGTATCTTTTGACTTCACATACACAACCCAGGAAGCATAGCAGATTGACACAGAGATTCTTTGTCACGTGCATCACGTCGATCGAAGACCGGACCTCTAAAACTTTCCAATAGGGTAGCTCCCAAAATATAGATTTCTTCTTCCACATGGGTGCGCGCTTATCAGGGCCGTACGGAACTGGTTGGCTGCCAGCAGCCTTACCAAAGATTACTTCTAGGTCCTTGACCATATCGAATATATCATTACCACTACGGAGCTCAGGCTTCTTTCGGTTATCTGCCTCACCTATGAAATGCTTCCCTCCTTTTTTCCTTAAGGGATGCTTGATCGGAAGAAATCTACGATGCCCCAGGTATACAACCTTTTTACATTTATCCAAAAAAACACTGTCAGTCTTATCTAAACAGTGTGTGCATGCATTGTATCCCTTGTTTGTATGTCTGGAAATGTTACTAAGAGCAGGCCAATCATTGATGGTTACGAAAAGCAACGCCCGTAGTTCAAATGGCTTTTGTTCGTTCTCATCCCACACACGTACACCTGGTTTGCCCCACAATTGTAAGAGTTCTTCCACTAATGGCCTTAGATACACATCAATGTCGTTGCCAGGTTGCCTCGGGCCTTGGATGAGAACTGGCATCATAATGAACTTGCGCTTCATGCACAACCAAGGAGGAAGGTTGTACATACATAGAGTTACAGGCCAAGTGCTATGACTGGAGCTCTGCTCCCCAAAAGGATTAAAGCCATCTGTACTTAGACCAAACCATAAGTTTCTCGCCTCTCCTGCAAAGTCTGGAAAGTCTCTCTCGATCTTTCTCCACTGCGATCCATCGGCGGGGTGCCTCAACTTTCCGTCTTTCTGACGGTCTTCTTTGTACCACCGCAACAACCTAGCATGCTCTTTGTTTCTAAACAGACGTTTCAGCCGTGGTATTATAGGAGCATACCACATCACCTTAGCAGGAACCCTCTTACGGGGGGCTCGCCGTCAACATCACCAGGATCATCTGCTCTGATCTTATACCGCAATGCAGTGCATATCGGACATTCATCCAAGTTCTCGTACTTCTCACCGCGGAAGAGAATGCAGTCATTAATGCATGCATGTATCTTCTGCACATCTAATCCTAGAGGGCAGAGAGTTTTCTTTGCTTCGTACGTACTCTCAGGCAATTCGTTATCCTTTGGAAGTTTTGGCTTCATTAGTTGAAGTAAACTCTCAAATGCCTTGTCAGTCACACCGTTCTGTGCCTTCCATTTCAGCAACTCCGGTGTGGTACCGAGCTTTGTGCTACCATCTTCGCAATTTGGGTACAACAATTTTTTGTGATCCTGTAACATGTTCTCCAGCTTCAACCTCTCCAATTTATTTTCACAGTCTTCCCTTGCATCAGCAATAACTCGGCCAAGATCATCATCGGGCTCTTCTGATGCCTGTTCTTGATCACCTCCTTCTTCTGCATTCTCTTCCATTGCAGTATCGTCGTATTCAGGGAACAAAGGATCTTCTTCTTCTTCATCGTCTTCCATCACAACCCCTCTTTCACCATGCTTGGTCCAGCAATTATAGCTGGGCATGAAACCTCTACGAAGTAGATGGCCGTGAAGGATTCTTTCGGAAGAATGTTCTCTGACGTTCAACACATGAAGCCATTATCTTTGTTCGCCTGAGCTACAGCAAGAAATGCATTCAGGCATGCCATATACTCGGAAGTGCGTCGGTCACCGTACATCCATCGCTGCCGTGCATCCATCTGCATCATATAATTAAGTTTATCAAAATACATTACAATAACATATTAATACAGAGATGACCACACTACATCGACAAATACTACTTTTTTATGTATCAGTTACAGATGAAAAAGATAATTTGTTAACCTCGGTCGAAGATACTATTTTCAGTGAGATTATGTGCGGCTCGGGAATTTCGTCGAACACCTCGTGTGCATAGTAAAATAAAACACACTAACACCACACTCTCTCACACCTCCCAGCAAAAAAAAAAGATGGAACAGGGGGGCTAGGGCAGTATATATATAGGGGAAGGGGCCATTGGTCCCGGTTCGTGGACTGAACCGGGACAATAGGTCATGCGCGTGCCGCGTGGCCTGTGGCTAGGCATTGGTCCCGGTCCGTGGCAAGAGCCGGGACCGATATGCCCCCCACGAACCGGGACCAATGCCCCGAGGCGATTCCTGTTGCCCCGGGCGCACGAACCGGGACCAATGCATGACATTTGTCCCGGATTTGGTTGCAACCGGGACAGCTGCCCCCCGGCCCCCTGGACGAGAGGGGTTGTTTCCACTAGTGTTACCAAGCTAATGGTATGTAGACGGCGTGCACGATAGATGCAGGTGCTAGTGTACTTGTTGCATGTAGTACTAGATATATACTTGCGCTTTCAATACCTTATGTTATAACTTAATAAAAATGTTGGAGAGCATATTGGCAATCATAATATCAAACATTACAAAATGCGAGGTTAAACGGTAGGTGTAGATCAATCTACACCCCAATTCCTGATCCTAAAACATCAATTTGAAGATATCACTTTGAGTTTTGCATCTATATTTGGATGAAATTAAAAATGTCAAATGCAAATAGACGTGACAAACTATGTTGCGTCATTGATAAATTCTGGAATACATACATTTTACTAAAAAGGCAAAAAATGCTAAAATATATGTCTTATTTTAACGGTCTATAACGGGACTAAATCAGGAATAAGTTATAATTGGAACCCTGGTGGGAAAAGATATATTTCATTTTTATATTAAACTCGTTTACTTTTTAAGCTTATATATTCCTGCAAATATCATGCGTACTTTGCTTATCGTTCTTTAAGATGTTGATATTTCTCAAAGAATTAATAACCCATACTTGTATGTCGAATTAAACATTAAATTAAATTCCTTATTAGGTCGGTTACGCCTTATGACTAGTTGAATAATGCATGTTTTGCTACGATACAATTTTTTTTATTGGATAGTAAGTTAATTGTCATCAGTTGTAACATTTATTATCACATATGATCTTTCTACGGCTTAATCGAAATCCTCTTGTTATACAAACA
Source organism: Alopecurus myosuroides (assembly GCA_028641055.1). Lineage (NCBI taxonomy): Eukaryota > Viridiplantae > Streptophyta > Magnoliopsida > Poales > Poaceae > Alopecurus > Alopecurus myosuroides. The sequence continues at coordinate 11,535,687 of CM054060.1, forward strand.
TTTTAGTAGATTTATTGATAAATTAGATTGTGTCATTTAATATATTATAATATTTTTATGCGCAGTGGAATGCAAATATCTATAAGAACTCAAATTCCTTCGCAGAATAATCTAGAACATGGATCAAAAGATACAAATCTGGACATAGCTCGTACTAGAGCGTAGTTCCATGGTACATCCTCCCCTGGCCTCGAAAATATACCCCACATGTGGGACAAGATAGTTGTCCATTATTCTCTCATGGCCCTTGTTACCTACTAGAGGCTGGGGCGCCCCTTGGGGCGCCTCCTAGACGTGCAGTGGCAGCTCAATTTGTTGTATCATGAATTAGACTGTGTTTACACGTTGGTTTGACTTTGAGAGCATTGATCTACATGCCAAACAAATTACATATATTGAATTTTATGACCTCACCTGGAAGCAATGATTGTAAAATAGTTAAAGAGACGATAGCCAGTGGGATATTCCACTAATCATGGTCCATCAGCTTATCTGACAGACAAAATTTGCAGATCCTAAAGTCTGCCAGAAAATACAACAGTTTCCAAGCCAATTTAGCTACGAGTACTTTGGATAAGGTTGTTGTTCATGAACACAAGTAAATGATCAATCTAAAGAAACACCTGGAACTGGAGAGAACACGAGAAATCTTATGTATTTTTGCTGCTAATGTGAAAATACAACCATCAATCCGAAGCAACACCTAGAACTTTAAACTCGGAATCCACGTAAATAATAAATAGAATATATAAGACGCAACCTGTAGAGTAGAGTAGTGATAGTAAAACTTCATGTATAGAATACCAGGGCACGTGTTTGTGACAGGCATTGATTTATTCTAAGGAGCGACAAAAGAAATAAAATACGAGCCTCGTCATTTTTAGGTGAAAGGAGTCATTCAAGGGGTTGAACTGTTGGATTGCAGCAACCTCTAGCTCAATGGCTAGGAAACTAAAATAAGCAAGTGCTTCCGTGCTAGAATCTAGCTCCATATGAACTACTACAACATAATGCCTCCTTATTCTCGAATTAGATTGCGTACTTATTCTCCGAATCCTCTGCCTCCTGGTTCTTTTTTATCTCTGTGAAAAAACAAAATGCATCATTTCATCAAGATTGCTATTTGTCTACTTTTGGAAACAGGTCACAAACATGATTCAGAAAACAAATCTTGTTTTCACTTGTAATGCATGAATGAGCTCAACCTATAGATTTAATCTGAATTCCACATCCCAAGGGTTTGTTTTAAATTAAGTGACCATATTAAACACTGCTGATTTATCCTTGGATCAGTTAAAAATAAATAGCAACACGTAATGTTGATAGCCATTTTTCTGGATCATTTATGATGAATTTGAAGAAGAAAGCTTGGCAAGAAAAAGCATACTAATCACCTCTCTGAAACAGATTTTGTTGGAGAAGGCGGGGAGGACAGCTCATGGGGGGTCTGACAGCAACCGTTGTGTGCTGCTTCTTCTGAAGGACCGAGGACGCTCTGCCGCCCACCAATGGTACATGTTACCTGGAGAAGAAACTTTGTATGGACTTAGTTGTGTAGAGAAAATCACCAGCAGTCCAGTACCTACCCGACCTCCCTCTCCTTGACGACCTCAGGCTCCACCTCGTCGTCGGTAGCTGGGGCGATGATAAGCAAGCACACCTGGTACATTTCGTTGGTCATGGCGCACTTGAGTGGAACCACGTCCACTGCCCGACAGTCTGACAGTCTGCCACGTTCGACCGCGCCGTCGCTGGATCGTGAAGGAGCTGTCGCGCTGGAGGCTGCATGAGCGACATCAAGAAAGATGCTCAGTAAATTGGCAATGTGACGTTCTAGTTTCACTAGTAGAAAAAAGGCCTTCGGTACGCCAGCATCAGTCCCCAAACGTCGCGCACAGTGACTAATGAGTCTTTAGTCCCGGGTCGGGAGGAGACCCGCGACAGAAGGTCATACGTCGCGGGTTGGGAAGCGCGTTGCGGCGCGTGGAGGGAATTAATTCCGGTTGACCTGGCCGCCCGGGACTATTGGTCCTTTATTCCCCGTTCCCGTGGCCAACCGGGACTATTGGTCCTTTATTCCCCGTTCCCGTGGCCAACCGGGACTAAAGATCAAACTTCTCGCCTCCCCCGCGGCGGTTTTTATTTCGCGAGCGAGGCAGAAGGGCGCCATTCTCCACTCGCTCTCTGTTTCTTCCTCTCGCTCTCTGTACTGTACTCTCTTCTTCCTCCTCATCTCTTCTCGATCCACCAAGCACACACACGCAATGGCTGAAGTTTGGCAGCAATACGAAGGTCCCACACCATGCGGCAAGGTTCTGGACATGCTCTACACCAACAGTTCCGAGAGGCTGCCCTTGGTTCTTGGTTATTTGACCGAGCTCTATCATGCATCTCCCGATGAACACCGGTTCTTTGGGCTCGATCTGGAGTACACGGCGAATCAGAGGGATGTTGCCGTCATCCAGATTGCGGTCAAGCAGTCCGTGTTGATCTTCCAATGGTCAAGGTAAAGCACCCGTACAATCTTGCATAATTCGATTTTTTTGTTGCATGTGAAGAATACATGTGTTGCAACATATCTAACACATATCCTATTTTTGTTGTTGCAGTAGTTCAAAGCATTGTCCGGCCCTTGTTGATTTTCTTGTCAACATGGGGTTTGACTTTTGCAGCGTTGACATCACGCAAGACCGTGTGAAGTTGATGCGCATTGGTATTATGATTCCTGAAGATCACTACATTGATCTTCAGAATCTTATCCAGTTGAACGGGCCAAAGACCGGGATGGCTGTCATGGCAACTACCTTCATCCACCAGGGCTACGACAGGATGAAGACTGATTTCCCCTCGAAGAATCACCGTTATTGGGAGAAGACCCCACTGGACTTGACGAACGTCAAGTATGCCGCCCTAGATGCATATGTCTTGTACGAGTTGTTCCGCATCTACTCGGCGGAGCCATAGATATGTATATATGCGTTCGATATATATGCGCGCATGTAATGGGTATCTTAGTATATATATGTAATGGGTATCTTTTGTGAGAGTTATGTTTGTGTTATATGATCGACTCTATGTTATGAATGTGATCGACTCTATGTTTGTGTTATGTGTGATCGACTCTATGTTTGTGTTATGTGTGATCGACTCTATGCATGTAATGAATATTATTTGTATTATTGTTCTTCATTTTTGATATATTTTTTCATTTTAAGATTTTAAAATGAATTAGTATTATTTTTCTTCATTTTTGATATATTATTTGTATTTTTAAGATTTTAAAATGAATTAGTATTATTTTTCTTCATTTTTGATATATTCTTTTCATTTTAAGATTTTAAAATGAATTAGTATTATTGTTCTTCATTTTTTGATATATTATTTTCATTTTTAAGATTTTAAAATGAATTAGTATTATTGTTATTATTTGTATTTTTAAGATTTTAAAATGAATTAGTATTATTGTTCTTCATTTTTGATATATTATTTATATTTTTAAGATTTTAAAATGAATTAGTATTATTGTTCTTCATTTTTGATATATTATTTGTATTTTAAGATTTTAAAATGAATTAGTATTATTGTTCTTCATTTTTGATATATTATTTGTATTTTTAAGAATTTAAAATGAATTAGTTCTATTTTTCTTAATTTTTTGATATATTATTTGTATTTATTCAAAATTATTAATTACATCATTACTTTTGTTTATTAAAAGATTTATTTGAAATTCAAACAATAAAGAAATGTGGCATCGACCAACATGTTAATAAGATTGATATGATACTACTATCACATACATGCGTGAGAAACACTTGGATTCGGGACGGGATGGAACTCGGAAGTTAAGCGTGCTAGTGCTAGAGTAGTGGGAGGATGGGTGACCGAGCGGGAAGTTTGACCATGAGTAAGTAATTTGACTAGAGATAATCTTAGTTAAACCAAATGAATTAAAGGGAGTGAAAAAAAGGAGTGAAAAAAAGGGAGTGAAAAAAGGTGAGAAAAATAATTAGAAACCAAATGAATTAAAAAAATTACGAAATAAATCTAGTCCCGGTTCATGTGGCCAACCGGGACTAAATGTCCTCCGCCACCCGCCCACGTGGACGGGCCTTTAGTCCCAGTCCGTAAGTGGCGGGACTATAGGCGGGGGCCTTTAGTCGAGCGTAGCTAGTCCCAGTTGCCCGGACGGGATTTATGGGCCTGGCGAACCGGGACTGTAGGCCTTTTTTCTACTAGTGTTTGTACTACCAAATGGAAGCTACAAGGAACAAAAGCAAAACTTATCGGAGCATCTCTGGAAGGTAAACAAATTTTCTCTCGAATTAATGTTAGATCCCCACACATCGTTCCCTGCGCAATTATTTGATCAATATAGTGGTTATCACACAAGGATTATCACTAATAATTGGAGCTACAACAAAAAAAAATAGGAATAAAAAACCGACAACCATCAAACGGAATAGCTGTCAGCTCCTTCACAATGCAAAATAGTTTACAAGCATGAGAAGTTGTTGCTGCCCTTTTGGGAATGATGACGAAAATTGTGCACTAACATAACTTCACTACTCAAGGTGATACTTCTCAAACGCTGATTTACTGTCCTAACATGAAACACTAAATTGGAAGAAAATATCGATCTTAGTGATTTCAGGTAAACGAAAGAGAATTACCTTATATGGCATGAATTACAGTTTCATGACACGGTAACTATAAAGATGAACCGCCAATCTAAATGGCAGAAGAACCAACAATATTTGGGGGCTTTTGTCAGAAAACTTGCACTGACCATCAAAATTCAGATGGCGGTTTCATTGCATTCCTCTTATGCTATGTTGCCGTTAGCAAAATCCTGAAAAAGACACATGATGTGTGGGCTTTCTCTTGTCTTTACATTTAGTACTCCAACAGATTCCAAAGAGGAGAAATGTTCTTGTATGGTCGTTATTCTTACAAAGAGGTGAGCTGCTTCAGATTTCCAATATTTGGAATAAGTTGACCTCCAAAGACTTGGATTGTTAGATAAATCCATGCATCTAGTTATATTAGTAGCCTAAAAAATTAATTATTTAGTTATAAAGATAATTTTGTAGCCTGTAGGATTCCGTTCTTGGAGTTTTATGCGTTATACAACATGGTTTTGTTGAAAGAAAAAACTGAAGTTTTTATTACTGCAAAAAGATAAGTAAGGAAGGACTTACGCCACCTAAAGAAGAGAGATGGCTATGATGTTGCTTAGCGTACCTCCAATATTCATGCTAGATAATCTCCTGCAGATATGAGGTTTCAGCAGACTGTTTGTTTATAAAAGAAGTTCAGCTCCCAGAATTGTGTAAATATCCCATTAGAACAGAAAATTCCATCCCAGGAGGTGCATGGGTCGGTTGATCATGTCCAGCTTTGCGTTTTATTCTGCCAATTCCTCGCTGGTGCTTGAAGAGCTACAACCATAGAATTAGTAAGCTAACATTAGGGAGGCACTTTTACAACAACAGTTCCAGTAGTTAATCTCATTCCTGCAGACATGGATTCAGTTATGGAGAGTACACTCACAATGCCAAGTTTGGGAGAAATAACTAAAAACAGATACTAAAAAACATGTTAGGTAAGCAAATATATATTTTAGGGCTGCTATAAATCTCAAAATCGACATCTAGATCAAGGCCACATGAATAAAGAACGGTAGAGGCAGGACCGCAACCCTGCAATAATGATTTTGTGGTGCCTTTGCAGGTGACGCACACCAAATCTCTTTCTCTCCATGTGGCTCATACAGGTTCAAGCCGATTGTGGAGCTTAGTTAATCAATTCACAAAACTGAAAATAGAGGAGGCAATAGTAACTTGGTCATGTACACATATGAAATTTAAGGTCATCTGATATGGAGAATTAACGTATCAAAGTGCCGTCATATTTCAGTTGTAAACTTCTGAAGCTATTCTTTCTCTAGGACATGACCATATACTTGGAAATTAAGTTGCCTCATTATTCAACTTACAAAGGGAATTTAAATGACCAAGAATTTTAAAATACACAAATGATCTTGCCATTAAGAAAACTCTAGACAATGAAGTCCTGAACTCCTGATCATGTCAAGTCTGTCATCGTCTAGCTGCAATTGCAAATAAATGAAAACCCGTTTGAGAGCATCAACGCTGATGGAGCAGTAACAAATTCAATACAAAGAGGCGACAACAAACCGCAAATCAAAATAGCGGGCTGGGGACAGGCAAGAACTCACTTCGCAGATGACAGACAAGTAAACCACCATTGTAACATCAAAGTGTTGTTAACCAGATGGTGGTGATGGTCACCAGTTTTTGCGGAGGAGCAGCCTATGGCGAGGGGGAAAAACCGCATCCCATCACCACCTAAACGTGGCCTCTGTCATGCTGATGAAGACGGACACGTCAAGTGAAGCAAATAAGCATATTCTATATAATATGATCGAGAATAAAAGAGTGTAAACCATGCTGAAAAACAAAAACTAAAACCATTTTACCATCGGTACAAAAAATACACATTTCCTTACTTCTCTGTTGCATCTTTCATCCCAAATTATAAGACGTTTTAGTAGGCTAATAACTTGGGACGGAGGTGCTAATAAATATGAGTTCAGCAACACTGAAAAAACAGGCATCAGTTAGAAGAACGAGATGCCACAGAACACTAATTAACTGGATGAAAGTATGCTCCCTGCAATCATCCACCTCCAAGATTGAGGCCATGTTACCACAGCGGTAACAATAATGAGGTGCGTTGAATATTGTCACAACCTTTTGTTCCTGTTACATCCAAGAAAAGTGTCAGCGAATACGGAAGAGCAACGAATCACCTTTGAAAGGTCTGGAAAGGCGCAAACAGATAATTACATGTGCCTAGTTAAACTCCTCCAAAACAAACTGATGAGCTCTTGCTATCAGCCTAAGGTTATTGGTATGGTTAAATTGTTCTGATATATCCTGGATGAAAGGAAGCACTGGTCAAATGCCAGCTCGGGAAAGACAGAACAACACAAATATTGGAGAATAATGCAATTAGATAAAACCTGGCCAAAGGTACCAGGTACAGTGCCCGACATTCCTCCATGTTCGACCATGAGTCCATGACGTCACGAAATCGCAAAGGAGCCGCTCTGGCGAAGGTTACATGAGCAGCATCAAGAAAGAGGCTCATAGTAATCTAGCGATGTGGAGGTAGTCCCCTGCGCAATAATTTGATCAGGGATTATTAGTACTAATTGGAACTACAACAGAAAACTGAGAATCAGAACAAAGCTTCAATTATATAACTTCAGATAAAAGCTGCAAAAATTATAATAATGACCCGTGACTGATATAGTTGAACACAAGTAGTGTTATCTAGCAAGAACCCATTGCAATTTACTGTCAAGAGGAGTTGTTGCTACCGTTCTGGTATTGAAAGCAAAGATTCTAAAGTAACATAACTTCAACTACTCAAGGTGATACTTCTCAAGCGCTGATTCACTATACTGAGATGAAAGACCAAAATAAAAAGGCAATATTGACCTGTGTGATTTCAGTTAAAGAAAAAGAATTACCTTATATGGTGTGAACTTCAAACTATAAAGATGAACTGCCAATCTAAATGACAGAAGAACCTGAACGGGCCATCAAAATTTATATTAGAGTTTCAACCTGTTACAATACTGGGAGAAAAAAGCAAACCAGAAATTGCAGGTTGATTATTTGTAGCACGAGTCTATATAGCTTCCATTGGCCCTTTTTAAAGATAAAAAATCCAAGCTAATACATCAATCATAAAATCAGGATCTATGGCCTTTAACCAATAATTATGAATTGAGAGGCATCTCACCCACTGGAATCACAAATACAGTGTAGTTTCATGCACGGCCTAAAGGTACAATCAAATCAATCCTAGAAAAGCAAGAATAGGGACGTGATCCTCACATATTCGTTACCTTAAAGGAATCGAGCCTATGGCATGAAATAAAAAGGAGAGGCACGTACCCTGACCAGGGATCTGAAATGCTCTCAGAGCGCTGCCTTCGGCCGCCTTCCCTATGTGCGGGAGGAAGAAGATGAAGTGAGGAGCCAGAGTAGGGGTCGAGCCGCCGCCGCCGTCCTTCTCTGCTCGCCGCCGCACCAACCGCCTCCTCCTTCTCCTCCCGCGACCCCCGACGTCCTCCTCGGCGCCAGTTCGACAGCCGTCCAAGCCACTGTCCAAGCGCCGTCGAGCCGAGCGTCCGCGGCTGTCCACCCTGCTGTCGAGCTGTGTACGGCCGCCGTTGTCCGGACCTCGGTCCTCCTCGTCGCCAAGCCGCCGGCGAGCAGATGAGAAGGGGGTCAAGGTCGTCGGTGGCAGGAGGGGAAACAACACGGAGGCAGAGGGTGAGGGCAAGCCCATGGGTGGTGGCGCAAGAATGAACGGGGCTAGGGTACCTCTGGCTCTTCTCCGCGGCGATGCTTTCGCCCAATCCCGCAGGCAGAGCACGCCATCGCCAGCCAAAACCAGCCACGGCTCCCTTTCTACTCGCACTTCCCCAGATGCGCAAGGAGACAAATAGATGGAGACAACAGAAACAAAACGGCAGCCAGGCCACCAATAGCTTTGACGGACAAAACGGAAAGTACATGGCCAGCCCAGAACGTACACGTGGACAGCGCCATCGGGGCTCCAAGTCCTCCGGTCTTACTTGTACTCGATGTCTATTCCCTCCTACATGCGGAAGATATTGCATTGCAGTACTCCGTTCCCGATATGAGCTTCATGGCGGAACGAAACATCACAAATAAGGGACCCAACCCATGTTCTCGTCGTTTACCTTTTCTCTTTTCTCACGTGCACTCTTTTTCGGCCACACCATCTCTCATCACGAGCTCGCAGTCACCGTCGTGCTGCCCACACCATCGTGGTTCTCTGCAGGAGGTCGCACAACAACGCCGCGGCTAGAAGTCCTTTTGCTCTTCTTGGCGCTAGCTGTTCTCATCGCAATCTCCTCCTCTATTTCCCTCTCCGGTGACCATATGAGAGCGGAGGCGAAGAGGAGAAATTGGGTGCTTCTCCCTGTCTCAACCAATGAAATCACCCTAAAGAACACCATGTGGATCGCAAATCTTGATCGTCCTTGGAGCAGACATCCGACGACCCAAAACGCAACTCTCGGCCTCTCCTACCACACCCACAATACGCCAGAAATTCCGCCACGTAATTTCAAATTTGGAGTCAATATTTTGCATCGGCCCTGGCGGGAGGTTTGGGCCCAAGATAAGAAATTTTGGAGCCCCACCCGAGCGAAGTAGCCACACCACACACGAGCGAGCCATCCTCTCTCCTCGCTCCCCACTCCCCACCTCCAGATCTGCTCCGTCTCTCCCTCTCCCAGATCCGACCAAATCGCACCGGCAGCTCCTCTTCGCCGCAACCCCTCCTCACCCAACCCTGGCCTCTCCTCCCTTCCACCATTCCCTCCTCCCGTGGGAACGGTGGAAGAGAGGAGAGGCCAGGGTTTACTAGCATGTTTGTATATATGGCGTGGATAAGGGGGGCAACAGATTTCTAATTTTCTTTATTTGTTTTTTCTTATTAGCTTGCTATCTGGGTTGTCGGCATCTTGATTGATTGAGACCTCTACTTGGCGTGCACGATAGATGCAGGTGCTAGTGTACTTGTTGCATGTAGTACTAGATATATACTAGGCTTGGGCAGAGCAAGTAGGCATGTTGTAGACTAGTAGTACTAGTGCGTGTAGAGGCAAGTTGAGACGATAATGATGCAGAGAGAAATAAAACGAGCAGGAGGCGGAATCAGTGTCGACCTCAGCATGCGTTTGTTGCCGGGGAAACCATGCATGCGTCATGTACGACTTAGTGACGCTTATCTTCAGAGCGAGCAACTATGTTGAGGCAGCAGGTATACAATTAGCTATGTTCAGGAAGTATTCATGGAATTTGTCATTAATCCATCCTTAGGAGTGCCTCCTTTGCATTCTAAATACTATTGGGGAGACACATAAACACACGTCACTTTGATGGGATCCATGTTGGGGAGACACATAAGCACCAGGAAATGAACCACGGCCGACGCACTACTGTCGTCTTCTTGTATAACTAGCTACGTAGCTTTAGCTAGGAGTTCTAGTGATCGAGCGCCACGAGCTCACCTTTTTTTTTTTAAACAAGAGAAGAGCCCGAAGGATCCAGATGCTGCATTCATAGAAACCTAGGTAGCAGGTACAAAGTGTGCACTGTCCCTTTTACAACGCTCACCCAGAGATACCTAGAATTTGAAGATAAGGACATCACAAAAAGAAAAAGGACCCTACAACTCAAAATGGAAAAGCAATCAAGTCCTTGGTCCTCCCCACCACCGATCGCCGGCGACCTCGAGGCGCTGATGCCAAGGTGCGAGAGCAGGATGCTCGGGCGCTCTCCAAAACCGACGAGGAGCCCTTGCCACCGGCTGCGAACAGGAAGGCGGGGACGAACCACTTGCCTTCTTCTCAACAGCGAGCTCCGGGACAAGACTCGGAAGACCTCCGTAACGGAGGAGTTGAAAGGGCCGCTATCCCGACCGCACGCAGGCGGCCGTCGCCTCCGTGTGATGCGTGCAAACATGCAGCTTGCAGTGGCACTCGTGACGTGCATCGAAGACCAGGAACCGAAGAAAACAACCACAACATCCACGACCTCCGTGGCTGTTAGGCAATGGAGTCCTCTTCGCTTCGATCCACACCGAAGAACAATCACCATCAATCCCTGAGATAAGAGATTGACCATCGAGCTTATGAGGGAGAATGGAGGCGGCGCCTTCCCTCCCTTCCTCTACTGGCTCCAACCATTGAAGCACTAGGAGAAGAAGAAGGACGAGCACCATCGCGGCGGAGCGGCTCGGTCTCCACCGCCTACGAATCCTCCTCGATATGACACCAACATGCACAAAGGCAAACTGAAACGAGAACCTACTGCTACTACCTAAACTACTGATGTACAGGGGGGCTACTACCTAAACTACTGCTGTACGCGGGGGGGGGGGGGCTGGCACCGAGCGGCCGGAGCAGAGCTCACTCGGCGGCGAACTCTCAAGGGCAGAGGAGCGGTGGGAGTGGATAGGATAAGGTTACCCCTCTCCTCATTCAGCACAGATGATCACTGGTCTGAGCTAGCTTACGAGCTCACCTCTAGTGCAGTCACGTACGATTAGCATGCACGTTTTCCTCGATTTTGAACTCTAGTGCACTGTGTACGGTCAATAACAGCCTAGCCATTTTCAAAGTTTTCAAAGTGGAAGCGGTTCAGCTTAGGCGGAATGGAGCTGTCAGACGAAAGCATAAGAGAAGTGTGGTCCGAACCCACCCTAGTCAGCGCACGTAAGGAGCATAAGGGGAAGGCCATCTCCCAGTCTACCAATACAAGGACCCGGTCCAGCACGCTCCGGACCGGGTCCGCCCGGTTGTTAGTCCAGGTGTATCTAGCCCCTATCCGCCTAATTTCCTTGAGCGCAAGGTCGGCGATGCAATCATTGAACAAATCATTCCGTCGATGGTCCACATTAGCCGAACTTTTGTCGTCCGGGGACCTTATGAGATTAAAGTCCCCAGCGATAACTATCGGAGTGGAGCATCTCTCTACCTTGTCGTGTAACTCGGCAAGGAAGGCGGGAGATCTGGTGTTGTCCGCGGGGCCATAGACGATAATCACCTCCCATTGGAGGGAGGTGTGCCTATGGGTAAGTAACATACTCACGAAGAATTCCCCGCGGTCCATGTCATCCACCTCAAAGGTATCCTCCTTAGCACCCAGGAAGATCCCTCCTGAGTGTCCCGTAGCCGGCAGCCATTGCCATGCAAATTTGAAGGGACTGAGGCACTGTATCTTATAGATGGAGAAGTCCTGTCGAATAGTTTCCTGAATCACCACAATATCCACATCTTCCCATCGCATGTACTCCCTTAGTTGCTTTGAGGAGCCATCTCGCCCGAACCACCTTATGTTCCAAATGAACGATATAAAGGGTACATTCATTGGGAAACACTATCTGGGGCGTCCCCTTACGGGGGACAGAGCGGGTCCTACCAGAGGTCGAGGGCTGAGACGAAGCCTTGGGGACCTTGGGAGGCCGCCCGCTTGGGAGCCCCGTCTGGGCACCTCGCGCAGGAGCCTCCGTCCCACTAATAAACACAATCTGGGAACTAATGCTCGGGTCCTGTGCCATCTGCACCAGGGGCCGCCGTCCGCAGAAGCTCCGCCTGGGCTCGTGCGGCAGCCAGGGCCCCCTCAAAAATCTCATTTGCCTTTATAGCGGCGATCTGCTCCAGTAGGGGACCTCGCTCCCCCGGAACACCACCCCACAATCAGCGGCAACTTGAGACAAATGGTCCAGGGGGACCTCATCGAGAACAGAAAATATAGAGCCCGAAGAAGGAGAGCAAGGGGGAGGGCGCGGCGTACCTGGGATGTCGCGGCGCGTGGCAGTCAGCTGAATCGCCCGTGCCTCCACAGTAGGCACTGGCCCGTCCAGACCACCCCTTGCCCGGGCCAGACGAGAACTTCATCGAGACGACTGGGGAGGCGGCCTAGAGACTCGCAGCGTCGGCTCCTGCGTGGAGGCCACAGGCGTGTCGGGGAAGACTGTGACCTGCTTGCAAGAGCCCGACGCCGGGGTCACCGGGACAGGGGGCGGGGAGCTCACCGGAGAGGTGGGGGACGAACCCGGGGAGAGGGTGTAGAAGTGCCCCTCCTGAGCGAGACGAGGACGGCGGGACCACCTCCAACCCCACGCTGGCGCAGTCCTCCTCCAGGTCTCCCTTACCCAGTCCAAGAGCAGCGGCGTCGAGGCCCGGAAGCCCAAAGTTAGAGCCGTACTGAGAGAACGAGACCTTGGGGGCGCGCCCTCCCCGACCAGCGGCCCAGAGCGCCTAGAGCCCACGGCCGCCCCCTGTGGCGACGCGACACAGGAGGCCGCCGGGGCCACAGGCGGGGCGGCGTCAGTCGAGGGGTCGGGCTCCTGCGACTCCCGCTGGCCGGTCTCGTCGTCCGAGGAATCCGCGTCCGAGGAGTCGCCGTCCTGCCCGGACGGACCCCCATCGAGGCGACCGGGGGGCGGGGAGGGGGGACGGTCTTCGTCCAGCTCCACCCGCATAGTCGCCCCCTCGTGTTCCCGCCTTGTCCACCAAAGTAGACAGGAGGCAGAAGACCGGGGAGGAGGCTTCGGTCCGGGAAGAGGACGCGAAGGCGTACTGCACGAGAGCCAGCAAGGGATGTCTCATCAATCTCATCCACCTTGGCGCCAAGCGCCTGAGAGAGCAGCTTGAGGATTCTTGTATGAATCGATACTTCTTAATATGTAAAAAAAATGGATGGCGTAAATGTGAAAGCCAAAATCGTGAAAAATAATTGTCCAGAAGATGATACAAGTATACAATAAAGAGAAATGTAATTGTATGTCTGAAAAAATTATGGATATAACTAATGTTGCATTCACAACAACTACATGCATGTGCAAAGCCTGTAAATTAGCTCTATACGCCGAGAACCATCCTCAATCATATATGTATAATCAAGTTTCCAGAAAAATCCAAGTCGAAGACCATGGCAGCAATAGTGCGTAGATATCTATACTTCTTATAAAGCAAAACCCCGCTAACATGCATTAATTATTTTTCTATCTCAACATGCAAGCTATCCACATCATCCAGCTTCATAGCCAATCAATTTTCCATGTCATATCCACTAATACTTATTCATCTCTACATGCAAACTCCATATCATATTTTTTTTAACCATCCACATATTAATAATTTTTAATACACACATTTCGTGTCGATTAGTATCTTCACTATGCTCAATAAAATTTTGCATGTTTTTTAGATAACTTAATATATCGTACACATTACATCATTTTTATTTTATAATATAATTTCTAAGGCGATTCCTGCTGCAACGCGAGGCATTTTTCTAGTTGTCAATGAATCCAATGGCAAAGACTTTATTGTTTGGTCTGGCATGTACTCACTCCGTACTAAATTAGTTGTCATAGATTTGTGTAAATATGAATATATTTATACACTAAAATACGTTTAGATACATCCATATTTTGATAAATCCACAACACATAATTTGGGACGGAGAGAGTAGTGTACACCGGAGTGGAGAAAGGGATTCTCATGAAGGATCTCATGGAAGCACATGTTGTGTTCTTCGGTTTAAAAGTAGTTGCAGTCTCTTTGTCATTCGCGTAAGGTTCATATTGTTAATACTTGTGTTATTCATCATCACACGGGATGCTGGGTACGCATAAGGTTGTCTTAAGCATGGGGAAACCGCCACCTTAACGATGCTATTCTAGCGGTGGCTGGCGCATGAGTTCTTCTAGAACCAAAACTCTTTCTCCAGTAGAGCGGCGGACGCGGTCGGACGCACGTCAGGACCGACGAAATAGAGCTTTTGCATTTTTTTCTTAAGCGAAGACCTATTGCATTGGGATCACTCGTACAAGTCTTTTTGGGCCTGAAGGACTCCTCTTTGGTCCATGATAAGTTTTTGGGCCCTGGAGTTCAGTTATCTTCGCTTTTGTTTACAATTTTTTTCATGGAATTCGGTTACCTTCGCTGTTCCGAAATAGTTGACTTTCATTTATATAAATCATATTTTTAAATACTCCGGAAAAGCATCGCTATAGCTACCGCTATAGCAGTTTGAGCATGTTGCCGCTAAATGATTTCATACACAGTTTGCCGCTATATCGTCACTATAGCCTTCTAAAACCCCGTTATAGATGTTTTTAACACTAGTAGGAAATAGGCTACCAGTGACGAACAGGATCCAGCTACCGCTGGCGAACATGTGTTCGCCAGCAGTACACCGCCAGTGGTAGGAGGGTACCGCTGGCGAACAGCACTTCGCCAGCGGTAGTGCATGTTACCGCTGGCGAACAAAGCCTTGTTCGTCAGCGCTATGTTCGCCGGCGGTAGCTGCCCTGTTCGCCAGCGGTACTGGTTCGCCAGCGCTAGGGCCCTAGTTCGCCAGTGGTGGTGTTGGCCAGCGGTAGGAAATTTGTTCGCCAGTGGTAAGTTTCCCATGTTTGTATTTTTATTATTTTTTTGTATAACAGTTTGTATATTCTGATATTATATTATACAGGTCCAAATACATTCAAATTCTGTAATTTATAAACTTCACACATATAAATCACTGTTAGATACATATGCATCCATCCATAACGAATTTAACACATCGATAACGAAATTAACACATCGATACATATGCATCCATATCCAATTCTCATAAGTACGAATACAACACATTGATCTCAATAACACGTTTATGTCGGAAGATTTCGAACCCAAAATATAGCCAACTAATTAGTTCAACGATTACAAAGGTATGACGACATCTATACAACGTACGCGCGATATAGAGATCAATCGCAAAGAAGACTAGATATACGGTCCGCCTCCGCTTTAGCTTCCGCCTCCGCTTGCGATCTTTCGCTAGGGCCAGCGCGTCGTCCACTTCTTCATCTCTCTGTAGACCAAGATAAAAGCATTAGACCGGCAAAGGAAATCACAAGTTCTTATTAGGAGCAATTCGTAACGAATCGAATACATACCGTCGATCATTTCTTCCTCAATGTTGTGATCTTCTGTTTCTTCTCCGGCGGGAACGGAAGAGCACCTTCTAACGAGTTGAATGGTCTCTCGTCAGTCTGCTCTAGCACACATTGTCGCAACTTATTGTTAGATGGTGGGGAGTTCCAGTGGAAGACAGATCCTTTAGTTACTACATCCTTATAGATGATTGTGCAGAGCTTGCGCTGGATGCGACCAAAGTTTTGTCTGAATTCAGCATCAGACCATTCGACGATGCTGCGAGACCATTTGTCCACAGCAGACATGTATTGTAGACTATGTTGGTCCTTCACGATCTCCTTCATGTGTTGGATGAGGTACCATGCCTCCATATGGCCGCCTGGCGTCTGCTTGGGGCAGAGAAACTCTGTTCTGTGTCTGAACACATATTTGCCTTGAATTTGTTTCTTTCTGTCGCAGAATTCTTCCCCCATGATGTAGCCATCCATAGCATAATTGAGAACAGCCTTGATGAGGGAGTAGTTCTTCTCCTTCATCGTACTCCCGGAGTCGAGATATACTGCGTGCGCGTCTCTCGGGTAGAGCATGATGAGGGTGCCGTATTTGTTTCAGCGCAAAACAGGAGAGTCCATATATATAATCCTCAAAAATTGTATATGCACAAACTTATGTAAAGATGGGAAATATAACTTACTCGGGAAAGTAGGGCACGAGGGTGATCCTCTTGTTCATATGGTTAGTGAGCAACACTTGTTCGAGGTACTTTATCGCTTTTGCCCTACCCCTGGGGTTGTTCAAGTACATGTCGTGCATGTAGTAGGGGTCTGCTAGCCCGATGTTTTTGACATTCTCTATGGATAGCTGATGCGCCAAACTGAGCGTAAACAGACGGACGATTGACGAGTGGAGTGATTTCATGTGAAACATCCGGAAAATGTCGTCAAATCTAATGATGATCTTGTTTGCGTTGCCTTCAGTGACAAATCCCGCCGTAGATGGCACATTTGCGACCAAAACCGGCAGCGTTGGATTTTTCTCTTTCCGTATATAGAATATATAGAATACCGTCATGGACGCTACGCATATCACCTGACAGCAAGGAGACCAACCTCGGCGGAAGCATCGGCTTGCCCAACTCATGGATCTGATGCCAGTCGGTTATGGGTATCCTGTCCAATACACGTCCTGTCTGCGGCTTGGACTTGGTCCCCTCCACCGGTTGGCTCATCGATGCAACGGCAGAATTCTTCTTAGTTCTTTTCCGTACCGTCTTCTTAGGCTGAGCCTGATGAAATACATCCGCTACCGCCTCTTTGAGGGCATCATGGCTGATGACTTCTTGCTCGGGGATTGCCGGTTCTTGAGAAGAGAAAAGACGCTTTGTGCATCGATATTTATCCGCTTTCTCCGCTGGCAAGAGAAGTTGATCAAGTTCATCCAGGCCGGGCGCCCCCTCGTAAGGATCGTTGACGAGGTAGTCATTGGGGTTCTCATCTTCAGCATCGTCGTCGTCGTGTTGCACGGACTTTGCAGGTGAGAAATCCTTTTGTTGGCTCGGGTGCCACGACCCCTGGACCGGTGTTGGAGTGTTGACAGGAGTACATTTCAAACGAATGAGTGATTTCGGCCAGGTCAATGGCCAAACCAAGCATTGCTCCAGGTTCAACTCGCTGTCGGCTGCGGGTGGTTGGTTCGGAGGATCGAGAGCACCGCAACCAGGGAGCACCCGACTTAAGGTCACTCCGAACACGTCCTCGGGCATCCGAACGCCGTGGGATACGCGGTTGAGAGGTGTTATGATTTTTCCTTTGGCGACGTCCTTTAACTCGTCGTTCACACGAAGGAGCAATGTGCATCCCGTCTCGTCGGTCTGCGAAACGTCGCGCGATCGTTGTTAGAGACTGATGCCGTCACGAATCAAGTCATAATATATAATTAAGCAGTGGACGTTGAATTACCGTGAGGGCATTGAGCTCGGACAAGGGGGATGGACCGCTAAGTGTCGGCGGCGGTGTTGAAGAGATGTGGCGGGGCGGCGACGGATCTTTGCGACCTTCCGGCTGAGGGTTGGGGGCCGGTTCGTTCCGCGGCGCCACGATGGGGGCCACGTTCTGCGGCGCCACGACGGGGGGCCACGTTCTGCGGCGCCACGACGGGGGCCACGTTCTGCGGCACTGGCTGCACCATTTGGGCTATGTTTATCTCCGGGAGCGGCCCTTGTCCTCCACCTAGCATCCATGGCGCTAAGGACAGAGCGACGGACGCACAGATGGTAGGGAGGAGCTCATTGAGCCTCTCGTTCACAAGCTCGTCGACCGTCTTCTCCGGGCCCTTGTTCCGCTCCTTACGCTTCTCCTTGGTGTACGGGTAGTAGTGCTCATGCCGATGACCCTTTCCGAGGCCATGCACATGGCCACGATGCGGCTTCTTGTCAAGGGGCACTCCCTTCATCGCGTTAAGCGCCCTAATGAAAGGGGTGTCATACGGGTCCTTGTTCGTCGTCGCCGAGGACCCCCCGTCAGATTGAGATAGGCGTTCTTTTTCTTCTTCCTCGAGATACTTATTATCGAGCAGCTTGACCTTCTCGTTCAACTCAAGATCGCCAGGCTTTTTGGGATCTTCCCTATAATGGGCCCTGACAAAATTTCTCACCTGCGGGTCGGTGATCTTGTCAAACGGGTTCGGCCCTTCTCTCTTCGCATCCTCCTTGTCCCAGACTTTCTGCTTCCCAAGGTAACCCCGGCTTCCGAGATTGTGAGGGCCAATGTTCTTTTGTCGCTGCTCTTTCCCCCATTTACTCAGCGCCACCCTTTCCGGTTTGAGTTCGTCGATCTTGAATTGGGCCAAGTTTTCCTCGGAAATGGAGGGCCACATCTTATGGATCTCATCGAAATCCTTACCCTTCGAGATCATCTCCCGCAAACTGGATCTCCAAGTCGTAAACGCCTTGGCGAACTTTCCCAGTGCTAACGAGTTGACCAGATTCTTCTTCATATCCTAGTTGTCGTAAGGATCCGGGAACTTGTACCTCGTGTGCAGCTTCTCAATCAGCAGGGCGGCCATAGCCTTGTTTTCTTTATTTTTGAGGTGCTCCATATTAACGTTGCCGAAGTCTCGAGCTATGCAGCCTATCTGGTTTCCATAGCCCTTGGCGTAACTCTCCGGCTCGAGGGGAGCACCGCTCTTGGGGTCCACTTCCGTGAACTCTTCCCGGATGGTGGCGAGCATGTTGTGCCGCCTATCTTTGCGCTTAGCCGACGCCTCGCTACCGGAGGCGGTATCCCCTGTGCCACTACCGGTTTGATCACCTTCTGCGCCCGATGTATCGTTGCGCGGCTCTAGCTCGGTTTCGTCCATCTCGTCATCTGCATCGTCGCCCTGCATCTCTAAATCCAGGTGCGGATCTACGGGTCCTCCTCCGGCGCTTAGCATAGAAAACCGCGCATCGTCGTCCCCGTGTCCGAGACCAGAACCACCCGCCTCGTCGTTGTGAGCCATATCTAATGAAGGAGAAAAAACACGAAATAAGTTCAACAAATTCTACAATTTAGACGATGTATACCCCATATGACTCCAAATTTCTCGGACACTCTAAGTTGTGATATTTTTAGCAAAGATCATGCCAAAATTCACGGAAAATTTCGGCATGACCTTTGCTAAAAATATCACAAATGGAGTACCCAAATTTGCCGGAACGGAAATTAATCAACATTCCGGCAAATAGGGACTCACGTGGGGTACCTGCACATAAAATCCCACCCCTCATATAATAGATCCCACCCCTCATATTATCATCGTCATCCACACGAAGGTGGGCATCCACACGACCACACCATATCCACCCGTCATAAAATTTCATCGCCATCCACACGACCACACCATATCCACCATCCATCACCACCACCCATATCACCACGCCATCCATCACAACCAGCAACCACCATCCATACACACCATCCATACACACCATCCATCACCAACCACCAAAAATTGCTAACAATTGAGTACTAAGAGAAAACACTAGGTAAATAAATTGCTAACAATTTCATGCATAAAAAAATTTAAAAGTGGGCTGGGATTTATTTCCCTCAGTCTGGCATAGGGATGCTATGCTACACACATCCCTGGGAGATTTAAAAGTGCAAGAAAAGCAACTGTTCTTATTAAATTTGTGCCTCAGCCTTTGCATCACAGGCTTGGCCAAGAAAACAAGCATGAGTAATGTGTTCTTATCAGTTTAAACTGTTCTTATCAGATAATACCTCCAGGGGCAACAAAACAAGCATGAGTAAACTGTTCTTATCAGATAAAAAAATCCATGGCCTAGTTGCAGCAAGGAGTGGAGCAGCAAGGATGTAGTAATCTGCTGCTGGGCACCAGGGGCAACAAAACAAGCATGTAGTAATCTGCTGCTGGGCACAAATCCACATGGAAAGGAACCTCAACCACAACAGATACACATACAGTTGCAGCAAGGAGTGGAGCAGCAAGGAACTAGTTGCAGGAAGGAACAAACACAAACACAAACGCTCTGTGCTCCACACTAGCTGTAAACATCCACTGATAAACACTAAAACATCCACTGATAAACACTGCTGCTATCCTTTTAGATTTCAGTTGCACGTCAGAGATTCAGAGAGCCAGGAACTAGTTGCTCTCGGTTGATAGAGTGCTTGATGCCCACACACAGTATAGCCAAGTAATACTCATAAAGAGAGCATACAAGTGTACTAGCCAAGTAATACTCATAGCCAAGATAAACAAGTGTACTAGCTATTCATCTTGGCAGTTCAAAAAAAAATTTGGTACGCACCTTCTGTCGAACACGTTAAGGGCGTGGCGGTGCAGCGAGTAGCAGCGGGGGCAGAGGGAGCAGCGCCGCCGCAGGAAGCAGGGAGGGAGCGCTGCGGAGTCTCCCGGGAGGTGGCGGTGGCAGGTGGTGGCCGGCGGTGGTCGTGGGCGCGCGGTGGCCGGTGGTGGCCGTGGGCGCGCGCACGGTTGCAGAGAGGGGAGGGCAGGTGGTTGGCCGCGAGGAAGAGGAGAGGAGAGAGGGGAGGAAGGTGCGGCGAGGGGAGGTGGACGACGGTGCGGGGAAGTGGACGGCGGCGGCGTGAGGCGTATCGGACGGCGGCGGCGCGCGGTGATCACAGTAGAGAGGGAGGAGGTCGACGGGGGCGCGGACACGAAAACGGCTAAGTCCTTTTCCCTATGCGTGTGCTCTGTATAGAAGGGAGGAGGTGGGGCCCAGGTGTAAGTGAGAGGGGGAAACATACCGCTGGCGAACAAAGGTTGGTTCGCCAGCGCTATGCCCATACCGCTGGCGAACATATTGGCTGGTTCGCCAGCGCTACACTACCGCTAGCGAACAAAGCTTTGTTCGCCAGCGCTACCTTTTTTTTTGAATTTATTTACTGTATTATTTTTTATTAGTTTTTCTTTGAGAAACATTACTGTTTTTTCTTTATTTCTTTGAATTGATTTATTTTTGTTTATTATTGTTATATTTTGTTTTCCATTATTTCCTTCATGTTTCTCTTGTTTTCTTTTTGTTTTTTGTTGTTAAATTTTGTTTTCCTTTATGTTTTCTAATATTTCCTTCATGATTTCTCTTGTTTTATTTTTGTTTTCTATGGTTAGGAGATATGTTTTCCAATATTTTCTTCATGTTTTCTATTGTTTTCTTCATGTTTTATTTTGTTTTCCAATATTTTCTTTCTTGTTTTCTCTTTTCATTAATTATTTTGGTTTTAGTTGTTTTCCATTATTTTCCTTCATGTTTTCTATTTGTTTCCTTTATGTTTTCTCTTGTTCTCTTTATGTTTTCTTCATGTGTTCTATTGTTTTCTCTTGTTCTCTTTATGTTTCCAATATTTCGTTCTTGTTTTCTCTTTTCGTTATTTTGGTTTCAGTTGTTTTCCATTATTTTTCTACTTGTTTCCATTATGTTTTCTCTTGTTCTCTTTATGTTTTCTATTGTTTTTTCTTTATGTGTTCTATTGTTTTCCATTGTTTCCTTCATGTTTAATTTCTATTTGTTTATAATAAGTCCACACATTTGAAATACAGAACAAGGTACATTAAATTTATAATAAGTGCACATCGATATCAGACCCCATGCATATACATAGTTTCGTCGCATACAATTGGCAGACATATGCATACATAGTTTCTCAGTGTTTGATCTTTTTGCCTTTTTTGGTCGCAGTTGCATAATTTAACCCCACATTATGACTTCTTCTTCTGAATGGAAGACCATGCCTAGGTAGCGTAGTTCTGCTTCTTCTTGTTGTGTATGTTGCATGACTATCATCATCATCTTCTTGATCATCGTCAATATTTGGGTCGCCGAACGTGTCGAACTCGTCCTCATCAACGACTCCATCCATTCCGATGATATTTTTTTTCCCTCTCCTCACGACAACACGGCTAGGCCTTGCGGGGTCTGTTATGAAGAAACATTGGGACACATGCTTAGCCAATACCCATGGCTCATTTTGCGCTGTGACATTCGCGCTTGATGAGGTTCCGGCTTCGGGAATAACCATGGTTGTAAAGTATTGGTCTTCTTTTCTGACGGTCGACATCCTAGCCCATCTGACGCGGAACATAGGCACCTTCTCTCCAGAGTAGTTAAGCTCCCATATCTCCTCGATCCTTCCGTAGTATCTTAACTTTTTGTCACCGGTGTAGGATTCCATCGTTACCCCTGAGTTTTGATAATCGGAAGTTTTTTCTTTCTCCTCTGTGTAGAAGGTGAACTCGTGGATATCATATGCTTGAAACGTCGCTAGGTTGGGAGCTGGGCCATGTGCCAAGGCGTACAATAATTTATTTTTCGCACAATCCCTTGGCGGTGGATTAGCGACGATCACATCTTTAAACCAACGCAAGAAAGTGGAGTTATGCTCTCTAATTATTTCTCCTTCGGTCCTCCGCTTGCCTTGTTCACTGTACTTTTTCATAATCGAGCTCTTGTGTTTTTCCACCCAAGTATCGACCATGTCAATGTGTTGGAGAGCTACTAAGTTTTCCCTGTTAAAGTCGGTGCGTCGACAAGGCCGATCCACATGCACTTCTCTACGGTGACCTACTCCATCGAGCTTGCCAATGTGCTTGTTTCTGGGCAGATCAACTGGGTCCTCCACGTCCATATGATTCGTGCAGAAAGAGATGCACTCTTCGGTGAGAAAGCCCTGAACGATGCTTCCGTCCGGACGAGTTCTGTTGCGAACATATCCTTTGATGACCCCATTCATCCTTTCAAACAACATCATGTTGCGCAGGAACAACGGCCCGAGATGGATGATATCGTCCATGATATGGACCAACAGATGAACACATATGTCAAAGAATGATGGTGGAAAGTACATCTCAAGCTCGCATAGTATCACGACAATCTCTTCCTGCAGCCTTGAGATCTGCTTCCCCGTGATCGACTTTCGAGATATAACATTGAAGAAGTTACAGAGGCCAAATAGGGTTTCCCGGACGCGTTTGTCCATTATTCCGCGGATCGCAACCGGAAGTATCTGCGTCATCATCACGTAACAGTCATGAGACTTCATCCCGCTAAACTTTTGTTTCTGCGCGTCGAGGAATCTGCTTATTAGCCCTGAGTAACCGCTAGGGACTTTGACTCCGAGAAGGCACATCATCAATTTTGTGATCTCGTCCGGACTAAGAGTGAAGCAGGAGGGGGGCAGTAATAGTCATTCCTCTTAACCCTTTTGGCCTTGCGACCCTCCGTCTCCTCATCACACGATTGATCGTCGTCATCATCCGGGCGTCCCCCCTGAAGATCTACCCTAATACCAAAATATTTCAGGTCGTTTCTTGCTTTCACCCCGTCTTTGGTCCTCTCCGGCATGTTGAGCAGCGTGCCAAACAAACTTTCAAACACATTCTTCGTGATATGCATCAGATCAAGGCAGTGAGGCGTATCGAGAATGGGCCAGTATGGCAAGTCCCAAAACACCGACCTCGTCTTCCATACATCCAGAAGCGGTTTTGGCGCCTTTTTCTTCTTTCCCGGCTCTGGGCATTCCTTCCAATCATTCAGCAAATTGTAGATTTCTTCGCCGCACCTCTTACGTGGAGGTCCACGGAGCTCATCCTCACCGTTAAAAAGGTCTCCTCGCCTTCTCCACGGGTCTTTGTTGGGTAGCCACCTTCGATGGCCAACGAAAACTGTTTTCGAAGACCCATGATCTTTCGGAAGTTGCATAAGCGTGGGGTCATCCATGCACCGCACGCAACCGTTATGTCCGTGGCACACCTGGCCCGCCACATATCCTTAGCCGAGTAGGTCGTGAACCGTACAGAGTAAGACAACTCTCATTGGGAAATATTGTTCACCGAAGGCGTCCCATGTGTTCACCCCTTCCTCGGCCCATAGCGTGTCCAGCTCATCTTTAAGAAGCTTCAGGTATAGATTGATGTCGTTGCCTGGTTGTTTCGGCCCTTGAATTAGCATACTCATGTGAATATACTTCCTCTTCATGCACAACCAGGGAGGGATGTTGTACATCCATACAAACACGGGCCAGGTGCTATGGTGCTGCTCTGGTTGCCAAACGGATTGAGTCCCTCGGTGCTCACACCCAACCTGATGTTCCTTGCCTCCGCCCCGAACGTTGGATATTCACAGTCAATTCCTTTCCATTGACTTGCATCTGAAGGATGTGTCAGAATTACTTTTCACTCCGATTTGGATCTTTCAAAACTTTATTCCTCCTTTTCGCGTGCCAGCGCCTGAGCTCTGCTTCCTTGCGGTTCGCGAAATACCGTTGCAGACGGGGAATGAGCGGAAAGTACCACACAACTTTCTGAGGAGCTTTCTTCTTCCCTTTCTTGTATCGAGCGGCGTTGCAAACTGGACAAATGGTTTTGTTCGCGTCCTTTTTCCGATAAATGTAGCAATCGTTGATGCACACATGGTATTTTTCGTGAGGTAAATCAAAGGGGCACACGACTTTCTTGGCCTCGTCGCAACTTTTAGGACAGATGTTGCCCTCTGGAAGGACATCGTGCCAGTATTGCAGGCTTGCATCGACGCTTATGTCGCTCCATTTGTATCTCGCCTTCATCTGCAGAACATCGAGGGCCACTCTCAGACGGGACTCTCCCGGACCGCAGCCTGCCTACAACGGTGTCTTCGAGTCTATCTCTAGTTGCGCCAGGTTTGATTGCTCTCTAGCAGCAGATATCGAGTTAGTCGTCTTTCTCAAAAGCAGTTCTTTCAGATGAGGGTCACGCACAACTTCCGTTAGGGGTGTCCCTGTGTCCTCGTGATATTCTTCCACGTCTTGTTCAGCATCTTCTCCATGATCATGTGCGGGGTCATGAGGCTGATCTTGGTCCTGCTGTAGTTGGTCCTGCTGTAGTTCTAGTCGATCGTTGCTATTGTCCTGTTGCACATCATTTCCTACCGCCGCCGCCCCATGGACTTCATCATCACTTACCCACTGACTGTTATAACCATCCATGAAACCATACCTTAGGAGGTGACTGAGCAAGTCTCCGGTAAAGGGTTTGAGCAAGCCCCCTAGTTTGCACTTCCGACATGGACATCGTATCTCCTTGCGGCCATTTTGTAACATGTCTTCTGTCCCGTGTCTCAAGTAACTATTCACGACACGTTCACTCTTAACGACCACCATTATATGTCGCCTGCACGAGAGCGCGCCGATATAATTAATATTAGAACCAAATATAATATATATATATATATTTCGATATTCACGAAAAAAATCGGCATGACCTTCGTACAAATTGGAGATTAGAGGAGTGCCAAACTTTGCCGAGACGGAAATGAATCAACATTCCGGCAAAGTGTCAACTCATTTTCATATCAAAAATTTCACTTCATGTCGTATTCACGAAAAAAATTCGGCATGACCTTCCTACAAATAGGAGGTTATTAGGGAGTGCCAAACTATGCCGAGACGGAAATGAATCAACATTCCGGCGATAGTTGGCTACTCAATTTCATTCCACAACAAATTGCGCACACATGCATTTATCGTCTCCATCACACGACCATTGTTGAATCCGGTGAAATTTCACACATATTGCATATCGCGTGTATCCGGACAAAATTTATATACAAACTCATTTAAATATATATTATCATTCATCCCACCTCAAATGAATAGATGGCTACACGATGATATCCGGAGAATTTTGGAGCTTTGGAGAGAGAGGGGGTAATTCTAGATCTAGATGGCTAGGGAGGGAAAATTTTGGGTAGAATCGGTGTTAGGAGGGAGATAAACATATATATACCAACTAAAATAAATTTAGTTGGTTCAAAATAGAGTAGGAGGGTGGAGAAATTGGCATAATTTCGAACTAGAGAGAGAAGAGGGGACAAGGTGGAGAAGGGAGAGTGGAGGGGAAAGTGGGTGGTGGGGGGCGTACCACTTATGGCAGATCTGCCAGATTACCGCTGGCGAACAGGTGTGGTTGTTCGCCAGCGCTAACATGCGTCCTGGGCCCACAAGTTAGCGCTGGCGAACAACCACACCTGTTCGCCAGCGGTAGTGAGCGTAACGCTGGCGAACACTCAGCCAAGTTCGCCAACGGTAGTACCAGGCAGCGGCTGTAGCGCGCGCAGGTGGGTCCCACCCGTAGCGCTGGCGAACCAGTGGGCATGTTCGCCAGCGGTAGGAGGAATAGCGCTGGCGAACAGGAAATGCTGTTCGCCAGTGCTGTTAGCGCTGGGCAACGGCAAATGCTGTTGGCCAGCAGTATGCTGGTGGCTATAAGCCATTCCCTACTAGTGTAAGGGTTGCTAGTTTGCCACTATATGGGATAACCCGGTATTTAAAACGGGTGGACTTTGATTTCGCACGCTAAGGACATATATACAAATGGGAGTTCTTAGAGAGATGATAAAAATAATGTTTTTGTTCAAACATTAATAATTATTGATAGAAGAAAAATGATTAACTAGTCACTTCACCTATTGAAATAAGCCTGCTGCCCCGTTGTAAATGACCTAAGGGGCGCGACTCACGGGATGTAACCAATCAAACGTTGGCGCGGCCCGGAGATTGGCCGACCCATGCTCTAGAGTATTATAACAAGATATTTATATATCATACATATTTTAAATTCATAAAATAGTACTAAAATATATCCCCTCTGCTGCATAACGTAAGCATTTTTAATTTATCACTGAATGTGATATCCAAATTACCGGTATTTATCATTAACAAACTTAACATAAATCACCATAGAAATCTAGTTAGAGTAATGTACTCAACGACAGTGCAAAAACTAATTGTGTCTTATTGACAATTCGAATACATGGGTCTTAAAGAGTAATGTACTCAAGTCAACTAGTTATAATAATATTATATTTCTCAGTTCCACGGAATATTTGTGAGTTGTCACCATTTCTAACTTATGAATGTTACAACCGACAGTTCTTAGCGTTGACCTAGAATTTATCCATTGTTTGAGAAATTAAGGAATAATATAAAATATTAAATCTACATACTAGAAAATGTATCAATGAACAAAATTTAGATATAATTTGCAAAGTAAGTAGATCATGAAAACTACAAGAGTTTAGTATAAATAGTAAAATTATAAATATTGTAAATAGGTTTTAGGCATGCGCTATGCATCTTCATCGTCTCATACTTATTCATCAAAAAATTCCCTTCTGATCCGCCATCATGCCAACACTATGCACACACAAAAACCAACGACCCCAAACCTTCCAAGGACCTTGCGGGTGCTAGATGACTTCTACTGTCACCTCCGAGATGGTAATCCAAGAAGATGGTTGAGATCCCACGTCGAACCCTATTGTGCGCAAGCACATGGAGGAAGTGGTGTGTCTGTTGTTGTGAAGCGGTGTCATCAAGGTCAATCAATGTAGAAACACGTGCGGATACCATGCCGATTACTCCCTCGTAGGGTAGATCTCTAGCATGCGAACACATCTCTCTGCATTCCCTAAGATTTTTCTTCTTATTGAAATCATGATGCCTTCAAAAAAAGGAAACATGACGAAGTGATGTATTATGCATAAGAAGAAAATTAAATCTTTCTACATGTTACGCAAACAAAAGCATAAATGCTTCTGTCACGGTAGGATTCATGTGCTTTCCCAATCTGAAAGGCGAAAGCTGATTCACGTCTCCCCACTAAGAAGCTAAACTAGGATGGCTATATTTTTTTTCTACGAACAGATGCGGCCCTCAAAAACTATCTACCACAGCCAGTTCATGATTTTGACGTTGCACGTACACGTACCTTACCGAGAGAAACTTCTAAATCTACCGGTTATCATAAAACGCTCTGGATCCACAGAGCTAAATCAGATTCTCTAAAATCTACACGGGTCTCGCACACTACATTTTATAACAAAAGTGGTAGAAAACAGAGACAAGGATTTAGTGCTAATTCACATATTCCCTAAAACCCCGAATTAAGACAGTTCTGAACTCAAAATCTACAAACAGATGCTCCCATCATGAAAAAATTATACAAGAGCTAGTCGTCATTTTCACTACTAAAATAAGACTCCCAAATTTCAGATCACCATGAAACATTCATCGAACCAGAAATGCTGAAACAGAAGGGAACCAGGCTAATTTCCTACTAGAGCCGCATAAAGAGAGAATTCCTTATTTGGCCTTTACTTAAAATCTTGTTCCCTGTTTGGCCCTAAAAAAAAATTCTTCCCTATTAGACACCTTAACTTCATTTTCTTCCTAACATGGCCGTATAGTGCATTCTAAACACAAATATGGATGTAAAAAGACTCCTTTGCCCTAATAAATTTTTGTACCAAAATTCATAATAGAAGTTGAAAATAAGCATAGTTAGATTATATGTCATGTCGGCCCCACACGATACAAATATTATTTTTAAAGATATATGTATGTGATATTGTACTCATTTTGTAGAGTACGTCATCGAGTGCTTTTAGACCTATAAGTGGGCACGTCCACGGCTGTCTGTGGGCATACCCCTTATG
The DNA here is from genome assembly GCA_028641055.1 of Alopecurus myosuroides. Lineage (NCBI taxonomy): Eukaryota > Viridiplantae > Streptophyta > Magnoliopsida > Poales > Poaceae > Alopecurus > Alopecurus myosuroides. The sequence continues at coordinate 11,564,252 of CM054060.1, forward strand.
CCCGCTTAATTACACTAGTGGAAACGACCACTTTCGTCCAGGGGGCCAGGGGGCACCTGTCCCGGTTGCAACAAAATCCAGGACAAATGTTATGCATTGGTCCCGGTTTGTGTGCCCGAGGCAACAGAAATCGCCTGGGGGCACTGGTCCCGGTTCGTGGGGAGATATTGGTCCCGGTTCGTGCCACGGACCAGGACCAATGCCTAGCCACAGGCCACGTGGCACGCGCATGAGCATTGGTCCCGGTTCAGGCCACGAACCGGGACCAATGTCCCCCCTTCCCCTATATATACTGCCCCAGCCCCCCGTTCCATCTTTTTTTGGTTGGAGTTGTGAGAGAGAGGTGGGTGTTAGTGTATTTTATTTTACTATGCACACGAGGTGTTCGACGAAATTCCCGAGCCACACATAAGCTCACTGAAAATGGTATCTTCGACCGAGGTTAACAAACATATCTTTTTCATCTGTAACTGATACATAAAAAAGTAATATTTGTCGATGTACTGTGGTCATTTCTGTATTAATATGTTATTGTAATATATTTTGATAAACTTAATTATACGATGCAGATGGATGCACGGCAGCGATGGATGTACGGTGACCGACGTACTTCCGAGTATATGGCAGGACTGAATGCATTTCTTGCTGTAGCTCAGGCGAACAGAGATAATGGCTTCATGTGTTGCCCATGTGTTGATTGTCGGAACATCAGAGAGCACTCTTCCGAAAGAATCCTTCACGGCCATCTACTTCGGAGAGGTTTCATGCCCAGCTATAATTGCTGGACCAAGCATGGAGAAAGAGGGGTTGTGATGAAAGACGATGAAGAAGAAGAAGAAGATCCTTTGTTCCCTGAATACGACGATACTGCAATGGAAGAGAATGCAGAAGAAGGAGGTGATCAAGAACAGGCATCAGAAGAGCCCGATGATGATCTGGGCCGAGTTATTGCTGACGCAAGGGAAGACTGTGAAAATAAATTGGAGAGGTTGAAGCTGGACAACATGTTACAGGATCACAAAAAGTTGTTGTACCCAAATTGCGAAGATGGTAGCACAAAGCTCGGTACCACACTGGAGTTGCTGAAATGGAAGGCACAGAACAGTGTGACTGACAAGGCATTTGAGAGTTTACTTCAACTAATGAAGCCGAAACTTCTAAAGGATAATGAATTGCCTGAGAGTACGTACGAAGCAAAGAAAGCTCTCTGCCCTCTAGGATTAGATGTGCAGAAGATACATGCATGCATTAATAACTGCATCCTCTACCGCGTTGAGAAATACAAGAATTTGGATGAATGTCCGGTATGCACTGCACTGCGGTATAAGATCAGAGGAGATGACCCTGGTGATGTTGACGGCGAGCCCCCCGTAAGAGGGTTCCTGCTAAGGTGATGTGGTATGCTCCTATAATACCACGGTTGAAACGTCTGTTTACAAACAAACGTCATGCTAGGTTGTTGCGATGGCACAAAGAAGACCGTAAGAAAGACGGAAAGTTGAGACACCCCGCCGATGGATCGCAGTGAAGAAAGATCGAGAGAGACTTCCCAGACTTTATAGGAGAGGCGAGAAACTTATGGTTTGGTCTAAGTACAGATGGCTTTAATCCTTTTGGGGAGCAGAGCTCCAGTCATAGCACCTGGCCTGTAACTCTATGTATGTACAACCTTTCTCCTTGGTTGTGCATGAAGCGCAAGTTCATTATGATGCCAGTTCTCATCCAAGGCCTGAGGCAACCTGGCAACGACATTGATGTGTATCTAAGGCCATTAGTGGAAGAACTCTTACAATTGTGGGGCAAACCAGGTGTACGTGTGTGGGATGAGAACGAACAAAAGCCATTTGACCTACAGGCGTTGCTTTTCGTAACCATCAATGATTGGCCTGCTCTTAGTAACATTTCCGGACATACAAACAAGGGATACAATGCATGCACACACTGTTTGGATAAGACTGACAGTGTTTTTTTGGATAAATGTAAAAAGGTTGTATACCTGGGGCATCGTAGATTTCTTCCGATCAAGCATCCCGTAAGAAAGAAAGGAGGGAAGCATTTCAGAGGTGAGGCAGAAAACCGGAAGAAGCATGAGCTCCGTAGTGGCAATGATATATTCGATATGGTCAAGGACCTAGAAGTAATCTCTAGTAAGGCTGCTGGCAGCCAACCAGTTCCGAACGGCCCTGATAAGCGCGCACCCATGTGGAAGAAGAAATCTATATTTTGGGAGCTACCCTATTGGAAAGTTTTAGAGGTCCGGTCTACGATCGACGTGATGCACGTGACAAAGAATCTCTGCGTCAATCTGCTATGCTTCCTGGGCGTGTATGCAAAGTCAAAAGATACGCCAGAAGCACGGGAGGACCAGCAACGTATGAAAGACCCAAGCAACAAGCACACGGATACAGGGCGCCATTACTTAAGCAGCTACGCTCTTACTAAAGCAGAGAAGGAAAGATTCTTTGAAGTCCTTTATAGTATCAAGGTTCCGTATGGCTTCTCGTCGAATATAAAGGGGATAATAAACATGGAAGAGAAAAAATTCCAAAACCTGAAGTCTCATGACTGCCACGTGATTATGACGCAGTTGCTTCCGATTGCATTGAGGGGGCTTCTACCGGAAAATGTTCGAGTACCCATTGTGAAGCTATGTGCATTCATGAATGCAATATCTCAGAAGGTAATCGACCCAGAAATTCTGACAAGATTACAGAGGGATGTGGTCCAGTGTCTTGTTAGTTTTTTGTTGGTGTTCCCACCATCCTTCTTCAACATTATGGCTCATCTCCTGGTTCACCTATGTGAAGATAATCATATTCTCGCTCCGGTATTTCTACACAATATGTTCCCCTTTGAGAGGTTCATGTGAGTCTTGAAGAAATATGTTTATAACCGTGCTAGGCCAGAAGGAAGCATCTCGAAGGGCTATGGAACAGAGGAGGTCATTGGGTTCTGTGTTGACTTTATTCCTGACCTTAAGACGATTGGTGTTCCTGAATCGCGGCATGAGGGGAGACTGAGGAGAAAAGGAACACTGGGAAAGAAAACAATGATACCCAGGGACGGGCATTCTTTCACCAAAGCACACTACACAGTTCTACAAAATTCTATGTTCGTGGCTCCGTATCTCGAGGAACACAAGAATATTGTACGCTCCACAAACCCGGGGAAGAATGACTCATGGATTAAAGGCAAACACATGGAGACTTTTGGAAGTTGGTTGCAAACACATATATAAATGACACCACTATTGAAGATCAGCTGTACATGTTGGCAGGGTCACCATCTTCGACTATTGGGAGTTTTCAAGGGTACGAGATAAATGGGAATACATTTTACACGATTTCCCAAGATAAGAAGAGCACCAACCAAAACAGTGGTGTCCGCTTTGATAGAACAAACGAGAATGGAAAAAATGAAACATACTATGGTTACATAGAGGAGATATGGGAACTTGACTATGGACCGTCTTTTAAGGTCCCTTTGTTCAAGTGCAAATGGGTCAACCTGAATGGAGAAGGGGTAAAGGTAGACCCGCTGTATGGAATGACAACAGTGGATCTCAACAATATTGGTTACAATGACGAACCATTCGTCCTAGCCAATGATGTGGCTCAGGTCTTCTATGTGAAGGACATGTCCTCCGGACCGAAAAAAGAAAAAAATAAGCAAACAAATTGATCATACGATGAGCCGAAGCGTCACAAAGTTCTTTCAGGGAAAAGAAACATCGTGGGAAATCGAGGACACGACAGACATGTCAGAAGATTATAATAAGTTTGTTGAAATTCCACCCTTCACAGTGAAAGCTGACCCCACCACCCCGTTAAATAATGAAGATGCTCCATGGTTATGGCCGAAGCGATCATAAGCAAGGGAGAATTCAGAAGACTAGATAGGGATGTTGTTGGTGATGTGTAATAATAAATGTGGAATACATGATCATAGTTATGTTTGACCAGTAATTTGTATTGACTGGTAAAGAGCTGACAACTATGACCAGTCTGATTTCATTATTATCCCAACCAGCGGCACACCCACCCACTTTTCTATTTCTCTCTCCTCCGTATGTTGGTGATGTGTAATAATAAACGTGGAATACATGATAATATAGTTCTGTAATAATAAAGCTGACAACTATGACCCGTATCCGAGTATGAGATAACTGTAGGCACATATCGCAGGCACACTACGAAGTGATAGTACGGATACCATTCTGACAGATATCCTTAAAACAAAAATAGATCTTCGGTACTTCTTTAACAAATATGATAAATTTTTGGAGGAGAAACGTCTAGCTGAACAACAAGCTGACTACCTTGGAGTTCAAATGACGCAGAGGGTTACACCTCTGCGGTTACTTTGGCAATCTGCTAATGCATACACTCCTGCACTGTTTGAGATGTTCAGATTAGAATTTGAACTGATCTTGGATTGCGCGGTATATAACTGTGGCGAAATTGGACCCATATCCGAGTATGAGATAACTGTCAAAAAGAGTCGTCGGGGTCATTTTCTTAGATTCGACTCATCAGAATATATTGTCGTTTGTAGCTGCAAAAAGTTTGAAAATGTAGCTCTTCCGTGTTGCCATGTACTGAAGGTTCTTGAGATCAGAAATATCAAAGAAATTCCACCACACTATGTTTTGAAAAGATGGCGAAAGGATGGTCAGAGTGAACCTTCGAAGGAGAACTATGGTTTTTCTGTTGTAGACGAAGATCACAAATTCTCCGTGTGAAAAAGGTACAACTCGCTTTGTCGAACTTTATATAAAGTTGCAGCAAAGGCTGCAGAAAATGTTGAAGCTCATGCATTCATGGAGAGCCAATACGATCAGCTCCTAGAGCAAGTTGAGCTTATTTTGCAAGCAAATCTGCATGACAAACCTTCCTTGAGCACTATCTTGAAAAGCGTCAGCAAAATGTGGTTCAGAACGATGTTACCAACAGTGAACCTCGCAGAGGAAGTAGTAAGTTGTTCCGACCGTTCTTTTGATTCGCCATCATATGTCCGACTGTTTTGTTCTACATCCCTCTTAAAGGTTCATCGCCGGAATACAAATCACCTGGATGCCTTGTATGCTCTGGACTCACTCGGAAGATCACAAGAGAAAACAAAAATTATAAAATATTTATATTCAAATTATATGCAAATAGTAAAATAATTAATAGTTTCAATAGTTAGAATAATTATTTAGTTAAACAAAAAAATGGATTTGAATTAGTTATACAAATTCAAGCACTTTTCATGTTGAAATTTTTGTCAAATTCAAAAGTATATAGAAGTTATTAATGTGCATACTTAAACAATTTTCAAATTTTGGCGCTAAAAAATTTGGACGCGCAGGGTGGTACCAAATTTCGAAATAGGTTTTGGTCCCGGCCCGTGCCACCAACCGGGACTAAAGGGGTTACCTCCAGTCCCGGTTGGTGGCACGGGCCGGGACTAGAGGCCCATTTGTATAAATTTCTCGGTAACCACCTAGGACCGAGCGGAGTAGCCTTGGCGAAGCCCTGCCGGCGGCGAGAATGGACACGAAGATCCCGCCGGTGCTGGTTCCGCCGGCAGAGTCAAACTAGGATGTACATTGGTGGGGGGGGGGGACGATTGTTGGACGGAAATACATTATATTAAGAAAGGTGATTACATCCGGGGGGACGGCGCGGCCACAGGCGGCCGGCCGTGTTTCTTGACGACGGCCCTATTGGCCGTCGTTACATCCATCGGGGCAGCGGCGCGGCCACAGGCGGCCGGCCGTTTCTGGGGGGGGGGGTAGACTAGGTACTACGTAGGTGGCCGGGGGCGCGCCAGCGCCGGCCTAGTCCTCCTCGTCGGAGGAGATGCAGTGGTAGGGCGGCTGCTGCCACAAGTGGGCAGGCAGCTGGGGGGCGCCCGCCGGTGGCTGGGGAGGCATCGGGGGCGCTTTCGCCGGTGGCGGCGGCAGCTCCTCTGCCCATTCGCCGCCGGTCCAGGCCGAGGACATCCCGTACTCCAGGCCGGGGGGCAGCGGCTGTGGCGGCGGCTGGTCCTCCGACGCCTCCATGGCGGCGTACATCGTCTGCCACCACGGCCCGTGCGGTGGAGGGGGCGGCATCGCGTCGTCGTCGGCGGCAGCGGCGAGGACCTGCTCCCACCGCTTGATCTCGTCCTCGACGAGGGTGCGGCGGGAGGCCTCGTAGGCGGCCTCCAAACCGGCCTGGAGCTCGGGGTCCTCCTCGATCCAAAGCTCCGGCTCGCTGCCGGGCGGTGGCGCTGGGTAGGTGTCGGCTGGCTCCTCCGGGGGCGTGGGGAAGTAGGAGCGGCGGCGCTCCTCGTGCTCCTGCTGGAACCAGGCGGCCAAGTGCGGGGAGCTCCGCGCGTACGCGCGGTCCCTAAGGAGGTGGGCCGGCAGGAGCGCGCGCCGGCGGTCGATCTCTTCGCGGGCAGCTTCGTTGGACGGGGGCGGCGGCACCGGGATCCTCTGGGGGTTGAGGTGCCAGCCGTCCGGGAGGTGCACGTCCAGCCAGAAGACCGGCGTGGCGTGGTCCCAGTGCCACGTCGCCTCCTCCTTCCGCACGTAGCGGCGGAGCCTCTTGCCTGGCGCGGCGCGAGGCAGCGGGTTGCGCGCTGCCGGAGGCGGTGCGGGGACGCGCGGGCCGTCCCCGATCCATATGCCGCCCGACCCGAAGCCGAACGCCTCCTGCGGCGGCGGGGCACACCGGTATCTCTCCGTCCGACACCGCTATAGGACCCGGCTTTGTGCTCGTTCTTGGCGCGTTTGAACCAGCGGCGGGGCGACATGGTGGCTAGGGTTCTTGGTGCTGGGAGTGGGGTGTGCGTGGTGTACGAGGCGGCGGAGGCCCTTTAAAAAGAACCAGGGCGGGGTTGGCATGCCAACAGGCGGCGAGAACGTGGCGGCGGTTGCAGGCGGCCATGAATGCGCGGGGAGGACGACGAGGCATGGCCTGACCGTTCGTGGCCACGCGTGGGGAAGTGGGGGCGCGGGGAAGCCGAGGCGGCTGCTAGGTCGCTGGCCAGTGGGCCCTTTGACCGCGCGCGGCTGCGGTTATGGTGTTACTTAAAGACGTGGGGACGTGGAACCACTAGGCCGCCCGCCAGTGGCCCCTTTGACCCCCGCGTGGCCAGTGAGCCCTTTGACCGAATCTGGCCAGTGGGCTTAATGAAAAGACGCGGGCCAGTGGGCCCTTTGACCAAATGTGGCCAGTGGGCTTAATTAAAGACGTGGGCCAGTGGACGCGGTTGGGGAAGGGGAGGTCGGTTGGGGATTACGAGATAGACATAGTAAATTGAAAAAAAAAATGTGGAAAAAAAAAACCCTACCGCCGCAGAGAAATTAAGTGGCCCATCTGCTGCCTTTTCAGAGGAGGCATTCATCCCGGTTTCTAACACAAACCGGGACTACCTCCCCTGGCCAGGTTCGCCACGTGGTCAGTCCCATTTGTCCCGGTCCTGGCGCAACCGGGACCAATGGAGCAGGTGCATTTGTCTCGGCTGGCCCATTTCGATTGCACAACAGGAACAAATGGGGTTTACCAACCGGGACTAGTGCCCGTGTTTCCACTAGTGTTAAGTGTGGTTACAGATTTGGCCCACTTAATTTTTTTATAGTTTGCCTACTAGTACTTGCAAACAGGAGGATGCACACATGTACGCATGGGGAAAAGACAAAGATCAAGTTCAAATTAAGCGCTATGCATGGACCCCTCCGTGCCTCACACATACGTTCGTACGGGTTAAATATAAACTATAGAGATCCATGACTCATCATCAGCGCTGCGCTGAGCGGTTTGAAAAACAAAGATGAATACCTCGTTGGCGCCGGCCGGAACCAAATCGACCACGAGGATAGTCAAGCCCTCGATGACGTACTCTACAAAATAAGTGCAATATTACTTATACTAGTTGAATGCCCGTGCGTTGCTACGGTCTTCATATTTTATTTCTGTTTTGCAATATTCATTAGACTCTCCTTTCCGGCATATAATCCTCCTATTCAAATTCAGGGCAAAGAAGTTGATCTCATAGGTTAACACAAGAAAATGCTATACATATGTTGTGTTTCCCGTCCTATTCAACCATGGGATTTTTTATGATTTTCCACACTTTACATGTGAAGTTTGATTATTTGCCATGCGACCACCACATGTCAGTGAGACAGGACATGGCAAATAATCAAATTGCAAAATAAAATGTGACAAATTATCAAATCGCCCATTCAACCATATAGTCCTTTAATTTCTATATACTGACTATAAAACGGCACAGTTGGCGGCTATTGAATCTGCATAAAACAAGGATACCAACACTAAGAAGTATGATATCTATGATGTGTGAAAAAATAGGTGGCTGAGCCAAAAATCGCATAACTAAACTTATCGCATTCTTCTTAAGTGTTCATAAAGCTAGATGCAAAAACAAATCTAACTACATAGTATTACTGAATTTAAACAAGGAGCACACTTAGCTTCTATTAGTGCTTGTGCTTCAAGATCAGCTTCAAGAGAAACCAAAGTAGACAAACCAAATCTTCAGAATTGTTTTCTGAAAAGGGAAAACAAATCTCTGTGGCATTCTATGCTGAAACTCAAACAACCAATGGTTTTCAGAAAGCTCAAACATGTAGGAATTATTCACAACTTAAGTACTCCAGGTCCGTAAAAAACATTATAAAAACAGTCCCAGGTCTTTATGGTTTTGGAAAAGCATATACCCTGGTCATACCAATAGCATACCATCTTCCTAATGCCCGACGCCTTGCAAATCTCCGATGATACATAAGAAACTATCAGTGAAGAAATTAGACGGCCAAAGAGGGGAAAATCATTATTACCATAATCCTGGTAAGGCAACAAACGTGGTCAATAGCGCTTTATAGGGTTATTCCATGATTACTGACTTCCAAACGAAATGACAGCCATCAGCACGGGCAACTATCTGTTTCACCAAAATAGAGATTGTGAGCCTAGTACAACAAAGCAAAAATGACATTACCAACCTGTAGTCAAACCAAGGAGATGTTCATACTAACTCATGACACCTAAAATCCAATACAGTGGAACTATTATAATGAAGACGTTCATACTAAATAAACATACTGCAGCTTGCATATTTAATTATTGGTGCTTAAAGGATATTTGTAATAAAACATATCAATGAACAACCATTTTACTCCAAGGCCTTTTCGTACATATAGGATTTATTTCCTGTGTACATCTCTTTACAATTTCAAAATATTTTATTGGAATTGCAAGGCCAACTTTTTATGAGCATATATTATATCGCATATTTGGTATATAAATACTTACCAGTACTGGAAGAGAAAAACTCTGATTGTGGTTATCCTGCTTGTGGGTTTCCACATCTGATATGTGACAGTAGCCACAAGGACATTTAGCACCATACTGAAGTCTTGCTTAATATCCCTTCCAAGTCATCAAGGACCTCTTCCAACACATCAAGGTACCTGTGATTTTTTCATCGAAATAAAGATATAGTTTGTAACATATAACTGAAAATTAGCAAAGGCCGAAGGTAAACAACTTTTGTCCACATCAGCATCCATGAAAAACCATACATGCAAAGCTTCACTCTAATCCCCTATCCATTTTAGTGGTGAGAGAAACTGAATCTAGACGACAGGTGTGCTCACCAAAAACAAATTATATCTTCACCTTGCAAAGAAAGACATACCTATAATCTCAGGTAGGCTTGAATAGCCAATATGTGCTTTCAATCAACCCAGGCTGCAGCGGGCAGCTCCTTTGTCCAATGTATTGAACTATCATATTCTATCTTCACCGTGCCAAAAAGAAACCTATAATGTATTGTAGCCGTGAATAACCAATATGTGATATCAATCAAGTCAGGTAGTCTTGATGGGAGGGAGGTAGTCGACGGCGCACTGGACCATGTGCAGGCGATCGGCGATGCGCTGGATCCAGACGACGAGCTTTCCCCACACCCTTCTCAAGCGCTTGCAGCTCGCCCGCCTGCGGATCCTGGGGCAGACGTGCAGGCTGGAAGGCGTCGAAGGGCGGGGAGTCGAAGTCAGCAAGGAGTTGTCGTCCGCCGTGGCGTCGTGGTGGCGTGGGAGAAGTAGGCGGAGAAGGTTTCGTGGGGGCGTGGGCAGAGTGCGCGGAGCGAGCAGGAGGATGGCAGAACGAAGAGGAGGAGCAGGCGCTAGACGGCTGGCTAGGGTTTTAGGCGGCGCATGACCTGCGGCAGAGAAAGAAGTGCGGATATGGAAAGGCATCGGAAGACTGGGGCGCCTCTGGATCGTGAGGGATTGGCCCATGTGCGCGATCGAGGGAGCAGTGGTTCGTTGGGCCTCGTGGCATGTGTGCGATCGGAGGAGATAGAGCGAGCGGACGACGGGAGTTGGACGTACCAACGTACGTCCAACTCCCATTTAATAGTAAAGATATCTTTAAAAATAATATATTTATCGTGTGAAACCAACATGTCATACAATCTAACTATGTTTATTTTCAACTTCTATTATAAATTTTGGTATAAAAATTAATCAGGGGCAAAAGAGTTTTTTACATCCCCGTTTGTGTATAGAATGTACTGTAGGTCCATGTTAGGAAGAAAATGAAGTTAAGGAGCGAAATCGGCAAGAATTTTTTTAGAGCCAAATAGGGAACAATATTTTAAGCTAGGGCCAAATAAGAAATTCTCTCCTACATAAAACAAAGATCCGCATTACCTCTGGGGCATACCAAGCTGTACAAAAACATATATTAAATTTTTATATGAAACTATTTTACTTTTTGTAATAACCAATTCAGCCAAAAATTGGATGTCATTTGATTACTCATATACATTAGTATATTTTTTAGATACATGTTGTTACTTGAGAAGAGAATAATTGTAATTATTATATGTGCGCTCTTAAATAGTGGGGACTGAATTTTTATAGATAATTTAGTTCGTGAAATTAGGAAACTTAGAAAAATTAAATATCACATTTGTCAATAGATTAAAGTGTGATACTTAATCTATTGCAATACATTTTTTAGATACATTTTTAATACATTTTCGGTAAATTGAAAAAACAATAAACAGAAAAAATAAAAACTCTGCCGCGGCAGAGAATAAGGCCAAAGTGCTGCCGCGACAGAAGGGACGGTTCGTGGGAAGAACCGGGACGAATAGTCCCTGCCATCGTGGCACGCGCCCTGCCATGTGTGCCACCCCAAGCATCCCGGGTGCTGGTACAACCGGGACGAATGGGTTTGGACCATTTGTCTCAGCTGCCCATCCCGGTTGCACAACCGGGATGCATGGGGTTTAAAAATCGGGACGGATGACCCTGTTTCCACTAGTGAAATACGACACTACCAACGACGACATGCCGAACAAGGAGAAAGGTTGGTTGCCAAAACATGGAATGGGAGCACCATAGGCTGCTTCCGTCACCGCCTCCTGGTGGTGATAGAAATTGGACCATCTTAGGCGGCTACCGTCCCACTCTAGTCTCGCCCCATGAGCTTGTGGCACAGCAGGACGACGACATCCGCGACAATGGGCAGTACAAGCAAGACTTTTTAGAGGCTTTTCAGTCTCACAAATCATCCAAGAAACGTTGCCGCTCCCTATAGTGGCAGTGTGGCATCACTAGTACTTATACAGATACATACAATAGGGCACAATACCGATAAAACTTCCTTATTAATTTTTTTTAAGAAATCCTTCACACCAGAATCAATTTAGTTTCAGGCCTCACATGATGGTCCTACTCTTTTTGAAATAGCAAATTCCATCTATTTCCTTCAGTCATGTAAAATTAAAAAAAAACGAAATTCAAAATTCACGTTTTTTCAGAACTTGTGTAATTGGCGCTCAATCTATGCAAACTGCGTATTTTCTCCATCTCAAAATAATTACGTCTAGATACTTGTATGTTTTAACAAATCTACGACAATTAACTTGAGATGAAGAGGTACATATTCATATATTTTTTCTCTCCTAAATAAGACAAGGGCACCCGAGTGCAGCTAAAATGAACCGGCGAGCGCCGGCTCCTGGCTAATTTTTTTTAAAATGTTGATTCAAACCACTTTTTAAAAGTCAAAAAAATCTAAAAAAAATATGCATACGTAATGCAATCCCAATGCATAACGGGTGAGTTTCGTGACGAATTTGTATTTCGTTGGCGACGAAAAAAATATAAATTTTCCGGTGCATTATTGTGCTATATAGCATTATAAATATGTCATAGATTTGTTTGTTTTACACGGGTCAAATGAAAAGTCGTTTCTTTAAGAAAGTTTATACTATTACATAGTAAATGTATAAGTATGCCGCCAATTTTTCTCGGATTTTTTTAACCTTTGGAAGCAAGAGCATATGTACCCATAAATAGATTTTCTAAGCAGGAGCATATGTGCCATAAATGCATTTTCTAAGCAGTAGCATATGTACCGAGATACATTTGAGCGTTTTCCACGGGCAACCTCTGCTAGTTGTCACTACACCAGATGCAATTTTTGCCAACAGCTATACTAACTGCCAAGAGCCATGTCTCGCAACATATTTTTAAATCTTCAACAATCCTGTTATGTTCAGCATGGCCGACAATGCTATAGCCAGTCAGCAACACATTAGCGACGGTGTTGTTAGCGTAGATTGAGCATGACCAGTCGTTCTAAAATTGTTTGTTAAGTTGATCGTGATTGCACTCTTGCTGATTTCCATTTAATAGGTGACAATGATGTCGCTGAATCTACGAACAAAAACTAAAATAACTGTGTTTCCCTAAAAAATAAAAGAATGCATGTTATTGTTATTATTCTCGCGAACAATTTTTTCTTGAACGCATTATTTCTTTTGAGCTAACCAGGTCGGGTAGGTATAATAATCCATCCTCTATCGAGGAACTAAGAAAGCAAATAAATGTACAAAAATATTTGCTAATTTAACTATCTTTCAACTTTCCATGGATTTTTGTTTTATTTAAAAGGGATGGATTGGAAAAAGTCCTCACGGCTTACATGGATTTTCTTTTTGTCAAACTAGTACACTCCTATATCCTATCGCTCAGCTGACTCTCCAAGAACAGAGGAAAAGAACTTGCCCCAGATCCGAGTCTCCAGCCTCCACGTAACCATGAATCCACTATTCGCGCCACCAAAAATATAGACTAACTAAATGGAATATTGTCTAACTAAATGGAATATTGTCTGCCGTCCAAAGGATCAAGGAGGATTAGGGATTGAAGTACTACAAATCAAAAATATGTGTCTGTTGAGTAAATGGTTATACAAGTTATTAACGGAAGAGGGGGTGTGGCATGAGTTACTCTCTAACAAGTATTTGGGGGATAAAACGTTATCTCAAGTAGAGAGCAAACCATCGGATTCACCATTCTGGAAAGGTTTAATGCGAGTGAAAAGTGAATTTTTTTCACGGGGCAAGTTTTCTTTAGGGAACGGGCAGCGGGTACGATTCTGGGAAGATACATGGCTAGGGGATGAACCGTTATCCCAAGCCTACCCGTCATTATATAGTATCGTTTCCCATAAGAATGTTACCGTCGCGAATGTGTTAGCGAATAATCCTTTGGACATTCGGTTTCGAAGGAATATAGTGGGACACAGAAGAGATCGCTGGTTACATTTGGTGGAGAAGCTTATGGGAGTTTCTCTAACAGATGATAGGGATGAGTTTCGTTGGAAACTAACATTGAATGGAATGTTTTCTGTTAAATCGTACTATGCTGATTTGATGCATGGATCCACAATATTTTTACGAAAATACTTGTGGAAATTGAAGGTGCCACTGAAGATTAAGATCTTCTTATGGTTCCTTAATAGAAGGGTTATTTTAACTAAGGACAATTTGATTAAGAGAAATTGGCATGGTTGTAAAAAATGTGTTTTTTGCGATGCAGATGAGTCTGTAGAACACTTGTTTATAACATGCCCTTTTGCCCGTGATATTTGGCGTTTGATTCACTTTACTTATAGCATTTATCCACCTACTAGCATTGCGAATATGTTTGGTAATTGGTTAAATGGTATTGATAGGAAAACAAAAGCACGAATACGAGTTGGTGCGGCTGCTTTCCTATGGGCAATTTGGAATTGCCGTAATGATGTGGTTTTTAACAGACAAACGAATATTCACTTTTTGCAGGTTGTAAACAAGGCGGTCTATTCTATCCAGATGTGGGCTTTTCTTCTCCCTCTGGATCAACGAGGACTTATGGATTCCGGCTGTGCTCGACTGATGGCGGTCGTTCGGGCTATCTACAGCCAGGCTGGGTGGCTTAATGCTAGGCGAATTAATGCGTAGTTCGTCCTTGTTTCGGTGGCTAGTATTTGTGGCCACGCTTTCGGACCCATGATTGTAATAAGCTACTTGATACATGCTTTGGATGTTTTTCGATTTTGATTAATAAAAAACCGGCTGTGTGCATCATTTTGATGCAGAGGCCGGGGCCTAGGCTCCCATTTCTAAAAACTATTCGCGCCACCATCACAGATTTCACGGGCATCTACAAGCCTCGGAATTTCCACTACATCAACTGAAATTTTCGTTTCCTTCGAAGAATCATAACCGCTGCAAACCTAGCTATATCTCCACAACTCCGCATCCACTTCCACCTCCATTGGACCATTGCTGCAGCTCCATCTCCAGATTCCCAGTTACTCTGAATCTCTGTCGGCGTTCTCCATTGTCAATCTGTGAGTTTTTTGAACGCCCGTTTCTTATTGTGGCACTCATCTGTAACAAGGAATAGGCAGCGGAGGCGCCTCCCTAGGAGCAAGCAGGGGAGGACGCACAGGTGCCGACGTAGGAAGAAGGAGGGGGCAGAACCCAAGAAATTAGTTTCACTTTACTATCGCCGTGTCGAACACGTATAGGGGGCAGAACGATAAGTCGGTCTTTTCTCTAGCGGGTCTAGGGTTTCAACGTAGAGGGGCTCCAGGGCGTCCGAGTCCCACCAAATGCTAGTGGTTGCTATATGATGTGTTAACAAGTTTGATTTGGGTGGTAGATGTCCTAGATTAACTCACTTTTTGTGTTAGGTATTCACTGGCATCGGCTTCTCTCTGGTTGGTTTCAGGGCTATACTTAAAGGCGAAACTCCCATATTTGACGAACCGTCGGGAAGCTTTTCAAGAGTGTGGGTATAACATTGTCTTGGGTGTTTATAGGGCCTAACCAAACACAACCAAGATATTAGTTCCACTTTTCTACCCCCTTTTGGCTCACGAATAGGGGGCAGAACATTAAGTCGGGCTTTTCTCCGGTGGGTCTAGGGTCTCACCGGAGAGTCTGAGTCCCACCAAATGCTAGTGGTTTCCATACCATGTGTTTGTACATGTGATTTGGGTTGTAGATGTACAAGGTTCACTCACTCTTTGTGTAGGGATACGCCGGCATCGGGTTCTCTCTGTCTGGTTTCATGACTATTTAGAGCGCGAAACTTCAGGATCTGACGTACCAGGGGGAATCTTGTCAAGAGAGTGGGTAGACCATTGTATTGGGTGTTCGTAGGGCCTAACCAAACACAACCAAGCAATTAGTTCCACTTGGCTACCCCCTTCCAGTTCACGTATAGGGGATAGAACGATCAGTCGTACTTTTCTCCTGCGGTTCTAGGGTTTTGACGTGTAAGTCTAGAAACTCGGTAGAGGGAAGGTGGCGTCGGTGAAGCCGAACACTGAAGGGTTCGTTGCATAGAAAACAAAAAATTTCCTACACGAGAGACACCCGAAAGGCCAAGATCTAATCTAGGAGACGAATCGCAACGGGAAACGAGAGGGTTAACGAGAACACATACCCTCGAAGACTCAAAGTGGTACGAGATCAAATCTCGTTGTTGGCGTAGTCGTACTCACACCGATCCCGATAGCGAGAAGATGAGCACCGCAATCCGGCGGTGCATCCGTGATTGGTCACACGTACGGTTGATGACGACCTCCGTTCCCTCGTTCCAGCGGGGCGCGGAAGTAGAGGATCCCTCGGAACTCCAGCAGCACGACGACGTGGTGGTGGTGAAGAATCGCACGGTCAGGGCTTCGCCAAGCCGGAGACCATGAAATGGAGCAGCGGGTGGAGGGAAAGGGAAGTGGCCAAGTGTGTGGAGGAGGGAGAGCTCTCACCCTCCTTTTATAGGAGAGGGGGGAGGCAGCCCAAGGGGGGTGCGGCCAGCCCCATGGTGTGCCCCCACCTCTTCCCTCATGATGTGAGTGGACACTCCACTCACACCCACTCATTTTCCTTTAAACCCCACTTAGAAAATCCAAGAGTTTTTCTTTAATAAATCAATAAAACATTTTTATTTCTTTATTTCAGCATTTGTTAATTCTATTAACAAACATTTGCATAAAGCACCTCGAATCATTTGTTAACTCTATTAACAACCATTCGACGAAAAACCCCTTGAACTATTTCAATTTTCCCCGAAACAATTTCGGTGCTGTCCAAAATATTCTTCGATATTCCGTATCCTCTCAAATGCGTCATCGAACCTTAAGTGTGTCACCCTACGGTTCGCGAATAAGATAGACATGATCGAGACTCCTCTCCGATCAATAATCAACAGCGGGATCTGGAGTTCCGTGATGAATCCTATATATTCAACGATGACTCTCGTGATCGTGTGAACCAATAACGCCGTGAACTATTCCCTTTGTCTCGCGATATTTTACTTGTCCGAGATTCGATCATTGGTATCAACCATACCTTGTTCAATCTCGTTACCGACAAGTACTCTTTTCTCGTTCCCGTGATATAACATCCTTGTGATCATATCACGTGCTTGCAAGCGGTTTCGATGTGATATCACCGAGAGGGCCCAGAGTATATCTCTCCGTCATTTGGATGGACAAATTCCACTCTTGATCCATGATCCTCAACTAATACTTTCCGAATACTTAACGACACCTTTATAGTCACCCTGTTACGGTGTGACGTTTGATGCCATCAAAGCACTCTTCCGGTATCAGCGATTGACATAATCTCATGGTCTAAGGAATAAGTTACTTCGTATGTTTGATATAACAATGTAAACTAAATGACTTGATCGCATTTCTATATTCTCTTTGGGTATATGTTCATCACATTATTCTTCTAATGACATGACCCCGTTATTAATAACATCCAATGTTCATGATCAGGAAACCTTGATCATCTATTAATCAACGAGCTAGTTAAAAGAGAGGCTTTACTAGGAACCATTGTTTGTTTATTAAGCACACATGTATCAACGTTTCCGGTTAATATAATTCTAGCATGAGAAATAAACATTCATCATAAACAAGGAATAAGATAATAACCATTTTATTATTGCCTCTCGGGCATATTCCCTTCAGTCTCCCACTTGCACTAGAGTCAATAATCTAGTCTGTAAGCACTTTAACACATATGGCGCACCAGTGTTATTACCATACTTCGCATGCGGTAAACATCATCAAAAAGATCTGAACTGTTCAGGTCCTATTGTATTTGCATGTTCTTTGCGTCTACACGCATCACTCATTCTCTAATGAGATGGCTTTGTATATATATGGTCAATTGGTGAAAACTTAATTCCTCAGCTTAAACTGATGTCACTAACATTGTGAAAATGTAGCTTCATAGTGTTAGCAATCTTGGAAACTCACTAAGTTCCGGTGATACCTTAATTCCTCATCTTAAACTGATGTTACTAACATTGTGAAAATGTAGCTTCATAGTTTCAGCATTCTTGGAAATTCACTGAGTTCAATAAAGAACTCCTTGACACAAAATACGCTTATAATCAGTTGTTAACACAACGATATACTTTAGCCTTTGTTGTAGTATCTGTCACAATATTTTAATTTTGAAACTCTTTCAAATCCAGCATGGAACTTTCTTCCATCCTATTGTGCTATCCTTCATCACATATTTTAATTGAGATAAAATTACTTGAATAAATGACAAGACTATTAGTGTAACATATTACAACTAATATTTTGTCATTACTATATAGGAAAACATATCCTTAGCATTTCTAAAATGACACAAGGATCTCTCCCACTGTTGTCTAATCATCATATGATTTATCCTGCTATAACATTTATAGTATAGGACTCATCTGGTTGTGTAGATAGCATGGAAACATTACTTAGAAATCTCAATTTCAATGATGCTCATCATGTGTCAAAACACATGAATCTTGCTCAATTATTTTCCATGTGACAAGAACTCCTTCTTATCAATTTTATATTGACTCACTTCAATATTTCATCTATGTAATTTGGCTTCAATCATATCAGGCGCTTCAATCCATCTTTTATAGATATCGATGCCCAATATCTTCTAAGCCTTTCATCAATATGAAAATCTTAACCGTGTTAATTTAAAATACATATTTTCCAATCAACCATATGTCATCTACATAAAGTATTGGAAATATGTCATAGCGCTCCCACTTAATTTCTTGTAACTTTACAAGCATCTTTATCGTTCATGATGGAATCAAACTCTTTTGATAACTTCATTAAGGTAAAGATTTCAACTTCGTTATGCTCACTTCAACCATTGAAGTGTGCATACCTTTCTAGCAACCTTTTTGAATTTTACAAAACTCTCAGACTGTGTCAAGTACACAATCTTGATAAAACTTCCTTGAGAGGAGAGTTGGTTTTGTTATTCAACTGCCATATCATAATATGTAACCTTTTGCTAGAACTATCCG
This sequence comes from Alopecurus myosuroides, assembly GCA_028641055.1. Taxonomy (NCBI): domain Eukaryota; kingdom Viridiplantae; phylum Streptophyta; class Magnoliopsida; order Poales; family Poaceae; genus Alopecurus; species Alopecurus myosuroides. The sequence continues at coordinate 11,582,931 of CM054060.1, forward strand.
CAAAGACTAAAGCATCACTACGGAAGATCAAAATCTTGTAGTAGTTAACTCTTTGAACTTCATCGAAAACAACTTTTCGATAAGTACAATTTTAATAAGATGTAAAATCCATGTCTTTGTCGCTATATAGACCCTTTTGCTATCGCTAGGCATCATGCCTATCGAAAGGACTACCAAGTCACATACTTGATATTCATACAAGGATAATATGGCGGATATAATGACTCATAGTCAATTTTACGAAGTCAGGAACCATCATTTGCTTCCTTTATAAGGTCCAGGTCCTTTTGTTGTCAAAACAACACTTTACACTTAAACCACAAGTTGTTCTAAGTATAAAGTTTTTGGACTTTTCTGGAACAGTTCGCAAACTCGTTTGAAGTATCTACAACATTTGTAGTGTCTTCTACTTAGTCAAAATAGTAAACCCCGGAACAACTTCCAGTGCTGCGCTACTCTTGACATGGTAACGAAGATTCTCTAATCTCGTTGAGTTTGTACTGTGCTCCCACTCACTTGTTTCGCAAGAACTACTTTCTCGAGAAATCAACCCTTTCTGAAAAACAACATTTGTCTTTTGGTTCGGTGATAGGAGAAATACCCAATGTTTTATTTGGGATAACCTTATAAACATATATTTATCCTATTTTGGCTGTAAACATTTTACACATGCTATGCATACCAAAACTTAAGAAAAATGACAATTCGGGTCACTACCCAAACCATATCTTATATGTTGTCAATTTCAACGAATCATGATGGTGCTCTTTTCAGTGTGAAAGCGGTTGTCCTTAATGTATAAACTACAAAATTATAATGGAAATTTTATTAATATTACCATGTCAAACAAGGTTTGATTTTGTCTTTTGAATACTCCAATCTAATGTGGGTTATTCGAGAAGTATAAGTTGTAGAACAATTCTGCAACTTCTCAGATGTTTTGCTAAACTTGTAACTCCAACTTTATCCTTTATGATCCAATCATAAATACTTGATTATCTTGTTACAATGATTTTTACTTCATACTAATAACCTTTTGAACCAATTTCAAAATGTCAAACTCCGTTCCCTTTAAATAGATATACTCACATATCTACTCAACTCATCGACATAATTTTATGAAGGAAAAATTAATCCACCATACATGACTACACATAATGGACTATATACATCAATATGTATAATCTCTACTAAATTAGTCGTCCATTCTACTTTGGCCTAAGAACGGAATTCTAGTCATCTTTTGGAAGAGGTCTCACAAGCGTCAATTTATTCAAAATAAAATGACTCCAGAAGTCCATCAATATGGAGTTCCTTCATGTTTTCCTTTCCGATATGAACTAAAATGGTGGTGTCACAATTTAAGTGAAACTCTTCAACGTCTTGCAACGTTTAGCATTTAGTCTTATAGATGTTTACTTTACCAACATGATTTATATTAACATATCCATCAATTATGGAATATGGTCATAGTTTTAACAATCTCATTTGTTCTCACAAAAGGCTAGAACAAAATAACAACTTATTAAGTTCTTCAAATAAATCTTGACTGTTTGGTTCGATACGACAATGAACACAATAACACTTTATTTATGTTCTTGTCATAATTGATTCCACATCTATTACTAGTTCCTTTTAGGCCATTGTATTTCTTGCATTGCGTTGCTTTGTATGACAACTCATACCAACCAATGTGGTATAAAAATACCCAAAAATACTTTGTTAACTAGCAATACATCTATAACTTGTATATCAAGCATATACTTCTGAGCTGGACTTTTCCAGTTATCTTCTTTTCTGTCATATATCTATTTGCAATTCTATTTTCAATATTCCCTTTCCTTTACAGAAGAATCATTCAACATCGAATAATGCTAGCCGTACTAGCTCATTTTCTTTGGCGTGTTAGTCATATACTATCACCCATTGAGTCATACTTTGAGTTTGATTGTTCTACTAATATCACCATATTAATAGAATTCTTCTAGATTCCACTCTTCGCAATCTCCAAGTAAGGTAAACTACTTTACCCATACTTTTAATCCATCCCATCATAACAATTTTATGATTAAGCTACTATAGCTCGAAGGAAAGGATTTAGAGGATAATTTTTAGCGCCCACCTTCTTGGAATATTCAAACGCCTAGCGTCTTCAATCATTGCATATATTCAGATAATATAAGCAAACATCGTCACGCTAAATTATACTCAGTCATGTTGCCACAAATAAGTTTCTAGATATCAATATATCTTTCACTTGATTGTTTCTGAAAACAATTCTTTTCAGTTCCTAAATCACTTTGATCAACAAAACATCCTTTTGAAGATAAAGTAATACGGAAGCAACCATGACTTTGGATTCTAAGTAGGAATTGGTTGCTCTCTAGATCAATCAATCATTAATCACATGGAGTTAGGTAGGAAATACCGAAAATCTACAATAGGATTCAATTTTAAATTTCACTAATACGGTACCAATCTTAAATGGTATTTACCAGATCATAACAATTATATCTCAATCAACAATCTAAGTGTATGGTAGTTTTGTGGATACCAATGAATACTACAATTTGTGCAAATTCACTTTGATTTGTTATTCATGATAAATAAGTTCAAGTTAATTCAAAAATTAAACCATGAACTCCCACTCAAAAACAACATCCCTCTTAGTCGTCTTTAGTGATTACACGAACCAAATTCACTACACCAAAACCGATCATCACGTGAGATGATCTAGTTTCAAAGGCAAACATCGACATGTTCATCATATCATCCATATGACTCATGCTTTACCTTTCGGTTACGTGTTCCGAAGCCATGTCTGTATATGCTAGGCTCGCCAAGTAGAACCGTAGTATTGCGTGTGTTTCAAGGCCATGTCTGTACATGCTAGGCTTGAAAACACCCGTTGTATGCGAACGTTGAGTCTATCACACCCGATCATCACGTGGTGTCTCGAAAACGATGAACTTTCTTAACGGTGCATACTTAAGGAAGAACACATTATTATCTTGATATTAAGTGAGAGGGATCATCTTATAATGCTACAGTCGCTATCTAAGCAAAACAAGACGCATAAAAGGATTAACATCACATACATCACATGTAAGGATAACGTGATATGATATGGTCCTTCTTGCACTTGATCTCCATCATGTGCATTATGGTATGATCTCAATCATTCCACCGGCGTGGTACCAAGTACCACGGTACCCAAACTTGATTGTCCATCAATAAGAAGACAACCATATGGATACCTTCCGGTATATCAATAATTTACAAAATAGATCATCTCATAATCAAATTTGTAATATTGACCATATCACATCACATGCCCAGCAAAAACTAGTTAGACGCCTCTAATTTATTTTTGCATATTTTACGTGGCTTAGGGCTTTCGATGATAGAACCGTTCATACCTACGAACATCAACCACAACGTTGATAAACACATTTTTAACAACCCTTCATAGATTAGATCTTAACTATAGTAGGAGAAACAGATACCCGCAAGCCACTTATGCAATACAAGTTGCATGTCAGTTGTGGAACAAGTCTCATGTACGTGGACATGTAAGGTTAGTCCGGGCCGCTTCATCCCACTATGCCACTAAGATCATAAAATAATCAAGGAGGTAATAACATGATCATCAACGCCCACATACACCTATGTGTTCTACCCGTACAAAACATCTACGCATAGATCCGGCTCTGATACCACTGAAGGGTTCGTTGCATAGAAAACAAAAAATTTCCTACACGAGAGACACCCGAAAGGCCAAGATCTAATCTAGGAGACGAATTGCAACGGGCAACGAGAGGGTTAAGGAGAACACATACCCTCGAAGACTCAAAGTGGCACGAGATCAAATCTCGTTGTTGGCGTAGTCGTACTCACACCGATCCCGATAGCGAGAAGATGAGCACCGCAATCCGGCGGTGCATCCGTGATTGGTCACACGTACGGTTGATGACGACCTCCGTTCCCTCGTTCCAGCCGGGCGCGGAAGTAGAGGATCCCTCGGAACTCCAGCAGCACGACGACGTGGTGGTGGTGAAGAATCCCACGGTCAGGGCTTCGCCAAGCCGGAGACCATGAAATGGAGCAGTGGGTGGAGGGAAAGGGAAATGGCCAAGTGTGTGAAGGAGGGAGAGCTCTCACCCTCCTTTTATAGGAGAGGGGGGAGGCAGCCCAAGGGGGGTGCGGCCAGCCCCATGGTGTGCCCCCACCTCTTCCCTCATGATGTGAGTGGACACTCCACTCAAACCCACTCATTTTCCTTTAAACCCCACTTAGAAAATCCAAGAGTTTTTCTTTAATAAATCAATAAAACATTTTTATTTCTTTATTTCAGCATTTGTTAATTCTATTAACAAACATTTGCATAAAGCACCTCGAATCATTTGTTAACTCTATTAACAACCATTCGACGAAAAACCCCTTGAACTATTTCAATTTTCCCTGAAACAATTTCGGTGCTGTCCAAAATATTTTTCGATATTCCGTATCCTCTCAAATGCGTCATCGAACCTTAAGTGTGTCACCCTACGGTTCGTGAATAAGATAGACATGATCGAGACTCCTCTCCGATCAATAATCAACAGCGGGATCTGGAGATCCGTGATGACTCCTATATATTCAACGATGACTCTCGTGATCGTGTGAACCAACAACGCCGTGAACTATTCCCTTTGTCTCGCGATATTTTACTTGTCCGAGATTCGATCATTGGTATCAACCATACCTTGTTCAATCTCGTTACCGACAAGTACTCTTTTCTCGTTCCCGTGATATAACATCCTTGTGATCGTATCACGTGCTTGCAAGCGGTTTCGATGTGATATCACCGAGAGGGCCCAGACTATATCTCTCCGTCATTTGGATGGACAAATTCCACTCTTGATCCATGATCCTCAACTAATACTTTCCGAATACTTAACGACACCTTTATAGTCACCCTGTTACGGTGTGACGTTTGATGCCATCAAAGCACTCTTCCGGTATCAGCGATTGACATGATCTCATGGTCTAAGGAATAAGTTACTTCGTATGTTTGATATAACAATGTAAACTAAATGACTTGATCGCATTGCTATATTCTCTTTGGGTATATGTTCATCACATCATTCTTCTAATGACATGACCCCGTTATTAATAACATCCAATGTTCATGATTAGGAAACCTTGATCATCTATTAATCAACGAGCTAGTTAAACGAGAGGCTTTACTAGGAACCATTGTTTGTTTATTAAGCACACATGTATCAACGTTTCCGGTTAATACAATGCTAGCATGAGAAATAAACATTCATCATAAACAAGGAATAAGATAATAACCATTTTATTATTGCCTCTCGGGCATATTCCCTTCAAACACACCTCGGACTGTAACCGTGTGCATCTAAAACCCAAAACACACACGTACACACATAGTATATCAGCACCTAGGTTTTGGTGGGATCTGAGCCTCAAGAGCAACTCTCCGGCCAAACCCTAACCCCGCTAGAGAAAAACTGGTATTTTTGGTCTATCCCATGACTAGCGTCGGAAGGGGGTAGAAGAGTGGAACTATTTTCTTAATTGTGTCAGCTTAGTCCATAGGAGCACCCAAAACCATGATCTAATTCAACTCACTAGGAAGTGGAATACTGGACATCTATAACTACCAACACACTTGTACACACATGGTATGACACAATCTAGGTTTTGTTGTGATTCATATGCTCCGGAGCCCCCCTGAACGTACAAATATTAAAGTTCCTATCTATCCCCATGACTAGAGTGGAAAGAGGGTAGACAAGTGGAGCTTTTTTCTTGTTTGTTTTAGGGTACCGCCTAGGAACACCCGGAACCTAGTTCTACCCCAACTCTTCAAAAGATTCCCCCTGATTCACCCAAAGTTGGAGTTTTAAGCAATAAGTCTATAAACTAACTAGGGGGAAGGTGATGCCGGTGAAAACGTTCACAATCCGAATTATAATATTTGACATATCGAACCACCAACACACTTCTACACATATGGTATGGAAAAACATAGGTTTCGGTGTTATATAGACCCTTAGGAGCCTCACTCCGGCGAAACTCTAGCCCCGCTGGAGAAAACTAAAAGTTCTCATCTACCCCCATTACCAGAGTCGAAAGACGGTAGACAAGTAGAGCTATTTTCTTGGTTCTATTATAGTAGGCTTTAGGATCACCCAAAACCAAGTTCTACCAAAAATCTTTACAAGATTCTCTCCGGTTCACCGAAACTGGAAGTTTTGAGCTATAAGTCCAGAAACTATTCAGGAGAATGTGACACCGGTGAAGCCGGTGACATCTCGAAGTTGAATCTTGGACATCTACAACCACCAACACACTGGCATTACCTCGGTTTCGGTGTGGTTTAAACACTCCCAAGCCCCGCCCCGGCGAAATCCTGGCCCGCTAGAGAAAAGTGAAATTATTATAAATAGATAAAGTGCAATGGAATTTATCATAAAAAATTGAGTATTTTTTAGAAAATAAAAAGTAAATTTTGGTCTTTCCCGTGTGCCAACACATGAAATTGGGATGGACATGTGTCCTTGGTCTTTCCCACGTGCCATTCATTAGCGTGTGTTTTGTCCCGCCTCTACCGTGTGCAAGTCTTTCCCATGTGTTTTCTTCAGTATTAACCCGTGTGTTTTTTTTACCGTGTGTGGCACAAGGGAAAGATTTACATTCCCGTGTGCCCGACATCCAACACACGGAGAAGAGCTGGGAACACGGGAAATATGAGCTCTCCCGTAGTGGTGGTATCTGGTTGGGTTTGACCAAGAGACTAAACTAATTGCGAAAATGCAAAATGGTGTTCGGTGTTATGGTAGGATCATCAGGAACTAGCCAACGCAGGAAATCAGAGATTCTCCATGAAGTTGAGCACACCAGAGAGGCTTTATGAACACTCGCCGGGTTGCCATCATGGCCGGAACCGACCGATCGACGAACATGTTGTGCTTGCTCCGAGACGCTAAGCGAAGCAGGTAAGCACGGATCCCCGGAGCGGCCGGATCGATGAAGGCGAGGAAATCGAGGTCTAAACGGAGGGGACTGGAAGGGGTCAAGGCAGAGTGGCAGCGCCAACCCCGGAGGCGAAGAGGATGTGGATCGGATTAGGTAGGGTCGTGGGACGGGAAGGGGTATAATCAAGATGGAAAGGTACACCTTCTATGCCTATACAGGTTGGAAATGCGCAATGTTCATGTTGTTTGATGCAAAAGGTAATGCACAAATCTCCAACACGGACCGAACGGCCGGGATAAGATGGGGAGATGCGTACCTGGCCGGAATTTTCGCGTCCGCAATTTACTTTTGATGGGATTTGTTTTTGGAAAATGTGTTAAGAAAATAGCGTTGCATACTTGCATGGCCAACAAAACATTGGGCCACGTAAAGAAAAGAATTTGTGGTGCAGCCCAACTTCCCTCGTCCTCAAAAACAAGCCCATCGGCATGAAACCTGTACAAGAATCACGGATCCCTAGTTCTCAAAAAAATATAAGGAATTACCGATCCCTACAAAGAACCCTGTGGCAGTCTCTCCCAGACGCCGTACGCGACTCCATCGTCATGGACACTGGAGGCAAGCGCCGCCATGTTGATGACCGGCTGAGCGACCTGCCGGACTGCCTCCTGCACGGCATACTCTCCGGCATAGGGTCCCGGCAGGCCGTGCAGACGAGCTTTCTGTCGCGGCGATGGCGGCACCTCTGGCGCACATTGCCCTGCGCCAACATGGACCAGCAGGAGTTCGCCGGCGGCAGGTGGTCGCGTTTCGAGGAGTTTGTCGACCACATGCTCACGTCGATCACACAGGACACACGTCTCGATACTTTCCGCCTGCACTTGGTCAAAATCAGTTTCGCCGCCTCCGACTCGATGATCCGCCGCGGCCTCCAGCGCAATCCCACGGTCGTCGACATCCGTGCCACCTCAGATCACAGCCATGTCGTCTGGCGTCCATACATGTCGGTCTCGGGCTCGTCTGTCTCGCGTGGCACCGTATTCACCAGCCGCTTGACGATACTGCACCTCGTTCGAGTTAGGATAATGGACGGCTTCGCTGATAACCTAGGAGAGTACTGTCCGGCTCTCGAGAAGCTCCACATGGAGAGGTGTGATATGTACATCAATGTCGTCGCCTCGCCAACGCTAAGCAGCCTCGTCATCATTAGCCCAAGGTACTACGGCACCGGTGCAGGACCCCTCAGGGTCACGGCTCCACGCCTCACCTCCATGGGCATCGAGATCCCATATAACCGCTGGCGGAATTATTACCATGTTGAAGACGGAGCATCCGACCAAGAGCCTTTGGCATTGCTCGCTGATGTGTCGATCCGGCTCACTGGCCTACACAAACAACATCCGCACCGGCCGATGTTGCAAGCGTTGAAGGTTGAGTTCTTGAAATCCGTGTGTAGCTTCATAGCCTTCCTCCCAAACGTTGCAAACCTACATCTCTCGGGCTTCATCGTCGAGGTACCTGTCCCAACCAACTTTTTTACCATCTCAAGTTTCCTTTATATCTAATTATTCGTCCGAGCCGTTTTGATCAGCCGTTGCTAGAGGAAGAATCCCTTGAATTTCCTATGCTACGTAATTTGAAGACATTGGTCCTAGTGGAATGTGGCGTTGGAACCAAGTTCCAGATACTCACAAGCATCCTTCCCAACACGCCTACCTTGGAGAAGCTTGGACTGCGCCAGTGTATTGTACGTTCGTTGTTATTATCATTGCACTTCCCTTTGTCCTTTAATATGTTGTACGTACACTAAGATTAGTACACCAACTACAGTTTTTACCTACCCCTATCAACAAAGGGATAGAGATGGCCCAAGAAGCTTCAACAAACCGACCAGCTGCTTCATGGTGCAAGAAGCTAAAATTTATAGAAATCAAGATTCGGGCGGAAGATGAGCCTCACATGCTCAAGATTTTATCGAAAATCTCGTGGTGGCAAGGAGTCAAGACATCGTGGAAAATTCTGCATAACATACAGGGTGAATGCTCACGTAAAATAGCGGAGCTATGATCACGTGTAGCCGTTAAATGGATGACTTCATAGTCATGAGCAATCAGCATGAGCATGAGTTATCATTTTCCAAGTATTCATATCACAGTACATATTAGATGTGTTGATCATTTGTGTAGATAATGTTAAACACATCAATGAAAATCACTAAGTTCTTCCATCAAAATGCTTGTATTATACGAGTTTTGTGATCAAGATGTACACACGAGGTCCTCACACAACATCGGATCCATTTAAGTAGGCGATGGATTCCTTTATAATGAGCAAACAAAAATTCCTATTTGGAGAAAGTCAATATAATTAAGCTATCGAGCGTACAATAATATTAGCTTCCTGACTAATTAATGAAGCATAAATCAAGCCATTATGAGAAAGCACCACAGGGCAGGTGCTTGTTACAAGTTAGGCAACAATATTTTCATAGTAATGAGAAAGCGAAGATTACAACTATTGGATTGAAATATCTCATAATTAACCGCAAATTAAATGTATTCAATAGTTCAACTCATAAGAATACTTTATCACAATCACAACAGACAAGTCATTTGTGTGTTTTTTCAATCAGAGAGGCGAAAGTTGACTCACGACTTAGACAGAATCGGCAGAAACTGTCAAAATGGCCACCATGGCTATTCAATAAAAGAGTTTAAATTTTTTAAAACTATCGATGTTTTTACGATATGGATGTCATATTTAAATTTCTCTAATCTTTCTAATCGATTTAGACATTTTATTTGTCAAATTTCGATTTACGGATTTAAAGATATAAATTATTGTATATTAAATAATTTATTCACAAAATAAAGTAATTTCTAACATTATATTGTTATTTAGTCAATAAAGATAATTATATATTCATTGTTATTTGTTCAAATATTGTTTTAAATTCAAACAATAGAATAGTTTAACTTGATTCTCCACAAGTTAATATGACTGATATGATAGTAATATTAGTAAGTTCTAACATCTCATATGGAATCTAGTTTGGAAGGAACTCAAAGGTTAAGCGTGCTTGGGCTGGATGAATTTCAGGATGAGTGACCGAGCGGAAAGTTTGACTAAGTTAAGTATGCTGACTAGATTAATTGTGTAACTAGAGATTAGAGAATATGTGGCTAAGTAAAAAATTCTGGAATAGAATTTCAAAAAAGTTTTAAAAAAAATAAAAATAAAAATTTCAGAAAAATTCGAATTTTTTCTTAAATTTTTTTTTTTCAGTTATTTTGAAAATATTGTGCCGACGGTTTTGCCGTCGGCATAGAGCGCGATATGCCGATGGCGGGCAATTGGTCTCTGCCGACGCGGGCTTACGCCGACGGCGTTGTGCCGACGGTGGCCGTCGGCACCGTCTGTGCCGACGGTTTCCTGTAGTGGTTCCGCCGGTCTTGCCCACAACTAGGCCACATTTTGGCCGGTTACCTCCGGTTCGCCTAGCGCCAGGCGGATTCCTTTCGGCCTGCCTGGCACGAGGCAACAACACATAATTCGCTTGCTTGTTATTTTTATATTATTAGCTGATACCTTACCGTGCTTCGGTGTACTAGTACTGTACCAATCCTGGCCATGTACTAGTACCAGTACCAATCCTGGTCATGCTTGCACTAATCAGGTTTGCTTGACACTTTGGTTAATTTCTCTACTCCCCTCCGTCTCAAATTAATCGTCTCAAAGTTGGACAAAAGTGCATGTATCTAACACAACAACATGTCTAGATACATCCACTTTTGTCTAAGTTTGAGACAATAAGTTTCCGTCACCCCATCACTCTGCCCACTTCATTCTGATCACATTGCCGAGCACCTTTCCGATTCCGTTATTGTCGGAGTCCTGACGAAATTGCACTAGACCCGTAACTTGAACGGGGAACCTTCCGGCAACTTGCCAATATTCGACAGGATGTTTAAATAACTAGCATAGGGGCCCTCGCAAACGCGAGGGCACCACTTGTAGTTTGTCGAAAGTTTCAGTTATATTATTTGGTGTGTTATGGAGATATTCCTTTCTCATGTTTAAATATTTTTGTTATTAGACATGGATGTTATCTTGAAGACATGATTTTTTTTCTATGGTTATACTGCAATAAAAGAAAATAAAGAGTTATTAGATGTTTTATATAAAAATATAGTGACGCTAACAATTTTTTTTATCAATCTTATTTATAAATTTAGAGGTGTGGTTTCGAGGAAACTAACCAAAATAAACTTTCCATGCTTGCCAGATCAATTTTAGCCTTTGTATGAATCTTAATAGACTGATACTAAAATGAGCATATCTGAAGTACATTAATTCTTGATGGAAAAGAGATTTAGTATGTTCAAAACACATGAAATTATTTTGGTAGCTTGTTGTCAGTATGATGGTACTCGTATTAACGTAAATATAATGTAAAAAATAATAAACAATGTTTGTAAATACGGGTATTTTTTGTGGGTAATATCTTTTGGTATATATTCCCTATGGATCTATGGGTACACGGATCAAAATGAAACAATGAATACTATTACCATTATTTCTAAGCGAACTAAATAGTATGATTATTTTATATTACCCTCTTTACGCCAGATTATTCTATCTTCTCGAAAATGTCTCAGTAATGGGCCAAAAAATCCTTAATTTAGAAAAAAAGAACATGAGTTCTCTTTTGTGTACAGACTATTTTTGTTGTTAATTTCTGCCTAAATTTTTTGTACAGAATTCCACGTCTCTCTTACTTCTCATTGGTATATTTGAATCATAAAGACAACAATGTGTTGAACCAATAGTTAGTTTTTCCTCAAACTAACAAAATCGTTGGTGTAGATCCACCTAGTTAGACTGATTCTTATAAGCACATGCATGGCTCAATAATTATCAATTATCGGTCACTCGTCCCTCGTAGAGATAGAGAAGTCGAATCAAATTTTAGATATGTAATAATTTTATTAGATGGACCTATAGGTATAATAACACCATGCCATCCACAATACATTTTATTTTAGAGGTCAAATACACAAATGGAAAATTTCACGGAAAACCGAGAAAGATTTGCGGGGAAATATGGCTAACTATAACAAAACTTGAGGTATGCGACTACATTGAAATACAATCCTCGTGATCATACCATCTTCATAGACTTACTTCCAATGTGTAGATTTATAAACAAAATATATCACCCGTTTGAAAAAAGATGACATTGAGATTTTGAACTTTCAAGTTTGAAAAAAAAATTAGTTTGGAACTTTTCTTACAAAATGATTTTTCTTGACAGAACTAATGCATCTTTTTATCGAAAAATTGATAATTCTAAATAATTTATTATATATTGGCGGTGATAAAAAAAGATGGTCGACATCATAATTTCTAAGAAGGTGATGTATTTGTAAGAAAAGTGTCTATGAGTCAAAATCTATATTCAACATTTAGTAAAAATATTTCTTACTCGTGGACGGAGAAGTCCATGGCTAGTCCAGAATTACCTAGTGCCTACCCATTCTTCCACGGTTCAACACCATGCATACATGAAAACACTATATCCATCTAATATAACATACGGATTGGCTAATGCAAAAAAGAATTAACAGATAGATTATCAATTCAACGACATAGAGATGAATTGACTGACAATTTTTTCTTCTGCCGTCGCTCATACTCACATGCATGGCACAATCGATTTCGACCGAGACTGAAGATTAATGACAGGTAAGAAGTATCGTAGTAGTCTCAACACACACAGCAATGAAACAATCCGATTCGTTATGATATAAGAATATATGATTCGACAATGAAGAGTGTACTACAAATCACGCAGCATGATTGTGAGAAGAAAAATGTGTACGCATTTAAAAAAGAACAGCTGGAGCTCGATCAGGAGTCCATGGACGAACCCTAGGCAGATCTGGAATTGATGCCATGTGCGGAAATATTCTTATGAAATTTTTTCACTGGTGAACAAATCTGACATGTCACATGTGCATATTTACGGGAGAGCTGTATGTATCTGTACATTCTACTAATCACTTTTTTTTCCACAAAAAGAGACTAAGGAATTGATCGTAGATGCAAGCAGCATACCTATACGGAGACCTAGATGTATGGTGGAGAATCGCTAGCTCAAGCACCTTCCTTTTTTTTTTTTGAGAGCAACCACATATTTCATTAATAGAAAATCAAGTTACAATAAGCAACACATATGGAAACTAAAAGACAAACCGGGATAGAATGATTATCCTGAATTTGCAAATAAAACCCTAAAAGATCGAGAAATACAAAACGACCCCTAGGGTTTACTGCAACCACCGTAGCGAGCGGCCGCCGTTTTCCTCCAGTGCCGTCAAGACGAACACCGAAGGAAACGCCGAGCCTCCACCATTGCCCGATCCGAGAAAGCACCATCGCCAACGAGGCTTTGTGAGTCGATGAACAGGCCCGCTGCACGCAGCAAGGCACATGTCGCTGTGGCACGTCGACCGGGGGACGTCCCCGTGCTGTCTTGGACCAAGATATGTCGCCTCCCATCGACGAAGTCGGAGAGGAACAACAGATCCACCACCTCCGGACCAGTATCCGCGCTCCAGAAGAACCATCTCGCCCCGGCCGCCAGCGCCGTCGTGAATAACCACGAACGCCAGCGACACACCGAGAAACTGATCTCGCCAGATCTGAAGAACGACGAGAAGACCAAGCTGCTGATCTGAAGGACCAAGCCGCACACTTTCTAAAGATATGCTATTTGTTCATAAATCTCAAATAGTTTTCCGTGAGTCCCTCCCGGCCGGAGCTAAATGGGATTATTATTACGGTGTACCTACCTCTAATTTTTTTTATTTGCGTAACGTGCTAGGTAGTTGTGAGCCTGCCTAGCTAAATTACTATTACGTCTCGTTGTACCTATCTCTAAAATAATTTTATTTGAGTAACCTGCTAGTGCTAGGTAGTCTAGGTCGGACACACGTGCCAAACTATCAACATAATTTTGGTGAACCTTTTGTACGTTACGTGACTAATATTTCTTTGTTAAATCATAACCTTATATTGTAGATCCAACTATCAACATAATTTTGATGATGTGGCTTTAACGTGGTGTCTCTATTCAACATTTGTATATTGCTTTTAGTATATAATAGATATGACATTTGCACTTAGTTAGCTAAGCTTCCCCCACAAACCGACCGTAAGCTAGCTTCCCCCACAAACCGTAGCTATATGATATTTCTAGCAGCTAGCGACTCCCTCTAAACCAAAGACGTGCATCATAACAATAACAACCACCTGGCGCATGTACCAACATTTACCTGGCCTGCAGGCTGATGTCACCTTTATCTTCCTTTTTTTTCTTATATGTATGCTTTTCTTGTAATTATTCAACTCAATCTTAGTTCAACAGTAAGAACATAGCTACTAATTAATTAAAAAGAGCAGTAACATGTGTGCTTCGGTGGCATGACATCATGATCTTTTCCTCGGGTGTTCGAGCACAGAGTGAAGGGAATTATGCCCGAGAGGCAATAACAAAGTGTTTCTTATGTTATTCCCTCTTTATGATAGATGTTTATTTCTCATGCTAGAATGTAACCGTAAACGTTAATACATGTGTGACTAATAAACAAACCAACGTTCCTAGTGAAGTCTCTCTTTTAACTAGCCCGTTGATTAACAGATGATCAAGGTTTCCTGATCATAGACATTGGATGTTGTTAATAACGGGGTCATGTCATTAGGAGAATGACGTGATGAACTTAGACCCTAACTAAGTATAACAATACGATCGGATCATTTTGTTTTGTTGTTATGTCTTACATTCGGAGTAACATTGTTCCTTAGACCATGAGATCATGTTAATCACTAATACCGAAAGAATACTTTGATGACATCAAACGTCACACCGTAACAGGGTGACTATAAAGTTGGCGTTAGGTATTCGGAAAGTGTTAGTTGAAGCTCATGGATCAAGAGTGGGATTTGTCCATCCAAAATGACGGAGAGATATACTCTCGACCCTCTCGGTGATATCACATCGACACCGCTTGCAAGGACGTGATATAATCACAAGGATGTTATATCATGGGAACGAGAAAAGACTACTTGTCGGATAACGAGATCGAACAAGTTATGGTTGATACCGATGATCGGATCTCGGACAAGTAAAATATCGCGAGACAAAGGAAAATCGTTACGACGTTGAATGTTCACACGATCACGAGATTCATCGTTGAATATATAGGAGTCATCACGGATCTCCATATCTCGCTGTTGATTATTGACCGGAGAGGAGTATCGATCATGTCTATATTATTCACAAACCGTAGGGTGACACGCTTAAGGTTCCATGAAGCGTTTGAGAGGATATGGAATACCAAAGAATTTTTTGGGTAGAACCGAAATTGTTTTTGGGGAAATTGAAATAGTTCAAGGGATTTTTCGTCGAATGGTTGTTAATAGAATTAACAAATGATTTGAGGTGCTATATGCAAATGTTTGTTAATGGAATTAACAAATATAAATAAAGAAATAAAAATGTTTTATTTATTTATTAAAGAAAAATCTTTGGATTTTCTAAGTGGAAAATTAAGAGAGCATGAGTGGGTGTGAGTGGAGCTTCCACTCATATTAAGACGGGAAGAGGTGGGGGCACCCATGGCTGGCCGCACCCTCCCTTTGGCCTGCCTCCCCTCCCCTAAAAGGAGGGTGAGAGCTCCCCCTCTTGTACACACATTCCCACCTCCTTTTCCCTCCACCCGCTGCTCCATTCCATGGTCTCCGGCTTGGCGAAGCCCTGACCGTGGATTCTTCACCACCACCACGCCGTCGTGCTGCTGGTGCTCCGGAGGATCCTCTACTTCCGGAGGTCTTCATCGAGCTGAACGTGTGAACAATTACGGAGGCGCCGCCGGATTGCGGTGCCCTTCTTCTCGCTCGGGATCGGTGTGAGTACGACTACGCTAACAACGAGATTTGATCTCGCAACACTTTGAGACTTCGACGGTATGTTTTCTCTAGACTCTCTTTCTCCTCATGACTTTTCATTTCCTAGATTAGATCTTGGCCATTCGGTTTTATCGCGTGTAGGATTTTTTTTTTGTTTTCTATGCAATGTACTCTTCACAGAGGTCATCGTCGAACTCAGCTAGACTGTCGAAGGAGGTACTCCTCAACCTCCAAGGCTTAACTCCTCCTTACAGCGGCTGTCAAGCATTCTCTATCCTCGAATACGGATTTAACCCAAGAAGCACCATCTGTCGGTGTTCCGGTAATGACTCCAACAACCTACTCCTGGATTATGATTTGAGTTGGGAGATAAAAGGAAAAGGGATGGACGAGTTGGGCATTCCGCCGTGCACATTTGGGAGAATAAGAAGGCAAGGTAAATGAATATAACATTACATGTAAAACACTTAGTGGGACGGAGGGAGGGGGGCATTGGCCCTCCTACTCCAAAGTAGTAAGCTAAATATCTTGCCAAAAATGTGTTCAAGACCTATCTAAACCCTAGGCCTTGGCTCTCTTTATATAAGAGGCCAACCCCTAGTCGGTTGGACAGACCTAAAAGGACTCCTAACCTAATTGGACTCAAACTGGATACAAACCGGCCAATTTAGAAGGCTAGGCCACAACATGCAGCTCGCAGACCTTAGACATTATACATCATGATTTATTGTCATAGCATGCTAACCAGTAGATGCCCGTATCACATGCAGTAGAAACCCAGGCTCGCAACCCAGTACATCGGCCTCTCTCTGCTTGCTCGTAACGGAGGCCCAAGCAGATCCACAGTCAGCGTCCACCTTCCCTCGTCCTCAAAAACAAGCCCATCGGCATGAAACCTGTACAAGAATCACGGATCCCTAGTTCTCAAAAAAATATAAGGAATTACCGATCCCTACAAAGAACCCTGTGGCAGTCTCTCCCAGACGCCGTACGCGACTCCATCGTCATGGACACTGGAGGCAAGCGCCGCCATGTTGATGACCGGCTGAGCGACCTGCCGGACTGCCTCCTGCACGGCATACTCTCCGGCATAGGGTCCCGGCAGGCCGTGCAGACGAGCTTTCTGTCGCGGCGATGGCGGCACCTCTGGCGCACATTGCCCTGCGCCAACATGGACCAGCAGGAGTTCGCCGGCGGCAGGTGGTCGCGTTTCGAGGAGTTTGTCGACCACATGCTCACGTCGATCACACAGGACACACGTCTCGATACTTTCCGCCTGCACTTGGTCAAAATCAGTTTCGCCGCCTCCGACTCGATGATCCGCCGCGGCCTCCAGCACAACCCCACGGTCGTCCACATCCGTGCCACCTCAGATCACAGCCATGTCGTCTGGCGTCCATACATGTCGGTCTCGGGCTCGTCGGTCTCACGTGGCACCTCGCTGATAACCTAGGAGAGTACTGTCCGGCTCTCGAGAAGCTCCACATGGAGAGGTGTGATATGTACATCAATGTCGTCGCCTCGCCAACGCTAAGCAGCCTCGTCATCATTAGCCCACGCTACTATGGCACCGGTGCAGGACCCCTCAGGGTCACAGCTCCACGCCTCACCTCCATGGGCATCGAGATCCCATATAACCGCTGGCGGAATTATTACCATGTTGAAGACGGCGCATCTGACCAAGAGCCTTTGGCATTGCTCGCCGACGTGTCGATCCGGCTCACAGGCCTACACAAACAACATCTGCACCGGCCGATGTTGCAAGCGTTGAAGGTTGACTTCTTGAAATCCGTGTGTAGCTTCCTAGCCTTCCTCCCCAACGTTGCAAACCTACATCTCTCGGGCTTCACCGTCGAGGTACCTGTCCCAAACAACTTTTTTATCATCTCAAGTTTCCTTTATATCTAATTATTCGTCCGAGCCGTTTTGATCAGCCGTTGCTAGAGGAAGAATCCCTTGAATTTCCTATACTACATAATTTGAAGACATTGGTCCTAGAGGAATGTGGCGTCGTTGGAACCAAGTTCCAGATACTCACAAGCATCCTTCCCAACACGCCTACCTTGGAGAAGCTTGGACTACGCCAGTGCGTTGTACGTTCGTTGTTATTATCATTGCACTTCCCTTTGTCCTTTAATATGTTGTACGTACACTAAGATTAGTACACGAACTACAGTTTTTACCAGCCCCTAGCAACAAAGGGATAGAGATGGCCCAAGAAGCTTCAACAAACCGACCAGCTCCTTCATGGTGCAAGAAGCTAAAATTTATAGAAATCAAGATTCGGGCGGAAGATGAGCCTCACATGCTCAAGGTTTTATCAGAAATCTCGTGGTGGCAAGGAGTCAAGATATCGTGGACAATTCTGCATAACATATAGGGTGAATGCACACAAAAACAGGGGAGCTGTGAGCACTTTTAGCCGTTAAATGGATAAGTTCATAGTCATAACCATCAGCATGAATTAACATCTTCAAAGTACCATTAGTAGGAAAGTATTCATAGTCACTACTTTACTGCTGGCGAACAGATTTCTAGGTCACACACAGCAGATTTGTTCTGCTCTCCCGTAACCAGGGCGACTAGGCCAAACCCTAGCCGCCGCAGCCGCCGGCCGGCGCGCCGCCTCCCCTCACCCCTCCCCCTCCGTCTCAGCGCCGCCGCAGGCCGCCCCTCCCTCCCTCAAGTAGTTCCTCCTCGTGTCTCGAGTCGCCCCCCGCGCGGGCGGCCGAGACGCCCAACTGCTCTCCGCCGCTCGTATCCCCTCTCCCTTCCCTCCTCCCTGCCGTCGCCGGCGTGCGCCGCCGGGACAGGCCCGCGCGGGGCCGGCGGCGGCAGGACTCTCTTTCCCCTCTCGTGGTGGCTGGAGCGCGGGCGCTAGTGACCCTGATTGGCGGCGTTCTCTGCGCGCGGGGCGTCGGCGCGGTCTTCGGCGGCATGGTGGGCGCCGGTGCACGAATCTCCGGCGGGCGCGGAGGTCTTCGAGGAGGCTGTGCAACAGCACCTCTGCCGGCGGCGCACCGAGTTGTGCCCGATCTAGGCCTGCCGCGGGCCAGCGGGCCTGTGGCGGCTAGGAACGGGTCGACGAGGAGCACGCAGCGGGAGGTGTGGGCACCGGTGATGGCCATGGTGAGGTGATATGGTGGGGCAGGGAGAACGGGGTAGCGGAGAAGCGGCGGATGTCGTGTTGCAGCGTGGCGGCGGGGACTTCACGGGCCCGATCCAGGGCCTGGCCGAGCCAGAGGGCATGGTGTGCCCCCACTGCCGCGTCCGGTCGACGAACACCTATGGTGGTGGAGGACGGTCTCCTCCGGATGGCCCTTCTGTTGCTACCGCCCTGTGGTCTCGTCCATCCCGACCATATCCGCCTCGCAGTCCATACGGTGTGCCTTGCTACACGAGCGCGAGTCCGCGGATGCCGGGGCGGCGGCCCCGGAAGGTGAACTGCACGACCGTTTTGACGGCAGGGCGGCGTTGTGGTGGTGGTGGTCTATCTCTTTGGACCACGCGGGTGGCGAGGAGTGGTCTTTGGGGTCTCCTGGTGTTGGCGACGACGGCTCAACACCCAGATCGTGTGTGAGAAGCTCGGCTCGGGGATTGTCGGTGATCTGTGGTACCAACTGCGGGACGGGTCTGTCCGAGCGAAAGCTCACCGCTTTGCGCCAACGACGGCGAGGCCTGCGGGTGTCGTTCCCCTCTTGAGGGCGTCGTTGTGACTACCCTCTACGTATGGCTCCGGGTGAAAACCCTAGACGTTGGGGTCTCGATGACGGCGGCGCTTGCGTGCGTCGTTTCCTCCTTGGGGGCGTGGTCGTGGAGCATTGGTTTCCTTGATCTCGACGGCATCTTCGGTGGCAAGCTCGTTGCTTCTTAGTTTTTCGCTCTTTTTTATCTTTGATCTGCTTGTACGAGGTTTCCCTCATCACTATGTATCGGTTCGGCCATATGGCTTTATTTATAAAGCGGGGCGAAAGCCTGTTTCGGCATAACAGATTTCTAGGTTCGCCAGCGTTATTACCGCTGGCTAACGCATATATATGTTCGCCAGCGCTACGCACCTTACCGCTGGCGAACGTGTCAATTTGCTTGCCAGCGGTAAGTGTGGGCCCGCCTGCGCACGCAGCTGCCACTACCGCTGGCATGTTGGTTCATTTTCGTCTCGGCAAAGTTTGGCACTCCTCTAACCTCCGATTTGTAGGAAGGTCATGCCGATTTTTTTCGTGAATATCGACATATATATATATGCAGGGCCGGCCCCGAGGGGGTGTGTTCTGGGGCCCACAAATTTTGGGGGACCTGCCCGAGATGTGGGCATACTAGGTTTTTTTTTTTTTGAGCTAATGTAGGCATACTAGGTATAGTAACTGTGTGTGGAAAAATTAAAAGTAAAACAAGTCTTATTCCGTGGCCAGGCTGAGGTGGGCCGACTGGGCTAATTCTGACTTCCGGTCGTTTCCGCTACGCAGTATGTATTTCGTGCCTTCTTCCCGATTTGAAACTTCCGCCGTGCATGATCTAAACTGATGACTAATCACAGATAACATCATCACCGCGTACGAGTGCTTACATTTCATGAAAAGGAACAAGGCAGTGAAGCATCGGTTCTGTGCGCTAAAACTCGATATGAGGAAAGCGTATGATCGTGTGGAGTGGGCATATTTGAGAGCAATCATGATCAAGCTTGGTTTCCACAACACATGGGTGGATACAGTGATGAGGATGGTGAGTACAGTGACATTCTCAGTCCTTTTTAATGGGGAGCGTTTGCAGGAGTTTACGCCCTCGAGAGGAATCCGTCAGGGCGACCCAATATCGCCGTATTTGTTTCTGATAGCTGTAGAGGGCCTTTCATTCCTCTTAAAGTTTAGAAGTCAATCATCAAACCTTCAAGGAATTCAGGTGGCAACCACTGCTGGCGCAGTAAATCACCTTCTTTTTGCCGATGATAGCCTGTTGTTTTTCAGAGCAAATGAAGCGAGTGCGGGAGAAGCGAGGGATACACTTGAGGCCTATTGTCAAGCATCGGGGCAGCGAGTCAACTTGGATAAATCTTCAATTTTCTTCAGTAAGAGATGTCCAACAATGATACGGGATGCTTTGAAAACTATTCTCAATGTGCAGAAAGAGGCATTGAGCGAGAGATACCTGGGCATGCCTTCTTCGGTAGGGCAAAATACAAATGGAGCTTTCAAATTTTTGAAGGACCGAATATGGAAAAGGGTCCAGGGGTGGATGGAGCAGTGTCTCTCGGCTGGGGGTAAGGAGATACTGATAAAGTCGGTGGTGCAAGCGATTCCCACCTTCTCTATGTCATGTTTCAAACTACCGAGAGGCCTGTGTGATCATATCAATTCATTGATTCGGAGGTTTTGGTGGGGGAGCAAGGATGGGAAGCGGAAAATGTCTTGGGTCTCCTGGCAGGAGATGACGAAACCGAAGAGTGCAGGAGGAATTGGGTTCCGAGATATAGAGCTATTTAACTTAGCTCTATTGGCAAGACAGGGATGGAGGATACTCATGAACCCAGATACGTTGAGCGCACGGATTCTGAAAGCGGTTTACTTCCCCCAGTCAGATTTTCTGAAGGCAGAGCTAAGCTCTCACCCGTCTAAAGTGTGGCGCTCGATTTTGGAGGGAAGGGGGGTTTTGGTACAGGGGCTGATCAGAAGAATCGGTACGGGAGAGACTACACATCCGTGGAACGATCAGTGGCTTCCGCGTGATGGTGCCCTGCGGCCAATTGCGTGTCTACCTGAGGAAGAGTACACGCGGGTGGCAGATTTCATTAACCACACGGAGAAGCGTTGGGATACAGCAAAACTACTGACATCCTTCCTTCCCATGGATGTTCAGGTAATTAGAAACATCCCTATTTGCTCGAGTCGCCAGCCAGATTATTGGGCTTGGCACTATGAGAAGAAGGGTGTGTTTAGTGTTCGCTCGGCATATCGCATGCTGGCCACCACCAAGGCAACGCGGGAGGCATGGCTGGACAGAGAGGAGTCGAGCTCAGACACAAAGAGGATAGCAACATGTTGGACCACGTTATGGAGCATTCGTATACCTGCAAAAATAAAGAACTTCCTGTGGCGGTTAGCTAAGCAATCGCTGCCTACAGGAGATGTTCTTAATCATCGTCACATAGCCTCGACTAGTGTGTGCGGTATATGTGGGGGAGAAGATTCTTGGAGGCATTCGCTAATAGACTGTACAATGGCCAGATGCGTGTGGGCATTGGAAGATGAGGAGTTGACTGAACATATGAGTAGAGTTCAGGAACCTGAAGCCAAGAATTGGCTGTTCACGATGATTGACACATTGCCTAATGATCAGCTAATCAGAATGTGTATAACGCTGTGGGCTCTGTGGTTTGCACGACGGAAGGCGATCCATGAGGGGGTTTTTCTGAGCCCCCTGAGTACACATTTGTTTGTGATTAATTTCTTATCCGAATTGGACCAGCTGAATCAGAAGGAGCCAACGAGGAGTACACATAACACGGTGGCGTCTGGCAGAGCACGGTGGTGTCAGCCAATGCCAGGCACGGTGAAGATAAATGTTGATGCGGGAGTGGCTCGGAAACGGGAGAAGGGGGCTGTCGCCGCGGTTGCACGCAATGGGGATGGATCGTATATTGGAGCATCAGCAGTGACCTATGAGGGTATCACTGATCCAGAAATCCTGGAGTCTTTGGCTGTGCGAGAAGGGCTCTGCCTGGCACAAGACCTGCTCCTTCCACGGGTGACACTAGCCAGCGATTGCCTGTCCGTAATACAGGGGCTGAAGGAGAGAAACTTGGGAAGCTACAGCACCATCACACATGAAATAACGAAGATGGCTGAAGGTTTTGCGGAGGCTGCTTTCGTCCACGAACGTCGTACGTCTAATACTGAACCACATGATGTCGCGCAGCAGGCTTTAGGCTTACCAGGAGGTCGTCATGTGTGGTTTGGTACCCCGCCTACGGGTATTTGTATCCTTAGATCATTGATTGAATAAATACCGGATTGTTGCTCAAAAAAAAAAAAAAAAAAAAAAAACTGATGGCGAGATATCACAATCATCCATCTCTAACATCCTGCCGCCGTATAGCGGGATTGGTTTGCGAGAGTGTATAGCGGGATTGGTTTGCTTATAAGATCTCGACGGTTGATCTAGAATATCCTATCATCATCTCTAACATCCCGCCGCCGTATACATGCTCAGCAATTCGCAGTACAATCCAAATCTCCATTACCGCCTAGGGTTTCAGACCAATCCCCTCGGGCCGCCATCCTCGGCCAAACATCCGTGTTCCATGGCTGGCCTGTATCTTGGGCTGCAGCTTTGAGGGAACTGCTACCAAGGGACCTTTTCCTTGAGGTATGTGTTCAACGATTCAACCGTATAATGCTATTTGTACTGTAGATTGACTGATTTTTCATGTTGTTGATTTTCCAATTCATACGTGCTTGAAATACCCTGGCTTGTACTAGTAATACGCTGGTTCTCATAGTACAACGTTCTAAGCTGGATACATAGCTAGTGGTTGTAATAAAGACTAAGAGGATGAGTTTTTAAGCGAAGCTATTGGGCTAAAGATCAGTAAAGGAGTTATCTACTTGCTTAGCCTGACATGCAGTTCTTTAGCTTGCTCTAGTTGTTCCCTCGGTCCAAAGTAAATTTTATTACTTATTATTTATGGTTTCTATGGCAATAAAATAAATCACAAGTAGATTTTAACTCAGAATAGTTGCAAATATATATTTGAGTTGTTAAAGAGAGTTATCTCTAAATTAAGTCGAACGTTGACGAAATGTGTCGCGACGTAATTAAAATTGTCAAGTGGCGACTTGACTTGATCTGTTGCTTCGAATATCCAATGGCTAGCAATTCATTCGCTCTAGAGGGCTAAATTTTTTCGATGCACGGGCCCATGTTCTACGTTCGCCCGGGGACCTCAAAATCTCAGGACCGGCCTTGTATATATGTGTGTCGTTCTAATATTATGTTGGCGCGCTCGTGCAGGCGACAATTAATGGTGGCCGTTATGAGTGAACGTGTGTCGTGAATAGTTACTTGAGACACGCCATAGAAGACATGTTACAAAATGGCCGCAAAGAGATACGATGTACATGTCGAAAGTGCAAACTAGGGGGCTTGCTCAACCCCTTTACCGGAGATTTGCTCAGTCACCTCCTCAGGTATGGTTTCATCGATGGACACAACAGTCAGTGGATAAGTGATGATGAAGATGATAATGTCCATGGGGCGGTGGAAGGAAATGATGTGCACTAGGACAATAACAACAAGCGGCAAGAACAACAGGACCAAGAGCCTCATGATCCCGCACGTGATCATGGAGAAGATGTTGAAGAAGACGTGGAAGAAGACGAGGACATGGGGACACACCTAACGGAAGTTGTGCGTGACCCTCATCTCAAAGAACTGCTTTTGAGAAAGACGACTAACTCGAGATCTCTCTCTACAGAGCAATCTAAGCTGGCGCAACTAGAAATAGACTCGAAGACACCGTTGTATCCAGGCTGTGGTCCGGGAGAGTCCCTCCTGAGAGTGGCGCTCGATGTTCTGCAGATGAAAGCGAGATACAAATGGAGCAACATAAGCGTCGATGCAAGCCTGCAATACTGGCACTATATCTTTCCAGAAGGCAACACGTGTCCTCAAAGTTGCGACGAGGCACGGAAAATACCATGTGTGCATCAACGATTGTTACATTTATCGGTAATAGGACGCGGACAAGACCATGTGTCCAGTTTGCAAAGCCGCTCGATACAAGAAAGGGAAGAAGAAAGCTCCTCGAAAAATTGTGTGGTACTTTCTGCTCGTTCTCCGTCTGCAACGGTATTTCGCGAACCGCAAGGAAGCAGCTCATGTGCTGACACGCTAAAAGGAGGAAGAAAGTTTTGAAACATCGAAAGCGGAATGGCAAAGTAAATCTGGCACATCCTTCGGATGCAAGCCAATCGAAAGCAATTGACTATGAATATGCAATGTTCGGGGCGGAGGCAAGGAACATCAGGTTGGATGTGAGCACCGATGGAATCAATCTGTTTGGCAACCAGAGCAGCACCCATACCTCCTGGCCCGTGTTTGTATGGATGTACAACATCCCCCCGGGTTGTGCATGATTAGGAAGCATATTCACATGAGTATGCTAATTCAAGTGCCGAAACAATTAGGCAACGACATCAATCTATACCTGAAACTACTTAAAGATGAGCTAGACACGCTATGGGTCGAGGAAGTGGTCAACACATGGGACGCCTTCGGTGAACAATATTTTCCAATGAGAGTTGTCTTGATCTCTACGGTTCACGACCTACTCGTCTACGGATACGTGGCGCGCCAGATTTGCCATGGACATAACGGTTGCGTGAGGTGCATGGATGACCCCACGTTTATGCAATTTCCGAAAGATCTTGGGTCTTCAAAAACAGTGTTCGTTGGCCATCGAAGGTGGCTACCCAACAAAGATCCGTGGAGAAGGCGAGGAGACCTTTTTAACGGTGAAGATGAGCTCCGGGGACCTCCAAGTAAGTGGTACATCGAAGAAATCTAGAAGTTGATGAATGGTTGAAAGGAATTCCTAGAGCCGGGAAAGAAGCAAAAAGTGTCAAAACCGCTTCTGATGTATGGAAGACGAGGTAGGTGTTTTGGGACTTGCCACACTGGCCCATTCTGGATAGGCCTCACTGCCTTGATCTGATGCATATCACGAAGAATGTGTTTGAAAGTTTGTTTGACACGCTGCTCAACATGCCGAAGAGGACCAAAGACGGGGTGAAAGCAAGAAACGACATGAAATATTTTTGTATTAGGGAAGATATTCAGGGGGACGCCCAGATGATGATGACGACGACCAATCGTGTGATGAGGAGACGGAGGGTTGCAATACCAAAAGGGTTAAGAGGAATTACTATTACTGCCCCACTCCTGCTTCACTCTTAGTCTCGACGAGATCACAAAATTGATGATGTGCCTTCTCGGAGTCAAAGTCCCTAGCGGTTACTGAGGGCTAATAAGTAGATTCATAGACGCGCAGAAACAAAAGTTCAGCGGGATGAAGTCTCATGACTGTTACGTGATGATGACGCAGATACTTCCAGTTGCGATCTACGGGATAATGGACAAGCACGTCCGGCAAATCCTGTTTGGTCTGTGTAACTTCTTCGACGTGATATCTCGAAAGTCGATCACGGGGAAACAGACTCAAGGCTGCAGGAAGAGATTGTCGTGATACTATGCCAGCTTGAGATGTACTTTCCACCATCATTCTTTGACATATGTGTTCATCTATGGGTCCATATCGTGAACGATATCATCCATGTCGGGCCGTTGTTCCTGCACAACATGATGCCGGATGAAAGCATCGTTCAGGGCTTTCTCACCGAAGGTGCATCTCTTTCTGCAGGAATCATATTGACGTGGAGGACCATGTTGGTCTTCCCAGAAACAAGCACATTGCCAAGCTCGATGGAGCATGTCACAAAAATGGGCGTAGAGAACTGCATGTGGATCGGGCTTGTCGTCGCACCGACTTTAACATGGCAAATTTAGTAGTTCTCCAACACATTGACATGGTCGATACTTGGGCGGAAAAACACAAGAGCTCGATTAAGAAAAAGTACACAGACCAAGGCAAGCGGAGGACCGAAGGAGAAATCAGAGAGCATAACTCCACTTTGTTGTGTTGGTTCAAAGATGAGATGGTCGCTAACCCACCGCCAAGGGATTGTGCGAAAAATAAACTCTTATATGCATTGGCACATGGCCCCTCTCCCAACCTCACGATGTACTTGGAGCATCAGCGCACTAGCACACAAACTGCGAGGATTTTCATTGTTCGACAGGTCGCCTAGAATATTCTTCTAAGACATTTTGATACCATCAATATTATATTACTTTAAGTGGTATATCATAATTTATAAATGATATTTTAAATGGCTAGTGTATTCTCAATGTCTTTAAGAAAAATCACAAATAAACAATTTGTTCTTTGTTTAGAATAAAATGAACAAATGTAATATATAGTGTAATATATGGCAAGTAACATTGTATTTTAATATAAAATGTATATTCAACGGATTATGCTGATATATTTCTCAACTTTTTGAACTAATTCTTAGTTCCCCTAAAACAATTACATGTCAGTAGTTGTTATCCTTATCTACTTTCGAAACAATCAAATTGATTGTTCTTAGGATTGAACTACAATAGCAAAGTGGGTGCAAAGGTAAAAAAAAATCAAAGATATATCGAGTAAGAAAATGATATGTACTTCATAGTAGACCTAATAAATTATAATAAGTAAAATATTTTATTATAAATAGTTTATTCCGGCCGCATCCTCCTGAAAACACACACCACCCAGATATGAAGACAAAGCACGATGCGATGGCAGCGAAGTGCAGCTAAGAAAAAAAACCTTGCTTTTTGTACTGCTTATGTTTTTGAATGTGATAATTCTAAATTAAAATGTTTCATATGTCTTAGATTATACAAATATTCATTCAGACCAAAGAAATCTGTAATATGAAATTGTATAATTAAAGGAATTTATTATTGATAATCACAATTGTTGAGTTTTTTTACAACATGTCGTCAGTAACAAGGTTTATGTCTTCACGATTTCCTTTTCCTAATCTAGATAACCCCATGTCAATAGTGGAGAACAGGGGTTTAGTCCCGGTTGGGAAGGGCCTCTAGTCCCAGTTTTCCAACCGGGATAGCCCATTCGGGAGTAAATCCCCCCTAGTCCCGGTCAACCACAAACCTGGCCTAAAGCCCATCAACGTGGCCGCGGCGGAGAGCACGGGCCGTAGGACCTGTAGTCCCGGTTCATAACAACAATCGTTACAAAAGGACTCCACGTGCCAGCGGTACAGTGCGTGGCTGGAGGACACTTTTGTCCCGGCTGATGTTACAGACCGGGACAAAATATCCCGTGGGTTTTGGGGTTTAGGGTTTTAGGGTTTTGGGGTCTAGGGTTTTAGATTTTTCATTTGTGTTTTCAATTTTATTCTCGCTCATTTGAAATAAATTTTCATATACACTCCACGCTACTACGTACATCTATACACGTTGATGCATACATTTAATATAACATCGCCTCCACATTGACCGCTCTCTCCATCGCCATCCTCTCCTTCTCAAGCTTCATACTCTCCGTCTCCACACGGCTGTACACATCCGGCCGCTAGCTTGATCACCACTGCCCCGCGTTTGGGGCTCCAAGTGCCACAGCCACCGGCCCCTCACTCTCAGCATCCTCCTCGGGTGGTGTGCATTTTTAGGAGGATGTGACGGAGATTAACTATTTATATTAAACTCTTGTTCTTAATATAAATTAATTATTCAGGCACAAATTACTCTGTTTCCTAATATTTATTTATCCTTTTACTGCTTTCCTATTGCTAGTTCAATGCTAAGAACCATCGAGAAAAATATTTTTAAGTAGAATAGGATACCAAATGGTTAATAAAAAAAATGCGGAGATTTTTAAGTAGAATAGGATACCCGGAAAGCTTTCCTCAAAAAGGACGTCTCGTTTGGTCCTTGTTTATTTTAAAACAAGCCAAAACACAACAAAATACAATCTATTAGTCATTTTTTTTAAAAATCCGGTCAAAATAATCGTCAAAACTACTCATATCTTTGCGCCTGAATCTTTTCGACACCCTTTGTCGGTATTGTATAGAATACTACTTCTGTACATTTATATGAGTATTTATATTTTTAGAAGCATACTATAACACGTTTGTGCTTCAAATTTAAAATACTTTAAGAAAATCAGCATAAATTCATTTAAGAGACTATAAAGTTCAATAATTCATGAAAAGGTTCGTCACATATGATCTACTTACTGTGAAAACTCGGAGTGGTTTCATTTCCACCATAATTTGTATATGCTTCACAAAATAATCATTTCATGGCAGAATAAGAGTTTTTTTAAGTGTGTAGTATTGGCTCTTTCTATCTTAAAACATCATTAGGTGTTACGAACACATGCAAGTGGAAAGGAGTTTCCAACGCCTCGGCGGTTTCAGGCAAAAGTAATCGGTGGGCCCCACATTATGAACCACTTTGCCATTTATGAAAGAGGGTAAACCCTGAGATTTTTCCTTTTGTTATGTTATGGTAGGTCATAGGACATGGAAAACCTTTGAGCACAAGATTTCAGAGTTTCCCTCTGATGCCCTTTGACTAGCGTCATCTACCCATAACAAAAAGGAAATTAACTTTATTATAACGAAATAGTGTTAAGTCGACTTAGTTATTTCTCAGTTATCATAGTCCCTCCATCTCATATTATATGTCTCAAAGTTGGACAAAAATGATGTATCTAACACTAAAACATCTCTAGATACATCCATTTTTGTCCAAATTTGAGACAATGAATATGAGACGGAGGGAGTACTTTCTATTTGAAATATCCAGCATGAGTGAGTATCGTCATCCACACATAACATCCTTCTAGCTTGAGGGTTCCATTCCGACGATGGCAGCCTCCACGGTGAAGCACCACCACACCAGCGGCAGCCGTACGTGCTTGAGCCTGAGGCGCCACTTTGCCTCTTTTTCAGCTGCTTGCCGCTGAATTACCTCTTTTTAAGTTGAACTTCAGGGTAATCACTCTACTGCCCAAGAAGGGGGACACGTCTAGTATCGAACAATATAGGCAGATTTGTTTACTAAATGTGAGTTTCAAATTTTTTACCAAGGTGGGAACGAATCGTGTTTCGTCTATTGCGCACAAGGTGATCAAACCAACTCAATCGGCGTTTATTCCGGGACGTAATATTTTAGAAGGAGTTGTTATTCTTCATGAGTCTATTAACGAGTTGAAAACAAAAAAGCTTGATGGTGTCATTTTCAAAATTGATTTTGAAAAGGCATATGATAAAGTGATGTGGTCTTTTTTGCAGCAGGACCTTAGAATGAATGGTTTTGACCCAAAGTGGTGTGATTGGGTTAGTAGTTTTATCCGAGGAGGGAGTGTGGTCGTCTGGGTGAACGATGATATTGGGCATTATTTTCAAACTTTTAAGGGGCTTCGTCAGGGGGATCCATTTTCACCTGTGCCTTTTAACATTGTTGCGGATATGTTGGCAATCCTCATCACACGTGCAAGGGATGATCGGCAGGTAGGATCGTTGATACCTCATTTGGTGGATGGGGGAATTTCTATACTGCAGTATGCAGATGACACGATTTTGTTTCTTGAGGATGACTTAGTGAAGGCAACAAATACGAAATTAATTTTCATAAGAGTGAAATTTATAGCTTTGGGAAAGTTGTGGAGAGGCAAGAAGAATACAAGGCTTTATTTGGTTGTGATATTGTCTCCCTACCATTTAAATAACTAGGTATCCCTATTCATTATCGAAAACTTCTTAATAAGGTATGGAAACCGGTGGAGGACCGTTTTGAGAACAAATTGGGTTCTTGGGCTTGGAAGATTTTATCTTATGGAGACAGACTAGTGCTCATTATTTCAGTCCTTACAAGTTTGCCTATGTTTCTCCTTTCGTTCTTTCCAATACCTTTTGGGGTAAGAAAGCGGTTTGGATTTGTTTCGTAGTAGGTTCTTTTGGCAAAATGATCTGCACAAGAGGAAATACCTTCTATCTAAATGGAATATTATTTGTAGACCTAAGGATCAGAGAGGATTAGTAATAGAGGTTCTTGATATCAAGAACAAATGTCTTATGTCAAAATGGCTCTTTAAATTATTACATGAAAAAGGGGTTTGGCAGGAGCTGCTCTATAACAAATATTTATTTGATAAATCTTTATATCAAGTGGAGGTGAAATCCATTGATTCACCCTTTTCGAAAAAGGTATCATGTTTGTAAAAAAGAATTTCTTCCAATGAGTTTTTTTTTAAGATAGGTAATGGCTTATCAAATCGGTTTTGGGGAGATACTTGGTTAGAAAATACCCCCTTGGCAGTTAAATACCCTGGGTTATTCAATATTGCGAGGAACAAAAAATGGGTTAGTGTCAGATGTGTTGTCACATAACCCTATAAACATTCGTTTTAGAAGGAACTTGGTCGGGGAGCGATGGGATGCTTGGTTGCGTTTAGTCCGTAGACTTATGAGAATTCATCTTAACCACTATGATGATACCTTTGTTTGGGGTCTTACTGATTCAGGTGTGTTCTTTTTGAAGTCCATGTATTCTGGTATCATGCATACTGATACGTCTTACTTATATAATACCTTTGGAAATTGAAAGTTCCATTGAACATCAAAGTTTTTTTGTGGTTCCTACAGCGCAAGGTGGTCCTAACTAAGGATAACGTAGTTAAGAGAAGATGGGTTGGGTCAAAACAATGTGTGTTTTGCGACCATGACGAATCTGTGGACCACTTGTTTATTTCTTGTACTTTGCGAAGCATATTTGGAGGCTGCTCCATTTCACGTTTAGCATCGCTCGACCCACTGGTATTGATCATATGTTTGGTAATTTCCTGCATGGGGTAGATAAGAAAATTAAAGCACGCATTCAAATTGAACCTTGTGCTTTTGTATGGGCTCTTTGGCATTGTAGGAACGATGTTGTTTTAAACAAATCAAAAGCTGGTCATTTTCTGAAGGTCGTTCACCGGGCCACATATTAGATTCCAATGTGGGCTTTCCTTCTGCCGTTGGAGCAGCGAGTTCTTGGGAATTCTGGATGTACTCGCTTGATGGCGGTCGTTCAGGCTATCTACAACCAGGGTGGCTGGTTACACACTAAGAGGATTCAATGAGTTATTCTAGTTTCCGTTTCGCATTTTGGTGGTTGATCTTAGTATCCTCTTTGGATGATGATTGATTTGTAATACTTTGAATTGACATTGTTATTATTTTTAATATAATAGCATCAGATGTGTTCATCATTACGATGCAGAGGCTGGGGCTATGTTCCCATTTAAAAAAAATTGCCCATAGTTCCACTATCACTAAAGGGATCCTCAGTAACAAAATAAAATAGCAATTGATAAAAAGAATTAAGAAAAATATTTTGGAGATGGGAGGTATCGAACCCCTTTCCTCCTACAATACAATGATAAATGCTGAAATACCCAAAGTGAATTGTGTAATGAGTACCGATTATTTGTTAATGCTAACTACGTCAAATGTACTTCCTATCAAATTACCCACTTTATAAGTAAATCAACGACCATCCAAACTGAAGTACAACTCGACACAACAATGCATGTAGCCAAAACACGAAACCACAATTCACGCACCCAAGGCAAGATAAAAAGGTTCAAAGAATAGCTTCGTCAGCCCAAACGGGAAGAAGAAGCCACTTTCAACAAATGAGGGAACTCCACCATAGTGCTGCCACCGCAAGATCCAAAGGATCGGAGTTTTCACCCGGAGTATGCCATCCACGCTCGCTCTGCTTGCATGCAAAGTTGCCAACGCGTCCTTCTGTGCCGCAACATGCATTCGTAATCAAATGGAGTTTGTACGCTAGTGTGCTGCATGTGACTTGTGTAATTTCAAGTGTGTGTTGTTCTTGGTTCTACTGATAACATAATGATGAGCTCACCATGTATGAAGCTTAGGATTTAGTCTTTGGTTGTTGATGTAGCCCACCGAACTCCACCAAGTGCACCAATGACAAGATCACGAGCAAAGGCCATTCATGATAAGGTGAACTCGCTCCTCTCGCTCAATACTTTTGGTAACTTGGCGGATGGTGCGCTACCTCATGGTTCAACACTTTGTGTGCTCAGGTTCGAACCCACCACGGAGGCCCCGGAAAGAGCACAAGAAGACGCGGAAGGCGAACGAGGAGGACCAGCGCAAGGAGGCGAAGGCATGAAGCCCCAGGAGGTGGAACCTCCGGTGAACCCACCGGAGCCTCCGCACCACGCCAGCCACCGGAGCCTCCAGTGCGGCCTCCGCCCAAAACCCCTTCGGGTTGATCAGAGCGGAGCCACCACCGGACCCATCGACGGAGCCCCGGCGAAACCTCCGGCATCCCCACCAGAGCCTCCGCTCCGCGCCCGCCACCGGAGCCTCCCGTGCCGCATCCGCCCAAAACCCCTTCGGGTCGAGGAGTGCGGAGCCATCCACCGGAACCCCACCGGAGCCTCCGCTTGATCAACCGGTACCTCCAGTGGAAATCACCGGAGCCTCTGCTCCTGCGCAGCCTACGTGCCAACTTTTGGGTCTTGACCCATGTAACTCATCCTCCCACCTACCCCCTTGGCTCTAGACTATATATAGACTCCCCCAATCTTAGATCTAGGGTTAGAGTTAAATTTAGAACATTGTGAGCTTTGCTCTCTTGTATCCCTCTTTGATAAACTACTCTTATGGTGTGTACCTAGGAATGTATCAAGGCTACTCCTCCGACTTCGTCGAGGATCGTATCAAGACTCATTCAATTACTTGATCTCTCCCCTTGGGTTTCAAGAAAGAATTGTCCAAACTTCCTCTCGTGAATCCTTGAGGTTCTATTGGCGTAGTGGACCGGCTACGGGTGTGAAGCGGTTTCAATCAAGGTGAGTTCAGTTGGATCGATCGTCCCGTAGGCGGCCCTCGGGGTTTAGTTGACGGGAGATTTGGGGTTCTTCGGTTCTTACTTGTTATCTCCCTTGCGTTTACTTGCGTTTGCCCGTGATTCCCCCTCGATTCCTCCTCTCGTGTTCATCGTGTTCATCACGTTCTTGAGTGTTCTTCGTGTTCTTCGTCGATTCGTGAAGATCAAGCCAATCTAGGAGTAACCCTCTACATCATCTGGTATCAAGAGCTAGATTGACACGAATCCGACACCCACACCACTTTCCATCCACCAATTTTTCTTTTTCCACCATAAATTTCGAAAATCATCAAAATAAATAACCAAAAGGGATTTTGACCGATCTGTTGATTCGTTGAGTTTTTCGTGGTTTTGCTTCATAGAATTGTCGCCAAACACCAGTCCACAACTTTGTATTCAGCCAATTTTTCCAATTTCGCCCAAAAATTTTCTCGATTTTGAGGGAATTTCGAATTTGAGCCAAAAACTTAGAAAATCTCAACTCTTCGATTTCCCGACAGATTTTGGAACTTGTTTTTCTTTGTCGTTTGTGATCCAAATTGAGTGCAACAAGTTTCCACGTGACGCCAACGACATCACCTACGCTTCCACATCACCGGATAGCCATGACATCCACATCCACCGGCCGCAAGTCCGTGATCATCAATAAGAGAGGTATATCTTGCTTCCGCTTGAACCACCCCACCCCATTGTGTTACTTACCTATTTGGACTAGTTCTTTTCACACCGCTTAGCATCGCATTTGTGGCATCGAGAGTGCGAGTTGGCGCTTGTGAGAGATTAGCTACGAGTAGGCATTGGCATTTTGGAATCCGCCAAAAGAGAAAAAAAAGAGAAAATAGAAAAAGAAACAAAGGATCGATGCCAATAGCTTTCCATTGTAGGAACGTGTAGCATTGCGTCGCAAAAGAGAAAGAGTGACCGATTGATACGGTGCGAATCTTGTTGCCTTTTCAAATTTGCGGTTTGAGCTAGCGTCCTTCTGGTGTTAGTGTGGCATTGAGCATTAGTCTTCGTTAGGTTCATTTCATCTTCGCTCGTCCATTGGTCGCACTAACCCCATTTATCCCTTGCGTGTGTGTGTTCCACCATATTTCCATCCACTAGGTTTGGTTTTTGTGTTAACTTTTCTTTGACGTTTCTCCACGTTTGACAATACACGTTTCTTCGGTTTTGTCGATTTTTCCTCGCCATTTTCCTAACCCATTTGCCTTCCACATAAAGCGTGTGTGTTGTTGTTTACGATTTCTTTCGATGTCTTTGGATTCGCTCTTGACATACCGCCCTACACCTAGGCTCGGCCACTAGCCTCAGTACGACCAAAAAAAGGTAACGTTGGGTAAGTGAGACATCAATTCCTTCAATATCACCCTTGTGTGTTTTGGGATGGCTAGGGAAGGAATATTCTCAAGTCCGAGTTCAGAAGATGAAGGCAACCCATTCTACAACGACAATGCTAACGCCAACTACGTCACCCGAAATGACCATTTCCGACTCCGTGAACTCGTGAAGGATGGATTGCAATGCTATGAGCATCGACTCCAAGAGCAAGAGGCTCGATTGAATGATCAAATGACGCGCATCAACATCAACTTGGCAAATCTTGTCAATCGCCATCATTCATCATCGTCCTCAAGGTCTCGTCGCTCAAGCCACAACAATGAAGATCCTCACCAACCTCGTCGCCATGACCGCCATGATCGCCATGATCGCAACAACAACTTGGAGGAGGGTTAACAACATCAAAAACCACACCCACCTCCTCCCCAACCTCAACAAGCTCCGCGACGAAATTGGTGTGAGGATAGCTCGCCATCACCACCACCTCGACATCGCCAAGGCCGTGATGACACTCTTCAACAACCGCAACGCCCGGACCTTCGACAACATCATCATCCACCTCCTAAAGGCCACGCTCAAGACTATGGCCACAATGACTTCGTGGAAGGTGCCAATCAACATCGAAGGCCACCAAGGCGTAATTCGCGTCTCAACAACAATGACCGCCAATACAATGAGGATGACCCCTATGATGATTCACCCTCCGTCTATGATGAAGATCCCCATGAGCGACACCATGTGCGTCCCCAACGTTAACAAGAAGACAACGACATGAGTGCTCTTCGTTTCGATGTCCCCAAGTTCAATGGTGAGAATGACCCCGAAGAATATCTTGCTTGGGCTCTCAAGGTAGACAAGATCTTCGGCATTCACAACTTCAACGACAAGAAGACGGTTGCTCTAGCATCATTGGAATTTGAAGGATATGCACTCTTGTGGTGGGATCGCCTACAAGCTGAAATAGTCTGCAACCGCATTGCTCCTATTGCCACTTGGAATGAGATGAAGCAATTCATGCATGCTCGTTTCGTTCCTCCACACTACAAGCGTGACCTATTCAAGAAACTACAAGAACTTCGTCAAGGCTTGAAGTCCGTTGATGAGTACTACGAGGAAATGGAGACCTCTTTGATACGAGCTCATGTGATGGAATCTCAAGAACAAACAATGGCCCGATTTCTCAATGGCCTCAACTACCCTATAAGAAAATCGTCGAGTATCAACCATATGACAACATTGTGGCCCTTGTCCACCAAGCTCTCAAGGCGGAACGCCAAATTGCGGAAGAACTCAAGTACAATAAGAAAAAAGCTTTCTTCAACTCAAGACCTTCCCCTTCGACTCAAGTGACAAAAGCAACTATTCCAACTACCAACAAGAGCAACCCTCGAGCCTCTAGTGCTCCCAACAAGTCTTCTCAACCTTTCAAGAAGCAAGTACCTTCCACCTCCTCTTCAAATGCTCCTCAGATCAAGTGGAGCACTATTACTTGCTTCAAATGTGGTGGTAGTGGACACATGTCCTTTGAGTGTTCCAACAAGATGATTATGATAGTCAATCAAGATGGTGAACGTGACTCCATGAGTGAGGGTGAGTACTATGTTATGCATCAAGTGGCTCTCAATTCTTTGGACGTGCCCAATGAATATGAAGAAAGTGTGTATTGCGATGAGGACAAGAATCCATCACTAGTGGTCACAAGAGTCCTTACTTCTTCTCCTCAAGATGAGCATGATCAACGGCGCAATCTCTTCCAAACTAGGGCCGGTATCAATGGCAAATCCATCAAAGTTATCCTCGATGGTGGTAGTTGCCACAACTTGGATAGCAAAGAACTTTGTGACAAACTTCACTTGCCTTTCAAGCGACATCCGCATCCATACCATGTCCAATGGCTTAGTGCCTCCGGCTCATTCAAGATTCAACATACGGTTTCCGTGCACTTCAAGATTGGTCCATATGAAGACACGGTGGAGTGTGACGTTGTGCCTATGACCGTGTGTCATCTTCTTCTTGACCGACCTTGGCAATATGACAAGAGTGCTATTCATGATGGGCGTACCAATCAATATAGCTTTAAGTGGAACAACAAGACCTTTGTTCTCCGTCCCATGTCTCCTAGCCAAGTGATCGCCGACAATGCCAAGACACTTGCACGCAAACAAGAAGAGTTCAAGTCTAGTGAGATGAGCGGTGACAGAGTGATCCACCTAAAATAGAGTGAGAGCCACAAGCCAAACATGAGCGACAACATTTCGAGTGCTCCCAAAGGCCTTGCCTTGCTTGCCACCAAAAGAGAGATGCGAGGGCTACGAGATGACCCAACCATACTACACTTTGTCCTATTGTGCAAAGGGGAAGCCCTTGAAACTAACGATATGACAAATCTTCCTCCATCTTTGTTGCCTTTGTTGCAGGAATTTGGTGATGTGTTTCCCGATGAACTCCCTCCGGGCCTTCCTCCTCTATGAGGAATTGAGCACCGCATTGACCTCATTTCGGATGCTCCACTTCCAAACCGTGCTCCATACCGCACCAACCCCGAGGAGACTAAGGAGATTGAACGCCAAATTCATGAACTAATCGATAAAGGTTTTATCCGCGAATCCCGTATCCCTTGTGCCGTGTTGGTTATACTTGTTCCTAAAAAAGATGCTACTTCACGTATGTGCATGGATTGTCGTCCTATCAATGCTATCACCATTAGATATAGACATCCTATCCCTAGGCTCGATGACATGCTTGATGAATTGAGTGGTGCTACCATCTTCTCTAAAAGTGATCTTAAAAGTGGATATCACCAAATCCGTATGAACATAGGTGATGAATGGAAAATGGCTTTCAAAACAAAACTTGGTTTGTATGAATGGCTTGTCATGCCTTTTGTTCTTTCAAGTGCTCCTTCCACTTTTATGCGCCTCATGAATGAAGTCTTGCGTCCTTTTATCGGAAAATTTGTTGTGGTTTACTTTGACAACATCCTCATTTATAGCAAGTCTTTGGAGGACCATCTTGATCATGTTTCACAAGTATTGTTGGCTCTTTGCAAAGCAAAACTTTTCGGCAATCTTTCCAAATGCAATTTTTGCACCAACAAGCTTGTTTTCTTGGGTTTTGTGATCTCTTCCAATGGTATTGAAGTGGATAACAAGAAAATTGAGGCAATTAGAAATTGGCCCAACCCTACTTCCGTGGGTGAGATAAGGCGTTTCCATGGACTTGCCGGTTTCTATCGCCGTTTTGTCAAAGATTTTTCAACCATTGCTTGCCCTTTGAATGAACTTACCAAGAAAAATGTACCTTTTGTTTGGGGCAACGCGCAACAAAAAGCGTTCGACACACTTAAGAAATGCCTAACCGAAGCTCCTTTGCTTGTCTTACCGGATTTTGAGAAAACTTTTGAGATTGAATGTGATGCTAGTGTTATAGGAATTGGTGGCGTTCTCATGCAAAATGGACGTCCCATTGCGTACCATAGTGAAAAACTAGATGTCGCTAGACCCAATTACCCCATCTATGATAAAGAACTATTTGCCTTGGTTAGAATGCTAGAAGTTTGGCAACACTACCTTTGGCCTAAAGAGTTTGTTATTCATTCCGATCACGAATCATTGAAATACTTGAAAGGCCAAGCTAACTTGAACAAGAGGCATGCTAAATGGGTAGAATTTATTGAATCTTTTCCTTATGTCATTAAGTACAAGAAAGGTAAAGAGAATGTTGTAGCGGATGCCTTTTCTAAGAAAGAGTGTCTTCTTACACGCCTTGACATCAATGTGATTGGTTTGGATGAAATCAAAGACTTATATGCTTCCGATGTCTTCTTTGCTCCTATCTTTGAGAAATGTTTGCCTAACCGAGGGTTTGATGACTACTATCTCCACAAAGGTTTTTGTTTAAGGCTAACAAATTGTGCATTCCCGAGTCCTCTCTCCGCTTGTTGTTATTGAAGGAATCACATGAAGGAGGTCCCATGGGGCACTTTGGACGCGACAAGACCTATGCCATGCTCTCCAACCATTACTATTGGCCCAAGATGAAGCATCAAGTTGAGAGACACGTCAAGAGATGTTCTACATGCCTCCGAGCTAAGTCTACTTCCAACCCCCATGGTCTTTACACGCCATTGACTATCCCACATGCACCTTGGAGTGATATTAGCATGGACTTTGTGTTAGGACTTCCACGTACTAAAACCAACATGGATTCAATCTTTGTAGTTGTGGATAGTTTCTCTAAGATGGCACATTTCATACCTTGCAACCGAACCGATGATGCTTCACATGTTGCTACCTTGTTTCTCAGGGAAATTGTGCGTCTACATGGTGTACCTACTTCCATTGTCTCGGACCGCGAAGTCAAGTTCACCTCATACTTTTAAAAGACGTTGATGGCCAAGCTCGGTGTCAAACTACTCTTCTACGCCGCCTATCACCCACAAACTGATTTTTCATGTTGTTGATTTTCCAATTCATACGTGCTTGAAATACCCTGGCTTGTACTAGTAATACGCTGGTTCTCATAGTACAGCGTTCTAAGCTGGATACATAGCTAGTGGTTGTAATAAAGACTAAGAGGATGAGTTTTTAAGCGAAGCTATTGGGCTAAAGATCAGTAAAGGAGTTATCTACTTGCTTAGCCTGACATGCAGTTCTTTAGCTTGCTCTAGTTGTTCCCTCGGTCCAAAGTAAATTTTATTACTTATTATTTATGGTTTCTATGGCAATAAAATAAATCACAAGTAGATTTTAACTCAGAATAGTTGCAAATATATATTTGAGTTGTTAAAGAGAGTTATCTCTAAATTAAGTCGAACGTTGACGAAATGTGTCGCGACGTAATTAAAATTGTCAAGTGGCGACTTGACTTGATCTGTTGCTTCGAATATCCAATGGCTAGCAATTCATTCGCTCTAGAGGGCTAAATTTTTTCGATGCACGGGCCCATGTTCTACGTTCGCCCGGGGACCTCAAAATCTCAGGACCGGCCTTGTATATATGTGTGTCGTTCTAATATTATGTTGGCGCGCTCGTGCAGGCGACAATTAATGGTGGCCGTTATGAGTGAACGTGTGTCGTGAATAGTTACTTGAGACACGCCATAGAAGACATGTTACAAAATGGCCGCAAAGAGATACGATGTACATGTCGAAAGTGCAAACTAGGGGGCTTGCTCAACCCCTTTACCGGAGATTTGCTCAGTCACCTCCTCAGGTATGGTTTCATCGATGGACACAACAGTCAGTGGATAAGTGATGATGAAGATGATAATGTCCATGGGGCGGTGGAAGGAAATGATGTGCACTAGGACAATAACAACAAGCGGCAAGAACAACAGGACCAAGAGCCTCATGATCCCGCACGTGATCATGGAGAAGATGTTGAAGAAGACGTGGAAGAAGACGAGGACATGGGGACACACCTAACGGAAGTTGTGCGTGACCCTCATCTCAAAGAACTGCTTTTGAGAAAGACGACTAACTCGAGATCTCTCTCTACAGAGCAATCTAAGCTGGCGCAACTAGAAATAGACTCGAAGACACCGTTGTATCCAGGCTGTGGTCCGGGAGAGTCCCTCCTGAGAGTGGCGCTCGATGTTCTGCAGATGAAAGCGAGATACAAATGGAGCAACATAAGCGTCGATGCAAGCCTGCAATACTGGCACTATATCTTTCCAGAAGGCAACACGTGTCCTCAAAGTTGCGACGAGGCACGGAAAATACCATGTGTGCATCAACGATTGTTACATTTATCGGAAATAGGACGCGGACAAGACCATGTGTCCAGTTTGCAAAGCCGCTCGATACAAGAAAGGGAAGAAGAAAGCTCCTCGAAAAATTGTGTGGTACTTTCTGCTCGTTCTCCGTCTGCAACGGTATTTCGCGAACCGCAAGGAAGCAGCTCATGTGCTGACACGCTAAAAGGAGGAAGAAAGTTTTGAAACATCGAAAGCGGAATGGCAAAGTAAATCTGGCACATCCTTCGGATGCAAGCCAATCGAAAGCAATTGACTATGAATATGCAATGTTCGGGGCGGAGGCAAGGAACATCAGGTTGGATGTGAGCACCGATGGAATCAATCTGTTTGGCAACCAGAGCAGCACCCATACCTCCTGGCCCGTGTTTGTATGGATGTACAACATCCCCCCGGGTTGTGCATGATTAGGAAGCATATTCA
The DNA here is from genome assembly GCA_028641055.1 of Alopecurus myosuroides. NCBI lineage: Eukaryota > Viridiplantae > Streptophyta > Magnoliopsida > Poales > Poaceae > Alopecurus > Alopecurus myosuroides. The sequence goes on from CM054060.1 coordinate 11,623,953, forward strand.
CATGAGTATGCTAATTCAAGTGCCGAAACAATTAGGCAACGACATCAATCTATACCTGAAACTACTTAAAGATGAGCTAGACACGCTATGGGTCGAGGAAGTGGTCAACACATGGGACGCCTTCGGTGAACAATATTTTCCAATGAGAGTTGTCTTGATCTGTACGGTTCACGACCTACTCGTCTACGGATACGTGGCGGGCCAGATTTGCCATGGACATAACGGTTGCGTGAGGTGCATGGATGACCCCACGTTTATGCAATTTCCGAAAGATCTTGGGTCTTCAAAAACAGTGTTCGTTGGCCATCGAAGGTGGCTACCCAACAAAGATCCGTGGAGAAGGCGAGGAGACCTTTTTAACGGTGAAGATGAGCTCCGGGGACCTCCAAGTAAGTGGTACATCGAAGAAATCTAGAAGTTGATGAATGGTTGAAAGGAATTCCTAGAGCCGGGAAAGAAGCAAAAAGTGTCAAAACCGCTTCTGATGTATGGAAGACGAGGTAGGTGTTTTGGGACTTGCCACACTGGCCCATTCTGGATAGGCCTCACTGCCTTGATCTGATGCATATCACGAAGAATGTTTTTGAAAGTTTGTTTGACACGCTGCTCAACATGCCGAAGAGGACCAAAGACGGGGTGAAAGCAAGAAACGACATGAAATATTTTTGTATTAGGGAAGATATTCAGGGGGACGCCCAGATGATGATGACGACGACCAATCGTGTGATGAGGAGACGGAGGGTTGCAATACCAAAAGGGTTAAGAGGAATTACTATTACTGCCCCACTCCTGCTTCACTCTTAGTCTCGACGAGATCACAAAATTGATGATGTGCCTTCTCGGAGTCAAAGTCCCTAGCGGTTACTGAGGGCTAATAAGTAGATTCATAGACGCGCAGAAACAAAAGTTCAGCGGGATGAAGTCTCATGACTGTTACGTGATGATGACGCAGATACTTCCAGTTGCGATCTACGGGATAATGGACAAGCACGTCCGGCAAATCCTGTTTGGTCTGTGTAACTTCTTCGACGTGATATCTCGAAAGTCGATCACGGGGAAACAGACTCAAGGCTGCAGGAAGAGATTGTCGTGATACTATGCCAGCTTGAGATGTACTTTCCACCATCATTCTTTGACATATGTGTTCATCTATGGGTCCATATCGTGAACGATATCATCCATGTCGGGCCGTTGTTCCTGCACAACATGATGCCGGATGAAAGCATCGTTCAGGGCTTTCTCACCGAAGGTGCATCTCTTTCTGCAGGAATCATATTGACGTGGAGGACCATGTTGGTCTTCCCAGAAACAAGCACATTGCCAAGCTCGATGGAGCATGTCACAAAAATGGGCGTAGAGAACTGCATGTGGATCGGGCTTGTCGTCGCACCGACTTTAACAGGGCAAATTTAGTAGTTCTCCAACACATTGACATGGTCGATACTTGGGCGGAAAAACACAAGAGCTCGATTAAGAAAAAGTACACAGACCAAGGCAAGCGGAGGACCGAAGGAGAAATCAGAGAGCATAACTCCACTTTGTTGTGTTGGTTCAAAGATGAGATGGTCGCTAACCCACCGCCAAGGGATTGTGCGAAAAATAAACTCTTATATGCATTGGCACATGGACCCTCTCCCAACCTCACGATGTACTTGGAGCATCAGCGCACTAGCACACAAACTGCGAGGATTTTCATTGTTCGACAGGTCGCCTAGAATATTCTTCTAAGACATTTTGATACCATCAATATTATATTACTTTAAGTGGTATATCATAATTTATAAATGATATTTTAAATGGCTAGTGTATTCTCAATGTCTTTAAGAAAAATCACAAATAAACAATTTGTTCTTTGTTTAGAATAAAATGAACAAATGTAATATATAGTGTAATATATGGCAAGTAACATTGTATTTTAATATAAAATGTATATTCAACGGATTATGCTGATATATTTCTCAACTTTTTGAACTAATTCTTAGTTCCCCTAAAACAATTACATGTCAGTAGTTGTTATCCTTATCTACTTTCGAAACAATCAAATTGATTGTTCTTAGGATTGAACTACAATAGCAAAGTGGGTGCAAAGGTAAAAAAAATCAAAGATATATCGAGTAAGAAAATGATATGTACTTCATAGTAGACCTAATAAATTATAATAAGTAAAATATTTTATTATAAATAGTTTATTCCGGCCGCATCCTCCTGAAAACACACACCACCCAGATATGAAGACAAAGCACGATGCGATGGCAGCGAAGTGCAGCTAAGAAAAAAAACCTTGCTTTTTGTACTGCTTATGTTTTTGAATGTGATAATTCTAAATTAAAATGTTTCATATGTCTTAGATTATACAAATATTCATTCAGACCAAAGAAATCTGTAATATGAAATTGTATAATTAAAGGAATTTATTATTGATAATCACAATTGTTGAGTTTTTTTACAACATGTCGTCAGTAACAAGGTTTATGTCTTCACGATTTCCTTTTCCTAATCTAGATAACCCCATGTCAATAGTGGAGAACAGGGGTATAGTCCCGGTTGGGAAGGGCCTCTAGTCCCAGTTTTCCAACCGGGATAGCCCATTCGGGAGTAAATCCCCCCTAGTCCCGGTCAACCACAAACCTGGCCTAAAGCCCATCAACGTGGCCGCGGCGGAGAGCACGGGCCGTAGGACCTGTAGTCCCGGTTCATAACAACAATCGTTACAAAAGGACTCCACGTGCCAGCGGTACAGTGCGTGGCTGGAGGACACTTTTGTCCCGGCTGATGTTACAGACCGGGACAAAATATCCCGTGGGTTTTGGGGTTTAGGGTTTTAGGGTTTTGGGGTCTAGGGTTTTAGATTTTTCATTTGTGTTTTCAATTTTATTCTCGCTCATTTGAAATAAATTTTCATATACACTCCACGCTACTACGTACATCTATACACGTTGATGCATACATTTAATATAACATCGCCTCCACATTGACCGCTCTCTCCATCGCCATCCTCTCCTTCTCAAGCTTCATACTCTCCGTCTCCACACGGCTGTACACATCCGGCCGCTAGCTTGATCACCACTGCCCCGCGTTTGGGGCTCCAAGTGCCACAGCCACCGGCCCCTCACTCTCAGCATCCTCCTCGGGTGGTGTGCATTTTTAGGAGGATGTGACGGAGATTAACTATTTATATTAAACTCTTGTTCTTAATATAAATTAATTATTCAGGCACAAATTACTCTTTTTCCTAATATTTATTTATCCTTTTACTGCTTTCCTATTGCTAGTTCAATGCTAAGAACCATCGAGAAAAATATTTTTAAGTAGAATAGGATACCAAATGGTTAATAAAAAAAATGCGGAGATTTTTAAGTAGAATAGGATACCCGGAAAGCTTTCCTCAAAAAGGACGTCTCGTTTGGTCCTTGTTTATTTTAAAACAAGCCAAAACACAACAAAATACAATCTATTAGTCATTTTTTTTTTAAAAATCCGGTCAAAATAATCGTCAAAACTACTCATATCTTTGCGCCTGAATCTTTTCGACACCCTTTGTCGGTATTGTATAGAATACTACTTCTGTACATTTATATGAGTATTTATATTTTTAGAAGCATACTATAACACGTTTGTGCTTCAAATTTAAAATACTTTAAGAAAATCACCATAAATTCATTTAAGAGACTATAAAGTTCAATAATTCATGAAAAGGTTCGTCACATATGATCTACTTACTGTGAAAACTCGGAGTGGTTTCATTTCCACCATAATTTGTATATGCTTCACAAAATAATCATTTCATGGCAGAATAAGAGTTTTTTTAAGTGTGTAGTATTGGCTCTTTCTATCTTAAAACATCATTAGGTGTTACGAACACATGCAAGTGGAAAGGAGTTTCCAACGCCTCGGCGGTTTCAGGCAAAAGTAATCGGTGGGCCCCACATTATGAACCACTTTGCCATTTATGAAAGAGGGTAAACCCTGAGATTTTTCCTTTTGTTATGTTATGGTAGGTCATAGGACATGGAAAACCTTTGAGCACAAGATTTCAGAGTTTCCCTCTGATGCCCTTTGACTAGCGTCATCTACCCATAACAAAAAGGAAATTAACTTTATTATAACGAAATAGTGTTAAGTCGACTTAGTTATTTCTCAGTTATCATAGTCCCTCCATCTCATATTATATGTCTCAAAGTTGGACAAAAATGATGTATCTAACACTAAAACATCTCTAGATACATCCATTTTTGTCCAAATTTGAGACAATGAATATGAGACGGAGGGAGTACTTTCTATTTGAAATATCCAGCATGAGTGAGTATCGTCATCCACACATAACATCCTTCTAGCTTGAGGGTTCCATTCCGACGATGGCAGCCTCCACGGTGAAGCACCACCACACCAGCGGCAGCCGTACGTGCTTGAGCCTGAGGCGCCACTTTGCCTCTTTTTCAGCTGCTTGCCGCTGAATTACCTCTTTTTAAGTTGAACTTCAGGGTAATCACTCTACTGCCCAAGAAGGAGGACACGTCTAGTATCGAACAATATAGGCAGATTTGTTTACTAAATGTGAGTTTCAAATTTTTTACCAAGGTGGGAACGAATCGTGTTTCGTCTATTGCGCACAAGGTGATCAAACCAACTCAATCGGCGTTTATTCCGGGACGTAATATTTTAGAAGGAGTTGTTATTCTTCATGAGTCTATTAACGAGTTGAAAACAAAAAAGCTTGATGGTGTCATTTTCAAAATTGATTTTGAAAAGGCATATGATAAAGTGATGTGGTCTTTTTTGCAGCAGGACCTTAGAATGAATGGTTTTGACCCAAAGTGGTGTGATTGGGTTAGTAGTTTTATCCGAGGAGGGAGTGTGGTCGTCTGGGTGAACGATGATATTGGGCATTATTTTCAAACTTTTAAGGGGCTTCGTCAGGGGGATCCATTTTCACCTGTGCCTTTTAACATTGTTGCGGATATGTTGGCAATCCTCATCACACGTGCAAGGGATGATCGGCAGGTAGGATCGTTGATACCTCATTTGGTGGATGGGGGAATTTCTATACTGCAGTATGCAGATGACACGATTTTGTTTCTTGAGGATGACTTAGTGAAGGCAACAAATACGAAATTAATTTTCATAAGAGTGAAATTTATAGCTTTGGGAAAGTTGTGGAGAGGCAAGAAGAATACAAGGCTTTATTTGGTTGTGATATTGTCTCCCTACCATTTAAATAACTAGGTATCCCTATTCATTATCGAAAACTTCTTAATAAGGTATGGAAACCGGTGGAGGACCGTTTTGAGAACAAATTGGGTTCTTGGGCTTGGAAGATTTTATCTTATGGAGACAGACTAGTGCTCATTATTTCAGTCCTTACAAGTTTGCCTATGTTTCTCCTTTCGTTCTTTCCAATACCTTTTGGGGTAAGAAAGCGGTTTGGATTTGTTTCGTAGTAGGTTCTTTTGGCAAAATGATCTGCACAAGAGGAAATACCTTCTATCTAAATGGAATATTATTTGTAGACCTAAGGATCAGAGAGGATTAGTAATAGAGGTTCTTGATATCAAGAACAAATGTCTTATGTCAAAATGGCTCTTTAAATTATTACATGAAAAAGGGGTTTGGCAGGAGCTGCTCTATAACAAATATTTATTTGATAAATCTTTATATCAAGTGGAGGTGAAATCCATTGATTCACCCTTTTCGAAAAAGGTATCATGTTTGTAAAAAAGAATTTCTTCCAATGAGTTTTTTTTAAGATAGGTAATGGCTTATCAAATCGGTTTTGGGGAGATACTTGGTTAGAAAATACCCCCTTGGCAGTTAAATACCCTGGGTTATTCAATATTGCGAGGAACAAAAAATGGGTTAGTGTCAGATGTGTTGTCACATAACCCTATAAACATTCGTTTTAGAAGGAACTTGGTCGGGGAGCGATGGGATGCTTGGTTGCGTTTAGTCCGTAGACTTATGAGAATTCATCTTAACCACTATGATGATACCTTTGTTTGGGGTCTTACTGATTCAGGTGTGTTCTTTTTGAAGTCCATGTATTCTGGTATCATGCATACTGATACGTCTTACTTATATAATACCTTTGGAAATTGAAAGTTCCATTGAACATCAAAGTTTTTTTGTGGTTCCTACAGCGCAAGGTGGTCCTAACTAAGGATAACGTAGTTAAGAGAAGATGGTTTGGGTCAAAACAATGTGTGTTTTGCGACCATGACGAATCTGTGGACCACTTGTTTATTTCTTGTACTTTGCGAAGCATATTTGGAGGCTGCTCCATTTCACGTTTAGCATCGCTCGACCCACTGGTATTGATCATATGTTTGGTAATTTCCTGCATGGGGTAGATAAGAAAATTAAAGCACGCATTCAAATTGAACCTTGTGCTTTTGTATGGGCTCTTTGGCATTGTAGGAACGATGTTGTTTTAAACAAATCAAAAGCTGGTCATTTTCTGAAGGTCGTTCACCGGGCCACATATTAGATTCCAATGTGGGCTTTCCTTCTGCCGTTGGAGCAGCGAGTTCTTGGGAATTCTGGATGTACTCGCTTGATGGCGGTCGTTCAGGCTATCTACAACCAGGGTGGCTGGTTACACACTAAGAGGATTCAATGAGTTATTCTAGTTTCCGTTTCGCATTTTGGTGGTTGATCTTAGTATCCTCTTTGGATGATGATTGATTTGTAGTACTTTGAATTGACATTGTTATTATTTTTAATATAATAGCATCAGATGTGTTCATCATTACGATGCAGAGGCTGGGGCTATGTTCCCATTTAAAAAAAATTGCCCATAGTTCCACTATCACTAAAGGGATCCTCAGTAACAAAATAAAATAGCAATTGATAAAAAGAATTAAGAAAAATATTTTGGAGATGGGAGGTATCGAACCCCTTTCCTCCTACAATACAATGATAAATGCTGAAATACCCAAAGTGAATTGTGTAATGAGTACCGATTATTTGTTAATGCTAACTACGTCAAATGTACTTCCTATCAAATTACCCACTTTATAAGTAAATCAACGACCATCCAAACTGAAGTACAACTCGACACAACAATGCATGTAGCCAAAACACGAAACCACAATTCACGCACCCAAGGCAAGATAAAAAGGTTCAAAGAATAGCTTCGTCAGCCCAAACGGGAAGAAGAAGCCACTTTCAACAAATGAGGGAACTCCACCATAGTGCTGCCACCGCAAGATCCAAAGGATCGGAGTTTTCACCCGGAGTATGCCATCCACGCTCGCTCTGCTTGCATGCAAAGTTGCCAACGCGTCCTTCTGTGCCGCAACATGCATTCGTAATCAAATGGAGTTTGTACGCTAGTGTGCTGCATGTGACTTGTGTAATTTCAAGTGTGTGTTGTTCTTGGTTCTACTGATAATATAATGATGAGCTCACCATGTATGAAGCTTAGGATTTAGTCTTTGGTTGTTGATGTAGCCCACCGAACTCCACCAAGTGCACCAATGACAAGATCACGAGCAAAGGCCATTCATGATAAGGTGAACTCGCTCCTCTCGCTCAATACTTTTGGTAACTTGGCGGATGGTGCGCTACCTCATGGTTCAACACTTTGTGTGCTCAGGTTCGAACCCACCACGGAGGCCCCGGAAAGCGCACAAGAAGACGCGGAAGGCGAACGAGGAGGACCAGCGCAAGGAGGCGAAGGCATGAAGCCCCAGGAGGTGGAACCTCCGGTGAACCCACCGGAGCCTCCGCACCACGCCAGCCACCGGAGCCTCCAGTGCGGCCTCCGCCCAAAACCCCTTCGGGTTGATCAGAGCGGAGCCACCACCGGACCCATCGACGGAGCCCCGGCGAAACCTCCGGCATCCCCACCAGAGCCTCCGCTCCGCGCCCGCCACCGGAGCCTCCCGTGCCGCATCCGCCCAAAACCCCTTCGGGTCGAGGAGTGCGGAGCCATCCACCGGAACCCCACCGGAGCCTCCGCTTGATCAACCGGTACCTCCAGTGGAAATCACCGGAGCCTCTGCTCCTGCGCAGCCTACGTGCCAACTTTTGGGTCTTGACCCATGTAACTCATCCTCCCACCTACCCCCTTGGCTCTAGACTATATATAGACTCCCCCAATCTTAGATCTAGGGTTAGAGTTAAATTTAGAACATTGTGAGCTTTGCTCTCTTGTATCCCTCTTTGATAAACTACTCTTATGGTGTGTACCTAGGAATGTATCAAGGCTACTCCTCCGACTTCGTCGAGGATCGTATCAAGACTCATTCAATTACTTGATCTCTCCCCTTGGGTTTCAAGAAAGAATTGTCCAAACTTCCTCTCGTGAATCTTTGAGGTTCTATTGGCGTAGTGGACCGGCTACGGGTGTGAAGCGGTTTCAATCAAGGTGAGTTCAGTTGGATCGATCGTCCCGTAGGCGGCCCTCGGGGTTTAGTTGACGGGAGATTTGGGGTTCTTCGGTTCTTACTTGTTATCTCCCTTGCGTTTACTTGCGTTTGCCCGTGATTCCCCCTCGATTCCTCCTCTCGTGTTCATCGTGTTCATCACGTTCTTGAGTGTTCTTCGTGTTCTTCGTCGATTCGTGAAGATCAAGCCAATCTAGGAGTAACCCTCTACATCATCTGGTATCAAGAGCTAGATTGACACGAATCCGACACCCACACCACTTTCCATCCACCAATTTTTCTTTTTCCACCATAAATTTCGAAAATCATCAAAATAAATAACCAAAAGGGATTTTGAGCGATCTGTTGATTCGTTGAGTTTTTCGTGGTTTTGCTTCATAGAATTGTCGCCAAACACCAGTCCACAACTTTGTATTCAGCCAATTTTTCCAATTTCGCCCAAAAATTTTCTCGATTTTGAGGGAATTTCGAATTTGAGCCAAAAACTTAGAAAATCTCAACTCTTCGATTTCCCGACAGATTTTGGAACTTGTTTTTCTTTGTCGTTTGTGATCCAAATTGAGTGCAACAAGTTTCCACGTGACGCCAACGACATCACCTACGCTTCCACATCACCGGATAGCCATGACATCCACATCCACCGGCCGCAAGTCCGTGATCATCAATAAGAGAGGTATATCTTGCTTCCGCTTGAACCACCCCACCCCATTGTGTTACTTACCTATTTGGACTAGTTCTTTTCACACCGCTTAGCATCGCATTTGTGGCATCGAGAGTGCGAGTTGGCGCTTGTGAGAGATTAGCTACGAGTAGGCATTGGCATTTTGGAATCCGCCAAAAGAGAAAAAAAAGAGAAAATAGAAAAAGAAACAAAGGATCGATGCCAATAGCTTTCCATTGTAGGAACGTGTAGCATTGCGTCGCAAAAGAGAAAGAGTGACCGATTGATACGGTGCGAATCTTGTTGCCTTTTCAAATTTGCGGTTTGAGCTAGCGTCCTTCTGGTGTTAGTGTGGCATTGAGCATTAGTCTTCGTTAGGTTCATTTCATCTTCGCTCGTCCATTGGTCGCACTAACCCCATTTATCCCTTGCGTGTGTGTGTTCCACCATATTTCCATCCACTAGGTTTGGTTTTTGTGTTAACTTTTCTTTGACGTTTCTCCACGTTTGACAATACACGTTTCTTCGGTTTTGTCGATTTTTCCTCGCCATTTTCCTAACCCATTTGCCTTCCACATAAAGCGTGTGTGTTGTTGTTTACGATTTCTTTCGATGTCTTTGGATTCGCTCTTGACATACCGCCCTACACCTAGGCTCGGCCACTAGCCTCAGTACGACCAAAAAAAGGTAACGTTGGGTAAGTGAGACATCAATTCCTTCAATATCACCCTTGTGTGTTTTGGGATGGCTAGGGAAGGAATATTCTCAAGTCCGAGTTCAGAAGATGAAGGCAACCCATTCTACAACGACAATGCTAACGCCAACTACGTCACCCGAAATGACCATTTCCGACTCCGTGAACTCGTGAAGGATGGATTGCAATGCTATGAGCATCGACTCCAAGAGCAAGAGGCTCGATTGAATGATCAAATGACGCGCATCAACATCAACTTGGCAAATCTTGTCAATCGCCATCATTCATCATCGTCCTCAAGGTCTCGTCGCTCAAGCCACAACAATGAAGATCCTCACCAACCTCGTCGCCATGACCGCCATGATCGCCATGATCGCAACAACAACTTGGAGGAGGGTTAACAACATCAAAAACCACACCCACCTCCTCCCCAACCTCAACAAGCTCCGCGACGAAATTGGTGTGAGGATAGCTCGCCATCACCACCACCTCGACATCGCCAAGGCCGTGATGACACTCTTCAACAACCGCAACGCCCGGACCTTCGACAACATCATCATCCACCTCCTAAAGGCCACGCTCAAGACTATGGCCACAATGACTTCGTGGAAGGTGCCAATCAACATCGAAGGCCACCAAGGCGTAATTCGCGTCTCAACAACAATGACCGCCAATACAATGAGGATGACCCCTATGATGATTCACCCTCCGTCTATGATGAAGATCCCCATGAGCGACACCATGTGCGTCCCCAACGTTAACAAGAAGACAGCGACATGAGTGCTCTTCGTTTCGATGTCCCCAAGTTCAATGGTGAGAATGACCCCGAAGAATATCTTGCTTGGGCTCTCAAGGTAGACAAGATCTTCGGCATTCACAACTTCAACGACAAGAAGACGGTTGCTCTAGCATCATTGGAATTTGAAGGATATGCACTCTTGTGGTGGGATCGCCTACAAGCTGAAATAGTCTGCAACCGCATTGCTCCTATTGCCACTTGGAATGAGATGAAGCAATTCATGCATGCTCGTTTCGTTCCTCCACACTACAAGCGTGACCTATTCAAGAAACTACAAGAACTTCGTCAAGGCTTGAAGTCCGTTGATGAGTACTACGAGGAAATGGAGACCTCTTTGATACGAGCTCATGTGATGGAATCTCAAGAACAAACAATGGCCCGATTTCTCAATGGCCTCAACTATCCTATAAGAAAATCGTCGAGTATCAACCATATGACAACATTGTGGCCCTTGTCCACCAAGCTCTCAAGGCGGAACGCCAAATTGCGGAAGAACTCAAGTACAATAAGAAAAAAGCTTTCTTCAACTCAAGACCTTCCCCTTCGACTCAAGTGACAAAAGCAACTATTCCAACTACCAACAAGAGCAACCCTCGAGCCTCTAGTGCTCCCAACAAGTCTTCTCAACCTTTCAAGAAGCAAGTACCTTCCACCTCCTCTTCAAATGCTCCTCAGATCAAGTGGAGCACTATTACTTGCTTCAAATGTGGTGGTAGTGGACACATGTCCTTTGAGTGTTCCAACAAGATGATTATGATAGTCAATCAAGATGGTGAACGTGACTCCATGAGTGAGGGTGAGTACTATGTTATGCATCAAGTGGCTCTCAATTCTTTGGACGTGCCCAATGAATATGAAGAAAGTGTGTATTGCGATGAGGACAAGAATCCATCACTAGTGGTCACAAGAGTCCTTACTTCTTCTCCTCAAGATGAGCATGATCAACGGCGCAATCTCTTCCAAACTAGGGCCGGTATCAATGGCAAATCCATCAAAGTTATCATCGATGGTGGTAGTTGCCACAACTTGGATAGCAAAGAACTTTGTGACAAACTTCACTTGCCTTTCAAGCGACATCCGCATCCATACCATGTCCAATGGCTTAGTGCCTCCGGCTCATTCAAGATTCAACATACGGTTTCCGTGCACTTCAAGATTGGTCCATATGAAGACACGGTGGAGTGTGACGTTGTGCCTATGACCGTGTGTCATCTTCTTCTTGACCGACCTTGGCAATATGACAAGAGTGCTATTCATGATGGGCGTACCAATCAATATAGCTTTAAGTGGAACAACAAGACCTTTGTTCTCCGTCCCATGTCTCCTAGCCAAGTGATCGCCGACAATGCCAAGACACTTGCACGCAAACAAGAAGAGTTCAAGTCTAGTGAGATGAGCGGTGACAGAGTGATCCACCTAAAATAGAGTGAGAGCCACAAGCCAAACATGAGCGACAACATTTCGAGTGCTCCCAAAGGCCTTGCCTTGCTTGCCACCAAAAGAGAGATGCGAGGGCTACGAGATGACCCAACCATACTACACTTTGTCCTATTGTGCAAAGGGGAAGCCCTTGAAACTAACGATATGACAAATCTTCCTCCATCTTTGTTGCCTTTGTTGCAGGAATTTGGTGATGTGTTTCCCGATGAACTCCCTCCGGGCCTTCCTCCTCTATGAGGAATTGAGCACCGCATTGACCTCATTTCGGATGCTCCACTTCCAAACCGTGCTCCATACCGCACCAACCCCGAGGAGACTAAGGAGATTGAACGCCAAATTCATGAACTAATCGATAAAGGTTTTATCCGCGAATCCCGTATCCCTTGTGCCGTGTTGGTTATACTTGTTCCTAAGAAAGATGCTACTTCACGTATGTGCATGGATTGTCGTCCTATCAATGCTATCACCATTAGATATAGACATCCTATCCCTAGGCTCGATGACATGCTTGATGAATTGAGTGGTGCTACCATCTTCTCTAAAAGTGATCTTAAAAGTGGATATCACCAAATCCGTATGAACATAGGTGATGAATGGAAAATGGCTTTCAAAACAAAACTTGGTTTGTATGAATGGCTTGTCATGCCTTTTGTTCTTTCAAGTGCTCCTTCCACTTTTATGCGCCTCATGAATGAAGTCTTGCGTCCTTTTATCGGAAAATTTGTTGTGGTTTACTTTGACAACATCCTCATTTATAGCAAGTCTTTGGAGGACCATCTTGATCATGTTTCACAAGTATTGTTGGCTCTTTGCAAAGCAAAACTTTTCGGCAATCTTTCCAAATGCAATTTTTGCACCAACAAGCTTGTTTTCTTGGGTTTTGTGATCTCTTCCAATGGTATTGAAGTGGATAACAAGAAAATTGAGGCAATTAGAAATTGGCCCAACCCTACTTCCGTGGGTGAGATAAGGCGTTTCCATGGACTTGCCGGTTTCTATCGCCGTTTTGTCAAAGATTTTTCAACCATTGCTTGCCCTTTGAATGAACTTACCAAGAAAAATGTACCTTTTGTTTGGGGCAACGCGCAACAAAAAGCGTTCGACACACTTAAGAAATGCCTAACCGAAGCTCCTTTGCTTGTCTTACCGGATTTTGAGAAAACTTTTGAGATTGAATGTGATGCTAGTGTTATAGGAATTGGTGGCGTTCTCATGCAAAATGGACGTCCCATTGCGTACCATAGTGAAAAACTAGATGTCGCTAGACCCAATTACCCCATCTATGATAAAGAACTATTTGCCTTGGTTAGAATGCTAGAAGTTTGGCAACACTACCTTTGGCCTAAAGAGTTTGTTATTCATTCCGATCACGAATCATTGAAATACTTGAAAGGCCAAGCTAACTTGAACAAGAGGCATGCTAAATGGGTAGAATTTATTGAATCTTTTCCTTATGTCATTAAGTACAAGAAAGGTAAAGAGAATGTTGTAGCGGATGCCTTTTCTAAGAAAGAGTGTCTTCTTACACGCCTTGACATCAATGTGATTGGTTTGGATGAAATCAAAGACTTATATGCTTCCGATGTCTTCTTTGCTCCTATCTTTGAGAAATGTTTGCCTAACCGAGGGTTTGATGACTACTATCTCCACAAAGGTTTTTGTTTAAGGCTAACAAATTGTGCATTCCCGAGTCCTCTCTCCGCTTGTTGTTATTGAAGGAATCACATGAAGGAGGTCCCATGGGGCACTTTGGACGCGACAAGACCTATGCCATGCTCTCCAACCATTACTATTGGCCCAAGATGAAGCATCAAGTTGAGAGACACGTCAAGAGATGTTCTACATGCCTCCGAGCTAAGTCTACTTCCAACCCCCATGGTCTTTACACGCCATTGACTATCCCACATGCACCTTGGAGTGATATTAGCATGGACTTTGTGTTAGGACTTCCACGTACTAAAACCAACATGGATTCAATCTTTGTAGTTGTGGATAGTTTCTCTAAGATGGCACATTTCATACCTTGCAACCGAACCGATGATGCTTCACATGTTGCTACCTTGTTTCTCAGGGAAATTGTGCGTCTACATGGTGTACCTACTTCCATTGTCTCGGACCGCGAAGTCAAGTTCACCTCATACTTTTAAAAGACGTTGATGGCCAAGCTCGGTGTCAAACTACTCTTCTACGCCGCCTATCACCCACAAACGGATGGACAAACCAAGGTCGTCAACCGCACACTCTCTTCACTACTTCGAGCATTGATCAAGCCCAACTTGAAGAATTGGGAGGAATGCATCCCACACGCCGAGTTCGCCTACAACCGTGCTCTACACCAAGCTACCAAGAAGAGTCCATTCGAGATCGTCTATGGCTTCAACCCCAAAACTGCCCTCGACATACTTCCTTTGCCTCTACGCGAGCGAGCAAACATGGATATTGACAAGCGCACTGACTACATCAAGAAGCTACATGACTCCACAAGAGCTACACTTGAGAAGCATTCCGATGCCCGAACCTCTATCTTGAACAAGAACAAGAAACCAATGGTGTTCCAAGAAGGTGACCTCGTGTGGCTACACTTGAGCAAGGAACGTTTTCCCGAAGAGCGCAACTGCAAGCTCAAGCCAAGAGGCGACGGCCCCTTCAAGGTCATCAAACACATCAACAACAACGCCTACAAGCTCGACTTACCGCAATCCAAGTACACCGTCCACAACTACTTCAATGTCAAGGGCCTCTCTCCCTTCCATGGCTACCCAAGTGATGACGATGACGCCGAGTCGAGGTCGACTCTTTTTCAAGGGGGGGGGAGATGATGTAGCCCACCCAACTCCACCAAGTGCACCAATGACAAGATCACGAGCAAAGGCCATTAATGATAAGGTGAACTCGCTCCTCTCGCTCAATACTTTCGGTAACTTGGCGGATGGTGCGCTACCTCATGGTTCAACACTTTGTGTTCTCAGGTTCGAACCCACCACGGAGGCCCCGGAAAGCGCACAAGAAGACGCGGAAGGCGAACGAGAAGGACCAGCGCAAGGAGGCGAAGGCATGAAGCCCCAGGAGGCGGAACCTCCGGTGAACCCACCGGAGCCTCCGCTCCACGCCAGCCTCCGGTGCGGCCACCGCCCAAAACCCCTTCGGGTTGATCAGAGCGGAGCAACCACCGTACCCATCGACGGAGCCCCGGCGGAACCTCCGGCATTCCCACCGGAGCCTCCTCTCCGCGCCCGCCACCGGAGCCTCCGGTGCTGCATCCGCCCAAAACCCCTTCGGGTCGAGGAGAGCGGAGCCATCCACCGGAACCCTACCGGAGCCTCCACTTGATCAACCGGTACCTCCGGTGGAAACCACTGGAGCCTCCGCTCCTGCACGGCCTGCGTGCCAACTTTCGGGTCTTGACCCATGTAACTCATCCTCCCACCTACCCCCTTGGCTCTAGACTATATATAGACTCCCCCATTCTCAGATCTAGGGTTAGAGTTGAATTTAGAACATTGTGAGCTTTGCTCTCTTGTATCCCTCTTTGAGGAACTACTCCTACGGTGTGTACCTAGGAACGTATCAAGGCTACTCCTCCTACTTCGTCGAGGATCGTATCAAGACTCATCCAATTACTTGATCTCTCCCCTTGGGTTTCAATCAAGAATTGTCTAATCTTCCTCTCGTGAATCCTTGAGGTTCTATTGGCGTAGTGGACCGGCTACGGGTGTGAAGCGGTTTCAATCAAGGTGAGTTCAGTTGGATCGATCGTCCCTTAGGCGGCCCTCGGGGTTTAGTTGACGGGAGATTTGGGGTTCTTCGATTCTTACTAGTTATCTCCCTTGCGTTTACTTGCGTTTGCCCACGATTCGTCCTCGATTCCTCCTCTCGTGTTCATCGTGTTCATCACGTTCTTGAGCGTTCTTCGTGTTCTTCGTCGATTCATGTAGATCGGGCCAATCTAGGAGTAACCCTCTACATCAGTTGTCTATCAAAATTATTATATTTTGTGAACGCTTATCATGTGTTCCGTTGAGAATTAAAACAGTATTTGCTGGTTGAGATCAGTAGCTTGATTTGTACATGGATTTTCTTCTATCTTGTATCTCTTGCCCGCTGGAGCTAATTGCCACAGATACCGCAAAACTACCACAATGTTCAGAATAACCTGGAATTTACTGGACTTCTAGTGTAATTGTGAGAGTTGTAAGTACAAATGATTTAATCAATGTACGAGGCGCACGGGAGTTCAACTAGTAGCACATCATCTGGTGGTTCCGTCGCTTTTTGTACACTTGACTTGTTACAACCAAGATTGTTTGGACACACTTCACATATGATATGTTTATTTGCCATGGATTTTTCAAGTCTGACCAAGTAGTTCTTTGAGAAGACTGAGTAGGGGAAAACACTTCCAGATCTGAATCTAAAGTTTTCAATGGTAAGAATGCAACCACTAATGTAAGTGGTATTTTATTGAGTTTGAGGGTTGTTAAGGTCGGATGCAAATGTTGTTGCAGGGACAACTCATTTTTCTTATTTATTTTTCTTATTTGTTTTTTTGCATGGGTTGCAAGAATATCTCAACAAAAGGAGATTCCCACTCTTTACAGGTCAAAGTACAAATCCGGTTGCCGTTGTAGGGATAAATTACCTTTTCTACGTAACTTGAGCTTTTTACTTGATTTTCAAAAAAAAAATTATAGATTATGAAATCATTTTAGCGTTGTTATCATATTCCACGAGACTTCGGTTCACACGTGTATCCTATCTCAAATGGCAAGACTTAAATTCTAGCGGCCAATATAGCACCGTACCTACCTATCTCATTATCTCATTACAATGTTTGATTTAATCGATCCGCTTTCATGACCTAAAAAGTTTTACAGTCAATTTAATCTGTTGCCGAGAACACATGTAGTCCGATGAAATATTTTATTTTATCGAAATGCAGTCTTATAAAAGGGACTTACATGATGATTTTAACAAATATTCTGCCAAAAAGGCTTTACGCACTGCTTTATAAATAAAGCAACCACCACAACGAGTTCATACAGACGATACAATCAAGAAGAGGGGGGGCGAGAGGAGAATAAGGTTCGTTGGGGCAACAGCACAAATAAGCCCAAAGTTGCAACTAGTAGCAAGAGAAAACAAACAGGGAAAGAAAAGAGGACGAGGAGGAGAGTCTAAAGAAGATGAGGGCCCCCTCCGCGCACAGAGCTCAGCTCGAAAGAGGGGTGGAGATCCGCCGCGCAGACACCACCAAACGGTCCATGATATCATCCAGCTGAGCCATGTCACGCTGTCTACACAACGGGTGCCACTGCTGCAAAAACGCAAGATATTTGAACACAGAGTCAGTAGCTCGTCTAAGGAATACTCTTTCTATCACCATCTTATTCCTAATCGTCCAGAGAGTTCACGTCATCCCGGCAAAGACAACCCAGAAGAGGGGCGCCCCCTCCCGGTCTTCCTTGCCTGGATTTCCAGGAATTCGCCAAGGTCTGGTGCCCGCCAATCCGGCCCCAAACCTTTAAAGATGAAGTTCCATAGGAACCGAGCCGCAGTGCATGTGAAGAAAATATGGGTTTCCGTCTCTGGGACCCCACAAAGTGGACACAAACCATCCCCGGGTCCCTGACGCTTCCGCACCTCAACCCCCGAAGGGAGGCTGTTGCGCAACAACTGCCAAACAAAAATCCTAATCTTCAGGGGGAGAGGTGCTTTCCACAGCTTGGAAACCCACTCCTGCCCCTGACCGTGGAAGAGACTACGGTAGGCAGACTTAACCGAGAAGGTCCCTGACGGTGTTAACCGCCAAGACACCCTATCAGGGCCTCCACCCAAGGCGCCCGGCAACGAGGCCCTAAGCTCAGCCCATGCAACCGCTTCTGCCGCTCCAAACGTCCTTCGGAATGAGATGATCCAAATTCCATTTGGCGCTGCATCAGCAACTAGGAGCATGGGCTCTGAGCAAATCGCAAACAAACACGGATGGACCAGCTGGAGGGGTCGGTCCCCGAGCCACACATCCACCCAGAACAGGGTGGAGCGACCATCCCCTACTGTAAAGGACGCGCCCTTCCGGATGTCAAACTTGAGGGATTGGATAGATCGCCAGAACTGGGATCCCTCCCGGCGTTCACAGGATAGCACGGGGCATCCTCTCAGGTACTTTGCTTTGATGAGTTGTAGCCACAACCCCCATCATCCTGCAGGATACGCCACACCCATCTAAGCATGAAGGCGGCGTTCATCTGTCGTGATGCAAGAATCCATATGCCCCCAAAATCTTTTGGGGCGCAAACATGAGCCCACTTAACCATGTGGTACTTCTGTTGGCCATTGGCCGCCGACCAAAAGAAGCGAGATAACTCCTTATCAAAGGCTTTATGGGCCCCTTCCGGCAGGAGGTAAATGTCCATCATATACATAGGCATACTCGATAAAGACGAGTCAATGAGGACGGACTTACTCCCCTTCGAGGTGAACCTCCCTCGCCAGGGGTCCGCCTTCAACCTAACCCGCTCAATCACAGGCTCGAGATCCCGCATCAGAATCCTGGAGTCCCCTAGCGGGACTCCCAGATATTCAACAGGGAACGCAGACAACTTACAATTGAAGTTATCCGCAATCCGTTGTTGATCTTCCGGCGGGAACCCCAAAACCACCACCTCACTCTTATCAAAGTTGATTTTGAGGCCCGACATAGCCTCGAAGCATAAGAGAAGAAACTTGAGGTTACAGATGTCCAACTCAGACCCCTCCACCATAATCATCGTGTCATCCGCATATTGCAGATGAGTAACCCCCCCACCCGGGATAAGGTGGCCTACCACACCTGATATATGGCCCGTGTCCTTAGCCCGGTCAAGGATGGCCGCGATGGAATCTACCGCCAAGTTAAACAGAATGGGGGATATAGGATCCCCCTGTCTAACCCCACATGAGGATCGAAAGTACGATCCTATCTCGCCGTTGACATTAATCGCCGTGTTCCCGCTCATAACGATCTGCATAAGCCAGCATATAACCCGGTTATCAAATCCCCGCCGTTCGAGGACCTGACGCAAAAATGTCCATTCCAGACGATCATATGCCTTCTGGAAATCCAGCTTCAGGAACACACCCTTAAGGTGACGAACCTTCACTTCATGAACAATTTCATGAAGCGCCAGGATCCCATCATGGATATACCGTCCCTTGGTAAAGGCGAACTGCAAGGGGTGAGTTAACCGTTGCACCACCGTAGCTAACCGAATGGCGCACACCTTGGAGAATATGCGTTGGATAACATTGATCACCGTGATCGGGCGGAACTGGCGAATATCAGACGCACCCACTAGTTTGGGGATCAAAGTGATCACCCCAAAGTTTAGACGTGACATCACCAATGTTCCAATGTAGAACTCTTGGAACATCGGCATAATCACATCCTGGAGGGGAGCCCAGAACCTCTGGAAAAACGAGACCGGGAGGCCATCAGGACCCGGGGCCTAAGAGGCCTTCATGTCCATAATCGCCCGCCTAACATCCGCCGGTAGAAATGGGAGGGTGAGATCCGCGTTCTCAGAGTCCGAAACTAGTGCGCCCGTGCGCCAAAGATCTCGGGCTAAGGCCACCCCGGATCGGGGTCCGGCCGAGAAAAGTTCCTTATAGAAGGAGTAAACATGTGCGGAAACCTCCTGCGCCTCCTCCAGGAGGTGGCCATCCGCCTAGAGACACGGAATAGAGCATCTTCGGCGTCTACCATTAGCAATAGCGTGGAAGTAAGCTGTGTTGGCGTCACCCAAGAGAAACCATTTCTGTCGGCTCCGTTGGCGCCATAAGGTCTCCTCACCCTTATAGATAGTCATGAGGGAGGCCTCCAGGGAATACCGCTGGAGCCACTCATCCGTGGACAACCCCACGGTATCCGACGCCGAGTCTAACGCCTGGAGCTGCACGAGGATTGACGCTTTAAGGCGCCGGATGTCGGCCCCAGTGTTCGCCCCCCACTCACGCATAAACTGGCGGATCATCTTAGCACAATGGTGCCAGACATCCACCGCATTAAATACGCGCGGCAGGGAGGCATCCGCTTCCGTCCACTTTAGCCCTACCGATTCAACGAATCCTGGCTGATCCAGCCAAAAGTCTTCAAAGTGGAACCTATTCGGCCGCGTGGCCACCCCCCCTCCAGACGAGAAAAGGAGGGGAGTGTGGTCGGAGCCTACGCGAGTAAGCGCCCGAAGGGAACATAGTGGGAAGGCAACTTCCCACTCAACCGATACTAAGACTCGATCCAGCGCACTCTGGATCGGGTCCACCTGGTTATTCGTCCAGGTATAACGAGCTCCCACACGGTCAATCTCATGTAGGGCGAGGTCAGCAATGAAGTCGTTAAACATCCGCATCCTCGGGCGATACACATTAGCCGAGCTCTTATCATCCGCGAAGCAGATGAGGTTAAAGTCCCCAGCCACTACCACCGGAATAGGACACCATTCCACTTTTGCCTTTATTTCGTCCAGGAACTCCGACGACCTACTATGATCCGCGGGTCCATAGAAAATGATTACCTCCCATCGGAGGTTAGATCGTCTATGGGTGAGTGACATGCTCACAAATAACTCCCCGCGGTCCATGTCATCGACCTAAAAGGTATCCTCCTTGGCGCCAAGGAGGATACCCCCGGAGTGTCCCGAGGCCGACAACCAATGCCAGGAAAACTTGTGACGACTGAGCCTCTGAAGCTCGGCAATGGAAAAATCTTGCCGGATCGTTTCTTGGACTCCCACAATATCGATGTTCTCTTGGCGCATATACTCAGTCAGCTGAAGTTGACGTCCGTCCGCCCCAAACCCCCGCATGTTCCAAATAAATGTAGAGACACTCATTGAGAAACATTGTCGGGGGTGGTCCCCTTAGGGGGGACCGGGGGGGCCCTCCCACTCGTCGAGGGCCTAGACGTCGCCTTAGGGGGCCTCCCACGGTTCCTCCCTCCTAGGGGAGGAGCGACGGGAGCAGCCGACCCCGAGGGACTAGGAGAGCCGTCATTGCCAGATCCCGGTGTAACCCGTACGGATCCAGCAGACGTCGAGGGTTGCAGCCGCTCACGTTACGCTTGGGCGCGAGCAGCCGCGAGGGAACCCTCGTAAATCTCCTTAGCCCTGATGTCCTCAATCTGCTCCACCCTGGGACCACACTCACCCCGGAAGATCACACCACAATCAGCGGCCACCTTCTCCAAATGTTGCAAAGGAACCGAATCGAGGACCGAGAACCTAGAAACAGAAGTAGAAGGGGAGGAGGGAGGAGAAGATGATAGGACGGGGCGAGACGTACCAGGCTCAAGACAGCGGGCCGCCTGACGGCGGCATGCCACCTCGACCATCGACGGCTCAAGCACCTCCGACCCCGTCCTGGCCCTTGCAATGCGAGCGCTGCGACGAGTCAGGACCCCAGGCACGGGAGTGGCGGGGACGACCGTGTCCAGGGCCCAAGAGTCAGGCACAGGGGGGCAGACGCCCGTGCTGGGACCCCTGAGGTGGAGTAGGAGGGGTCCCAGGCGATCGAGTGTAGCAGACCACCCCCGGAGAGCGCGGCGAGTCTGGCGCAGCTAGCTCCATGCTAACACCCCCAGAATCCTCCGCCTCGACCGAGCCAGAGGGGAGGGGCGTCAGGTCATGGAGCGCATCGGCAACGAGGCTCGCCAGGTCCAGAGAGCCAGGTCCCTCACAGAGGTTAGACCCGTACTGTGAGAGCGTGGTCCCTAGAGCCAACGGCCCCACCTGCCGAGAAACGTCCACCAGAGCCAGCTTGGCCGGCGCACTCAAAGACTGAGTGACCGGGGCTGACAGAGAGACCACAGGCGAAGATACATGCAGTGTAGCGACACCGGGAGTAGCTGCCCCCCTCCTGTCGTAGGTGTAGCGGCAAGGGGCAACACGGCAGTGTTAGTGGGAGCCTCCTGCTCCTGGTGCTCAGTGTCGGAGTCCTCATCCGAGGAGTCATCCTCGTCCTCCGAAGAGCTGCAGTGATGAGGGGACGGGGAACGAGAGACCTCCCAGGGGAGGCTCCCATATGACCCCCAGACGCCTCCACCTCCACGCTCAGGGGTTTCTCCACCCCATCGAAGTAGAACAACGGCAGCGGCCCCTCCAGCTTGGACACATCTGGAACCATCACCCGCATGCGCACGGGGCCCCTCCCAGGAAGCGAGGACTCATCCACCTCCAGAAGGCGCCCCACCGCCTGAGATATCTGGTACACCACCGGAACAGTCTTCGCCTCCGGCGGGATCCCGTGGATGAGGATCCACACAGAGGCGAGAGAAGAGAGCGATGCCGGGTCGAAGGAAGCCTGCTCGATGGCGACCTTGAGGTTGCAGCCGGGAAGCGTAGTAGACACGCCCCATGACAAGGCCTTGAGCAAGCCCAGTGATGGGAACTCCACCGCAAACTCCGTGGGGGACATCGCCGTCACCACCTAAGGAGCCTCCGGCTCAAGTGCCACGAACGCCGCGCGATTAGACGCAGCAGAGATCTCCACGGACGGGTATCTGGCCGGGTCCGGGAGGACTGTGACCACTGCCATGAACTCCGAGGACGACAGCGTGATGCCCCCAAGGTCGATGTAGTAAAACCCGGCGTCAATTCCATGCCCCAGCAGAGTCAATGCCTCTCGCCGGTACGGAGTTGCGGCCAGCACATCACGAGAAGCACCCACCATTCCCCCGGATCCGTGCGCACCCTCCGGCCCTCGCGCGGAATTCTTCTTCTTCTTTTTATTCTTCTTCTTCTTTGTCGCTACCAACACATTGCCATCCACCTCCGGAGGCCGAGCTCCACGGGAGGGAGGTGACCGCCCGCGTTCTGCGGCACCGGAACGCCAAGCACCATCCCGGTCTCCCTCCCGCCATGCCGGCCGAGCACCCTCCGAACCACCACGAGGCGCCCCAACCACCCGTCTAGTGGCCCCCCGGGAGGCATCAGACCGCAGCAGGTCCCTCCGCAGAGCCTCCTCGCGCGCCCGCGCAACAGGGGAAGTCCCCCTCCGCACGGGAGAGGCCCCTGGCCGGCGCCCCGGCCCCCTGTGGCCATCCGCCCGTCGTGGGGACAGCGCCCGCCCAGCGCGCGGGTAGTGGCCCGAGGCGGCGCGCCTGCCTGGTGACCGGACCGGAGATCGGCGGGGGCGAGGGCGGTACAGCGGCAGCGGCGGGATTCGGGTCGGGGGGGAGCGGTTGGACGGGGAGCGTCCGCGGCGCGGGGAGGCGCCCTCCTCCCTAGCACGCTTCATCGAGAGGACGACGACGGCGTATGAGCGTACGAGAGGCGGCGGCGGTGGGTTGCGAAGCACTCTGCGTGCGCTGTTCCCGAAACGAGCGATCTGGTCGGGAGATCCGGCTAACCCTAGCTCCAAGTCGCGACAGCCCTTCGGGAGCCACAGCCAGGCCGCCACGGGCCCTCCTTGCTGGGCCGCTGGCAGCCCACCCGCTGCGCGGGGTCCTGGCTGCGCCAGCCCATAATGGGCCGGGCAACCTGGGCCTCCGTGGCAGGCCTAGGGTTACGGCCCGCACCCGGCCCCGGCCCGAGCAGCGATTCGTTCCTCCCCTCCCCTGCCCCGAGCGAGATGATGAACGGCGCTCGACCCGGGCGGCGGCGTGCCGCCACCGCGCCAGCCGCCGGCGACTGAGGGGCAGCAACTCCAGGGGCGAACCCCGGAGTCACGACCCGCTCCTCCCTCTCGGGAGTGTCTCCATTAGCTGGCGGGGCAGCACCCGCCACCGTGTGCGCCAAGCCACCGGACCACGCCGGCCGCACCGTAGGGTTCCGTCGAGCCGCAGCCCCGCGCCGTGGTGAGAAGGACGCCGGCCGCACCGTAAGGTTGGCAGAGCCGGTGGCGAGCTACGAAGCTCCACCTCCATGCGCTCCGCCTCCCTCTCCTCCTCCTCGTCGGCAATGTCCGACCACCGCCGCCCCTGCACCGAGTCCAGTGAGGACCGAGCCGCCGACCGCGTACTCGCCGCAGCGCCCTGCCCCGACGACCTCATCCTCAGGCCGCGGTCACCGGCGCACAGGCCCTGTCCGCGCGAGCACCAGCCAGATCGCCATGACCGGCGCCTGTCCTTGGATTGGTTCATGTCTGAATCCTAAACCAGGTAGATGTTAACCAAGTAGGAGTATTTTTTACCTCATGTACACCAGAGCAACGTATATGCTAGTCCATATTATACTCCGCCATGGACTACGCCGACCGGCTGGGCGAGCTGCCGGACGGCATTCTGCACGACACTCTCCCGCATGGGATCTCGACAGGCCATGCAGACGAGTGTTCTATCCAGGTGGTGGAGGCACCTGTGGAGGGGCGTGCCCTCCGTTGACATCGACCAGGGAGAGTTTGCCAACGACACGTGGGAGCGATTCGTGGACTTCGCCGACCACAAGCTGCAGCCCTCGCCTCGGCCGCTGGCTTCCAACCATGACGCCTTCCGTCTACACCTCACCTCCGGATCCAACCAATGCATGTATGCAGTCTGTGACCGGTGGATCCGACGCGGTCTGAGAGGATCCCAAACATCCGTCTCCATCCGCGCATCCAACACTACCATCGCCCGCTGGATCATGCCACCGACCTTGCACCGCCTCACGACGCTGCGTCTCGTCAAGGTTTATATCGCAGACGATAACTTCCTCCCGCGTCTCGGTGACCTTTGCCCAGTTCTTGAGGAGCTGCACATAGAAGAGTGTAGGGTGCAAAGATGCCTCTGGGAGATAGCGTCGCCCACACTCATCCGCAATGCCTTTGGACTATTCTAGAAGGCCCAGTTGAAGCCTACCCACAATGCCTTGCAGGTTAAGATAGGAAACTTGTAACCGACATAGGGTTAGAGTTCGAGTCCTCCCCGGGTACGGTTTGAGACCTGGCGACCTATATAAGGCCAGGAGAACCACCGGAAGAGGACCAAGCAATACCGCACCACCAAGCCTTGAGCTCGAAATCATACTCTCGACTTGAGCGACCCCCATTGTAAACGATCTATTTATTAATACAGATCGACAGAGGTAGGAATAAGGGTTTTACCTCTACGAGGGCCCTGAACCTGGGTAAATCGTGCCTCGTGTCTAGCCGACGATCGTCACCAGCGCCTACAGGTTGTCCTATTCGAAACCCTATGGGTTCACCCGAGGGACTTGTTGAGATGCAGATTCGACATAACTGTTTTGGTTTCATAATCTCATGGTCGAGATGAGCAATACACCATGGTTAATGACTGCTGTTATATTGACCAAATTGACTATTTTCTGTAAATAAATTAGGGATAGTGCTATATCTCAATATCGAGAGAAGTATATTTCATCGTATTGAGTACTATCAGTACATTGGAGCCAGCTAATGCATTTCATCACCGAACTATCAAATGAGTACTCAATATGTTACTCTGTCTGAAAATCACATGAATGGGTATACAAAAATAAACAGCCGAACTTGCTCTATATGAAGAGCACAAATGCAACATAACCTGGAGGTGCTCGCTACTCCAACATAATCTATGATAAACAGAATTTACACACGTTCATCATACCTGTAGTACCATGTTCTTCAATTTCTTGTTCATCATGATGTTCTTGTTCATCGTGGATCATGTTCTTACATTACATCATCTTCTTCGTCTACAGTTGATGTCCGGAACTGCCATATTGGTGTGCAAAGTAAATGTTGCAGGGCCTGAAGAAAATCACAGTGAGGTGATGAGGATCATAGCGACGTGCTTGGCCATAGGATCACAAACGGTACAGATGGCATCATGTTCCTGGAGGGGCAGTGACGATCTCCCTTCGCCAGTATATTGATCTGCTGCTGATCTCCCTGGACGAGTTACATTGGTACTGCCTGGGCGAATAGATGATCTGCCTCTGACGTACTGTCGTTTCCAGGCCATTGCCGTGTCTGGCGGCGCTTCCAGCGTCGTCTACCGCGACGGGATGACCCGCGCCCCCGTCTCCCGCTTCCCCTCCGTCCTCCAAGCTGCCGAACTCAAGTGCTTCTTGTAGAACCCAGCCAACTTCGATACCTCTCTGTGGTCTTCTACTGCCAATACAGCGAATTCCAATTTAATACCGCCATTCTCCATACCTTTTAACACTCCCATGCTCCACTAGCCCACCAAATGGCATTACACTACTGCCTCACTTGTGTTTGACTTTAGGCTCTCCGTGCAATCAGTCCCACATCAATCAAATGAGCAAATGTTTTTTTTACCCAAAATTGATTAGTCTGATGACCGTAGCTATGTTTTTTAAACCCAAAATTGGTCGTACGGTTCCATAGTTTGATGATGTAAATAATTATCATGTTCTTTCGGATGCATATCAAGCAGGTTTGCAAAGCTGCACGGGGTCAAGTGCGCGATGGCCGGGAGGAAGCTTTACATAAGGTCACCTGCTGGGAGGAACTTGATGATGGTCTCCAAGGACGTCCAAAACGTGCTGGACTACCTGCGGGGTGATTTCCCTGACATGGAGTACACACTGACTCTGCTATATTCGGTTGGCTTATTATTCAGCTGTCACCTTGTTCTCCTTTCGATTGTGGAATACTCTGCCCGATTCTAATAACTTTAATATACCATTGAGTTTGACTTATGAGGGATACTTATGACTTATGAGGGCCTTCTAATAACTTTAATAGTTGACCGCTAGTTAGAAGACGACTAATTTGAAGAAGGTCTAAGAATAATATGAGCACAACCGATTCTCCTAGATCAATCCAAGTATGCAATTATAATGTCCAGATAGTTGATGAACCAACTGAGCATGATAGACGTTTAAGTTGTAAATTTAGATTCCCATACGACAAATGAGCCCACAAAATGTTATCTTAATTGGATACCCCCTTGATGTCTTCACTCGATTCAAACTGATGTTGACGCCAGTTGTGCTCATTCGTAGTAGTTGGGGTTACTTTTGGTTCAGGAGTGTATCTGTTACAAATTGGTTTCTGGGAGGAAAACAACCGGCTAAGGAGATCGTGCATAGGACTGTTAGTTACAGTCATTGCTGAAATTAACCTAAGCCAATCGACTTAAGACAATCGATTGCTGCAATTAACCTAAGACAATCGACCACTATGAAAATTTGATAAAATCATAGGAAGGATCTCTTCTATCTGAAATTTTTCTTGGAAAAAAGATCAAATGTACTCTGCTTGAATGTGTTGCTTTCTTTGCTGTAGTGCTAATTACAGCTTGCTTGGTTTCTGTAGTGCAAATTATTGCTACGGAAAATTACTTTTTGCTTCCTTTACATTCAAGATTGCAAGGATTATGAGTATGACTATGAGTACAATATCTTCAGGTCTCCCGTTTAGACACTGCAGTATCTTCAGGAAGTAGCTGAAGCGGCATTTTCAGGAGTACTTCTACATCTAGGAACGCCGGCCCTTCACTGGGTGTACAACAGGCTGGGTGTACGTCGGGCCTTCACTAGGTGTACAACCGTGTGGACGTACACCCGTGTTGCACGTGGGTGTACGTCATCACTGCACTTAGGATATACTTCGTTCACTGCATCTGAGTGTACATCTGTGTAACTGGCGCACATCCGTGTTGATTCTGAGTGTACAAAAAAATTAACGAATCCTATCAACATAGGATCTAGTTTTGAAGATCTCGACGCGCGGATCTCAAATATGAAAACGGTTCGTAATTTTGAAATACGGTTTACAAGATATTTCATTTGGAAAAAATGAATCACGAAATAAATGCGTTTCCACCCCTCCACCCGTCCGTGAGTGGCATAGGGAAAATCCGACCAAAACTCTCTGGTAATGACACTTGTCACGCATGCAAGCACCCTGTGGAGGCTAGGAGGAAAGAGAACGTGACAATTGTCGCGCACGCAGCGCACGCGGGGTGCCCTTCCGGAAGGCTCCCCCTTTGTTAGTGATTACCCCTTACGCAACCGGCTATTCATTTTCGTCTTTACTTACTTACCTCGCTCTTGATCGGTTGATATTAGTTGCAGAAATGAGCCCACTGAATCACCATACGGTAGGGGCCGCACGGTGAGTGTACCTCAACTCAGCGTACAAAAAATGGAATCACGGGCTGGGGACGCGTCTCTCCTTCACCCACTAAAAAACAATCCTTGTTTTCTGTTCGAACTGGTCTAGCTTGCTTGGCAATTGTGTAGGGGAAGCATGCACTAGGATTTGCAATGTTCGACCTTCCCTCTAGAATATTCAACATTGACATGTTAATATATAAGATATTTGAATGCCACAATGTATACAAATATTATAGCATATTAAGTGACACAATTTAAATTGCATGTGAAGATGATTTCCTAAATTTTGCGCAAAAAAAACATCTTCTAAGTTTTCGGTATTTATTGGATTCCTTTTGCTTGATTTCCAACAAAAAAAACCTTGAAAATAAATCATAATAGAGCACAAAAATAGAATTTCTTATAATAAACCATATAACAAATGACAAATATCTACTTCATAACATGTGTCCTAACAAAAATAAATAATTCAAGAAGTCATTATAATGAAATACTCCTGAGTTGAATTAGTTATTTTTGACTTATCACAATTTCTATTTTTAATATGTTCAAACTGAAGGTTCTTAGCATTTAACTACAAATAACTTTTTATCACTTGGTTGATAAATCGGAACAATAAAAATAGATGAAAATAAATATCAGTAGGAAATTCACATATATAATCTGATACAACAAGTTAGTTATAGAAACTAAAAGAGCTTAGTATAAATATTTAAATGCTACAAATATTGTAGCTACAAAAGCGAATAACAAACATGGATGAAAGCAAGAGAATCACAAAAACGCCAAAAGCACAAATGGAATTACCCGACATGACCATACGTGAGCAGAAGTGTCACAGGATGTGTGGAGCAAGCCATCAAGTCTTCTACACTAAAAAGTATTGCTTAGGACGAAATATGGAAAGTTTAGATTGTTTTTCTCATCAAGAAGAAGGTTCTATGGCTTCAAATCACGATGATAAACGTCCCTGCCGTGTCAGAAGGCCACCGCACAGATGAGATGCTGAAAGAGCTTCCTTGATTCTTCCTGTGTGAATCTTGTTGAAGAGCTTCCCACCCTTCACATGCTCCAACAAAAAGTATATCTTGATTTTGGTAGCCATAACCTCATACATCTGAACAATATTTGGATGCTTGACCAACTTCATCACGGAAATCTCTCTTTTGATCTGATCCGTGAGCTCAACCTTCAAGACTTTCTCCTTGTCGGTCACGTTGATGGCGACACTCTGAGAGGTCTCGATGTTATGGGTATAATAAACCTTGGCAAAGGACATTGGCCAAGAATCTTCCCCATGCCATACTTATTCATCAAAATGTTTCCTTTCTGATCCGCCATGCCAACACTATGCACACACAAAATCGAACGACCTGAAACCTTCCAAGGACCCTGCCGGTGGTACATGACCTCAACCGTCACCTCCGAGGTGGTAATCTATGAAGATGGTTGAGATTCCACGTCGAACCCAATTGTGCGCAAGCACATGGAGGATGTTGTGTATATGTTGTTGTGAACATGTTTCATCAAAGTCAATCGATGCAGAAACACGTGTGGATCCCCTGCCGATTAATCCATCGCGGGCTAGGTCTCTAGCATGCAAACACAACTCTTTGCATTCCCTAAGTTGTTTCTTCTTATTGAAATCCTGATGCTATCAAATAAAGTAAACATACCATGAGTCACTAGTCATAAGAGATGCAGAGCTACAGGAATTAAAAAATAGATACAATAGAAAATAGATGTACTATACATAAGAAGAAAATTAAATCCCTCTACGAATTACACAAAACAAATCAGATATGCTCCTCACACGGTAGGATTCGTGTGTTTTCCTAATATGAAAGGAGAAAGATGAATCACGTATCCCACTAAGAAGCTGAATTAGGATGGTTGTAAACAATATTTCTACAAACAGATGCCACCCTCAAAAGGTATCTACCACAACCGGTTCATGATTTTGACGGTGCACGTACCCTACCGAGAGAAACTTCTAAATCTACCGGGTATCATAAAGCATTATGGATCCAGAAAGCTAAATCAGATTCTCTAAAATCTACAAGGGCCTCGAATGCTACAGTTTATAACAGAAGTGGTACAAAACAGAGAAAAGGATTTAAGGCTAATTCACATATTCCCTAAAAACCCGAATTAAGACAGTTCTGAACTCAAAATCTAAAAACAAATGCCCCCATCGTGAAAAAATTATACAAGAACTAGTTGTCTTTTTCACTACCAAGAGACCACTCCGAAATGTCACATCACCATGAAACATTCATCAAACCAAGGAGCTAAACAGAAGAGAACCCGGCTACTTCCCTACTAGCGACACATGCTATTTGTAGGCGGCTACATAGAACAAACACTTGCACTACCTTTGGGCCATACCAAGCAGTACAATTGGCTTTTAGGAAAAGTATGGTTGCTACCTGATGACCCAAAAGTATAGGGGGTCACAACAGTCTTCGAGGGAAGTAAAACCCAAATTTATTGATTCGACACAACGGGAGGCAAAGAATATTTATATGTCTTAACAGATGAGTTGTCAATTCAGCTGCACCTATAAGTAGACTTGCTCGCAATAGTTTTTCAATGGTAACCGTTTTATAGTAGTAGCAGTAGTAAAATAACAGCAGTAATAAAATAGAAATTGCGATAGCAATTTTGGGAAACAACAAGATTAAAATACTGTAGGCATAGGGACGGATGAACGGGCGTTGCATGGACAAGATATTTCATATAATAATCAAAACATAGGCATTTGCAGATAGATAATAATAAAGCATCCAAGTGCTAGGTAACCATAGGCATGTGTTCCATATTTAGTCGTACGTGCTCGCAATGAGAAACTTTTACAATATCTTTTGTCCTACCAGCCCATTGCAGTGGGGCCTCAAAGGAAACTACTGGTACTTAAGGTGTTTTCTTTAATAAATCACCGCAGCAAAACATTAACACTCTATGAACACACGTGATCCTCACATCACAGTCATCCCCTCCGGTTATCCCAATGGCTGTCACTTTGAGGCCTCGGGTTGCGGACAACAATATGTCTAAACAACTTGCGGGTATGATCAAAAACATAATTATCTTCATGAAACAATAACATGTTCAAATCTTAGATCATGACACTCGGCCCTAGTGACAAACATTAAGCATAGCAAGTTGCAACAACGATAGATAGCACTAACAACTTATACTAGACACCATGCCCTAACAATCTGGCATTATTACATGAACGGTCTCATCCAATCCCTACCATCCCTCTTATCCTACATCGGGGATTACTCACACATGGATGGGGGAATCATGGATGGTTGAAGGAAAAGTGGTGTCACTGACGATGGCGATGATCTCCTCCGAATCCCCGTCCTGGCAGGGTGCCAGAACAGGAACTTCTGGTCCCCGAATTGGGTTTCGAGATGGCGGCGGCGCACTATTGTCAAAAGGGGAGGCCGAGGGGGTGCCCGAGGCGGCCACACCATGTGGTGGTGTAGCCTCCTCTCCGTCTCATCTTCTATCTCCGAGGGTCTTCGGGTAAAATAAGAACTTCGGGATCTTTTCCGTGTATTTTCCGGAAAGTTGATTTTCTGCAAAAAAAATATGAGACACCAGGGTAACCTGGTAGTTCCTTCGCTTTCTGTACACTTGGCTTGTTACAACCAAGATCGTTTGGACACACTTGACATATGATATTTTTTGCCATAGATTCTCGAATCTCAAGTTTTCAATGGTAAAATTATAACCACTAATGTTGGTAGTATTTTATTGAGTTTGAGGGTTGATAACGTCAGATGCAAATGTTGTTGCGGGAACAACTCGTTTTTCTTAATTTTTTCCTTTTTGCATGGGTTGTGGGAACATCTTAACAAAAGGAGATTCGCACTCTTTCAGGTCAAAGTACAAATCTGGTTGCCGTTGTAGGGGTAAATTACCTTTTCTATGAATGTTGAGTTTTTATTTGATTTACAAAAAACATGATTATGGATAATGAAATAGTTTTAGTGTTGTTGCCATATTCCACAAGACTTCGGTTCGCACATGTCGCCTATTTCAAATGGCCACTTACCTTACCCGCACGGCCCGCGTACTGCTTCGCGCAGCCTCCCCTTCTTCTTTCTGTACGGCGACGCATCGGGAGGTGCCACGGCGGCACTGTTTCGCGCCGACGGCCGATGCGCCACCGTACCCCCCTATATCTACCCCCTAGAACCCCAAGACTTAAATTCTAGCGGCCAATATAGCACTATACCTACCTATATCATTATCTCATTATAAAGTTTGATTTCATTGATCGGCTTTCATGCCAGGAAAAGTTAAAAATCAGTTCAATCTATTTCCGACAATATATGCAGTCTGATGGAATAGTTTATTTTATTGAAATGCATTCTGATGAAAGGGACTTACATGATCGTTTAAACAAATATTCTTGCTTCTCCAGATCATAAACTAGATTTTTTTTTTGAAACATACATCAACTAGATTTTCACCAAGTATTTCTTTTATTATCTGATAATCTTTATTATGAGAACGAGATCGTCCCGATCACATCTTGAGGTCTACTTCCATATTACTATTACTAGGTGAATGCCCGTGCGTTGCTACGGTCTATTACCCGTGTGCATATTGCCCTCTATTATCTCCTAATTCCCGATCAAATATCACAGGCTTTACCTATTCCTAGAAGACTTTGTAGAGTTGATTGACAACTTTTTATCGACAAGGCGGGTCCGCGGGTGGCCGTTGTTACCATGGATGTGCCTCGTCCTATCATTCCTCGCCTCTTTGTTGATCTTCCTTCTCACGGCCATAAATAATGTGGATAAGAACACCATTAAGGAGTTTGACAAAATCTCGGACGTCGTATCGTATGATGTGGGCTTGCGGTAGAAGTGCACGCATTAACTATTGCTTTTTATTACTACGGCACTTGACTAAATTGGGGGGAAAAAATGGATGCCTCCGTGCCTTCCTTTGCAACTCTGCAGCGGGTGAAGTTTCCACCAGAGAAACTATATGGCATCATTAGGTTGGGTGAAGCTGAACTTCCACGGCTTGTCCAAGGATGACAACGGTTCAGCTGGGGCCGGTATGGTGCTCTATGATGATGATAGCCAAGTGATGTCGTCCCACCAGTAGCTCCTCCTCCACTGTACCCCTACGAAGCTGAGTTGCATGCATGCATGGACTGCTTGGCCCTTACCTTCGAATGGAGTAGGCTTCGGCTGATTATCGAATCTGTCTGCACAAAATTGATCAATGCAGTTAAAAATGAAGGCCAAGATTGTTTGTCATTTACTCATCTGGTATCGAAGATCAATAACTCAAGATATTAGGTAATCATGGTACAATGTGCGCTTTTGTAAAAGCTGATATTTGCAAAATACAATTACTCATCGTCTTGCAAACTTTGGAGGGGCAGAATACTAATCTGGTTAGACTCATGCCCAAGCGTTGCGCTTGAAGCTACTGACCATGACTAACTATAAGACTCAAGACCTGGTCTGATCGAAGGATGAGAAAGGGATATAGGAGTTCAGATACATAGCTACTTTTTTTTTGGTAATAGAACCAACTGTTGTTTTTATCACATCAGAAGCATAACACGTCTAGTAGCACAAGGTTGCTGCTCAAGAACACTTCATACTCCAACAATCCAAAGAACTTCAAAGTCATCATATCCTTGTGAACAAGTTGGTTCAATACCTGAATATGTGTCAAATGAATTTTCCATCCTCTGAAACTTTGAAGGCGATCAAAAAAAATTACTACTTGAACATCATCTTTGTTGTACATAATCTATAAGCAATAGTAAACTTGTCCTCTTAATAAGTTGATTATTAGAAATAGATGCAAGAAATTTATCTTACTACTGAATAACTATCAAGTATTACTGAATTTAAACAAGGAGTGAACTCAGATTCTTCTGTGGCTCCTACTATGAGATAGCTATGACATCCACATGGTGAAATCAAACCATGCATACCACATGATGTGAGACAAACACCTCAAATGTTATACGTAATCACTGGATTTTTTAACAAACTATTTTCCCCCAGGTAACAAAAGAGTAATGGTGGGTATATCTATACATTGTGGATTGTTAACGAACTATTTTCTCACAGGTCACAAGAGAAGTAATGATGGCTATATCTATATTTTTTTGGCTCTTGCAGATATTACTTGTAGTTTAAAACATC
Organism: Alopecurus myosuroides; assembly: GCA_028641055.1. Lineage (NCBI taxonomy): Eukaryota > Viridiplantae > Streptophyta > Magnoliopsida > Poales > Poaceae > Alopecurus > Alopecurus myosuroides. The sequence continues at coordinate 11,658,168 of CM054060.1, forward strand.
AGTTAAGCGGACAATATTTTGTTTCTAAGAAATTAGTTAAGTCTATATGTATCCAGGTATATCATAGTTCATGCCACCAAGCGCATCAAGTATTATTTTTTCCTTCATATATATTAATATATGCCTATATCTAAGTATATGTACACCAAATTCTGATAGCAAATTGAAAGTGAGAAATAAACATGTAAGGAATAAAGGAAAGTAACATGAAAAGAGTATATTGTAGCCACTTATTTTATCACACTTCAAAAGCCAATAACCCAACTTTATAGAGGGTTGTCCATCTTCTAAAAAATGTTTAGAAAGTGTTGGTTGTCCAGTACTAACTCCCAAGCTAGTTTTTGCAAAAGCAAGTTGAACAAGAATTCAGAAAGTTTTGCCAATCAAACATATCTTGAGCCATAATAATGAAATCACATAGCAGTCTTAGCCGAGATCACTCGACAGATCTTTACCTGTAGGAGATCGACCTTTAAGTGCTCAAATTTGTGTTCCTTGTTACACGCAGCAGCAAAACAACGATGAAATTAAGCAAGATCGAACCAACGGGGACACGAGATTTTAACGTGGAAAACCCTTCCAAGGAGGAAGAGAAAAAACCACGGGCGCCAGCCAGCAATACTTCACTATTTCGGGTGAGGTTACAATCGCGCCGGGATTTACAATGTATGGCTTATCCCGTGCGGCGGCTTACAAGAGGTATATAAAGGCGGTCCTGACCTAACTAGGTCGTTGCGCCTCCGGCTCCACTCGTCAGAAGTTCGGCCTTATCAGTATATACGAATATGAATTTGGATCACCATAAAATAACACTCCACCTTGAGACAAATTCCCTCTTGTAGCATAAATGAGAACCTTCACCTGAAACACACAAAGGAAACACCTTCGGCGCCACATAGCCTCTTGGGCTAAGCAATGATACCAACTAATCTTGAGCAAAGCTCAAACTTAGCAATAGGAACTGGCTTTGTCATCATATCAGCAGGATTATCATGAGTACTAATCTTGCATACCTTCAGGTTACCTTATGCAACAACATCACGCACATAATGGTACTTGACATCAATGTGCTTTGTTCTCTCATGGAACATCTGATCCTTAGTAAGGTAAATTGCACTCTGAAATGTCGCAAAATAGGTTAAAACAAGTATCATCTCCACAAAGCTCAGCAAACAAACCTTTCAACCAAACTGCCTCTTTGCATGCTTCAGCAATAGCCATATACTCAGCCTCAGTAGTAGATTGTGCAACAACACCCTGCAAGGTAGCCTTCTAGCTAACGGCACATCCACTAATCGTAAACACATAACCTGTGAGGGATCTCCTCTTATCCAAATCGGCAGCATAATCTGAATCCACATAGCCTGCGAGTCCCTCACTAGTCTTGCCAAACTTTAAGCAAGCTTTGGATGTGCCGCGAAGGTACCTGAAAATCCACTGAACAGCTTTCCAATGTTCTTTACCAGGACTAGCCATGTACATGTTCTTTACCAGGACTAGCCATGTATCGACTGACCAAACTCATAGCATATGATAAATCAGGCCGAGAACACACCATGGCATACATTAAGGAACCAACAACACTAGCATAAGGAACTCGTGACATATACTCAATATCTTTGTCAGTAGTAGGACATTGCAAAGCTGACAACTTGAAGTGTGAAGCAATTGGAGTACTAACAGACTTTGCATCATGCATATTAAAACGATGAAGGACTTTCTTAATGTAATTCTCCTGACTAAGAAACAGCAATCTAGATTTTCTGTCTCTTGAAATTTCCATACCTAGAATTTTCTTAGCAAGACCAAGATCCTTCATCTCAAACTCACTACTCAATTGTTTCTTCAATGTAGTGATTTCTTTCATGCTCTTGGCAGCAATTAACATGACATCAACATATAGCAGCAAGTATATAGGTGATTCATCAACAAATTTAATGTACACACAGCTATCATATTCAGACCTCTTAAAACCATGTGACATCATAAAAGAATCAAACCTTTTATACCATTGTCGAGGAGACTGTTTCAAACCGTAAAGAGACTTCTTTAGCTTGTACACGAAATCCTCTTTACTAGGCACTATGAACCCTTCAGGTTGGTCCATGTATATTTCCTCCTCAAGTTCTCCATGCAAAAACGCAGTCTTCACATCTAACTGCTCAAGCTCAAGATCATGCATAGCAACAATACTAAAGAAAGTACGAATAGAACTATGCTTGACAACAGGTGAGAACACATCATTATAATCCACTCCTGGAATCTGACTGAAACCTTTTGCTACTAACCTTGCCTTAAACCTTGGAGGCTCACTGGGAGATAAGCCCTCCTTTCTTTTGAATATCCACTTACAGCGGACGGCTTTCTTTTGTTTAGGCAAGCGCACAATATCCCATGTGCCATTCTTCTCAAGTGATTGCATCTCTTCGTGCATTGCACCAATCCACTTGTCACGATCAACCGAAGCAATAGCTTCATTATATGTAGCAGGTTCAGCATCATTCTCCACCTGTTCTGCACAACTTAGAGCAAAATAAACAACATCATATTCCTCAATTAAACGAGTACGAGGTCCTTTATTCCTCTTCTCTCTGCGCTCTGCAATAGACAAATTTTCTTGCTGCACAATAGGAGGTGGGGGCGGCACAATATCCTCCTCATCAATTTCAGTTTCCTCCTCATCCAGGTGGTCTAGCTCCACCTGCAAACGAACTCGTGGTTCGTCCTCATCAGAAGAATCAGGCATAACATCAGTTGAAAAACTGTCCTCATACATAACAGATTCATTAAACACAACACTTCTGCTAAAGAAAGTCTTTTTGGTTTCCGGGTTCCACAACTTATATCCTTTTACTCCAGAACCATAACCAAGAAATAAGCACTTAATAGCTCTAGGCTCTAATTTTCCATTATCAACATGAGCATAGGCTGTGCAACCAAAAACTTTCAGTTGTGAATAATCAGCTGACTCACCAGACCATACCTCAATAGGAGTTTTCTTGTCAAGAGGGATGGATGGTGACCTGTTGATCAAGTAGCAGGCAGTGTTGGCAGCCTCAGCCCAAAAACGCCTATTCATGCGGGCGTTGGACAACATGCAGCGAGCTTTGGAGATGATCGTCCTATTCATCCGCTCAGCTACACCATTCTGCTGAGGTGTGTATGGGATGGTGTGGTGCCTGACAATGCCTTCCTGCACACAATAATCATCAAAAGCATGCGAACAAAATTCGCCACCATTGTCAGTACGAAGCACATTCACCTTTCTCTCAGTTTGCTTTTCAATCATAACTTTCCACTCTTTAAAAGCAGCAAAAGTATCATCCTTAGTTTTCATAAAATAAGGCCAAACTCTTCTAGAGTAATCATCAATGATAGTAAGCATATAACGAGCACCACCATAAGAGGGCTTACGTGAAGGCCCCCATAAATCAGCATGTACATAATCCAATGTACCTTTAGTGCTATGAACGGAAGCATTGAACTTAACTCTCTTATGCTTACCAAACACGCAGTGTTCACAGAACGGCAACTTACTCATATTGCAGTTCTTCAGCAGTTCTCTCTTCACCAATTCTGCCATACCATGTTCACTCATGTGTCCAAGTCGCTTATGCCAGAGGTTAGTTGTACTTGCATCATCATTAGTAATAACAGCAGCAGTACCAGACAAAGTGCTACCTCTAAGAATATATAACTTGGCAGAATTCATATCACCAATCATAACAATGAGAGAACCTTTTGATACCTTCAGGCGTTTATCCCCTCCGGCATATTTGTACCCGTCACAATCAAGGGTACTCAGCGAGATCAAATTTCTCGCCATGGATGGTATGTGTTTCACTCCCGTCAATGTACGTGTCATCCCTCCATGGGTCTTGATCTGAACAGATCCAACGCTAACAATGTGACATTTGTTGTCGTTTCCCACACGCACAAAATCTCCAGTCTGCACAGCTTCATAAGAACTAAACCATTCTTTGTTACAGCAAATATGAAACGAACAAGCAGTATCAAGAATCCACTCATCATCACGGGTAACACATGCAGTAAAAACAGCTAAGCATTCACCATCCGAACTATTATCACCAGCAACAACAGCAGCCTTACCAGTACCATTACCATTACCGTCAAATTTATTTTTCGGTTGGTATGTTCGTTCCTTTTCTCCTTGTTCTGCACCTTCCAGCAATCATCAATGGTGTGATTGGTTTTCTTACAGTACCTGCAGAACTTGTCTCGTCCTTTGGACTTTGAACGGCCCCTACTTTTATCTCTGTTGTTGTCGTTGTAGTTGTTATCTCGCTGCTCTGGTCTGCCTCGAACCTGCAATGCATCGCCTTTGGAGGACGATGGGTTAGACTGCACCATAACTTTCATCTTTTCCCTGGTCTGCAGGGCCTCACAAACTTCCGCAAGGGTTAGTTCATCGCGGCTTAACAGTATGGTATCACGCAGGTTTGTAAAAGAGCTAGGCAGCGAACATAACAGAAGAAGAGCTAAGTCTTCATCATCATATTTTACCTCCATCGACACTAGGTCGGACACGATCTCCTTGAAGATCGACAAGTGGCTCATGACAGAACCACCATCTTGCATCTTGAGTGAGAACAAGTTCATCTTAACATGCATCTTGCTGGTGAGATCTTTTGACATGCAGATCGACTCCAGCTTGACCCACAATGCAGCTGCGGATTTCTCCAACAGCACCTCTTGCAATATATCATTGGATAGATGAAGTTGAATCAACGACAAAGCCTTACAATCTTTGCGTTTCTCATCGGCAGTCCAATCCTTGGCTTCCTTATTCCCGAAAGAATCCAGCGCCTCATCAAGATCCGATGCTTGCGACAGAACCGCACGCATCTTTACTTGCCACAGAGAAAACCTCGTCTTGTAGTCCAGCAACGGTAGATCAAACTTCATCGATGCCATCGCGAATCCCTAATCTGAAACAGGGCTCTGATACCACTTGTTACACGCAATAGCAAAACAACGATGAAATTAAGCAAGATCGAACCAACGGGGACACGAGATTTTAACGTGGAAAACCCTTCCAAGGAGAAAGAGAAAAAACCACGGGCGCTAGCCAGCAATACTTCACTATTTCGGGTGAGGTTACAATCGCGCCGGGATTTACAATGTATGGCTTATCCCGTGCGGCGGCTTACAAGAGGTATATAAAGGCGGTCCTGACCTAACTAGGTCGTTGCGCCTCCGGCTCCACTCGTCAGAAGTTCGGCCTTATCAGTATATACGAATATGAATTTGGATCACCATAAAATAACATTCCTTGTCTTCCTTTAGCAGTTCCAGTATCTAACATAAAAGAATGCAGATCATACATGACTGAAAAAACAAGATTTTTTTTGAATAACTATCAAGTATTTGTGAAGGTCTCCGAGCTACCTGGTCTTGATTCGTCTCATCCATCATTCTTACGGTTGAGCTCTCACAATCCCATTGTTCACATGTGTCTTTGCATCAGGTCTTCAATCTAGACCTCTGGCCGGCACAGCAGTAGACGAACCTGACGGAGGCCCAGCCTATCCGACCCTAGTGGTCTGAAGAGGACGCCATGCGAAGATGAGATCGAGATGGAAGAAACCGGAAGAACTAAAAAAATCCCGACTTTAATTGCGACAACAGATGAGAGAAGCCAGAAGAACTAAAGAAATCCCGATCTCAATTAGTGGAGGAGGTCGTCGACCACCTCCCATGGTAATCGTGAGAGTTTGATGGCGGCACAGAGGTCCGTGGAGTCCTAGATGGGAGGTAGTCGACGATGCTCCAGACCATGTTCAGGCCGTCTTTGATGCGCTCGACCGGGACGACGAGATTGCCCCCACGCCGGCTCCACGCCATTCTCCAGCGCCTCCAGATCGCCATCCTGCGTATCATGAGGCAGATGTGCGCAGGCTCGAAGGCATCGAAGGGCGGGAAGTAGAAGTCAGCAAGGAGCGGGTTGTCGTCCGCCATGGTGGCATGGCCGTGTGGGAGGAGTAGGTGCAGCACGTCTCATGGGGGCGGAGGTCGTGAAGCAGGAAGGAGGAGCAGGCGGTGGGACGCTCGGCTAGGGTTTCATGCGGCGCAGGAGGTGTGGGGGTCGGATGGATGGAAGTATGGAACCGTACGGTGGAAGGCATCGAGAAAGAATTGAAGCGCTCGCTTGGTGTGAGGAGCAACGGTGGATCTTTGGGCCTTGGCCCATGTGCGCGATGGCACATGATCGAGCGAAAACGGACGATGGTCATTCGACCTACCAACGTACGAACTGTCAAATAATAGTAAAGATTTCATATTTTATATTGCCTGTCAAGCACATTATGCAAAAATATGTATACGTCAAAGATACCATCTTTAATTTTTGACAACTCCAATTCAGTTATTTATACTACCTCAATATTTGTCTAAACAAGCTTGCAACAGATCGGTCATACAGGGCCATGCTTTTCTTTGGTCAAACTCATGGGAACATCAAATCAAATATAGTTGGCAATACCAAAACCAGATAAACCACCACAAACACCGTGCTCATTTGAAAACTGAGAATTTGAGCAACATGTGTACATAAATGTGTTGCTCACAGCCACGTGCAGAAGGTTTTATGTGGAAGTTAATAGTTTTCTCTCCCGTTGCAATGCACGGGTAACTTTACGAGTAAAAAGAAAAATAAAATATCACAAGCTTACCCAAAAAGAACTAAAAACTCGGTCGTTTTCGTTTTGGAAATTTTGGGCACGCGATCTGTGCCGATCGACCCGCGCCTCATGTACACCAGAGCAACGTATATGCTAGTCCGTATTATACTCTGCCTCTTCTAAGGCTTAATTGTGTGGCGTTCCGATCTTAGTTAGATACGGACTGGTCGTCGGTGCACACTATAAGCGAGTATAAAGCCAACGGCAACCGTCTCTATTACCACTACACAAATCGGTGGCCATGGACAACCGCAGCTGCGTCGACGACGCCGACCGGCTGGGCGAGCTGCCGGACTGCATTCTGCACGACATACTCTCCCGCATGGGATCTCGGCAGGCCATGCAGACGAGTGTTCTATCGAGGCGGTGGAGGCACCTGTGGAGGGACGTGCCCTCCGTTGACATCGACCAGCGAGAGTTTGCCAACGACACGTGGGAGCGATTCGTGGAGTTCGCCGACCACAAGCTGCAGCCCTCGCCTCGGCCGCTGGCTTCCAACCTGGACGCCTTCCGTCTACACCTCACCTCCGGAACCAACCGATGCTTGTATGCATTCTGTGACCGATGGATCCGACGCGGTCTGAGAGGCTCCCCAGCATCCGTCTCCATCCGCGCATCCAACACAAACATCGCCCGCTGGATCATGCCGCCGACCTTGCACCGCCTCACCACGCTGCGTCTCGTCAAGGTTTATATCGCAGACGATAACTTCCTCCCGCGTCTCGGCGACCTTTGCCCAGTTCTTGAGGAGCTACACATAGAAGAGTGCAGGGTGCAAAGATGCCTCCGGGAGATAGCCTCGCCCACGCTCATCCGCCTAGTACTCATCAACCGGGGGAGCTATGTCGTCCCCGCCTACCTCATCCGCACCGCCCCTCGCCTCGCCTACCTCCGTCTCGTTGTCGCCGTCAACGCCATCTTTGACGTAAAACATGTCTCCTTCGACCCGCCACTGGCCCTGGTGTCGGTCGCCGAGGCATCGATGCAAATCGTGTGTCCGAATTTCAACCTCTTACCAGACAACAACCTTCTTAGGAAGGGCAGGCTTGAGTTCCTGAGCTCCATGCGTCGCCTCCTCGCTCGGCTCCCAAACACTGCCACCCTGCATCTATCCGGCTTCACCGCCACAGCTTTGCTACACGATCAATCACAGAAATTTCCAACGATGCAGAGCTTGAGAACCCTCGTTCTTCAGGACTGCAGCCTGGGGAGCAACTTCAATGTGATAAAGAGCATCCTGAGAAACACCCCAAATCTGGAGAAGCTTGGGCTGCACCTATGCTCGGTAAAACATATATATGTTGTGTGACATAACTCTCTAAATTATTCTTCTCTGGTTTAACATGACCGATTGTTGGGTGCCTCAGTTTGCAGGAGTCACCCCCATCTCGGAATGCCGTGGTGTGGCAGGAGCTCTTTGGTGCGACAAGCTGGAATCCATAGAGACGACCAGCAGGAGAGACGACGCGCCTCACCTTCTGGACCTTCTATCGGAACTTTCCAATGAAATTCCGCCAGCGCACTGGGAGCGGATCAGGAAACGAAATAAGCTTGTAATATAGGAAGAGAAACAAACGGATGGAAAAACTATGTTGGCTCTGAAGAGCAGAAAAAACTCCCAATTATGTCAAAATGATCACCATTAGGAATTAGACTAAAATCAATCTTGTATTCTAAATATTCTTCATGGATTGTTGGTTCAAGATTTGTTAGTTATTTACATAAAAATAGAAATCAAATCCAAATGAAAAGTTCCTATACAAGATCCTATAATTCAACGTTTTTCAATATGACAAGAACAACTCATATTTGGTATAGAAACATAAATTTGTTGTATTCTCTTTTGAATATTTTATTTGGTTGACTTGGCGCATGCTCACACCATGTTTATGAGTATCAACCAGTCACTAATAGCCTCTATGATCATTTAGTTTTTGCACTTTTGGTATGATATCTACGCCTTACAAGAAATTAAGTGGGAGGGCTAAGACATATTTTCAATGCTTTATGTAGATGCCATATGGTTGATTGGAAAATATGTATTTTAAATTCACACGGTTAAGATTTTCATATTGATGAAAGGCTTAGATAATATTGGGCATCAATATCCATAAGAGATGGATTGAAGCGCCTAATATGGTTGAGCCAAATTACATAGATGAAATATTGAAGTAAGTAAATATCGAAATGACAAGGAGTTCTTGTCACATGGAAAAAAATTGAGCAACATTCAAATGTTTTGACACATAATGAGCATAATGAAATTGAGGTTTCTAAGTCACATGTTCCATGCTATGTACACAACCAGATGAGTCATGTGCTATAAAACTTCATAGCAGGATAATTCATATGATGATTAGACAATAGTGGGAGAGATCGTTATGCCATTTTAGAAATGCTAATTATGTGTTTTCCTATATAGTAATGACAAAATATTAGTTCTAATATGTTACACTAATAGTGTTGTCATCTATTCAAATAATTTTATCTAAATTAAAATATGTGATAGAAGGGTAGCACAATAGCCTGGAAGAAAGTTCCATGCTGGATTTAAAAGAGTTTCAAAATTAAAGTATTATGACGGATACTACAACAAAGGCTAAGTATATCGTTGTGTTGACATAAAATAATAGGAGTATTTTTTGTCAAGGAGTTCTTTATTAAACTTGGTGAATTTCCAAGAATGCTGACACTGTGAAGCTATATTTTCACAATGTTAGTAACATTGGTTTAAACTGAGGAATTAAGGTCTCGCCGGTTGACCAAATACATACAAAGTCATCTCATTAGAGAATGAGTAATGCGTGTAGACGCAAAGAACATGCAAATACAATAGGGGCTGAATAGTTCAGATCTTTTTGATGATGTTTACCACATGAGAAGCATCGTAATAACACTAGAATGACATATGTTTTAAGTGCTTACAGATTAGATTGCGGACTCTAGTGCAAGTGGGAGAATGAAGGGAATATGCCCGAGAGGCAATAATAAAGTGGTTATTATCTTATTCCTTGTTTATGATAAATGTTTATTTCTCATGCGGCTAGAATTGTATTAACCGGAAACTTTGATATATGTGTGTTTAATAAACAAACAAATGGTTCCTAGTAAAGCCTCTTTTTTAACTAGCTCGTTGATTAATAGATGATTAAGGTTTCCTGATCATGAACATTGGATGTTGTTAATAACGGGGTCATGTCATTAGAAGAATATTATCATGAACATAGACCCAATATCAAGATAACAATACGATCAAGTCATTTAATTTATATTGTTATATCTTGCATATGAAGTAACTCATTCCTTAGACCATGAGATCATGTCAATCACTCATACCGAAAGGGTGCTTTGATGTCATCAAACGTCACACCGTAACAGGGTGACTATAAAGGTGTCGTTAGGTATTCGGAAAGTATTAGTTGAGGCTCATGGATCAAGAGTGGGATTTGTCCACCCAAATGATGGAGAGATATACTCTGGGCCCTCTTGGTGATATCACATCGACACCGCTTACTAGCACGTGACTAGGTCACAAGGATGTCATATCACGGAAACGATAAAAGAGTACTTGTTAGGTAACGAGATGGAACAAGGTATGGCTGATACCAATGACCGAATCTCGGACAAGTAAAATATCACGAGACAAAGGGAATAGTTCACAAAGTTGATGGTTCACGCGATCACAAGAGTCATCGTTGAATATATAGGAGTCATCACAGATCTCCAGATCCCGCTGTTGATTATTGATTGGAGAGGAGTCTCGATCATGTCTATGTTATTCATGAACCGTTGGGTGACATACTTAAGATTCGATGACGCAATTGAGAGGATACGGAATATCGAAGAATGTTTTGGGCAGCACCAAAATTGTTTCGGGGAAAATTGAAATAGTTCAAGGGGTTTTCCATCGAATGGTTGTTAATGGAATTAACAAATGATTCGAGGTGCTATATGCAAATAATTGTTAATTGAATTAACAAATACTGAAATAAAGAAATAAAAATGTTTTATTTATGTATTAAAGAAAAACTTTTGGATTTTCTAAGTGGGAAATAAAGGAAGGATGAGTGGATATCAGTAGAGTGTCCACTCACACGAAGAGGGAGGAGGTGGGGGCACCACCATGGCTGGCCGCACCCACCCTTGGGCTGCCTCCCTCTCCCTATGAAAGAAGGGTGAGGGCTTGATGGTGTAGATCTTGCACTCGTTGGGATACTCCAGGAGAAGGGTGTGATGAGCACAACGGTAGGAGTTTTCCCCTTAGTTAAGAACCAAAGTTATCAATCTCGTAGGAGAAAGAGGACCTTCGGAAGGTTGATGCCACTGATGGTGGTGATGGCTCACCGGTGTCAGTAACAACGTGGAACCTGCACACAACACGACCAAAATACTTTGTCCCAACTATACAGTGAGGTTTTCCATCTCACCGGTTTTGCTGAAAACAAAGATTAGACGTATAGTGTGGAAAATAGTGTATGCTTGCAAAGTAAAGAAAGCAGGAAATTGTGGTGGCTTGTTTAACAGTGTAAGAAAATAGACCGGGGTTCATAGGTTCAGTAGTGGTGTCTCTCCATAAAAGATAGTATGTTGTGTGAACAAATTACAGCTGGCCAATCGACAAATAAAGGTTGCACCGTAGTGCACATTCATGACATGATGACTACTATGATATTTAGTGCGGGCATTACAACAATATTCATAGACCGTAATCCAACTGCATCTGTGCCAAATAATCCACCCTCAGATTATCATCCGAACCCCCTTAGGTATTAAATTGCAAGCAACAGATAATTGCATTTAACAATGTGTGTAATGTAAGCAATGATTGTACACACGTGAACTCTCACCGCTATTTTTTCCCTAGTGGCAACAACACATCCCCCCGTCACGTTACTGTCACTCGAGGACAAGTGAAAAGGAGGCATGAACCCACTATCGAGCATAAATACTCCCTATTGGATTCACTAGCAACTACTTGGCCAGAGCAACCACTAGCAACGAAAGCATGCAACATCACAAATAACATATGCAATAAAGACTATAATCAACTTCGAATAAGTTCAATATTCATCGGATCCCAGCAAACACATCACAGAGAATTATATAAGATCAATCTCGATCATGTTAGGCAGCTCACGAGATCTAAACATGGAGGCATATGAGGAGGAGACAACTATCTAGCTACTTCTATGGACCCGTAGTCCAAGGATGAACTACTCATGCATCACTCCGGAGGCAGGCATGGTGATGTAGAGGCCTCCGGTGACGATTTCCTCTCCGGCAGGGTGCCGGTGACAGCTTCAGAACCCCCCCTGATCTAGGATTGACGGTGACGGCGGCTGCGGAACTTTTCGGAGATTTTTTATTAGTTATTTAGGGTTTTACATCCGGGGGGAATAAATAGGCGAAAGGGCAGAGGCGATGGAGCCTTGGGGCTCCACACCACCCCCCACACCACCCCTGGTGCGGCCAAGGGGGGCTCCACCCCATGGTGTGGGCCCCCTGATGCCCCTCTTCGTTTCCTCTTCGGTCTTCTGGATCCTTCCGGGGAAAATAGGCACTTCGGGCTTTGTGTGGTCCAATTCCGAGAATATTTCCAGAACAACTTTTCTGAAATCAAAAACAGAAGAAAACAAGGAACTGGCACTTGACATCTTGTTAAAAGGTTAGTCCCGGAAAACATGTAAAAATGACATAAAGAAGGGATAAAACATGTAGCAATTGGCATAATATCATCATGGAGCACCAGAAATTATAGATACGTTGGAGACCTATCAAGCATCCCTAATCTTAGTTCCTACTCGTCCTCGAGTAGGTAAACGATAAAACAATAATTTTTGAGGTGACATGCTACTAACGTAATCTTGATCATAAAAATGTAAAGGCATATGCAAGCTGAGATCATAGAACTTCAAACATAAACATGATAAATAGAACTTCAATAATAAATCAAAGCAATAACTTTCCATCATGAAGAGTATCTCAAATAAAGGATCATGAGTAATAATACAAAGAAAGATAAACGTCTGTTTCAAGTATAGAGAAAGCATGGCAAAGTGATATTTCGCTAGTCCTTAAGAGTGGGGAAAACATAAATGCCAGGACACCTTCAAAGTTCATGAGGACGACTAGAGAAAATACTTTTAGAACAAATGATATCACATCATGAAGTAATTATTGATGTTTATAGGAAAGTGCATGTAGAACTAAGAATGGCAAAAATGCTCTCTCCAACGTGCGTAAAGTTACAAGATGGAGACTCAACATAAAAGTAAAATAAAGGCCCTTCGTGGAGTGAAGCAGGGATCACTCATGTGCTAGAGCTTTTTATTTTATTAAACAGAGGTATTAAAAGGTTGACACTCCTCCCATCAATCTTTCACAAACCATGGCTAAACGAATCCTCGGGTACCTGCCAACAATCACATACCGTGGATGAGTGTCTATATCTTGGGAGATGTATGCTAATGTTAACGACTGGTAAACAGAAAATACAGTATATCACAAGCCAACTGGATTCACAAGAGCGGCTCCCATGTGAAGGACGCATCTGAGTAGAAGGTCATCCCTCTTTCTCTTTTCTTTACACAATTATACTTTGACTGATAAATCAGAGGCAAAAAATAGTGAAGAGATTTTGTGTGTATTAATTTGGGGCTGGGAACCCCGCTGCCAGCTCTTCTATCATTTGGATAAGCGGATGAAGCCACTAGTACAGGGTGTGAAATCCAATCAACAAGTGAGATAAAGATTCCCTATTTACGTCCTCGTGAGCAAAAACAGGAACATAAAGCAGGAGTAGTTTTGAAGGTTTTAAAGGTAACACATGAGCAATTTACTTGGAGTGACAGTTAAATACCACATGTAGGCAGGTATGGTGGACAAATGGGAAAAACTTTGGTTTAAGGGAGTTGGGTGCACGAGTAGAGATCATACTCATTACAAGTGGAGGCTAGCAAAAGACTGGGAGCGACTAATCAAGAGAGCATAAGAGCCATAATCATGCATAGCTACATAAAAATAATTAACTAAAGCATAAGAGGTATCATATTTCAAAAACTAAGTGGTCATGGAGGCTATTCGTGACTGGTTCATAGTCATAAACATGGTGTGAGCATGCGCCAAGTCAACCAAATAAAACAATTGAACGAGAATACCAAAAATTTATGCTTCCTTATGACAAGAACAACTCTTGAATCTTTCAATGACATATTAAACACTCTCAGCTATTTGAGGCAATTCATGCTACTTAACATCACAAGTATTTAAAACTAAAAAACTGTAGCATGGCATGAAAAAGTTCTAGCAATAGTCTATACAAGCTTCTACTTGCATTGTTATAAATTCTACTTCAACCAGCAGTTTCTTTCTCCCAACAAGCACCATACAAGTTATGTTTTAAGAAAAACTTTCTAAATGCACAACAAGAAAACATGAGAGTACCCACATATCGCTACTAAAACTAACATCTCTAATAAGAGATGCATGCAAAACAGTAGATAAATAAATGCACCAACCAGATAGAGATTAAGAATACAATGTATTCCTATGAAAAAGCGGAGCGTGTCACTCTCCAATAAAAGAATATTGGGTTCCAACAAAGCTTATTGAAATAGTAAAAACAAACTGAAAGAAAAAACAAAAACAAACTGAAAGTAAAACTAAAAGTCTCTCCAAGAAAAGCACATAAAATGTGACCGAATAAAAATATAGCTTCACTAGAAGTGACTTGATAATTTGTCGATGAAGAAGGGGATGCCTTGGGCATCCCCAAGCTTAGACTCTTAAGTCTTCTTGGAATTTGCTGGTATGTACCACCAGGGCATCCCCAAGCTTCGGCACTTCACTCTTCTTTATCACGTCATATCATCTTCTTCTCTTGACCATTGAAAACTTCCTTCACACCGAACTTCTCACAATCTTCATTAGCAACATTAGGGAATCGAAATAATAAATTCACATGGTTCAGTTTCAACATATGTATAACACTCAAAAACCCATTAGCTACTGTCACAAATTTTTTTTAAACTCTTTTTCTAAAAGAACACCAAAAGAAAGCGACTAAGATGCAAAATGCAATTATTGGCAGAAATCTATCAAAACAGGACAACATGTAAAGATGATTTTTTCAAAAATGTTATGTTGCTCAAATAAAAAGTGGTCAAATAAGATAAGTAGCGTATGCAGCCCAGGATTACGCACAAAAAAACTCAGGTCATTTTTAATATCATGTGATTTTATACGGAATAAACAGTGGACATCAGAAATCTGTTTCCTGCGCAGAAATCTGAAATATAGCCTCAACTTTCCACTAGAGGCTTTACTTGGATCAACAAAAACTCAAAATAAAAGATACAGCGGGATTGCTAAGGAAATAGACAACACCCAGGGGAAAAGCACACAAAAGAAAACAAAAGAAAACGGGTTGAAAACAGAGAAATAAAACGGGTTGTCTCCCGATAGCGCTTTTCTTTAACGTCTTTCAGCTCGGCATATAAAGCCAGAAGATGCTCACATAAGAAATATGAATTTAGCAAAAGAGACCATCAAGAAGAAAGTATAGAACAAATTTAATTTTAACCCACTTTATATGCATAGGAATGTTATAAATAAATAAATTAAAGAAGTTCAAACTAGAAATCATAAGAAGGTAGAACAAGAGCAACTTCAAAACTTTAAACACAAAGAGAGGTGTTTTAGTAACATGAAAATTCCTATGACCCTATTTTCCTCTCTCATAATAATTTTCAGTAACATCATGAACAAAGGCAACAACATAATTATCACATAAAGCATGTTTGTCATGGTCTAAAAGAATACAATTCATATCAAGCTCCAAAATAGTGGGATCAAAATTTAAAACCAGCTCCTCTTTTTTCCCACTTTTAGCAATATCAAAACAAGATTATTGATCACTCATAAAAGGTATAGGACATATAGCAATCCTATTTTCACTATCGTTATAATTTATAACATCAAGTAACATAGGACCATCATCAAGAGCATTATCATAAGATTTATCCAAGTAGCATGGATTATCACACATAATAGTAGCAATATCATTCTCACAAATTTCATTCATAGTAGTATCAATGTCACAAGTATATAGCAAGTATCAATTTTATCAAATAATGTATGAGTTAAAGAGTTACTATCATTGGGAGGTAGACATGGGTAGCTCCACTCTTCCTCCTCTTGATCAAGACTCTCCTCCTCTTTTTCATCCAATGAGCTTCTAGATTCAGCAATTTCTTCTTCAGTAGGCTCCTGTAAGGCATCATTTACTTCCTTAGGTTGAGATAATTTATTAAGATATTCCATTATGTAGTAATTACAATCCTTGTAGTTATCAAAGAAATATTCAAGTATAGCATAAATCTCATATTTATAAGGTGCATCATCAATACTTTCAAGCAAATAGGCAATTCCGTATGCACTCTTCCAAGCAATAAATTCTTCAATTTGTTCCACATCATATAATTCATAATTTCCCTTAACATAAGAAGATATGGTAACATTATCATTATACTCACATTGAAAAGGGAGGTGTTAATACCTCCTACAACAACATGATTTATCAAAGCAATAAGTAACATTATAAGTGGAGCACAAGTTTTTAGCATAATGATGCAATTTATTAATTTGCTCCCATAACTGTATCCCTTTTTGTGACAAGCGGTGTTCCTTATAATGTTTTTGTTGTACATCCGTGAACCCACCTTTCCTAAAAGATCTAGTTTCAAAGACATCAAACATTGATAGCAAGCATGATAAAGCAAAAAATAACAACTAGAATAAGAACTAATTTTTCTGTGTTTTTGATATAAAGAAGCAAAACAAGACAAAAATAAAAACAAAACAATAAGAAAAATAAAGAGGTTGAGAGTGAGAGACTCCCCTTGCTAGAATACTTCCTTCTCCCCGGCAACTGCGCCAGAAAAAGTCCTTAATGATGCAGATCTTGCACTCGTTAGGACACCCCAAGAGGAGGGTGTGATGAGCACAACGGTAGGATTTTTCCCCTTAGTTAAGAACCAAGGTTATCAATACAGTAGGAGAAAGAGGACCTTCGGAAGTTTGATGCCACTAACGGTGGTGATGGCTCACCGGTGTCAGCAACAACGTGGAACCTGCACACAACACAACCAAAATACTTTGTCCCAACGGTACAATGAGGTTGTCAGTCTCACCGGTCTTGCTGAAAACAAAGATCGGACATATAGTGTGGAAAATGGTGTATAGTTGCAGTAAGTAAAGAAAGCAGGAAATTGCGGTGGCTTATTTCACAGTGTAAGAAAATGGACCGGGGTTCATAGGTTCACTAGTGGCGTCTCTCCATAACAGATAGCATGATGGGTCAAGAAATTACAGCTGGGCAATTGACAAATAAAGGTTGCACCATAGTGCACATTCATAACATGATGACTACTATGATATTTAGTGCGGGCATTACAACAATATACATAGACCGCAATCCAACTGCATCTATGACTAATAATCCACCCTCAGGTTATTATCCGAATCCCCTTAGGTATTAAGTTGCAAGCAAGAGATAACTGCATTAAACAATGTGTTTAATGTAAGCAATGATTGTACACGCGGGCACTCTCACCGTTGTTTTCTCCCTAGTGGCAACAGCAGATCCTCCCCCGTCATGTTTCTGTCACTCGAGCATAGGCGAAAAGGAGGCATGAACCCACTATCGAGCATAAATACTCTCTCTTGGAGTCAGTAGCAACTACTTGGCCAGAGCAACCACTAGCAACGGAAAGTATGCAAGATCACAAATAACATTTGCAATAATAACTATAATAAACTTGGAATAAGTTCAGTATTCATCGGATCCCAGCAAACACATCACAAAGAATTACACAAGATCAATCTCGATCATGTTAGGCAGCTCACGAGATCTAAACATGGAGGCATATGAGGAGAAGACAACCATCTAGCTACTGCCATGGACCCGTAGTCCAAGGATGAACTACTCACGCATCACTCCAGAGGCAGTCATGGTGATGTAGAGGCCTCCGGTGATGATTTCCTCTCCGTCAGGGTGCCGGAGACAGCTTTAGAACCCCGTGATCTAGGGTTGACGGTGATGGTGGCTGTGAAACTTTTCGGAGATTTTTTATCAGGTATTTAGGGGTTTCCATCCGGGGGGAATAAATAGGCGAAATGGCAGAGGTGTGGAGCCCTAGGGGCCCCACACCACCCCCGGCGGGGCCAAGGGGGGGGGCGCGCCGCCCCATGCTGTGGGCCCCCTGATGTCCCTCTTCGTCTCCTCTTCGGTCTTCTGGATTCTTTCGGGGAAAATAGGCACTTCGGACTTTCTGGGGTCCAGTTCCGAGAATATTTCCAGAACAACTTTTCTGAAATAAAAAACAGTAGAAAACATGGAACTCGCACATGGCATCTTGTTAATAAGTTAGTCCGGGAAAACGTGTAAAAATGACATATAGAAGGGAGAAAACATGTAGCAATTGGCATAATATCATCATGGAGCATAAAAAATTATAGATACGTTGGACACGTATCATGGCTCCTACTCCTTCACACACTTGCCCACCTCACTTCCTCTCCACCCGCTGCTCCATTCCATGGTCTCCGGCTTGGCGAAGCCCTGACAGTGGGATTTTTCACCACCACCACGCCGTCGTGCTGCTGGAGTTACGAGGGATCCTCTACTTCCGCTGCCCCGCTGGATCGATTGAATGGAGGTCTTCATCAACCGTACGTATGACCGATCACGGAGGCACAGCCGAATTGCGGTGCACATCTTCTCGCTGTCGAAATCGGTGTGAGTATGACTACGTCAACAACGAGATTTGATCTCGTAACGCTTTGTGTCTTCGAGGGTATGTTTCTTAAGACTCTCTCTATGCCCGTTGCACTTCATCTTGTAGATTAGATCTTGGCTTTTGGGGTGTCTCTCGCGTAGGAATTTTTTTGTTTTCTATGCAACGAACCCTACACGCTGCAAATTGGAAGTTACGCTGCGGAGGATCTGGATGACTAACAGTGAGCATGGGTCTAGGCGTCCACATGAGCCGATGGAGGAGTATGGGATCCTTAAAATCTGAAAGGAAATAATGCCATTAACCAATGCGGCAGTGCTATATGCACACGGCATCGTCGGTGGCCGGTCCATCGTGGAGCCGACCCTTAGCGAGCGGCTACCAGCGGGCAATCATAGTTGCTGTGGCTACCACAAGGTTGTCCATGCCTGGAGCTGTGCAGGTAAGCCAGCAACAAACTACCAACCTATTGTTGGTTTAATCCTGCGTTTTCATCAACTGAATATCTGCAGTTTCAGTTAAGTGCACCGCGGCAGGAAAACATTCAATTCTCTGCCGCGGCAGCGGGTGTGTGCGTGTGTTAGTCTGAATAAGTTCAGAATAAAGGCCGAGCGTTGATCGCCTGTGATCATGCCCGCGTCGTTAGGGATTGGATCTGTTTTTCTTTCCTCGTTTGTAGGATCTCCAGACCGTTGTGTAGAGCGTGGGATGGCACGTTCAGTAGGCGCATGGTGGAGCTGGTTTTACGGTCAAGTTGTTAGGCCTTTCTCTGTATTCGTTTATAAATGAATCAAAGACATAAAACGATGTACGCTTACACAACACAAAAATCCTGGGTGTCTCTCTCATTTTCCTCTTGTTCTTGTTGAGTTCATACGTTAACACTCGAGAGATTAGAGAGAGTCGCAACGACATTTGGTATTAGAGCCAAGTGAGTGCGCATTGCCATGGTCGACGACAAGAACCCATCGACATCGAAGTCGCGGACGCCGTCGCGCTCCCCTTCGAAACCACCTGCAAGAGGCGCAACCCCAGTTCCCCAGAGTCGTGAGCGCAGCCGTGGACGTAGCCTTGCCCGGCGTGGTGAGGGCAGGAGCGGGCGCGAGATCGTGGTCAGGGAGGTGGTGCGCGAGGGCGGTGGCGGCGGCGCGATGCACCTCCCAATGCTCACCCGTACTAACTATACGGAGTGGGCAATTTTGATGCGCGTGCAGCTCCAGGGGGCGCGTCTCTGGGACGCGATCGACCCTGGAATAGGCGACGATGAAGACGATCGGCAGGAGAGGCAGGCGCTGGGCGCCATCCTGCGATCGGTCCAACCGGATAATGGTGTCGGTGCTGGCGGCGAAGGACAACGCCAGCGCGGCGTGGGAGGCCGTCAAAACCATGCGCGTGGGCGTGGATCGCGTCCGTGAAGCGCGCCGCCAACGGCTTCGCAAGGAGTTCGAGAATCTGGCGTTCAAGGGCGGCGAGACGATCGAGGATTTCGCACTGCGTCTCTCCGGCGTGGTGACTGAGCTGCAGTCCCTCGGGGACACGGTCACCGAGCTGGATGTGGTGCAGAAATTCCTCCGCGTCGTCCCCGCCAAGTACGCACAGATGGCGTGCTCGATCGAGACGCTCCTCGACCTGAGGGAGATGTCGATCAAAGAGCTCTGTGGGCGCCTGTCGGTGTCCGATGGGCGAGGCGAAGCCGAGGCGGAAGCAGGGAAGCTTCTGCTCACCGCGGAAGAATGGAGCGCTCGCCAGCGTCACGGGCAGCCATCCGCTCCGGTGAAAGGGGGCGGCAAGCCAAAAGGCCAGGGCGGCAAGGCAAGCCCGCAGGCCAGGATGGCGAGGGGACTAGCACTCGCAAGCCTGGAAATTTCCGCTACTGTGGGAAGCCTGGTCACTGGGCGCGCGAGTGCAGAAAGGCCCAGCGTGACAGGGAGAAGAAAGGAGAATCCGCGCCGGCCGAGGCGGCTCACCTGGCGGAGGCAGAAGCGGATCAACCAGCTCTCTACCTTGCGGAGACAGTGGAGATCACACCGGAGCAGGGCGCGGTCGCGATCTCTGCGCCATAGGCGACGACAACGGTCGCCGTGCACCGTCAGGTCGTGTTCCTCAACGAGGAGCGCGTAGTGCCTTTGCGCGCGGAGGAGGACGTCTGGCATCTTGACACGGGCGCCAGCAGTCACATGACGTGCGTGAAGACGACGTTCGTCACCCTCGACGAGAAGATCCGCGGCACCGTTCGTTTTGGGGACGGATCGCTGGTGGAAATCTGCGGGCAGGGAAACGTCTTGTTCTGCCGCGACGATGGACACTAGCGCGTGCTCTCGAGGGTGTACTACATCCCAAAGTTACGGACAAATATCATCTCTATTGGGCAGCTGGATGAGATCGGGTGTGAGACCGTCATCAAGCGCGGACTCCTGACGATCTTTGATCAGCAGATGGTGAGAGTCAGGCGCACTAGTAACCGCCTGTATGTTCTGAAGATGAACGTCGCGGCGCCGGCGTGCCTGCTGACGAAGGGAGACGATCCAGCGTGGATGTGGCACGCACGTCTTGGCCATCTCCATTTCCGCGCAGTCAACACCATGTCCAGGAGGGGGATGGTGCGCGGGATGCCACCGGTGGATCACGTCGATGCCATCTGCGATGGATGTACAGTTGGGAAGCAACATCGCATGACGTTTCCGCAGGCGACCAAGTTCAGAGCAGAGCGACGCCTCGACCTCGTACACACAGATCTCTGCGGCCCAATAAAGCCCTCCACTGCAGGAGGCAATCCGTATTTCCTTCTCGTCGTCAACGACAACACAAGGTTCATGTGGCTGGAATTAGTGAAGACCAAGGACGAGGCGTTCGAGCGCTTCAAGAAAGTTCTGCCTCGGGCAGAGGCACAGAAAGACTGCAAGCTCAGAGCATTTCGGTCAGATCGCGGAGGCGAGTTCAACTCGACAGAGTTTAGGCGTTACTGCGAGCAGAAGGGGATCGAGCACCACACCACGGCCCCGTACACGCCGCAGCAGAACGGAGTTGTGGAGCGCAGGAACCAGACGGTGGTCGAGATGGCGAGGTGCATGCTGAAGGCCATGAATGTGCCGTCGCCGTTCTGGGGAGAGGTCGTGAAGAGCGCCGTTTACATCCTCAATCGAGCCCCAACGTGCTGCCCGAACGGAGTCACCCCGTACGAAGCTTGGCATCGGCGGAAACCCACTGTCGAACACCTGCGCGTCTTTGGGTGTGTCTCTCACATGAAGAAGACGGGCCCATGCATCACCAAGCTTTCGGATCGCTCACTCCTCATGGTGTTCGTCGGCTACGAGGAAGGATCGAAAGCCTACAGGGTGTATGATCCCGTGGCCAAGAAGCTGTACGTCACGCGTGACGTCATGTTCGAGGAACAGCGCAGCTGGCCGTGGGGAGCGCAGGAGGGAGAGAGCATGGGCGGCGACGAGCCGTCCACCTTCACCGTGGTGTACACCACGGACGGCGGCGAGCGAGTGGAGGACGACGGTGAAGGCGCAGGGCACAAGAGCGCTGTTCGCTCGTGGTCACCGCCAGGCCCGGACACGCCGCGCACGCCTAAAGAGACGCCCACCAGCGGCGCAGATAGCACGGACACACCAAGGGTCAAATGGTGTACGCCACCGTCGCACGACAGTGCACTCGACGCGGCAGATGAAGAAGAAGAAGAACCACACCGTTACCGCAAGGTGGAGAACGTGTACGAGACCACTGCTGCGCAAGCCGGTGTCCAGAGCACGCCGGGAACAGCACTTGATCTTGACACCGATAGCGGTGAGAGTGATCCAGAGGTTCTGCATCTTGTCGCTGCGGAGGAACCTGCTAGCGTGGAGGAGGCAATGGCCGATCCAGCGTGGAGACAAGCAATGGAGGAGGAGATGAGCTGCATTGCAGAGAATCAAACCTGGGCGTTGTGCGCGCTCCCGTCAGCGCATCGAGCGATAGGCCTGAAGTGGGTTTTCAAATTGAAGAAAGATCCAGAGGGAAACATCGTCAAGCACAAGGCAAGGTTAGTGGTGAAGGGCTACGCACAACGACAGGGGGGTGGACTTCGACGAGGTCTTCGCCCCTGTGGCGCGCATGGAAATGGTGCGCGTTCTCCTCGCTCTGGCTGCGCACGGCGGATGGGAAGTGCATCACATGGATGTCAAATCGGCATTTCTGAACGGCGAGCTTGCAGAGGAAGTGTATGTGGAGCAGGCGCCGGGCTTCATCGACAAAAATTCGCCACAGGCAGTGATGAAGCTGAGCAAGGCGCTGTATGGCCTGCGCCAGGCGCCACGGGCATGGTACGCGAAGCTGGACTTCTCCCTTGTTGAGCTCGATTTTACTCGGAGTCCCCTGGAGCATGCAGTGTACAGAAGGGGAAACACCGACAGGTTCCTGATCGTGGGCGTATACGTTGACGATTTGATCATCACAGGGACAAGCAACGAGGAGATCATGTCATTCAAGGAAGAGATGCATAGGCTGTTCAAGATGAGTGATCTAGGTCTGCTGTCGTATTATCTCGGCATCGAGGTGAAGCAGGAGAATGGGAGGATTACGCTATGTCAGCGAGCGTATGCAGAGAAAATTCTCGAGCGAGCTGGGATGAGTGGATGCAATCCTTGCCACACTCCAATGGAAACTCGACTGAAGTTATCCAAACATGATGGTGCTTCGAAGATGGATGCCACAGAGTACATAGGAGTCATTGGATGCTTGCGTTACCTCGTCAACACACGGCCAGATATCTCCTTGGCAGTTGGGGTGATGAGCAGGTTCATGGAGGCTCCCAGTACTCGCCACTGGGCAGCAGTCAAGCAGATTTTGAGGTATGTGCAAGGAACACTTGGCTACGGATGCTGTTATAAAGGAGGAATTGGAGAACCCGAGCTCATTGGGTACACTGACAGCGATCTCGCCGGGGATGTGAATGATCGGAAGAGCACCTCGGGCGTGCTTTACTTTCTTGGAGGAAGTACTATCACCTGGTCTTCACGGAAGCAGCAAGTTGTGTCGATGTCATCTTGCGAAGCTGAATATGTTGCAGCTGCCTCAGGCACAAATCAAGGGGAATGGTTGAGCAGTTTACTGGCGGATCTGACAGGTAAAGCACCGAAGAAATTCATGTTGTACATCGACAACAAATCCGCCATAGCACTCAGCAAGAACCCAGTTCACCACAATAGAAGCAAACACATAGACATCAAGTTCCATCATATCAGGCAGTGCATTGAGCAGGGAAAACTTGATGTCGATCATGTGCGAACAGAGGATCAACTAGCTGACGTTCTGACCAAGGCCCTGGGAAGAACACGGTTTGTTGAGATGAGGACCAAGCTAGGAGTCACAAAGGTGCAGGATTAAGGGGGTGAAATGTTGGTTTAATCCTGCGTTTTCATCAACTCAATATCTGCAGTTTCAGTTAAGTGCACCGCGGCAGGAAAACGTTCAATTCTCTGTCGTGGCAGCGGGTGTGTGCATGTGTTAGTCTGAATAAGTTCAGAATAAAGGCCGAGCGTTGATCGTCTGTGATCATGCCAGCGTCGTTAGGGATTGGATCTGTTTTGCTTTCCTCGTTTGTAGGATCTCCAGACCGTTGTGCAGAGCGTGGGATGGCACGTTCAGTAGCGGCATGGTGGAGCTGGTTTTACGGCCAAGTTGTTAGGCATTTCTCTGTATTCGTTTATAACTGAATAAAAGACAGAAAACGATGTACGCTTACACAGCACAAAAATCCTGGGTGTCTCTCTCGTTTTCCTCTCGTTCTTGTTGAGTTCATACGTTAACACTCGAGAGATTAGAGAGAGTCGCAACGACACCTATCATGCAACCAAGCTACATATGCGTGCCCAGCTCCATGTATACATGCTTAATTAGCACGTAACCAAGCTCCATGTATACATGCTTAATTAGCAAGGCCATTAATTGCTCTCAGCGTGCGTGCGTGCGTGCTGCTCCACCCAGCGTGAGTATGCACATGTTTCGATCCACTGTTCGTTTTCTCAAGGATCGTGCTGACCGTCCCCGGGGGATGGGAACCCCCTATCCCACGCATAGAGAGGTTGACACGTGTCCTGAAATTGGACCACTCCCGTACAAACCGTTTCGAAGAAAAAGAAAAATCAGCATGTAATTTTTCACGCACGCGCCACCTCCATAGCTCGAAGTAGAACCATTTTTTGCTGCTACGGAGCTCTGCCCGTACGAAGCTCGTGCTCCGGCGACAGCAGGTGAGGAAGCCCCTCCTTTGTTTTGCAGCAGCAGTACGGGCTTCGAAGCAGCATGACACCACAACCTCTCCAACCCATCCGCAAAACACCGAGACCTCTCCTTTAAGAACCATGGCCGGCGCCGGAGAAGACGCCTGTCACAACGTCGCTGGTAGCAACACCGATAGGGGCTTGTAGCATCTACACACTAGTAGGAAAAGTCTTACCAGTGACGAACAAAATAACGCTACCGCTGGCGAACAGGTGTTCGCCAGCAGTAACCCGCCAGTGGTAAGAGGTCACCGCTGGCGAACAAGTCTTGTTCGCCAGCGCTATCTAGTTACCGCTGGCGAACACCAGTCTTGTTCGCCAGCGGTAAGTTTGAAAATTTGAAATTTCCAAAATAAAAAAATTCGCATTATTTTTTTCAAATTTTCAAAACAATTGAATTTGGGAAACCTTTATTCCCGGTGTAGAATTTTTTCTTTTTTTTTTGCTTTATTTTTCAGTTTTATATGTTCACTTCCCGCTCGGTCACCCATCCTCCCACGCTAGCACGCTCAACTTCTACCTAGGAACACCTTATTCTTTCTTGTCTATATAGTACTATCAATCCTCTTAACTATTGTACCATATCTATAAAGCCGTAATTCCAAATTCGATAAATGATATGTCGAAATTGATTAGAAGAATACGACGAATCCTAATATGACATCCTTATTATCTTTTCTGAAAAAAAATATTTTTTATTTTTTTGAATTTTGAATTTATTTAATTAAATTGATTATGTAGGAAAATCTAATCTGTCTCAAATAACTTTTTTGCTTTTTGAAATTTGCTCACGATTTTTTTGATATATTAAACGCGTTTTTTTCGACGTCGTATGCAAGAGTTATGCCCGTTTTACGATTTATTTTTGAATTTTGCATAAAAGGTCAAATGGGGTATTTCAAATTTTCTATATCAACTAGACGAAGTACTCTACCCACATATCCAAGGAATTTATCTTTTGAACGTTTTATCATTTTTGTTTCTGCTTTAGAAAAGTAAAAAAGGCAGTCCTCGAGGGTGTGTGTGTGTGTGTGTGGAGGGAAATTTTTTCAGAACTTACCACTGGCGAACCAAAATAGTGGTTGGCCGGTCAGCGGTATAGTTAGCGCTGGCGAACTAGCTCGCTATTCGCCAGCGCTAAGTGACCATACCGCTGGCGAACCAGCATCCCTCTTCGCCAGCGGTAAATATGGCTGCCCGCACGCTCACGCCCAATGTTACTGCTGGCGAACAAAGTGGCATGTTCGCCAGCGGTAACATGCGTAGCGCTGGCGAACACGGTTTCCTTTTGGCCAGCGGTAATAGCGCTGGCGCACGTGTATGTTTGTTTGCCAGCGGTAAAGTGGTGGCTATAGTCTATTTCCTACGAGTGACACTCGTCACTTGTAGCAATGTCATTGTCGGTGGGAGGCACTCCTCCGTTCCTCCGGTAGAAATGGGTGATGCCGCTGAAAGCACTGCTGGGAGCAAGCCCCGAGCTGTTGTCGCCCGACGCCGACGGGCGGCACTGTCCACTTGGCCGGTAGCATGTGTGTTCGTCGGTGGCAGCACTCCGGATGCCCGCTGGGAGCACCGGCTGATGCCTAAGGGAACACCATTGGCCGCCACTGGAAGCACCGCCCCCCGCCTAATGGAGAACAGCTAGACACCTGAAAGAGCACGACTCGACGCCAGAGGGAGCACAGGCTGATGCCTAAGGGAGCACCAATTGCCACCACCGGGAGCACCCCTCCCCCCCCCCCCGCCTAAGGAGCACAACTCGACACCTGAGGGAGCACGACTCCACGCCCGAGGGAGCACTGCCTGAATCGCGGCTTGTAGCACCGTTCGCCGCCGCTGGGACCAATGCTCACCGCCTTTTGGAGCACCGCCAGGCGCTGCTGGGAGCACGCCCTGGCGCCTGAGGAAGCACCGCATGACTCGACTTATAGCACGGTCCGCCGCTGTTGGGAGCACCGTCCGCTGCCGTTTGGAGCATCGCCTGCCGCCTATGTGAGCACGGCCCGACGCCGCTGGGAGCTCCGCCTGTCTTGGATAGTAGCACCACCCGACGCATACGGGGCCACCGCCCGACGCCGCTAGGAGCCCGACGACCACCGGTAAACGTCGTCTAATCGACGCCTCGCCGCTCCGGCGGGCGGGCGTTGCTCGCACCGCTGGTGCAAGGAGCTCCCAAGGAGGAAGAGAGAGATGAAATTATACAGCGGCCTAGGGGAGAGATGATAACGGCCAAGATAAAATAGATCGCCGGTGGAGATCCGGCGCCGGCCAGAAAAGAGAGACCGCAGAGGCGTGCGGCTGGCTGCGCAACGGAGCCGGCAGAGAGCAACGGAGAATTTTTCAGTGGCTGAGGTTGAGGAAAGAGACGGGGAAAATGAGTGATGGGAGGGTCCCGTGTGAGAAGATAAGGTATGGTGGGCCTGTCTCGGTTGACTGACCGGTCTTCTCACGTAGCTAGCAGGACGCGTGGCGGACTCTCCATGCGGAGGCAACTCTTTCCGTATTTGGCCCGAACCGGTGAAAATGTGAAATTTGGTCTGAACCCGGCGGAAATGGGGAATTTTCTTTCCATATCTGGCATGTTTTGTGGTTTTTTCTCAGCCATGGTTCTCTTCGTCCAGGCCCGTTCCGGGTTTTATTTTGGAGAAAGTGGACGCAACGCTTCATATGGGCCTGCGTTAGGAGCAGCGAGCGAGCTGGCCATGGATCCATCGATGAGAATGGAGGATTCAAGGCCACGCTACAGAAACACTACCTGGTTCTCGTTCGGTTTTCTTAACCAAGGGACACACTTTTTAATTCCGGCCATAATGTCGCACCCGGACTTCTATAGGATACTCACCGGGCCGTTGAATAGTAGATGATTGGATTACGGGGCCTACCTGCACCCGCACCTCTTACGAGTAGGCCAACACATATAGTGTGACAACCAATCTCTACTATCCACCGTCGATGTAAACCATCCCATAGAGATCAAGATACTACCATTGACGTACTTCATACCATACACACATGGTACGTCAACGGAGTTTAACAAAATGATAGCACAACAGATCTCTAAGACACAAGGAAATAGAAATAAGTTGCAAATAGCTCTCATTAGAGCAGAGATAGCAAATACAATCATTCAGAGGATACATGTCCCAACAATTCATCATTACATAGCAGCGGAAGCATCCAAAGCGTCTGAGTACAGACAAAATCCAAATAGGCCTAAGAGGCGTGCAATGAAAGTAAAACAGAGCCCATCCACGAAGTCTCGGATCCTGCCCGGGTCCGCTATCTACTCGTCAACAGCCTCGTCATACTCCACGTAGTAGCCACCATGGGGATCCTCGGAAACATAGTCTGCGGAAACCACAGCCCCAAAGGGGTCAGTACAGACAAGTACTGGCAAGCAAGACTCACAAGATACCAAAGTGTACCTGTCAACACCAAGCACGGATGCTTTGGGTTCAACGGAAGAATGTGTGATATAAAAGTGCGGCAGCGGGCTGCTCTAACCAACTACAGAGTCTTGCTACAACTTCCAGCTAACAGAAAGAAGATAAGCTAGCGTATCGTAACCAACTACAACTAACCTCAAACAAACCCATCCTGGATCTCGCCCCTTATCCAAAGAAGCAATCCGAGGATAACTCACACAGTTGGATTAAGGTGACATCATTCTTATGGTGGAAGTAATCTCTGTTACTAGTCAATTTATTATAGTTAGGTGTAAGTTGTCTGAGTACTTGTTAGCCAGTACTTTAACCAAGTCAACCATAACCGCGGAAAACACGGCTTCTCGAGAAGATTTAACCCTTCAGGGATGCACCAATTTGGCCGTACACGTAAGAATAACCCGCCAGATGGAATGCCTCCCACCAAGCGGGGCACTCAACACAACTCAACTCTTCTTCGCATCAAGCCCAAAGAACCCCGGGCAATTGAGCGCACGGCTAATCAAGCCCCACGAAGAAAAGGGGACCCTCATAGCACTCTAAGAACGTGTCTCCCTAAATGCCGACTACAGAAGTTCCACCCTGGCCTCGGGTTCGCACCTGCATATGCATGCGGCAAATGGAAAACCCGAACTAAATGAGGCGATTTGGACGAGATGCGAATCGAATCAAATTGAGGGGGGCGCCCATACACGCTTCCCACATGCGGTTAGTGCGCTCATCATGGATCAGTAGACAAGACCCTTTTCCTAATTAGGGTCGACACTAGCAGGCCTCAAAACCACGCCGGGCCTCCTGCTGGTGCCTTATCATCAAATTATTATTACCCATAACATTAACAGGTTATTGTTTAAACATCGAGCCCCAGAACATAAGTAACATGGTAATAGAAAGTAACGGACAACAGACTCGAGCAAAAACAACCCTAAGCATGCTAGTAAGACACGGCAACAAGCAACGGGGTTATAGGTGTGGAGGTGAGGCCATATCAGGGTTAAAGGATAACATGTGATAGGATCGGAACACAAGCAACGATTCATAAGGCTAGCAGAATAGACAACGGAAAGTATCGGTATCCAGTGTGGAAAGGAACACAATGGTTCATGTGAGTGAATACTTGCCTGCAAGCTCAGTAGACTGGTACTGGGCTAACTCCTCTGAAGCAGTATCGTAAACCTCGTCTGTCTCAACGTCGTCGTCTATTCGAGAAGAAGCAAACAAACAACGCAGAGAGACAAACAATCAATAACATGGCATAATGCACAATCATGGGATGATGCATGTCAATTTAATTGATGCATCAAGGATAAGATAGCTGACATGGTAACATGATTAAATGGGCCCATATGCAATTTGGATTGCATATGGAGGCACATGAATTAAGGTTGGATTAAATGATCTACAACTAAACAACATGTGAAAGTTGATTAGGATGATGCCTGGATGATGAAAACAAAAAGGAAACAACAATAGCTTCAATTTGAAAACAAGCTTACCAAATTTGAAATTTTATTTATTTAGTTAAGAATTTTGGCTTCTTAAAGGAGTTACACAAGCATTTGTTGTTTTCACCAATTTTATTTGTTCAAATTAGATAACAAAGTTCACATTGGAAAAGAACACAAAATTTTAGGTGGAATACATGTTTCATTTGTTGAAAAAGGAATTAAAATGAATTACTTATGAATTAAACAAGTTTAAACAAGATTTAAATGGATTTAATTCAAGTATTAATATTATTTGAATTTTATTTGTTCAAAACATCAAATAAATTTCATATTTTAAAAGTTTATAATTTTCTGGTTTGAAAACATATTTTATATGTTCAAAAAGAATTTTATTTGACCAAGTTATGAATTTAGCAATATTAAATGATTTAAACAAGGTTTAAATTATTTAAACAACTTTAATTATTCAAAACAGGAAATAAAGTTTATATTTGAAAAGGTGGTTCAATTTAGCATGGAAAACATATTTTATATGTGCCATTTAATTTAAATTTGAATTAGTTATGAATTTAACCAAATTTGAAATAGTTGTTTGGATTTGAAGTTTTGAAAATATTTGAAATGTTCAAAACAGAAATCAAATGTTGTAAACATGTAGAGAATTAAATTTGGGTTGGAAAACATATTTTATTTATATTATTTGAATTTGAAATTCAAAAGTTATTTGCATTTTGAAATCAGGGACTATTCTTTAAATTTAAAACAGTTAGATTTGGTTCAGGGGCCTAGGTGCGAAAAAGTATTCAGAATAGGTCCTTGGGGACCTTTTCTATCCAGCAGAACGACCCCTGGGTCACTGGCCTGTGGGCCAGTTCCCAGTTGGCGCTGCGCTGGCAGCCTGCGTGGCCACCACTGCCAATGGCAGGTGGGGCCAGCGTGCACGCGTGGCATAGCGCAAAAAGGTTGGGTTAATCCGCGCGGGCGAAGGCTCGAACCCGCGCCGTGGGCGCGTGAGAGAAGGGCGCTGGCCAGTGCGGTGCTGCATCGTTTTTGTCAGATAGGAGGCGCGTTTGGTTTTGATGTTCAGTTCGCGAATAAGCCTGACGAAACTGAACTTATTCAGTTAACTGAACCACGACAGAACGGTGCTCGCCGGCGGCGAGTTGCTGCTGCTGCTCGTTGCTGCTCGCCGTGAAAGGGTGCAGGCATGCGTGTGTGCGCGTGCAGGCGACGTGGAGATGCCGAGAGGGAAAAGGAGGAGGGAGACGAGGTGGAGCTCACCGAGGGAAACAGAAGGAGGAGCAGGGCTCGGTGGTGGCCGGCGACGTCGAGGTGGACGGCGGCGGTGATGCAGTTGTTCCCTGGTACCGTGGGGGTATCGAGGAGGTAGAGGGAACGGAGGGGAGTTTGTTCCCGTGGCTAGCCAGGACGGTGGTGCATCGTACCGGCGGCGATCACCGGAGATTCAGACGGTGGTGGTGCGGTGGAGGTTCAGAGGTGGGGAGCAGAGGGTGACAGAGGAAGAAAACGGCGGCGCTCGAGGGATAGAGGTGGAGGAGGGAGCTAGGGCAGAGAGAGAGCTCGCGGCTAGGGTTATATGGAGGAGGGGGAGGTGCTCGCAGCCGTCTGCTCCGCCGTACAGTCGACGTGGGCGTCGGCGATGCGCGCCGTACAGTCGACGTGGGCGTCGGCGATGCGCGCCGTACAGGTAAGGGACGAGGGGGGGTACCAGGCCGTGCTGCTGGGCTGGGCTCAGCCCACTGGCCTGCCTGTCCCCTCTGCGCTATTTTTTTGTTTTTGTTTTACTGATTCTGTTTGTTTTTTTTTTGCAGAAAAAGAGAAGGAAGAAAAGGTGAGAAAAAGGGAGGTTTTAGGGGTTTAAATTTTTGTGCTAATTTTTATAAGTTGTCATTTACAAAAGCACCAATTTGCTAACTAATGTTTTTCAAAATTTGAAAATTAGCTGCTGTTTGTAATTTAAATGAATTTGAGCAATTTTTGTTATTAATTGAATAAGTAAGATCCGAAACCACATGAGATCCTAATTCTCACAAAATTCCGGTGGTCATGAGTAGCCTTCGTTCGTCGACGCGTGGCATTGTTCTTTTCGTTTGCTCTCGCCTTATGGTCGTGCGCTCCATCCCGTTGCGGTGGGCCACGGTTTGCTTCCTTCACTTTCTGGTCGCGCGGTGGAATCGGTCGTTCTAGGCCATAGTCGCATGCGTGTTGCGGTTTGCTGTTTGGCAGCTGTCCGGTTCTCGAGATTTGCTTCACTTGCAAGTTTGTGGTGGGCCAGTTGTATTAACTGCCCTGTCATGCTGAGTCAAAGCGGTGGAGAAGCTAGATAACCACGACACCACCATGTGTCCCAACCTAGAATGATGGAGAGTGCTCTACCGTACACGTCCTCACCTCTCCTCTTTCCTCTCTCTTCCTTCCCAATCGCCCTTGCCCTCTTCCTCTCAATCGCGGCTGCCCATTCTCCTCTGTCCCGCCGGCTTCCTGCAAGGTCTGACGCTGGCGACCTCCTAAGACTAGGCTACGCCTGTTTGGGATTGTTAGATAATACCGATCGGATACGTATCCGATCGTCGAGTCCTAGTGGCTAACGTCTTGTAATCGACTTGGTCTCCAAGTCTCCTTGTAACCTACTATATATACTAAGTCTTGAACCGTGGCAGGCCATCCAGCCGCCCCAAGCCCAAACACTTTCATGGTATCAGAGCACGTTCAATCCTAAAACCCTAACCCTAGACTTCCCTCTCTGTTCCTAGCCTAGCCACCATGACTCCCGACGAGATCGCTGCCAAGCTTCTCGAGATCGAGGAAAAGGAGAAGGATCTCCAATGCCGTACCGCAGAGCTCGACGCACGCGCCTCCACTCTCGCCGCGCGTGCCACAACCTCCGACAGCCAAATTCTCACCACCACCTCCGCCGATCTTCCTAGCAGGCAAGCCGAAAACCCACCTCTACCCGTCCACTCCACCTATGCCTCCTCCATCAAGCTCTATGTTCCCATAACCCTCGATCTGAACGAGGGAAACTACTCCAATTGGCGCGAGCTCTTCCTCGTCGCGCTTGTCCGCTATGGATTGACGGCCCACGTCATCGGCAACGCAGAAGCTACTCCCTCCGATACCTCGCCCAATTCCTACTGGGCACGAGACGACTACACGGTGCTCTCATGGATCTACGGCTCCATCTCCGTCGACCTCGTCGGCATCGTCATGCGCCCCGGCTCCACGGCGGGCACCATCTGGGATGCTATCGAGAACCTCTTCCGCGACAACATAAAGCACCGTGCCATCCAGCTCGAGGCGGAATTCCGCAACAACCGCAAGGAGATCTTTCAATCAGCGACTACTGCGCCAAACTGAAGACCCTGGCTGACTCTCTCGCTGACGTTGGCCAGCCCATCAGCGATGAGACCCTCGTCCTCACGCTTCTCCGCGGTCTATCTCACACTTACGCGCACCTGCGCTCGTTCTTGCCGTTTCAGGTGCCGTCCCGGTCCTTCTTACACACGCGGTCGGCCCTCATCCTCGAAGAAACACAAAGGAAGACTGACGCCAAGCATGCTGCCTCGACCGCGCTCTGGGCAAGCGGGAACAGCATCGCTCCATCGGGTGGCAACGGCCCCTCATCATCCACGGGCAGTGACCGCACCGGTGGTGATCACCACGGGGGCGATCGCGCAGACGGACGCGGTCCTCCCTTCTCCAACAACTACCGTGGGCGCGGTCGTGGTCGAGGACGCGGCCGCGGTCGTGACAACCCCTGGCAGTACAATCCTTGGACGGGCGCTCCCACTCGTGCATCTCTTCAGCAACAGCCGGGATGGCAGCCCCGTCCCCCTGCGCCTGCACCGGCACCCTGGCGCGCTCCCGCCCCGGGTCTTCTCGGTGCACGTCCACAAGCATATGCGGCATATGGAACCTACTACAACAACTACGCCAACCCTCCACCGGTTCATCAGCAGCCGGCATTGGATCCTGCGCTCATCACGGCGGTTAATAACTTGCAACTCCCCGGCAATGATTGGCAGATGGACTCCGGCGCGTCCTCCCAAATGGCATCCGATTATGGTAATCTCTCCTCTGTCAAAATCTCTTCTCCTCAACACGTCACTGTAGGCAACGGTGCAACACTTCCAGTTACTCACATCGGTTCCCAAACAATTCCCTCTCCAATTCAACCCCTACACCTTCATAACATCCTAGTAGTACCTAATATCATTAAGAATCTTATTTCCGTTCGCCAATTCACCACTGATAATAATTGTTCTATCAATTTTGACCCCCTTGGTTTCTCTGTGAAGGATCTCAAAACCGGGACCGTGATTCTTCGATGCAATAGTCCGGGGCTCCTTTACTCCATGGCCCAAGCTCCTCCTCATGAAGCCCTCACCACTCACCACTCATCGGATCTCTGGCATCGCCGTCTTGGACATCCAGGAAACCACACCATACGTCGTCTTCATCAACAACAACAAATTCCATCCAATAAAACAGGACCTCTCATGTGTCATGTTTGCCAATTAGGAAAACATGTTAGGATTCCCTTTTATGCATCTACTACGCATACTACTCGTCCTTTTGAACGTTTGCATTGTGATCTATGGACACCTCCTATACCTAGTTCTTCTGGTTTTTGTTACTATCTCATTGTTGTTGATGATTACACTCATTATTTTTGGAGTTTTCCCCTTCGCAAAAAGTCTGATGTCTTTGAGACTTTCCTTGCCCTCCATGCCTTGCCAAAACCCAGTTCAATCTGCCTATATGCTCTATTCAATGTGACAACGGCAAAGAATTTGACAACACTAAACTCAATAACTTCTGCACCATGCACGGTATTCTATATCGTTTGTCATGTCCATACACGTCCCAACAAAACGGAAAAGCCGAGAGAGCCATCCGTACTACCAATGATGGCATTCGCACCCTATTATTCCAAGCATCTATGCCTCCATCTCAGTGGGCCGAGGCACTCCACACCGCAGCCTATCTCATCAATATTCGACCTACTACCTCACATCCCCATAGTACACCCTATTTCTCTCTCTATGGAAAACATGCACGCTACAATGATCTACGTGTTTTCGGTTTTCTTTGTTATGTCAACAGTGCCTCCAGAGCCAAAAACAAGCTAGAACAACGAGCAATTCGTTGTGTGTTTCTCGGTTATCCCTCTCGACATCGTGGCTATCGATGCTTAGACCTCACCACCCGTCGCATACTCATCTCTCGTCATGTCACCTTTGATGAAAACACCTTCCCCTATGCCAACACTACAACCACATCCCCACCTTCCCACTCTATCACCACCTTAGACGACCTATCAGACAACCAAAACATCCTATTCGATCCACCACCCTATCCCTTTATTCCACCGCAAACCCCTACCGCACACTCTGCCCCGGCAGCAAAAACGCCCAATCTCTCTGCCGCGGCAGCCAGTCCACAGCGCGCGGCAGCTAGCTCGCCCTCTACCGCAGCAGGTTTTTCTTCAAATTCTCCCACCGCGGCAGCCAATTCCCCTCGTTTCTCTGCCGCGGCAGACAACTCCTATGCCTCTCCCACTTCTTCCATGCACTCCTCCTCTAGTCCAACTAATACTAGTGCCATGAGTCCAATCACATCCACTCTTTCTCAACCACATACACCACCTAGCCCAGATCCCCTACCCCACCGTACTCGCAGCACCACGGGTCGCCTACCACCTCCGATTGATCGTCTTAATCTCTCGGTCATTACTCAAACCCCCATACCACACAATTATCTAATCGCTCTCCGTGATCCATCATGGCGCCAAGCGATGCAAGACGAGTACGATGCACTCATTAAAAATAACACATGGACTCTTGTTCCTCCTCCTCCGGGTGCCAACATTGTTAGCGGGAAGTGGATTTTTCGGCACAAATTCCACTCTGATGGTTCTCTTGCACGTCACAAAGCTCGATGGGTTGTTCGTGGTTTTACTCAACATCCCCGTATCGACTATGACGACACTTTCAGCCCGGTAGTTAAACCCGCAACTATACGTATTGTACTCTCTCTAGCCCTTTCCAAGTATTGGCCTATCAACCAACTCGATGTAAAAAATGCCTTTCTCCATGGCACCTTAACAGAAGAAGTCTATAGCCAACAACCCTCGGGTTTCCTTGATCCCAAATTTCCATCTAATGTTTGTCGGCTCCAAAAATCACTATATGGCCTCAAACAAGCTCCTCGAGCATGGTTCCAAAAATTTGCATCCCAAGCCAAATCCATTGGTTTTCTTCCATCTAAATCCGATGCTTCTCCCTTCATCTATAACCAAGGAACCGATTGTGCTTATCTTCTACTATATGTCGATGACATTATTCTTACCGCATCCACCACCTCTCTTCTCCACCATATTATCAAAACCCTAAGCTCCGCCTTTGCTATGAAAGATCTCGGTCCACTTCATCATTTCCCCAGGATCTCTGTTACTCGCACTCCTACATCACTTCATCTTTCTCAGCGACAATATATTCTAGACATTCTCTCACGGGCAGGCATGAGTGACTGTCATCCTTCCCCTTCTCCAATAGATACCAAAGCTAAACTTTCCACCTCGGAAGGCTCTCCATATTCTGATCCTTTCCACTATCGCAGCCTAGCGGGTGCCCTCCAATACATCACTCTTACACGTCCCGAAATTTCATATGCGGTTCAACAAGTTTGCCTTCACATGCATGATCTGCATGATTCTCATTTTAATCTTATTAAACGCATATTGCGTTATCTTCGTGGCTCGCTCGATGCCGGTCTTACCATATATTCTGCCACATCTCATAATTTGGTTGCTTACTCGGATGCCGATTGGGCTGGATGCCCGGATACACGTCGATCAACCTCGATCGGGGTTTTGCATATTTTTGGGTGATAATCTCATATCGTGGTCTTCTCGACGTCAACCTACTGTTTCCCGCTCCAGTGCCGAAGCGGAATACAGGGCTGTGGCTGCAGCGGTAGCCGAGACATGTTGGATTCGCAACCTACTCATGGAGTTACACCGACCTATTAATTCAGCAACAGTGGTATATTGTGACAATGTGAGTGCAGTCTATTTGTCTGCCAACCCAGTACAGCACCGCAGGACTAAGCACATTGAGCTTGACATTCATTTCGTGTGTGAGAAGGTTGCTGTCGGCTCCATTCGTGTTCTTCATGTCCCCTCGAGTTCTCAGTTTGCTGATATATTTCCCAAAGGATTGCCTACAGCTTTGTTTCAAGAGTTCAGATCCAGTCTTCACGTCGGTGACCCTCCTAGTTCAGACTGCGGGGGCGTGTTAGATAATACCGATCGGATACGTATCCGATCGTCGAGTCCTAGTGGCTAACGTCTTGTAATCGACTTGGTCTCCAAGTATCCTTGTAACCTACTATATATACTAAGTCTTGAACCGTGGCAGGCCATCGAGCCGCCCCAAGCCCAAACACTTTCAGGGATGGCCAAAACTTAGAGCACCGTGGTCTCTCGTGGCAGGTGGCCGTGCCGTGCCTTGAGCCTTTCTTCGGCTTCATCGGTCACCGAAGTGCAACGGTTTCTATGACGCTGCTCCTCACAGGGACGATGACCCAGACTAGGCGTGGCGCTGAAGGAGATCGACCGCCGCCGCATCGACAGGTCCGTCGATCCGTCCGGCCGGGACGTCCTCCATCAGGCGACAACCACTAGAAGTACCACCTCAACACCAGATGGAGGAGGCCAGCAGACGGTCGCTGATTCGGTGCGCGGTATGTCATCCTCGAGTTACGCTCCCTCCTTCTCATGGTTCGTCCACCCCAACCCCTTCCTCCAACCCGCATCTCACTTCTTCTCTCTCTCTCTCTAGCAACATCGGCACACGGTGCAAGGATGGAGACAGCCGCGTTGACAACGGGGCCAGCGCGGCAAGAGCTGTCAGGTGGAGAGGCGCACGAACGGCCGGTGCCCCAGCCGCGGCCGACCTCAAAAGTGGTGCTCCGTGAAACGGCTGCTCCTCGGTGCCATGTCGTGGGGATACAGTTGGAGCGGCGGGCCGTACACCGCTCCTCTTACGCAGCGGCGCTGGATCCGACGTTGCGCATGATTCGCCCATGCCGCACGACAGCCACCGGACCGCCACCACGTAGGCATTTTCCACTTCTTTCAAGGTATGTCCTTCCATGAGGTTGCAAATATGTTTTTCCCTCTGAATTTCTCGGTCTATTTTATCATATAGATGCTTAGAAATGATGATTATGAATCATTTTATTATTTGTGTCATGGCAATGATTTATGGAGAAAATTTTCCAGAGATAATTTTTAATTGTTCACAGAAAGCACTTAGTCTGAAGAAATTCTTTTGTGTGCGCCATATGCCACTAGTCGGTGAATTTGTGCATTTTTTCCATGATTTATCATGACATGGTAGAAAACTAGAAATTCAAACTCTCAACTGTATCATGAAGCCAATAAAAGAATCTAGCCTAGGAGCGAGGCACAAAGCTCGCTGAGATAAAAGGCAAGCGCCATTTTTCTTTCTTCATACTCACAAACAAGAGAAATCAAAGGTCATATCTTGGAAGAATTGTCACAAGTTGTTATCTCTAGATGATGAATTCCGTTTAGCATCTTTCTTCTAATGAGATGATGATGATGTTTGATGTAGATTGTGTTTCTAGAGATGCACCTAGATCATCAGCAGAGAGCATGCAGCCATCTGGGAAAGCATTCGGTCCTAATGAGATCCATTTCCTCAGGGTTAAATTTCTTTAGCAGGATATATATACACTTATCTTTGGGCAAGTTCACCATTTCATGAAGTACATTCGTCAGCTGAAATTTATGTCTTTTTTGTCAGCCGAGTGATCAGGTTGCCACATTGGAGCCGGAGACCAAAGCACCCAGGGGAAAGCATTTGAGCGTGCACCCACACTGCAATGTTTAGAGTTCACGAGGATGCACTGGTACCGCTAAAGATATCAGTGAGCTCATGCTATTTCTGGTCGAAGAAACACGAAAGCTATTGGAAGAAGGAGTGACGTATACATAGTCCGTAAATGCCTCAATCAGCTCAGTGTTAACAATGGGTGCATGTTATTTTTTCGTTCTTACGCATCAAGGAGTATATGCAGATTGGGTCTATATGTTTACAACTACAAATGCGACACCGACATCGCAGAGGGCAGATCTGATTCATTCGAAGTGTATATGCAGATTGGATCTATATGTTTGATCTCCAGTCCAAGTGTTTTCTGAATTGCGTCCATGGTTTCAGGTATGTTCATTTCATACTTCCTTAATATGCTCTTTATGTATTTCCAGATTTAGTTCTCTAATTTGAGGATATCTTATCTGTATGTATTGACAAATTGACATACAAAATCCTCTACGCCTAACTAAGCACAACTTAGATCTGCAATTTAATTTGCTCAGTTTTCAGTAGAATGTGTATGTGGCGTTTCTATGATGCATTAAATTTAGGACACTATGTTCATGTATTTCCAATTTTGATAAGCAAGATTGCTTTTGGACATTATTAGGAAAAGATGACTGTTGTGGATTTAGATGGTTACAATGGCATGCGGGTTTATATCAACAACGAATGCCGATTTTGAAGCAAGAGGATGTTACTATGATAGCCGCGCCCCAATTTTATGTATTATTGCAAAAAAATCATTTCAGAAATTGTTAGTGTTGGCTTAAGAGTAGTGACCACCATGAAAGCTGCATCTTCGTCATCTCTGTATGCTGGCAATAGAATTATAGAAAAAATGCCTTCCGTTGGGATGCATCATGTCATTCTGTGGTAGTACTATTCATCAACACTAAGACTGGTGGCCAACACGTAAGTAGTTTTATGTAAACGTATCGTGAGATCCTCAATATTTCCTACGTACCTGACCTAGCATTTGTAGAAGTTTTGGTGCTAAACTGTGTACTCTCTTGATGCTTTTGGAGTAGTACTTTGAGCATGCTCTGATTTATGTTCATTTTTTTCTTGGCATTTTGATCTCTAGAGCTCATAAGGTGGTGATAAGGTGCTGCACACATTATATGAGAAGTCCGAAAAGCTCAAGTCTAATGTCACGCTGTTGCTCAAATTGAGAGATGCCATGGACTAATTTAACGTACAAGGAATGATGTTCCTACTTTCTGTTTAGTTTCTCAACTACAGAAGCCTTCAAGCATGTTTCTGGTGGTGATGGCATGGTAATTTGGGTGCTTGAGATAGTTAGTGATCTTAAACTTTCTCAATAACCCCATGTTTCAGCTATGCCTAAGGGAACTTGAAACAATCTTCCTTTCATTTGTGGGGATAATCTAATGCCTATTATTTGTTATCACCTACGAGCACATATTATTTTCATGTGTGATCAATACATATGTATATGTACTTAATGTTAGTTGTCACTAGATTATAGCGTTCGCTACAGACAATAGAACATAACTCTTGCCTGCCTGTCCCATATGAACGTGTCTGTTAGTTCTTATTGTACAATATTTCATTTAATAGAAAAAGAACTAGGTAATGTTATATCGTTTTTATAATTTCTCAGTTCCTATACAATTTAATGGAAAAATAACAATGGCCGAACATGAGGGAGCACCAGCTGAACAAGACAAGGCGACAGCTCGCCGAGCTGCAGAGCTATGAAGGCCCTGAAAAGATCTGCATGCAGTTCTGTGACCTCTTCCCTTCGACCATCAACAACACAAGCATACCAAACATCTAGCCACCGCAGCCTCGGCCACGCGTGGAGCAACTGATCTCCGCTGTCCGTGACTTCATCGCCGGCGTTGGTTGTAGATGCACGGGCATGCAAACACCGACCCTTGTTTTAATGCTTAGGTTGCAGTTTTGTTATCACTGTAATAGCTAGATGTTCTTCGAACAATTTCCTTGCAACTAGATGTAGCTCTGTCTATTTTCGTTCAGATGATGTACGCCTTCCCAGCCCGTATAACACTGCAACACAAACCCGGAGCTCCCATAAAGAAGTTGCCTAAACGGAAACAACACAATGCAAACCCCAGATCACACAGTACTACAAAATGCAGAAAAATGACCAACACGGCGCGGCGTGAGCCGCGCCAGCCCTGGCTAGTTATTGAAAGAACAAATAAAATAGTTTGAACTTTCATGTGTATTAGAAACAATTTGATGTTTTGATTTGAACTTTTTATTTGCAAATTTGTAACAGAACAAGTATGAAACAATTTGATTTGGAATTTGTTTGAAATTCAAATAGAAAACAAGGGAAAACAAATGAAAACAATTGGAAAACAAATGCAATGCTTATGATGATATGATGCAAAACATAATTTAACAAAAAGCAAACATTCTAAAGGTTGTTTTCATACTTGGGATGTTACAAAACGCCCCCCCTTGAAGGAATCGCGCCCCGAGATTCCTACTGAGAAGAGAAAAGGTCCGGATACTTCTTGCGAAGATCCTCTTCGGTCTCCCACGTTGCCTCTTTATCGGAATGATGAGACCACTGCACTTTTAAGAACTTGGTGCTCTTGTTGCGAGTCTTACGCTCGGTCTCATCGAGAATTCGAATGGGGTGCTCTTCATAAGAGAGGTTTTCTTGCAGATCGATCGAATCATGATCAACTGCACGATCTGGATCTTTGAAACACCTCTTGAGTTGTGACACGTGAAACACATCGTGCACCTTGGATAGTTTTTCTGAAAGTTCAAGACGATAAGCATCTTCCGCACGCCTTGAGAGAATGTTGAAAGGACCAATGTATCTTGGTGCAAGCTTTCCTTTCACACCAAATCGATGAGTGCCTCTGAGGGGAGTTACACGGAGATATGCTTTGTCACCAGGTGCATAGATCATATCCCTGTGCTTGCTGTCATAGTAGCTTTTCTGGCAAGACTGAGCAATCTTGAGATTGTCACGAATGATGCGAACTTTCTCTTCGGCCTCATTAACAATGTCAGGGCCTAAGAGTGAACGTTCACCAGCTTCAGACCAATTGATTGGACTCCTGCATCTGCGGCCATAGAGTGCCTCAAATGGTGCCATGCCTAGGCTTGCCTGGAAGCTGTTGTTGTAGGAGAATTTAGCATATGGAAGACATTCCTCCCATTTCATGCCAAAGGAGAGACCACATGCTCTGAGCATATCCTCGAGAATCTGATTGACTCTTTCGACTTGCCCTTGAGACTGAGGATGGTAAGCTGTGCTGAACAGAAGTTTGGTGCCCAATGCATCTTGAAAGCTTTTCCAGAAATGAGAAGTGAATATGCTTCCACGGTGTGAGCTTATTTCCAATGGAACACCATGAAGAG
Organism: Alopecurus myosuroides; assembly: GCA_028641055.1. Lineage (NCBI taxonomy): Eukaryota > Viridiplantae > Streptophyta > Magnoliopsida > Poales > Poaceae > Alopecurus > Alopecurus myosuroides. Next base: position 11,700,120 of record CM054060.1, read on the forward strand.
GAACATTCTTTGCTGTGTAGAGCTCTGCTAACTGGCTAGCTGAGATTGTCTCTTTGACAGGAAAGAAGTGAGCTACTTTAGTGAGTCGATCAATGACAACGAAGATTGCATCGTTGCCCCTCTTGGACTTTGGAAAACCAGTGACGAAGTCCATTTCGATCATGTCCCACTTCCACTCAGAGATTTTAAGAGGTTGGAGAAGACCGGCTGTTTTCTGATGAACTGCCTTAACACGTTGACAAACGTCGCATTCAGAAACGTATTGAGCAATTTCACGTTTCATGCCAGGCCACCAATACAGTGTCTTGACATCCTGGTACATCTTTGTACTTCCAGGGTGTATGGAGAGAGGAGTTTCATGAGCCTCCTTGAGAATGACATCTTTGAGACTTTGAACTTGAGGAACTGCAATGCGTCCTTCGAAGAACACAGTTCCCTTGTCATCAATTGAGAAGGACTTAAATTTCTCCTTGCCTTCTTTGATGTGCTCTACCATGTTCTTGATTTTAGCATCCCGAAGTTGTTCAGAACGAATCTTGTCCTCGAGAGTTGGACTGGCTATCAAGTTTGCAAGATAGCCTTGAGGAACAAGACCAAGGTTCAGTTTCTGGAACTCTTCATGAAGTGGAGGTTGGCTTTCCATGATCATGAGATTAGCAATACGACTTGCGACTGAGCGCATCGGCCATAACATTAGCCTTTCCTGGAGTGTAAGAAATGGTAAGATCAAAGTCTTTAATCTTTTCAATCCATCTCCTTTGCCTGAGGTTTAGATCTGGTTGAGTGAAGATGTATTTCAGACTCTTATGATCGGAAAAGATTTCAGTGTAATTACCCAACAAGTATTGTCTCCATTTCTTTAGGGCAAACACAACTGCTGCAAGTTCAAGGTCATGTGTGGGATAATTGAGCTCATGTGCGTTCAACTGACGTGAAGCATAAGCCACAACTTGACGTTCTTGCATAAGAACTGCTCCTAGACCTTGGAGAGAAGCGTCACAGAATATTTGGAAAGGTTTGGTAGGATCTGGGCCAACCAGAACTGGTGTAGAAGTGAGCTTAGTCTTCAGGAGATTGAAACTTTCATCACATTGTGGAGACCAAACGAACTTCTTGTCCTTCTTTGTGAGGTCAGTGAGAGGTTTGGCAATCTTGGAGAAGTTTTGGACGAAACTACGGCAATAGCTAGCCAAGCCAAGAAAACTTCTTACTTGCTTCACCGTCTTAGGAGGTTTCCAATCAACAATTGCTTTAACCTTTTCTGGGTCAATGGCTATGCCCTTGGCAGAGATGATATGACCAAGACAAGCAACTTCTGAAATCCAGAACTCACATTTGGAGAACTTGGCATAAAGACGATGCTCGCGAAGCTTCATGAGAGTTAGACGAAGATGTTCTTCATGCTCTTCCTCGGATTTTGAGTAGACAAGAATGTCATCAAGATATACCACAACGAACTTGTCGAGATATTCATGGAAGACAGAATACATGAGTCGAGAAAAGGTCGCCGGTGCATTGGTGAGACCAAAGGACATGACGGTGAGTTCATATAGACCGTAGCGAGTGGTGAAGGCTGTCTTTGGAATATCCTCTTTTCTGATCTTTATTTGATGGTAACCCATTCTCAAGTCCAACTTGGAGAATATTGAGGCTCCATCAAGTTGATCAAAAAGATCATCGATGCGAGGAATTGGATACTTGTTTTTGATGGTTTTCTCGTTAAGAGGACGATAGTCAACAACGAGTCTCTTTGTGTGATCCTTCTTCGCAACGAACAGAGTTGGGCAACCCCAAGCCGAGGAACTAGGTTGAATGTAACCTTTCTCCATGTACATATCAATTTCTTCCTTCAACAATTTCAGCTCGGGAGTTCCTATCTTGTAGGGATGCTTAGAGATTGGAGCAGTACCTGGTTCAACTTCGATCACGAACTCAATTTCTCTGTCCGGAGGCATTCCTGGCAACTCTTCTGGAAAGACGTCAGGGAATTCGCAAACCACCGGAACATTTTCATGTGAAGGTAGAGGTTTTGCATCGAGGTTGCATAGCTGAATGGAACTTGATTCATTTGGAGAATAGACTATCTGGCCAGACGGGTGGAACAGAGTTATTGACTTTTGAGCACAGTCAATCTTTGCTTTATTGGCCTTCAGCCAATCCATACCAAGAATGACATCAATGTCAGAATTTCCCAGTAACATGAGAGAAGCAAGGAATATGCGACCTCCAATTAGGATTTGATTGTCCTTACTTATCTTGGAAGTCAACATCTGTGCTCCCGGGGAGTGAACAGTGATTTGATTACTTAGTGGAACCACAATTAAGTTGTTTGTTGCGGCAAAGATCTTTGACACAAAAGAATGCGATGCTCCGGTATCAAACAACACTTTAGCTGGAATATAGTTTACGGGGAATATACCGAGAACGACGTCAGGAGTTTCCTCAGTTTTGTCGATCTTGACATGATTCACCCTTGCGGTCCTCCCGACAGGACTGTTGTTGGAGTTGAAAGCCTTAGGCGGGGGAGCGCGCACCATTGCCTGGTTTGTGTTGGGACGAGGTGGTGGTGGAGGTAGCTGCCTCTGCGTGCACTTGTCGGCGTAGTGTCCCGTCTGCTTGCATTTGTAGCAAGTGACGACACGAGGAGGCCCTGGCCTTGGCTGCCCCATTAAAGCCCTCTGATCATGCATCTGAGCAGGGTTGGGTGGGCGGGGAGCGAAGCCTGGAGAAGTTTGGGCGTATGGAGCCCGAGTGACAGCACCATTTGGCACCCAGATGCGGCGCTTCTGCGGAGGGGTGGTAATGTTGGAGGAGGAACCACCCTCACGCGAGTGCCTGCGAGACTCCTCGAACGCCTTGCGCCCATTTTCTTCATTGAGTGCGGTGTTAACGAGATCCTAGAAGTTGTTGGCCTTGACATTGGTGAGAGCATACTTGAGTTTCGGGTTAAAACCTCTACGGAACCTTGCCATCTTCTTAGCTTCGGTGGACACCTCATCTCCAGCGTAAAGAGCGAGGCGATTGAACTCACTCTGATAGCTGATGACGTCCAGTTTGCCTTGCTTGAGAGAGCAAAACTCTTCACGCATTCTCTCCATGAGACCATCTGGAATGTGGTGCTTCAGGAAGGCTTCCTTGAAACAACCCCAGGTGATTGGCATGCCAGCTCTCATGTCCTGGTAGTTTTCCCACCAAGTAGCTGCCTGACCCTTCAGCAGATAGGAGGCATACTTGACCTTGTCTTCCTCAGCTACGTGAGCAATATCCAGAGCCTTAGCTATCTCACGGATCCAGTCATCTGCGTCCAGAGGCTCGCGTGTGGCCACGAAAGCTCTTGGGCCCAGACTGCGGAACTCCTTGATGCTGACTCGTGGAGCTGTCCGATTGATGTGCTGATTAGCCTGAAACTGGGCCATCTGCGTCATGACTTGGGTCATCTGAGTCAACAGCTCCGCGGTTGGCGGTGGTTCAGGAGGGTTGTTCCTTGTTGGCGGCATCCTGAATGGAAATGCATTTTAGCACAACAATAGAAAAGGATAGACTTGGCAACCGAAAGAGAGATTATTCCGACGCATGAATAGATAACCAACAGGTACATCATCACATGTTCAAATACATCAGAATATCCAACACACCATAAATGGTTCGAATGCCAAAGGATAACTAAACATAGCTAGGAATGGATACATCGGTACTCCCATGCTCATCACGCAGGACGGCGGCTAGGAGTACGGCGAGAGGTACGGTGAGGAGCACGCCCACGAAAGTAGGTAGAACGACGATCCACGTAGATCAGACGTGCTCTAAGAGCGACTCTAGGTGTGGTGAAGTACATAGCGTCGACTCCCTGTGCTCCAAAGCGAGGAATCCCAGTGTAACCAGCACCGAGGTTAAGGAGTGGACCTCTGATCGGCTCGTAACCTCCAGCATCTGGCAGACGACGCCCAACTGGCTGATCGAAACGTGCAAAGCGCTCGTCTCCAACAAAGTCTGTGGTGTAAGTCGCCAGACGAGTCAAAGCAAGGTAGAGCTGCTCTCTGACTGAAGCCAACTCCTGAGACAGTGTGGTGGCAACTGCGTCACTGTGCCTCACAAACTGAGCGGTGGTGTGCAGCCTGGAGCTATCATGCTCGTAGACATCCAAGTTGTCGTAGAGAGTGAAGTGAGCTCCCTCCGAAGTGATGTAACCACGGGGGATGTGGCGATAGTTAGAATCGTCAAATCCCCAGTAGTCAGCACGAAGGACGGTGATACTCACATAAGCTGCCTGCTGCACAGCCATATCCACTGTGGAACCCACTGCCTCGTAGCGGTGAACTACGCTCATGCCATCATCTGACAGAATGTAGACGATAGCCTGGTAGTAGGTCTGCTCAAACTCTCGCTGCTGCTCGTAGACCTAGTACTCTGGTGCCCAATGGAACCCCAGATAAGTGACCATGTCTCTCAGCATCTCCGGATAACCGGCAGTGCTCTCGCAACGAGTCATACGAACCACCTGCGGGTAGAACCTGACATCCATCTGCAGATGAATGGGGGGTGTTTTGATTAGACGCCGGTAGAAGAACTGAAGTGGAAAGCAACAACAAGGTTTCAACGGACGAAAAGGATGTTTAGAAGAACAGGATATCGAAGCAACATTCGGGAAACACGAGACCAAAACACTCCTGAGGTACTACGGAAAACCCATCCGGGTTTCTAAAGGATCAATATCTACTGCTTAAGGAATAGAGGATCTGCTTCCGGGGCTTACACGCCTCCGTTCTCAATTGTGAGTAGGCAACATGATAAATCATGTCACAACCACCTCCATTCCTATGGTCTAGTAGATATAACTATCCTAGAGAAACCAGGATACGTGAAATCCTAACTTGAAAGTTTAGATGAGAACAGAAAAAAACAATGTTGCACTTCCTTACCAGAAAAGGGAGGGTGGGTGGGGAAAGAAATAAAAGAACAGAATTCCTACTCTCACGTTTCATTCTTCCTATATAGCTACAAAATAGTTTCTAGACTCAACTGCGACCAGTAAAAGGGATCCTACAGGCAGACAGGCTCTGATACCATTTGTCGCACCCGGACTTCTATAGGATACTCACCGGGCCGTTGAATAGTAGATGATTGGATTACGGGGCCTACCTGCACCCGCACCTCTTACGAGTAGGCCAATACATATAGTGTGACAACCAATCTCTACTATCCACCGTCGATGTAAACCATCCCATAGAGATCAAGATACTACCATTGACGTAATTCATACCATACACACATGGTACGTCAACGGAGTTTAACAAAATGATAGCACAACAGATCTCTAAGACAAAAGGAAATAGAAATAAGTTGCAAATAGCTCTCATTAGAGCAGAGATAGCAAATACAATCATCCAGAGGACACATGTCCCAACAATTCATCATTACATCGCAGCGGAAGCATCCAAAGCGTCTGAGTACACACAAAATCCAAATAGGCCTAAGAGGCCTGCAATGAAAGGAAAACGGAGCCCATCCACGAAGTCTCGGATCCTGCCCGGGTCCGAAATCTACTCGTCAACAGCCTCGTCATACTCCACGTAGTAGCCACCATGGGGATCCTCGGAAACGTAGTCTGCGGAAACCACAGCCCCAAAGGGGTCAGTACAGACAAGTACTGGCAAGCAAGACTCACAAGATACCAAAGTGTACCCGTCAACACCAAGCACAGATGCTTTGGGTTCAACGGAAGAATGTGTGATATAAAAGTGCGGCAGCAGGCTGCTCTAACCAACTACAGAGACTTGCTACAACTTCCGGCTAACAGAAAGAAGATAAGATAGCGTATCGTAACCAACTACAACTAACCTCAAACAAACCCATCCTGGATCTCGCCCCTTATCCAAAGAAGCAATCCGAGGATAAGTCACACAGTTGGATTAAGGTGACATCATTCTTATGGTGGAAGTAATCTCTGTTACTAGTCAATTTATTATAGTTAGGTGTAAGTTGTCTGAGTACTTGTTTGCCAGTACTTTCACCAAGTCAACCATAACCGCGGAAAACACGGCTTCTCGAGAAGATTTAACCCTGCAGGGATGCACCAATTTGGCCGTACACGTAAGAATAACCCGCCAGATGGAATGCCTCCCACCAAGCGGGGCACTCAACACAACTCAACTCTTCTTCGCATCAAGCCCAAAGAACCCCGTGCAATTGAGCGCACGGCTAATCATGCCCCACGAAGAAAAGGGGACCCTCATAGCACTCTAAGAACGTGTCTCCCTAAATGCCGACTACAGAAGTTCCACCCTGGCCTCGGGTTCGCACCTGCATATGCATGCGGCAAATGGAAAACCCGAACTAAATGAGGCGATTTGGACGAGATGCGAATCGAATCAAATTGAGGGGGGCGCCCATACACGCTTCCCACATGCGGTTAGTGCGCTCATCATGGATCAGTAGACAAGACCCTTTTCCTAATTAGGGTCGACACTAGCAGGCCTCAAAACCACGCCGGGCCTCCTGCCGGTGCCTTATCATCAAATTATTATTACCCATAACATTAACAGGTTATTGTTTAAACATCGAGCCCCAGAACATAAGTAACATGGTAATAGAAAGTAACGGACAACAGACTCGAGCAAAAACAACCCTAAGCATGCTAGTAAGACACGGCAACAAGCAACGGGGTTATAGGTGTGGAGGTGAGGCCATATCAGGGTTAAAGGATAACATGTGATAGGATCGGAACACAAGCAACGATTCATAAGGCTAGCAGAATAGACAACGGAAAGTATCGGTATCCAGCGTGGAAAGGAACACAATGGTTCATGTGAGTGAATACTTGCCTGCAAGCTCAGTAGACTGGTACTGGGCTAACTCCTCTGAAGCAGTATCGTAAACCTCGTCTGTCTCAACGTCGTCGTCTATTCGAGAAGAAGCAAACAAACAACGCAGAGAGACAAACAATCAATAACATGGAATAATGCACAATCATGGGATGATGCATGTCAAATTAATTGATGCATCAAGGATAAGATAGCTGACATGGTAACATGATTAAATGGGCCCATATGCAATTTGGATTGCATATGGAGGCACATGAATTAAGGTTGGATTAAATGATCTACAACTAAACAACATGTGAAAGTTGATTAGGATGATGCCTGGATGATGAAAACAAAAAGGAAACAACAATAGCTTCAATTTGAAAAGAAGTTTACCAAATTTGGAATTTTATTTATTTAGTTAAGAATTTTGGCTTCTTAAAGGAGTTACACAAGCATTTGTTGTTTTCATCAATTTTATTTGTTCAAATTAGATAACAAAGTTCATATTTGAAAAGAACACAAAATTTTAGGTGGAATACATGTTTCATTTGTTGAAAAAGGAATTAAAATGAATTACTTATGAATTAAACAAGTTTAAACAAGATTTAAATGGATTTAATTCAAGTATTAATATTATTTGAATTTTATTTGTTCAAAACATTAAATAAAATTCATATTTGAAAAGTTTATAATTTTCTGGTTTGAAAACATATTTTATATGTTCCAAAAGAATTTTATTTGACCAAGTTATGAATTTAGCAATATTAAATGATTTAAACAAGGTTTAAATTATTTAACCAACTTTAATTATTCAAAACAGGAAATAAAGTTTATATTTGAAAAGGTGGTTCAATTTAGCATGGAAAACATATTTTATATGTGCCATTTAATTAAAATTTGAATTAGTTATGAATTTAACCAAATTTGAATAGTTGTTTGGATTCGAAGTTTTGAAAATATTTGAATTGTTCAACACAGAAATCAAATGCTGTAAACATGTAGAGAATTAAATTTTGGTTGGAAAACATATTTTATTTATATTATTTGAATTTGAAATTCAAAAGTTATTTGCATTTTAAAATCAGGGACTATTCTGTAAATTTAAAACAGTTAGATTTGGTTCAGGGGCCTAGGTGCGAAAAAGTATTCAGAATAGGTCCCTGGGGACCTTTTCTACCCAGCAGAACGACCCCTGGGTCACTTGCCTGTGGGCCAGTGCCCAGTTGGCGCTGCGGTGGCAGCCTGCGTGGCCACCACTGCCAATGGCAGGTGGGGCCAGCGTGCACGCGTGGCATAGCGCAAAAAGGTTGGGTTAATCCACGCGGGCGGGGGCTCGAACCCGCGCCGCGGGCGCGTGAGAGAAGGGCGCTGGCCAGTGCGCTGCTGCATCGTTTTTGTCAGATAGGAGGCGCGTTTGGTTTTGATGTTCAGTTCACGAATAAACCTGACGAAACTGAACTTATTCAGTTAACTGAACCACGACAGAATGGTGCTCGCCGGCGGCGAGTTTCTGCTGCTGCTCGTTGCTGCTCGTCGTGGAAGGGTGCAGGGATGCGTGTGTGCGCGTGCAGGCGACGTGGAGATGCCGAGAGGGAAAAGGAGGAGGGAGACGAGGTGGAGCTCGCCGAGGGAAACAGAAGGAGGAGGAGGGCTCGGTGGTGGCCGGCGACGTCGAGGTGGACGGCGGCGGTGATGCAGTTGTTCCCTGGTACGGTGGGGGTGTCAGGAGGTAGAGGGAACGGAGGGGAGTTCGTTCCCGTGGCTAGCCAGGACGGTGGTGCATCGTAACGGCGGCGATCACCGGAGATTCAGACGGTGGTGGGGCGGTGGAGGTTCAGAGGTGGGGAGCAGAGGGTGACAGAGGAAGAAAACGGCGGCGCTCGAGGGAGAGAGGTGGAGGAGGGAGCTAGGGCAGAGAGAGAGCTCGCGGCTAGGGTTATATGGAGGAGGAGGAGGTGCTCGCAGCTGTCTGCTCCGCCGTACAGTCGACGTGGGCGTCGGCGATGCGCGCCGTACAGGTAAGGGACTGGGGGGGTACCAGGCCGTGCTGGTGGGCTGGGCTCAGCCCACTGGCATGCCTCTCCCCTCTGCGCTATTTTTTGTTTTTGTTTTACTGATTCTGTTTGTTTTTTTTTTGCAGAAAAAGAGAAGGAAGAAAAGGAGAGAAAAAGGGAGGTTTTAGGGGTTTAAATTTTTGTGCTAATTTATAAGTTGTCATTTACAAAAGCACCAATTTGCTAACTAATGTTTTTCAAAATTTGAAAATTAGCTGCTGTTTGTAATTTAAATGAATTTGAGTAATTTTTGTTATTAATTGAATTATTGAAAGAACAAATAAAATAGTTTGAACTTTCATATGTATTAGAAACAATTTAATGTTTTGATTTGAACTTTTTATTTGCAAAATTGTAACAGAACAAGTATGAAACAATTTGATTTGGAATTTGTTTGAAAACAAGGGAAAACAATTGGAAAACAAATGCCAAAACAAATGCAATGCTTATGATGATATGATGCAAAACATAATTTAACAAAAAGCAAACATTCTAAAGGTTGTTTTCATACTTGGGATGTTACACATAACTGGGAAATCATTTTTAATTCTTATTATCCTTTTTCGAGAACAACCATGTTAAACAGTTAGCATGCCGTAGTTGGTTAGGATACGGCTGTACATGTAAACCCTAGCCTGAAGGCTTCTATACATACGAGATCGTGATCAGCCTAGGCAAATAATTGTTGGGCCTTACTTGGTGCTACAAAGCCCAACGGGCCAGCTACTTGTTCAGGCCCTTAACAGAATGAATGAACCATAGGGCAGCCATCGATCAATCAGCCGCCCCAGCCCCAGGTTATTCGTATCTTTTTTGAACAGGGAACGACCCCGAAGGGCCTAGAAACTGCGTGTTGATATCAGCGGCAGAGTACACATTACAAGAAGATCCCCAGAAAGAAAGAAAATTACAGGGATGTCCTCAACATCTTGCAAACAAACCCGAGACGGAGAACTGAAAACGCGATCAAATCCTTCGCCTTTGTCGTCGCTGAAGAGGAAGACTGAACCACGACTCCCCACGGCCGCTGCGGGGACGAGACCACTTGCAGCAGCGAGGGAAACAGACGTCGTCGAACAATCTTGTAGAAGCCTCCAATGGAGGTCGCATCGAGCCCAGCGCAACATCGGCGCCATGGCTAGGAGCTGCTGACAGCCAGCACCAACGGTCGGTAGCCACACCTGTGGCACCGAGGATCTGCTCCAATGAACCGCAGTTACAATAAATTCCCGACCTCCTTCATCCGCAGCTAGAACCACCGTCGATCTCCTCCATCCCCCGCCACCACGGCCGGTCAACAGAGAGGAAGAAACAGAAGTATAGCAGAAACGAAGGGGGCATATGCGGAGCTTATTGAATCGAGCTGCACCACCGCAATCCTCAGCTAACTTCCTCCATGGAAGGTCGATGAAGACGCGCCGCCGCACCCTGCCTGTGCCACACCCAAGCACAAGGACAGGCTTACTCGAGAGGGCAGGGAAGATGGCCTTATACTTCGAGATGACTCCCCGGAACACCACCACCAACCACAGCTCCCGCCACCGGAGCTGCACATCGACGACGGCGACGGTGAGCGCACACCAGATCTGGCCGATGAGAACTGGCACACTACTCGCAAACACGGCACGAGGCCAAGCCAAAGAACAGAAACTATCTACCCTATCTACAAGCCGAGCATCGCATCGAATCCAACACCAGACGGCGGCGCCGCCGGAGAGGAAAACGAAGCGAGCCGGAGAAAAACGGGGGTTGGGAGGTTATTCGTATCAACGTGACGGTTTGCAATCGGAAGGAGCCGCCCCTGGTTCTTCCCATCGCTCCTGAACATTGCACTTGGTGTTTCCATTGGCTTATAAGTTCATTGATTTGAAACGGAAAAACACTTGGTGTTTCCATTGGTTTATAAGCTCATTGAGTTGCCTTTGTTATTGCAGGTGTCAACGGCATCTGTTGAGAGGGCTTTCTCGGCAATGAAAAATATCAAGTCCAAATTGCGCAACAAGATAAATGATGATTGGTTCAATCACTTGATGATATGTTACACCGAGCGGGAGATATTCAAATCACTTCATGATGTTGATATTATTCGACGATTCCATTTTTTCAAGACTCGTAGAGGGGTTTTGCCAAGTCATTATTAGTGTTTTAATGGTATGTGTCATGCTTTCTAATCTGAATAGAACTTTACAGTTCTATTAAGTAGTAATTCTTACTTTCTTTTTTAATCTTGCAGATTCTACTTTGGGTATTTAAATGAATATTTGGATTTCTCTTTTGTTGTTCGTGTCTCGTATTGTTTGGTGAGATATATTTTCATACTTTTATTTATGTATTATGCTCTTCCAAACTATCTCGTATTGTCATTTTTTTTTACTTAGCTTACGGCCCGCCCCGGCTCCTATTTTTCTCTAGCTCTGCCACTGGTCGGAGGGAGTATAAAACACAAGCACATGGCTCCCTACATGCAACGCAGGGTACGTACAGAGGCGCGTGACGGATGTAGTAGCAACCAAACCAGGTAGCCACATGCATAGATCCAAGGTAAGCTTGCTTTGCTTGGTCTCCATACGTAGCCACGTAATTTGCTCGACCGGCCAGAGGTCGCATCGATCCGGCCATGTAGTAGGACGAGCACCATGATTAGGTTTAGGTAGCAGGACCAGGCCCTGAATGAGCTAGTTCTTTTTTGGAGTTTCCAGCAGCTCTGTGTGTCTACTGGGATATCTTTGGGCACGAGGTAAATATACTTTGTTAAGACGTTGCCAACAAGTAATGGTACGGCGGCTGGTACGGTCGGTCACCACCTTATCGATTGTTGTTACGGCGACCGTTCCCTCCTGATGAGCTGATATTCTCGGCTTCGCCTGCCCCGCCAGGATCTCCTTCGTGGTATGGTGACGGTACGGCCATGAGAGCCCGGACCTGCACTCATTAAACAGTGTCGTATGTTTACGATTTGGGTAGTTGCAGGGTGCGGAGGCTATACGGTGACAAAAAAGCAACGTGCCTGTCTTGTTAAGATGCACAATGGCATCAATCCTATATATAGAATGACAACGTAGGACAATGACCACTTATGAAGATACATGATTGAGTTTGGACGTCAGTAATCATCACAAAACACATTTATCACTTGATTTAGTCCTTTATAACATGTTAATGATTAAATGACAAGATTGTGGTGGACACAATATACACTCCCGAACTTATTATTTGTTTCTGAGACATCATTCACTAGAATACACTAAAAAGCTAACTTCTAGATTGTCCTTTTGTGTTTGTCAAGATAAGTATGCGTATGAAATTCTACACACATGATACAAACGTAACTCTCCCTCGCACGTGCAAACAGACACACTATAATTCATACATGTGTCTTAAAAGGATGCCTTACAGATCTTATATTATAATTGTCGAATATCTGACTCTACAAATCCCTCAGGTGAACCTATCGGGTTTCGAATAGGAGAACCCATGAGCGCTGGTGGAATCGTCGGCTAGACAGGGGGCGAGATTTACCCAGGTTCGGGGCCCTCGTAGAGGTAAAACCCTTACTCCTGCCTCTGTCGATCTGTATTGATGAGTAGATCGGTTACAATGGTGGTTGCTCGAATCGAGAGTAAGATCTCGAGTTCAAGGCTTTGGTGGTGCGGTATTGCTTGGTCCTCTTCCGGTGGCTCTCCTGGCCTTATATAGCTGGCCAGGTCTCGAACCCTATCCGGAGAGGACTCAAACTCTAACCTTAGGTCGGTTACATATTTCCTAACCCCACCCGCAAGACAGTGCGGGTGGGCTTCACGTGGGCCTTCTGGAATACTCCAAGGGCCCCTCTTCTTGGGCCTTAACCTTGGGCCTGAGATGGGGTGTCCTTACCCGCAGGGTTCAGGATCCATATCTTCGTCAGTAGCCCCCGAGCGTTTGCTCGAGTGGGATTTCTCTAGTCGAGTAGACGGTCACACCTTTCTCGGTCTTTCTTTCTTGTGGATAACCAGCTTGGTTGTTTCCCTGTTTAGAGGGCGCATACCCTGTGCATTGAGTTTTCATACTCGAGTATCGAGCAATACAAGTGCATGTTTTTATGGCTTTTATCGCAGAAGGATGTGGCGCAGTAGCTTGGCTCTCCCGAAAGATCAGGGCCAATTAATTGCGACTACGGCAAAAACAGTTCTGGCCTACACAGATTCGAGACCTCCGACTCGAACCCGATAAGGTGATTGTTGCGACTGGGCCGTTGTGGTCTTATCGAGTCGAACTTAACCTATGGGCGTACCCGGCGCGTCCGCTAGGATTTTTCTTCGTGTTGTTGACACGGAATCATACCGGAGGACGCAGCTTGAGTGCGATTCCAGGCCCTCAAGAGACTTCTTTCGGGTCTTCACCGGTAGAAAAAAGGCCTACAGTCCCGGTTCGCCAGGCCCATTAATCCCGTCCAGGCAACCGGGACTAGCTACGCGCGACTAAAGGCCCCCCCCTATAGTCCCGCTACTTACGGACCGGAACTAAAGGCCCGTCCACGTGGGCGGGTGGCGGAGCCTGGGGTCGGAGGACATTTAGTCCCGGTTGGCCACATGAACCGGGACTAGATTTATTTCGTAATTTTTTTAATTCATTTGGTTTCTAATTATTTTTCTCACCTTTTTTCACTCCCTTTTCTTTCACTCCCTCTCCCTTTTTTTTCACTCCCTTCTTTTTTTCACAATTTGTATTATTTGCTTTGCTTAGTGTCTAACTAAGATTATCCCTAGTCAAATTACTTACTCATGGTCATACTTCCCGCTCGGTCACCCATCCTCCCACTACTCTAGCACTAGCACGCTTAACTTCCGAGTTCCATCCCGTCCCGAATCCAAGTGTTTCTCACGCATGTATGTGATAGTAGTATCATATCAATCTTATTAACATGTTAGTCGAAGCCACATTTCTTAATTGTTTGAATTGCAAATAAATCTTTTAATAAATAAAAGTAATGATGTAATTAATAATTTTGAATAAATAAATAAACATTAACTTTTAATTTGTATTATTTCTAAAAATACAAATAATATATCCAAAAATTGAGAAAAATAGAACTAATTCATTTTAAAATCTTAAAATTACAAATAATATATCAAAAATGAAGAACAATAATACTAATTAATTTTAAAATCTTAAAATACAAATAGTATATCAAAAATTAAGAACAATAATACAAATTCATTTTAAAATCTTAAAAATACAAATAATATATCAAAAAATGAAGAAAAATAATACTAATTCATTTTAAAATCTTAAAATGAAAAAATATATAAAAAATAAAGAACAATAATACAAACAATATTAATTACATGCATAGAGTCGATCACACATAACACAAACATAGAGTCGATCACATTTCATAATTAACATATATATATAGAGTCGATCACAAAAGTTATCCATTACATATATATATACTACTAATTATAGATAACCATTACATGCGCAATATCGAACGCATACATCATCTATGGCCCCGCCGAGTAGATGCGGAACAACTCGTACGCAACATATGCATCTACGGCCGCATACTTGAGGTTCGTCATGCGCAATGGGGTCTCCTCCCAATAGTTGTGATTCTGCCGGGGGAAATCAGTCTTCATCCGGTGATAGCAGGGGTCGATTAAGTAGCTTGCCATGACAGCCATCCCGGTCTTTGGCCCGGTGAACTGGATAAGATTCTGAAGATCAATATAGTGATCTTCAGGTATCACAACACCGATGCGCGCCAACTTCACGCGGTCTTGCGTGATGTCAACGCTGCAAAAGTCGAACCCATTGTAGACAAGAAAATCAACAAGGTCCGGGCAATGCCTTGAGCTACTGTAACAACAAAAATAGGCTATGTGTTAGATTAGTTGCAGCACATATGATCTTCACATGCAACCAAAAAACCCGAAATGCATGCATGCAAGATTTGTACGTGGACGTGTGCTAGCTTCTACGTACCTTGACCATTGGAAGACCAACACCGTCTCCTTGAACGAAATCTGGATGACGGCAACATCCTGCTGATTCGCCGTGTACTCCAGATCGAGCCCAAAGAACCGGTGTTCTTCGGGAGCTGCCCAATACAGATCGGCCAAACGACCTAGAGCTTCAGGCAGCCGCGCGCAACTGTTGCTGAAGAGCACGTCCAAATCCTTGCCGCATGGTGTCTTCCCATCGTATTCCGTCCATTCAGCCATTTTGCGTGCGTGTGCTTGAAATGGCGAGAGAGGAAGAACAGAGGAAGAACGAGGAAGAACAGAGGAAGAAGAGAGCGAGCAGTGGAAATGGCGCCCTCTGCCTCTTCGCGAAATAAAAACCGCCGCGGGAAGGCGAGAAGCCGATGTTTAGTCCCGGTTGGCCACGGGCACGGGGAATAAAGAGCCAATGGTCCCGGTTGGCCACGGGAACGGGGAATAAAGGACCAATAGTCCCGGGCGGCGAGGTCAACCGGAATTAATTCCCTCCACGCGCGGCAACGCGTTTCCCAAACCGCGACGTCTGATTGGTCTGTCGCGGGTCTCCTGGCGACCCGGGAATAAAGACTCATTAGTCACGGGGCGCGACGCTTGGGGACTGATGCTGGCATACCGAAGGCCATTTTTCTACCAGTGCTTACCTTCATATTCGAAGAATATGGCATCCGGATGTGCCTAGTCGGCCGAACAATCCAGGTTTTTATGATGTATGAATATCATGTGAGTGAAAAAAGGTAGGTTCTGCCTACTCGTGTACTTTTTGGATTAGTAGTTCTTTCATCCATACGAAAGAGTTTTCGTGTTAGGAATTTTGTGCCCATATGAAAGAGTTTTCATGTTTGGGATGATGCACCCATACGAAAGAGTTTTCGTGTGTAGGGTATCTTTCTCTGTTTAAAGAGGTCTTGCTTCATGATTTGTTCATGAAAGAGTTGTTTCTATCCGAAGGAGTTTTGTTCATACGAAGTTATTTTCGCGTTTGAACTTTCCATTCAGAACTTTCTTTATCTTGATGATGCACGCTATGACGTCATGGCGCACTTTTCTCCTCCCGATGGAACGTGACGGAGTGCGAGCAGATGGGTTGGCCCACATGGTCAGCTTTTTGACCGGGAAACGAGACGTCTTTCCCGGTTTTCACGCAAACCGTGCAGTAAATGCGCACGATCTTCTGTTAAGATCGTGGCAGGAAACAACGTTCGCCGGCTCCTCGTTTCGTCTTCACACATGGTGGCGGCGATGAGCGCCATGTGGCGCATCGAATGGCCAGTATCAATTCGTTCCGTGTATAAGTACGGGTCTTTGCGATGCGGTAAAACTTTCCCAGCCTTCATCTTCCAGTCCATCTTCTTCCTCGCGCTCATCTTCTTCCTTCCCTCAAGCTCGTGCTGACAGTCATGGCCGGCGGAATGAGACGTGGTCCTGCCGTTTCCGCATCCGGGGAAGCTTCGGCGCAACCTGCGCCGCGCTTGGGCGACTGGCGGTCGCCTAATACCACGGCGAAGAGCATCAAGGAGATGCAGTGGGAAGGATTGCTGCCGGTGGAATCCGAGAAGCGGGTGCGCCTCGGCAAGGAGGAGGTACCCAACCCGCAAGCGAACGAACGCGTGGTCTTCGCGGATAACGTGTCGTGCGGCCTTTCTTTTCCCCTCCATCCATTTCTCGTCGGGTTGCTGTATGTCTATGGCATACAGCTCCACGATCTCCCTCCGAATGCGGTGCAGCACATGTCGTGCTTCATCGTGTTCTGCGAATGCTTCTTAGGCATTCGCCCACATTGGGGGCTCTGGAAGGCCCTTTTCAAAGTTCGGATCTTCCGCGAGAAATCGCGGGTAGAATCCGAGCCCGGCGAACCGCTACGCACGGGTGGCTTTGGGATCCAAGCGAAATTGAGACCAGCTACTTCAGCATGCACTTCATCGACTCCGCCCATGGATGGAGGAAAAAGTGGTTCTACGTCATCGACAACAGTTCGGATGGGATTCAGGAATTCCATCCGTTCGCTGTTTTGAAGAAGAGGAAGTCCTAGGCGCACAAGTTATCGACCGAAGAAACCGAGGTCGTCACGCCGCTACTCGCCAGGGTGGTCGCCCTTCGCGACCAGAGTGCTGGAGTCGTGTTAAATGGGCTGCACCTGGCGGGCGTCAATCTCAAGCGCAGGATCCAGCCTCTGCAGCTCAGACCTTCCACGATGTGGGAGTACCAAGGCTCAGAGGATCCTAGCAGAGTGAGTCGCGAGGAGCTCTCGAACGTCGAGTTCGAGAAGAAGATCGCGGCTATCACTAGCGTGAAGGTGGGAGAGAAATTCCCCGACTGCACAGTCGCAGCCTTCGACGCGTCGAGGCCTCCGCCAGCCGAGGTGAGTTTATTCTTCTTCTCCTCTTTTATTTTCTTGCTTGTTCTGAGTTTCAGTCGATTGAATTTTCTTCGAGTTCCGAGCACGATTCTTCGGATGGTGCAGAGGGCTCGAATGGCGGTCTCCTTCCCCGCAAGCGCCGTCGAGTGGAGGATGACGAGGTTAACTCCAAGGATAACTCCTTGGAGGACTCGCCCGGGAAAGATCCCATCTCTACGACTCCGCTGCGCTCACTCGCCCCTTCTCCTTCATTCCCAGTAATCCAAACCGCCTGGTATGCGGATATGCTGGATGAAGATGAAGATGATGAGTAAGTTTTTTTTCTCCTCGTTCTTAGTCGAACATTTTTCTTTGCATCGATGTTGACGCTTTGTCCTCTGTTGCAGTCTGCAAACCATTAGTCCTCGCAGGTACGCATCTTCCCTTCCTCCCGAAAGGAGGAATAAAGCGGGAGCTGCGGGTGAGACTCCTACAGCTGGTACTGTCCAGAATTCACCCAGCGTAGACCCCAATGTGGCGACTACGGAACATGGAGTTCCTAGTTCTGCTGCCGGAGTTTCAGCTTCAAAAGAGGTGACGGGTAGCTCCGCAGATCCCCTCTCCCGTGCCAAGGGTCAGGTAAATTCTGTTACTTGCCTTTAATTTGTTATCGGGTGCACGACAGTGCTCCCGATGGGAGTAGCCCCCGAGGCTGTAGTCGATCGCATGTGATCGGCTACATGCTCAAAGACTGTATCTTCCTTCTTCTTGGTTTTATCGGGTGCACGGCAGTGCTCCCGATGGGAGTAGCCCCCGAGCCTTTACTTGATTGATTGCAATCGGGTATAGGCTCCAATTTTTCTCTTCTAATTCTTCTATCTCTGTGTTTTTTGCAGTCGCTCGATGACTCCCTTGCAGCGATTGGCCGCCGCGTTGTTTTTGCTGAGTCGGAGTGCGGGACGCTTCGGGCAGACCGTAGTCGACTCATCTCCGAAAAAGAGCTTCTTCGAAGTAATTTTTACCATCTTCAGCTGTGTTAATCATGCTAATAGGAGCAGTCCAAGTTCAGAATTTAAATCACGTGATTTCCATGGGAGATCCGAGACATGTGATCGGCCTAAAAAAAGTATTATGACATGTGATGCAAAGTAAAAATGAGGGGTGTGAGTTCGGAAGCCAAAACTTAACTCCCTGTTCTATATATTTTAACTACCACTTACCTAACGTTGGAAATAAGATGAATACAACTGACAAATTGAATTTTCTCCTAAAAAAATACACCTTAATTACTAATAGAAATGAATGATAGTAGGTTACTAAAACTTCATGCATCGGTGACGAGTTTATCATAACCCGTAGCAACGCACGGGCAATTTACTAGTTGAAAATAAAAACCGGGACTAATGTCCATCTTTAGT
This sequence comes from Alopecurus myosuroides, assembly GCA_028641055.1. Classification (NCBI taxonomy): domain Eukaryota; kingdom Viridiplantae; phylum Streptophyta; class Magnoliopsida; order Poales; family Poaceae; genus Alopecurus; species Alopecurus myosuroides. The sequence goes on from CM054060.1 coordinate 11,718,711, forward strand.
CCCTGATGATGACACCAACCGGGACTAAAAGTGGCCCCCGCAACTGCATCATGCCGCAATCCATTTAGTGTCGGCTGATTATATGAACCGGGACAATAGCCTGGTCGTGCCCTCTACTCTTATAGCCGTTGGAAAGGGGCTAATGCTCTCTTTAGTCCCGCGCCCAAACCCAGCCAGGACAAAAGACTTGTGGGCTCCCGAACGGAAGCTCTGTTTTCTACTAGTCTACTGGGTGGAAGTTGTCGTGAATCTTTCTTTTTTGAAGGCACTCTGGTTCCATCGCTGGGATATATTCAACAGCCACAAAAAGGTTTCGTCGCCTCATTTAAAGACAGCTTCCGAGAGTGAGTTGCTGCGTAGATGATAATAACACAGGTATCACTTTTTTTTCCTAATTGGAGTGCATGAAGTTAAAGACTGAATAGACCATATATTATGTGATAGCTAATAATCATTAATCAATAGAGTACTAGCCATTCAGTTTAGGGTACCCCTGGCAACCCAGCTCCACTTTATGAATTGTAAAAGGTTAATGCTAATTTATTATGTACATACGGAATTTGGTTTGCTTCATTTGATATACTCTCTCCGTCCACTTTTATAAGACACACTTCTTACCATTGAAATGTAAAGAAGTGTGCCTTATAAAGTGGACGGAGGGAGTATTTGTTTTTACACATGTAGTCTCTACGTACCCTTCAAACTGGTTTTGTAATCCACTATGATTGCATATATAGTTTATTACTCCAATTACGTAGGGTACTTGTTATCTCCAATTGGGATCCCTCCAGTCATGGAATCAATCAGGCTGTTATACCAAATTAACCAGTTGCATAATTAACGTCCTAATGATATTGTTGCATGTGTGTATTGCTATGGACGGGATCATCATCTGTAAAAGCAAGTGTGTGTATTAACTAGGTAAACTTTACTACAAACCTATATGAATCAATCTCGAAGGTCATGGGTGCAACCACACCTACTGTTTTTCCATGTCTAGGTAGCCGTTTTCTTAGCGCATCTTCGTTTGCTTTGCTGCTTTCTTATCCCCTGATGAAACGGTTCACATTTTTTTTGTATAGATTTGGCGATCTGGTATGTTAGTTTCCACTAGATCTTCATAGCTTCGGAAGAACCAGACATGTTTTCTTAGCCCTTCTGTCTTTTCTAGAAGACATGTTTTCTTAGCTATTTTCCGTGGATGCTACTATGGGCCGTGTAGGCCAGGCAGAGAGGGGGCTCCTATTTGGCGCCCCGAAGCGGCACTTCACTGTCGCCGCCTGTGGGAGGGGCCAAATGGGCCGGCCCAGTTTGCCTCTCCTCCCTATTTCAATAAAAAAAGTTTTGAACAAAATAAAACTAAATAGAAATAAATTTAGAAAAAAATGTTTCGAACAAAATATAAAGTTGAAAAAAAATGCACCGGACCCGTAAATGGGCCGGCCCAGCCCATCATGGCGCTGTCGAACGCGGCGCGGCCGAATTGCGCCGCCAACGGGCGGCAAATAGGAAATGCCGGTATGATGCTTATTTGCAGTCGTAGGCACACGAGAACAATGGTGCAGCGGCCTTCTACTCCATTGACTCGCTGCGAGCTCACGGTACTGTACGGAATAGGAAATCAATGATACATCGGTTTTCTAATCCATCGATTCTTATCCTCGCATTGATCAACCACGATCCCACGCTTCAAGTATTTTGGTACTATGTTCAACCGCTGAAAAAAAAACTTTGACAATGAAATGTATCATAGGTATGGCACCACTCGTGTGCAGGATATCCTCTCTCACTATTGGGACCACTCGATTTAGGAGGATTATTCAGAGCTAAGAGGACCTCAGAATTTGTAGCTTAATTATCACCACTCGCCGTAGAAGGTCCGGAATATAAGTTTTACTTTCAGTGTGGTATCCCTGCTCGTCTCGTTGATGCCTTGATGTTGCGTGCATTTTACTGAAAGGCCACAAACTCACAAACTCACATTTACACATTACAGATACCAACGTAAACAAATTAATGCATAGCAAAACTAACATGTTTATTAGCCTCGTTTACCGGTTAATAAATGAGTGTATGCAACTCCCTTTTCTCTATAGTCTGCATTTAAGGCTCCATGCTTCGTGATTGGATTGAGTTCGTTATTTGCATGAGAAAAACATCATTAATTTTATCTCGGTTAGTGTTTATGGCCTTATAAAGAAGCAAAATTGTATATTTGGTAGTGGCCTTGTATACAAAGACGGAGGGACTATTTACTATCTCAAATTGGTTGTCTGGTGGCTTATCAACATGGCATGGAAAAACACGACTGACGCTTGGAAAAATTTGCAACCATCTAGCTAGCAAGGTTCCAAAATTTGCCCCAAAATTCCAAACGACCGTGTTAAATAGGAGAGGGCCAGAAAGACATGGAAGCGGCGTGAGGCTGCTAGCCTTGGAGGCGCAGAGAGCAGACATGCACATGCGGAAACTGTCCGCTTGGCTCCAAAACGGAGGCACTATAAACGTTTCACGAGACTGTTGGTGCTTGTTTTTTTTGGGTCGCAGACAGATGGGATGGGACGAGGACACCATACTGAAATTTCCCTTAAAAAATTATCAGTCACTCTACTATATAATAATAATTATTACTGAATATATTCTACTATATAATTTTAGGAAATATATACAGTGTATTCTCAGTCCATGAAAAAAGTATAGGCAATATATTTTGTGTTACCAGTGGTTGATGTCGTTGGCAAGCTTATTCCCCAACCTACATCCTTACAATGCCGGACGTACGGAACAACATTCCCCATGTTCACGTCCTTGGTGGCCGCACAGTCGTAGTAGGATGGCGAGTGGAAGGAGGACTCGACGGAGATGGCTCGCATGCACGGCGGCTCCGGCATCTCCCCCGTTTCATTCAACCAGAAGGGTGTGGCGGGCATGATAAAGGCTCGTATCCCGCCGAGCCCCTGTGCGACGTAGCCGAAGGTAGAGAATCCGGTGGTGAGCAGCACATTGCATGTGCTGAGCGCAGGTACATCTTGCTCAACGCCTTCCTATCCTGCGAGGAGTCCCGCATCTTCTGCCGCCCCTCATGGCTCGGTTGGTGCACCCTGCCACTGCCGTGGCCTTGATCTTCACCTAGTACCAGGAGCTCAGCGAGGTGTCCAACACAGACGCATTGGTCTGTATGGATGAGAGCTCATTGCGGACGCACAAGAGAATCTAGTCCAGGACATACTGCAACTGTTGAATTTGTGTGAACACCCTGATATGTATGCCGACACGTTACCCAGCGCCTGCGAGGTAGGCGTCATAGTATCTAGTGACCACGCTCCACACATCGTTGGTCGGGTGGAACATGTACCGTCCAATACGGTGGAACCTGGCATCCTTCTCCGGGAACATCCGCTCAAGCTCGTCCCGGAAAGAAGGAACGAGGAAGAGCCCGGGAATGAGGTAGCTGTCCGTCCTCATCAGCAGCCATGGTGCACCGTGGATCGATGAGCCGCTGCTGCTCGTCGCACTAGAAGAGCTTGTCATGGAAAAGTTCGTCGAAAGTTCGTCGAAAAGTGACATGGCTCTTCTCGTCCCGTCCCATAGTCTACTGTACTGTTTTCTAGGCTCAATGGCACGGTTAGCCTAGAAAAATGGAACCTAATTTTTGGAACAATGAAGCTGCACGTGGGCTGCAGGGGTGCCTGAAGTCTGTATGTGGGCTAGAGGATGAAGGGCCATGTGGATTGGTGAGTGCCATTTGATCAAAATACATGATACGCATTGTGCGGAAATAATCAAACAACGAAACAAAATGGTTGCATGTACCGATCTAAATTGATGTTTTTTCCGGCGTGGAGGATCCGCTGGCGTGGCATGCTTGCATGTTGAGAGAAATCATGGCGATGTCCACCGTTGAATTACACCAATCTGTGATTATATAATACATGGAATATAAAGGTTCACACTAGTGGAAACAACCCCTCTCGTCCGGGGGGCCAGGGGGCAGCTGTCCCGGTTGCAACCAAATCTGGGACAAATGCTATGCATTGGTCCCGGTTTGTGTGCCCGAGGCAACAGGAATCGCCTGGGGGCATTGGTCCCGGTTCGTGGGGGACATATCGGTCCCGGCTCGTGCCACGGACCGGGACCAATGCCTAGCCACATGCCACGTGGCACGCGCATGAACATTTGTCCCGGTTCAGTCCACGAACCGGGACCAATGCCCCCCTTCCCCTATATATATACTGCCCCTAGCCCCCCCCTTCCATCTTTTTTTTTTGCTTGGAGGTGTGAGAGAGGGTGGTGTTAGTGTGTTTTATTTTACTATGCACACGAGGTGTTCGACGAAATTCCCGAGCCACACATAAGCTCACTGAAGATGGTATCTTCGACCGAGGTTAACAAACTTATCTTTTTCATCTGTAACTGATACATAAAAAAGTAGTATTTGTTGATGTACTGTGGTCATCTCTGTACTAATATGTTATTGTAATGTATTTTGATAAACTTAATTATACGATGCAGATGGATGCACGGCAGTGATGGATGTATGGTGACCGACGCACTTCCGAGTATATGGCAGGCCTGAATGCATTTCTTGCTGTAGCTCAGACGAACAAAGATAATGGCTTCATGTGTTGCCCATGTGTTGATTGTCGGAACGTCAGAGAGCACTCTTCCGAAATAATCCTTCATGGCCATCTACTTCGGAGAGGTTTCATGCCCAGCTATAATTGCTGGACCAAGCATGGAGAAAGAGGGGTTGTGATGGAAGACGATGATGAAGAAGAAGAAGATCACTTGTTCCCTGAATACGACGATACTGCAATGGAAGAGAATGCAGAAGAAGGAGGTGATCAAGAACAGGCATCAGAAGAGCCCGATGATGATCTTGGCCGAGTTATTGCTGATGCAAGGGAAGACTGTGAAAATAAATTGTAGAGGTTGAAGTTGGACAACATGTTACAGGATCACAAAAAATTGTTGTACCCAAATTGCGAAGATGGTAGCACAAAGCTCGGTACCACACTGGAGTTGCTGAAATGGAAGTCACAGAACGGTGTGACTGACAAGGCATTCGAGAGTTTACTTCAACTAATGAAGCCAAAACTTCCAAAGGATAACGAATTGCCTGAGAGTACGTACGAAGCAAAGAAACCTCTCTGCCCTCTAGGATTAGATGTGCAGAAGATACATGCATGCATTAATGACTTCATCCTCTTCCGCGGTGAGAAGTACGAGAATTTGGATGAATGTCCGATATGCACTGCACTGCGGTATAAGATCAGAGCAGATGACCCTGGTGATGTTGACGGCGAGCCCCCCCTGTAAGAGGGTTCCTGCTAAGGTGATGTGGTATGCTCCTATAATACCACGGCTGAAACGTCTGTTTAGAAACAAAGAGCATGCTAGGTTGTTGCGATGGCACAAAGAAGACCGTAAGAAAGACGGAAAGTTGAGGCACCCCGCCGATGGATCGCAGTGGAGAAAGATCGAGAGAGACTTTCCAGACTTTGCAGGAGAGGCTAGAAACTTATGGTTTGGTCTAAGTACAGATGGCTTTAATCCTTTTGGGGAGCAGAGCTCCAGTCATAACACTTGGCCTGTAACTCTACGTATGTACAACCTTCCTCCTTGGTTGTGCATGAATCGCAAGTTCATTATGATGCCAGTTCTCATCCAAGGCCCGAGGCAACCTGGCAACGACATTGATGTGTATCTAAGGCCATTAGTGGAAGAACTCTTACAATTGTGGGGCAAACTAGGTGTACGTGTGTGGGATGAGAACGAACAAAAGCCATTTGACCTACGGGCGTTGCTTTTCGTAACCATCAATGATTGGCCTGCTCTTAGTAACATTTCTGAACATACAAACAAGGGATACAATGCATGCACACACTGTTTAGATAAGACTGACAGTGTTTTTTTGGATAAATGTAAAAAGGTTGTATACCTGGGGCATCGTAGATTTCTTCCGATCAAGCATCCCGTAAGAGAGAAAGGAGTGAAGCATTTTAGAGGTGAGGCAGATAACCGGAAGAAGCCTGAGCTCCGTAGTGGTAATGATATATTCGATATGGTTAAGGACCTAGAAGTAATCTTTGGTAAGGCTGCTGGCAGCCAACCAGTTCCATACGGCCCTGATAAGCGCGCACCCATGTGGAAGAAGAAATCTATATTTTGGGAGCTACCCAATTGGAAAGTTTTAGAGGTCCGGTCTTCGATCGACGTGATGCACATGACAAAGAATCTCTGTGTCAATCTGCTATGCTTTCTGGGCGTGTATGGGAAGTCAAAAGATACGCCAGAAGCACGGGAGGACCAGCAACGTATGAAAGACCCAAGCAACAAGCACACAGATACATGGCGCCATTACATAAGCAGCTACGCTCTTACTAAAGAAGAGAAGGAAATATTCTTTGAAGTCCTTTACAGTATCAAGGTTCCGTCTGGCTTCTCGTCGAATATAAAGGGGATAATAAACATGGCAGAGAAAAAATTCCAAAACCCGAAGTCTCATGACTGCCACGTGATTATGACGCAGTTGCTTCCGATTGCATTGAGGGGGCTTCTACCGAAAAATGTTCGAGTACCCATTGTGAAGTTATGTGCATTCATGAACGCAATATCTCAGAAGGTAATCGATCCAGAAATTCTGACAAGATTACAGAGGGACACTACTAGGGAAAAGCTTACCCCAGGCGAACGGAAAATGACTACCACAGGCGCATTCTGGTTCGCCTGGGACCGTATCGCCAGCGGTAATGGCTTACCCCAGGCGAATACAATATTGCGCCTGTGGTAAGTACGCATACCCCAGGCGAATAGTACCCGTGCGCCTGGGGTAAAACACTTACCTGAGGCGAACAAGAGCTGTGCGCCTGGGGTACAGATGCGCCTGGGGTACCTTCTACTGTTCGCCTGGGCTATAGTTTTGCTGTATCAAAAAATAAGAGAAAACCAAAATAACAGAATTACAGGAAAATGACAGAAAAAGTATCAAGCTGACAGAATAACAGCAAAATGACACAATTAAGTTATATAACATAAATATTTTCGATCATCAACACATAGTCTCGATCATCACCACACATAGTTTGACAAAATTACATAGTCTCGAAAAGATCCATGCTACTAATAAATCCAAGAGTTAGCTAGTGAGATGGAAATAATTATTTGTTCTAATTTGAACAAACTCGTCATCTATCGATCTAGCGGGGTGATGTAGTGGATGACCATCATCATGTCCAAGTTTGAGACGTCACTATTCCTCATGGTGATCAGAATAGCTCGTCCAGCCTCCATACCACCTCTTGCGGAATGGAACCGCCTCCATGCTTGAGAGTTGAGGATGACCCGACCATCAGCATTATCCCGCGTGATCGGAACTACGGTGACAGGTCCTGATTCTCCACGGCGTACTCCAATGGTACCCATATGCTCCATGCCAGCACTGTCCGCTACCGCCAAAGGTATTTTCTACAACACACAATTCCAAGAAAGAATAAAAGCACAATGTCAAATACCGGATAAGAAAGTGTTAAGAACATAAGCAACTATACGAATAAGAAAGTGTTAAGAAACATACCATGACATGTCCATTGGAGATGTTCGTGTTGGTGATGCGATGCACGAAAGGGAAGCCGATGTAGCTATCTATCTCGGCAAGTTTCTGAAGGACACGGTCCTTCTCAATCTCGCTAAGATTCGCTCTTTGAGCAACAACCACATGTTTCCATGGGTCCTCCTCGTCCATATCATCCTCAGTGTCTATATCCTCGGTGTTCTCAGTTTCCTCCTCACTCCCGCCATCCTCGTTCGCAATCCCGCCCATATACACAATTTTGATGCGAGGTTGCGGTCCTTCCATAGAGAAGTGAATGTAATCACCTCCGCTTAAATTGTACGTGGCGATGAGAGCCTGCAATGCTTGCCCACAGAAGTAGGTCTTCGTTCTTTCTTTTTTCACTCGAAGAATGTAGGTGGTCCCGTGAACATTGAAATTCACCTCACGACTGTCAACTAACTCGTTGAATTCGTCGCGAATATTGCATGGTAGAATCTAAAAAAGAAATATAAAGAATATTTTGTTAATAAACACAAGTCTCAAGCTAGATAGTAAAACGAAAGAACAAGTTAACATAAAAAGAATTGTTAATTACCAACGAATCAACGTCACCTTCGTGGAGCTGAAGCATAAAAGAACTCCCACTGAATCGTCCTTCGGCACATCGGGACCGACATACGCCGCAAGCCATGTTCTTTTAAATTAAGAAAGTGCACACATAGAGGTTAGAGGAGCATAGCTATCACAAAACAAAGACAAATGGCAGCACCTACCTCTAGTACTATAATAAGGCAATATATTGACAGCAGTACAAACGAAATGGAACCTGTCGGAGAGTTTAGGTGATACTTCCAACAGTACAAACGAAATGGAACCTCTAGTAGTATAATAAGGCAATTAACAGCAGTACAAACGAAACGAATCCTAGAGATATAATGCACTACAAGTTGTGTTGCCGTTTGTAAGGAACCTGCTAAAACTATTTGCTGTTCGTGATTTCAATGAAATCGGGGGGCAGCCCCTTTTAGTCTAAAAAAATGCACAACGGCAGCCACGGGGTGTGACAATTTGGTATCAGATCAAGCCAACGATTCCTTCAAAAATTGCAGAGCGCTCCATGGCAATCGAGGTCATATCGCTCGCATGCAGGCGCCCGCGGAGCAGGTCGTGCAGCAGGGCATTGGGCGCTGCGGGGATTCCGTGGCGCGGCAGATGGAGTTCATGCGGCTATCACGGCGAGCATCAACGAGTCGCGGGCGTTATTGGAGGGGGGATGGGAGGGAGAGGGGCTGACCTGGATCAACGACGACGACGACGACGGAGTGGGCGACGACCTGCTCTGCTCCTCTCGACACTGGCGACGGCGGCGGCGTGTGGGTTCGTGTGGGTGCGGGTGAGATCCGGTCACTTAGAATACTAAAGAAGCACATTGGCACCGGTTTCTAATACCAACCGGTCCTAAAGGCCTGCGGCCATTTGCTGCAGGTGGGGGGGCCCAGGGGACAGAACCTTTAGAACCGGTTTGTGATACAAACCGGTTCTAATGTGCTTGGCTCGATGCCTTGTTATGCGCGGCCCCACAGATCCTTACCGCAGGCGCGTTACGTAGACAATGCGCCTGCGCTAAGTTTCGTAGGATTTAGGTTTGCGCGGTCCCACATGGCATTACCCCAGGCGCATGTCCTGTGAAAAGCGCCTGTGGTAAAGATTACCCCAGGCGCGTTTTCTAGATGATGCGCCTGTGCTAAGATTTTCTAAATTACCCAGCCCCGCGGCCTGGACACATCGAGCAATACGAATGCTATAATATGTGGCTCCCCCACGTTGGTTTTCACTTAAAAAATACATACATATGAAAGTTAACATGTGCAAAAAAAATTAATGTCGCATCGAGCGTAAATAGATTGGTTTAGCGAGATACCGCAAGTGTTTCTCTCTAAAAACACATTGTACATATAGCTATTAGCATGTTATATCGCGAGTATTTCCCTCTCTCAACCTTTCGTCACAATATTAGTCTTGCCTTTCTTGGTCGATGTTGAATACGTGACCGCCATATTGTGACTTCTTCTTGTGAATGGAAGACCTGCCCTAGGTAGTGTGGTCCTGCTTCTTCTTGTGGTGTATGGTGCATCGTCTTCACCGTGTTCTTCCATCATCGGGTCTCCGACTAAGCCGTCGAAGTCCTTCTCATCGGCGACTCCATCCATTCCGACGAGGGCCCTTTTTCCTCTCCTTACGACAACACGACTAGGCTTTGCCGGGTCGGTTATGAAGAAGCATTGCTCCACGTGCTTAGCCAATACCCAGGGCTCATTTTGCGCGGTGGGGTTCTTGGACTTGGGTTTGTTGGCTTCAGACATCGACATAGTGGTGAAATATTCGTCTTCTTTTGTGACGTTTGTAGCCCATCTGACATGGAACATCGGCACCTTTACCCCAACGTAGTCAAGCTCCCAAATTTCCTCGATCTTTCCGTAGTACCTTCTAACCTCTTCGCCCGTGTAAGATTCCATCGTTATAGACGAGTTTTGATAGTCGCTACTTTTGTCTCTTTCCTCCGTGTAGAATGTGTACCCATTGATGTCGTATGCTTGATAAGTCATCAGATTGGGCGCGGGGCCATATGACAAGGCCAATACAATTTTATCTTTCTCACATGTCATTGGCGGGGGATCGGCATCAATCTGCTTCTTGAACCATGTCGCGAAAGAGGAGTTGTGTGCTCTAAATATCTCATCTTCCGTCATCGGCCTGCGAGCACTGTTTTTTATCGCGGTTTTGTGCTCTTCTATCCAAGGGTCGACATCGTCGATGTGTTGTAACACTACTAGGTGGGCCCTTTCAAAGTCGGCTCTCCGACCACAGGAGTCCGCGTCCATTACCCTTTTGCCAGTGTTGTGGCCTACCCCCATGAACCTGTCAAGGTGCTTGTTTGCGGGCAAACCAACAGCTGACTTCTCATCGCCTAGGAAATTCTTGCAGAAAGAGATGCATTCTTCGGTGAGAAATCCCTGAACGATGCTTCCATCCGGGTGTGCCCTATTACGAACGAATGATTTTATGATCCCGTTCATTCTTTCTAACGCCATCATGTTGTGCAAGAATGCCGGCCCAAGATTGGTGATATCGTCGACGATATGGACCAAGAGATGTACCATAATATCAAAGAAGGCAGGTGGGAAATACATCTCAATCTCGCATAGGATGGTGACGATCTCTTCCTGCAGCCTTCCGAGTTTCTTCACGCTTATCGACTTCCGAGTGATGACATCAAAAAAGTTACAAAGACCAGTGAGCGTTTGACGGACGTGCGGTTCCATTATCCCTCTGATTGCAACCGGAAGTATCTGCATCATCATCACGTGACAGTCATGAGACTTCATCCCGCTGAAGATTTTTTTCTCCGCGTCTAGGTATCTGCTTATCAGCCCCGCGTAACCTAAGGGAAATTTCACTCCGAGGAGGCATGTGAATACTTGCGCGAGCTCGTCGGGGCTTAGAGTGAAGCAAGAGGGTTTCAGGCGGTGAGTTTGGTGTTTCTTAGCCGTTTTCCGCTTGCGGTCGTCCATCTCCTCCACCCCATCCTCGTCCTCCTCCGTCTGTTCACGCGTAGAAGGCGGTAAGTGAAGCTCGCTCCTGATATTCAGGGCCATCAGGTCGTATCTTGATTTTGGCCCGTCTTTGGTCCTATCTGGCATGTTGAACAGGGTGCCAAGCAAGCTCTCACACACATTCTTCGTGATATGCATGACATCAAGGCAGTGAGGCACTCCGAGGATTGGCCAGTACCGCAAGTCCCAAAACACGGACCTCCTTTTCCATACCCCCAAGAGCGGTCCTTCTGGCGGAGGACACTTTTTCTCTCCTCGCTTCCGCTTTTGTACCTTTCCCGACGGAGGACACGTTTTCCAATTCTTCAATAGAGTATCGATCTCTTCTCCTCTTCTCTTGCGTGGAGGTAGACCGAGCTCATCTTTACCGTTGAACAGGTCTCCGCGCTTTCTCCACGGGTCGTTCAGTGGTAGCCACATTCGATGCCTCATGTATACGGTTTTAGAAGATCCGGGATCCTTGTGTAGCTGTAGAAACGGGGTAAATTCCATGCACCTAACACAAGCCTTGTGTCCATGGCACACCTGACACGCAATATATCCGTATCCGAGATAGTCCTGCACCGTCGTGATCAGTGCGGCTCTCATACGAAAAGTTTCTTCTTTGAAGGCGTCCCATGTTTCTACCCCTTCCTCCCACAACGTGTCTAGCTCCTCCTTCAATAACTCGAGATACAGGTTGATATCGCTCCCTGGCTGGGTCGGCCCTTGAATCAGCATACTCATGTGTATGTACTTCCTCTTCAGACACAACCACGGGGGGAGGTTGTACATCCATACAAACACGGGCCAGGTGCTATGTTTGCTGCTCTGATTGCCAAACGGATTGAGACCGTCGGTGCTCGCACCAAGCCTGATGTTCCTTGGGTCGTTCCCGAATTCCTCATCGAATGCGTCTAATGCTTTCCACTGACGTGCATCCGAAGGGTGTGTTAGCACTGGTTTTTCAACACGTTCTGGATCGCTCAGCACCGCCTTCTTTCTGTCCTCGTGCCAGCGCATGAGCTTTGCTTCCTTGGGGTCCACGAAGTACCGCTGCAGACGGGGAATGAGTGGAAAGTACCACACAACTTTCCTAGGAGCTTTCTTCGTCCCCCTCTTGTAACGATCAGCACCGCACACCGGACATTTGATCTGGTCCGCGTGCTCGTTACGGTAAATTATGCAGTCACGGACGCAAGCGTGGTATTTTGTGTGCGGTAAATCGAGGGGGCACACGATTTTCTTGGCCTCCTGTAGACTACTAGCACATGTGTTCCCTTCAGGTAAGTGCGTCTTCAGGTATCGCAGAAGATCGTCCATGCTTGTGTCGGTCCATCCGTGTTTTGCCTTCATCTCAAGAAGATCCAGAGCTACTCTCAAGCGTGACTCCTCCGTCCCGCGACTTGCGTCATACAACGGAGTTGCAGAGTCTATCTCTAGTTGCGTGATCTTAGATTTACGTCTAGCGTCGGTCGACGTGTTCTTGAGAAGAAGATCTTGAACATGAGGGTCCCGCACGACTGAAGTTAGCGGAGTGTTCATGTCCTCGTCTGCATGTTGCTGATCACCATGACTCCCTTCTTCTTCATTATAGTCGTCTCCGTCGACAGCCGCCTCTTCGTCCTCTCCATTGCCATGTTCAGACTCCTCCTGATCATCTTCACATGTCGCCGCCCAATTGGTCTCGACGTTATCATCGTCTTCATCGACATCCATCCACTTAGTGTGGCCCTCCATGAAACTATACCTGAGCAGGTGCTTCTCCACATTACCAGAATCTGGTTTGAACAAAGACCCCAGCTTGCATTTCCGACACGGACACTCTATCTCGGTGCGGTTGTTTCGATGCATGTCGGCCGTCGCGCGTCGCACGTACCTATGCACCACGCTTGTCCTCATCGCAATGACCATTGCTACAAAATGCAAGAGAGAGAGGTTTCATTAACTAGATCCGGTTTTCACGGAAAAATTCGGCATGACCTTCCTACAAAAGGTGTAACGCGGAGCGCCAGAAATTTGCCGAAAAGGAAATGAATCAACATTTCGGCAAAACATTGGCAACTCATCCTCATGGCAACACAATAAAATGAAAAAGAGAACGAATTCTCATCCACCGACCAATCCCACACACCTATTAAGATGACACACAATGCAAAATATATAGACGCGATGACGACGTCGAAGATCACCGAAGAGACTCCCGATAAGAGATTGATAGATCTAGAATTAGCTAATGGTGCATTTGTGGTGAGATCTAGTGTCCGGTTAGTAGATCTAGTGGAGAGATTTGGAAGAGGGAAAGTGGGGTAGCATACTAGCTAAAATATAGCAAACATGATTGGTTAAATTAGCTAAAAATGGTGGAGGGGTGTGGGGGATTGAGCTAGGAGCACTAATGGCTCGAGTTTGGACTAGTGAGTGAGTGAGTGGGGTGGATAGGGGTGGTGGTGGGTGGCTGGCCGCACTTATATTGGGGACAAATATTACCCCAGGCGAATATGCTACGGGAAGCGCCTGCGCTAAGTGGTGCTACCCCAGGCTATTCTTTGTCCCAGGCGAACAACGTTCCTGTGCGCCTGCGCTAAAGGGAGCTACCCCAGTCCACTTTTTACCCCAGGCGCTTCTGTACTTACTCGCCTGTGGTATCAGTTATACCGCAGGCGAACAAGGAATCTATTCGCCTGCGGTAAAGGAAGCGTGCCAGGGTCGGCCGTGGTTGGCCCTGCCACACTTTACCCCAGGCGCTTCCGGTTTCTGTTCGCCTGGGGTAACAGGCCTACCCCAGGCGCACAGGCCAGCTATTCGCCTGCGCTAATTAACCCAGGCGCACAGGTTTTCCTGTTCGCCTGTGGTAGAATATGCTGCTATAAGCTAATCTCTAGTAGTGGGATGTGGTCCAGTGTCTTGTTAGTTTTGAGTTGGTGTTCCCACCATCCTTCTTCAACATTATGACTCATCTCCTGGTTCACCTATGTGAAGAGATTCATATTCTCGGTCCGGTATTTCTACACAATATGTTCCCCTTTAAGAGGTTCATGGGAGTCTTGAAGAAATATGGTCATAACCGTGCTAGGCCAGAAGGAAGCATCTCGAAGGGCTATGGAACAGAGGAGGTCATTGGGTTCTGTGTTGACTTTATTCCTGACCTTAAGACAATTGGTGTTGACTATGACCAGCCTGACTTCATTATCATCTCAACCAGCGGCCACCCACGCACTTTTCTGTTTCTCTCTCCTCTGTATCGTCCATTGAGATGTGCTTTGCACACAGGGCCGTTGTAACTAGCCCTGTGTGCAGCCATATGGGCTTTGCCTTATGGGCGTCATATATTCTGCGCAGATATTGCAGGCACACTTCGAAGTGATAGTACCGATACCATCCTGGAGCAAGTTGAGCTTATTTTGCAAGCAAAGCTGCATGATAAACCTTCCTTGAGCACTTTCTGGTTCAGAACGATGTTACCAACAGTGAACCTCGCAGAGGAAGTAGTAAGAATAATAGAAATGCATAGATTCTATGTGAAGGACATGTCCTCCAGACTTCGAAGTGATAGTACGGATACCATATTGACAGATATCCTTAAAACAGAAATAGATCTTCGGTACTTCTTTAACAGTTATGATAAATTTTTGGAGGAGAAACGTCTAGCTGAACAACAAGCTAACTACCTTGGAGTTCAAATGACGCAAAGGGTTGCACCTGTGCGGTTACTTTGGCAAGCTGCTAATGCATACACTCCTGCAATGTAGGTCTTCTGTGTTGCCAGGTACTGAAGATTCTTGAGATCAGAAATATCAAAGAAATTCCACCACACTATGTTTTGAAAAGATGGCGAAAGAATGCTCAGAGTAAACCTTCGAAGAAAAACTATGGTTTTTCTGTTGTAGACGAAGATCTCATATTCACCGCGTCAGTAAGGTACAACTCGCTTTGTCGAACTTTATATAAAATTGCAGCAAAATTGCAAGCAAAATGTTTAAGCTCATCCATTGCAAGCAAAATTGCATGACAAACCTTGCTTGAGCACTATCCTTGGGTTCATCGACGGAATATAAATCACCCGGATGCCTTGTATGCTCTGGACTCAATCGGAAGATCACAAGAGAAAACAAAAATTATAAGATATTTATATTCAAATTATATGCAAATAGTAAAATAATTAATAGTTTCAATAGTTAGAATAATTATTTAGTTAAAATAAAATGGATTTGAATTAGTTATGCAAATTCTAGCACTTTTCATGTTGGAATTTTTGTCAAATTCGAAAGTATGTAAAAGTTATTTAATATGCAAACTTAAACATTTTTCAAATTTTGGCGCTAAAAAATTTGGGCGCGCAGGGGGCAGCAAATTCCGAAAAACGTTTTGGTCCCGGGCTGTGGTACCAACCGGGACCAAAGGTGGTACCTCTAGTCCCGGTTGGTGGCACGGGCCGGGACTAGAGGCCCAGTTGTATAAATATCTCGGCCCTCTCCCCAGGACGAGTCACCACCCAGGACAGCGGACTAGCCTTGGCGAAGCCCTGCCGGCGGCGGGAACGGGTAGGAAGATCCCGCCGGCGTTGGTTCCGCCGGCGGGGTTGAACTAAGGACGACGCGGTATTTCGACACAAATATAAATTAAAAAAGGCCCGGGGGCCGTGCTTACATAGGGGGGCGGCGCGGTCACAGGCGACCGGCCGAGATTACATATAGGGGGCGGCGGCGCGGCCACAGGCGGCCGGCCGTTTCTTGGGGGGTGGTGGGTAGCTTATTCTATTTTGGGGGGGGGGGGCACCAGCGCCTGCCTACTCCTCCTCGTCGGAGGAGATGCAGTGGTAGGCGGGTGCCTGCCACAGGTGGGCAGGCAGCTGGGGCGGGCCCGCCGGTGGCTGCGGAGGCATCGGGGGCGCGTGCGGCGGTGGCGGGGGCAGCTCCTCTGACGGCGGCGGCAGCTCCTCCGGCGACCATACGCCGCCGGTCCAGGCCCAGGTCATCCCGTACTCCAGGCCGGGGGCAGGGGCTGTGGGGGCGGCTGGTCCTCGGACGCCTAAAGCTCGACGTTCATTGTCTGCCACCAAGGGGCAGGCGCCGAAGGGGGCGGCATGGCTGCGCCGTCAGCGGCAGCGGCGGCCAGGACCTGCTCCCACCGCTTGACCTCGTCCTCGACGAGGGAGCGGCGGGAGGCCTCGTAGGCTTCCTCCAACCCGGCCTGGAGCTCGGGGTCGTCGTCCTCGGCGACATTCTCGGCGATGTCCTCCAGGAGCCAAAGCTCCGGCTCCCTGCCCGGCGGTGGCGCGGGGTAGTCGGCGGTGCTCACCTCCTCGGCTGTGGGGATGTAGGAGCGACGGCGCTGGTCGTGCTCCTGCTGGAACCAGGTGGCCCAGTAGGGGGAGCTCCGCGCGTACGCGCGGTCCCTGAGGAGGTGGGCCGGCAGGAGACGGCGCCGGCGGTCGATCTCCTCGCGTGCGGCCTCGTTGGTCGGGGCCGGCGGTACGGGGATGCGCTGCGGGTTCAGGTCCTAGCCGTCCGGCAGGTGGACGTCCGGCCAGAACACCAGGGTGGCATGGTCCCAGTGCCACTCGGCCTCCTCCTTCCGCACGTAGCAGCGGAAGCGCTTGCCCTTGGGCGCGGCGCGGCGCGCGTGATGTCGGAGGTGGAGCGGGGACGCGCGGCTGCCCGCCAATGCAGACACCTCCCGGGCCGAAGCCGAAGGCCTCTGCCGGCGGCGGTGGGACGCCGGAGCTTCTCTGGTCGGCGCCGCTCGAGGACCCGGCCTCGTCGTCGTTCCTGGGGCGCTTGAACCAGCGTGACATGGCGGCTAGGGTTGCGTGGGCTGGGACGCGGCCGGGGGTGAATGGGATGTACGGGCGGCGGGGGCCCTCTAAAAAGGACCCGGGGGAGGCTGGCATGCCAACCGGCGGCCGGAACGTGGCGGCGGTTGCAGGTGGCCATGAATGCGGGGGGAGCCGAGGCGTGCCGTTCATGGCCACGCGCGCGTGGGGAAGTGGAGGCGCGGAAAGATGAGGCGGCCAGTGGGCCCTTTGACCGCGCGTCCCTGTGGTCTTAATTTAAGGGACCGGGCGAGCCAGCCACTAGGCCGCTGGCCAGTGGCCCCTTTGACCCCGCGTGGCCGGTGGCCTCTTTGACCGAATGTAGCCAGTGGGCTTATAATAAAAGACGCGGGGCAGTCGGCCCTTTGACCAAAATGTGGCCAGTGGGCTTAATTAAAGATGTGGGCCAGTGGACGCGGTTGGGGAAAGGGAGGCCGGTTGGGGATTGCGAAACAGGAGCCAAAAAAAATGAAAAAGGAAAAAAGAAACCTGCCACGGCAGGAAAATTGGGCGGAATATTTGTTTTTTTACAAAAGGTATCCATCCCGGTTCCTATAACGAACCGGGACGAACTCCCTGGCCATGTTCGCCACGTGGGCCATCCCTACCATCTCGGGTCCTGGTACAACCGGAACCAATGGGGGAGAACCATTTGTCCCGGCCGGTCTATCCCGATTGCACAACCAGGACAAAGGGGGTTTACCAACCGGGACTAATGCCTCTGTTTTCACTAGTATCAACATGGAGGCTTGGATGTGAAGAGGCGGATAGTGGAGGCATGGGGATAATAGGACGATTCATGGGTGTAATAAAATCACAAATCGTGGGGGGAGGAACAGAATCGTCGTCGACGCAGATCATAGATAATAGGAAATGTTAGTTATTTTAGCGCACACATGAGAAAACGTGTGTTGATCGGTGAGCTGGTTCCTACAATTCGGAGCAATGGGGCCACACGTGGGCTGCAGGGTGTCTGGGGCTGTACGTGGGCTAGAGCCTGATGGGCCGCGATCCGTTCTTCCCGGTGCTAAGAAAATATCTCCCCACGCTGCATGTATTTTTGTCGTATACTCAGCCGCTGCAAGAATACAATATTTGACTTGTAACATGGATCAAATGGAGGCCTGTGCAGGAAATTCTCTCTCACTAATGGCGCCACTCGATTTATGAGGAATATTCAGAGCTAGGAGGACCTCAGGAGCTAGTCATTACCACTCGCTGAAGCATGCCAGGCCAACAAACAACTTGGCCGCCACGAATTAGATAGGATTTCAATCCTAAATTTGTATGTACGTTAGATATTCGGTAGCCACACACTGGTAGTTTTAATATCTCTGTGGTATCCCTTCCCATCTCTTGATGCCTTGATGTTGCATGCGTGGATTTTACTGAAAACGGCAACCACATATTTGTTATCTCAAAATTGTTGTCTGGTGGCTTGTCAGGATGGCCTGCAAAAAAAGCCTGACCAACTAGGAAACTGGCAAATCGTGACTTGGAAAAATTGGCAACTAGTATCTAGAAAGGTGCCAAAATTTGACCCAAAATTCTAAACGGCCGTGTTAAAAAGGACCCGGCGAGAAAGACATAGAATAGAAGTGGCATGAGGCTGCCCTGGAGGCGGAGACGCGCAGTACGGAAACTGTCCATTTGGCAACAAAACAGATGGGACGGGGATGGGGGAAACATATTGGAGTTGCCCTTAAAAAGTTTCAGTCATCCTACTATAATTGTATGAAATATATATAGTGGATTGAACACGAGAAAAAAGTATTGGCAATAAATTTTATTTTGTGTGAAAATTAGACAGTACCCTATGCGAGGCGACATGGATATCTTAATTACCAGTGGTTGCTGTTGTTGGCAATCTTGATTCCCCAGCTTACATCCTCACAATGCCGGACATATGGAACAACCTTCCCCACATCCACGTCCTTCCTGGCCGCACAGTCGTAGTAGGACGGCGAGTGGAAGCAGGGCTCGACGGAGATGGCTCGCCTGCACGGTGGGTCTGGCACCTCCCCCGTTTCATTCAACCAGAAGGGTGTGGCGGGCATGATCCAGGGCCGTATCCCGCCGAGCCCCTGTGCGACATAGCCAAAGGTAGAGAATCCGGTGGTGAGCAGCACAGTACATCTCCATCAACGCCTTCCTGTCCTGCGAGGAGTCCCGCATCTTCTGCCGCCCCTCGTGGCTCGGTTGGTGCACCCTGCCACTGCCGTACACGGCCTTGATCTTCTCGTAGTACCAGGAGCTCAGCGAGGTGACCAACACGGACGCATTATCGATCTGTATGGATGAGAGCTCATTGCGGACGCACAAGAGGATCTGGTCCAGGACATGCTGAACCTGTTGTGTTTGTGTGAACACCCTGATCTGTATGCCGACACGCTACCCAGCGCCTGCGAGGTGGGCGTCATAGTATCTAGTGACCCGCGCTCCACACATCGTTGGTCGTGTGGAACATGTACCGTCCAATACGGTGGAACCTGGCATCCTTCTCCGGGAACATCCGCTCAAGCTCGTCCCGGAAAGAAGGTACGAGGAAGAGCCCGGGAATGAGGTAGCTGTCCGTCCTCATTAGCAGCCATGGCGCACCGTGGATGAGCCGCTGCTGCTCGTCGCAGTAGAAGAGTTGTCGTGGAAAAGTTCGTCGAAAGTTCGTCGAAAAGTAACATGGCTCTTCTCGTCCCGTCCCATAGTCTACTATACTGTTCTCTAGGCTCAATGGCACGGTTAGCCTAGAAAAATGGAACCTAATTTTTGGAACAATGGGGCTGCACGTGGGCTGCAGGGTGTCTGGGGCTGTACGTGGGCTAGAGGCTGATGGGCCATGTGGATTGGTGAGTGCCATTTGAACAAAATACATGACACACATTGGACATTGCGGCGGAAATAATCAAACAACGGAACAAAATGGTTGCATGTACGGATCTAAACTGATGTTTTTTATGGCGTGGAGGATCCGCTGACGTGGCATGCGTGCATGTTGAGAGACATAATGTAGTGGGGGGCTTATATTTAGATATACAAGATGAGGTACAAGTTGTTAGTACAGATAGGGACATTTAACTGGGATGAGAGGGAGTACTATTTTACATGGATTATACCATGGGCCATATAGGCCAGGCGGACGCGACCGTCCATTCTTCCCGGTGCTAAGAAAATATCTCCCCACGCTTCATGTATTTTTGTTGTATACTCAGCCGCTGCAGAAATAAAATCTTTGACTTGTAACATGGATCAAATGGAGGCCTGTGCAGGAAATTCTCTCTCACGAATGGCGCCACTCAATTTATGAGGAATATTCAGAGCTAGGAGGACCTCAGGAGCTCTTGCTTAGTTCTCACCACTCGCTGAAGCATGCCAGGCCAACAAACAACTTATTGGCTGCCACGAATTAGATAGGATTTCAATCCTAAGTTTGTATGTACGTTAGATATTCGGTAGCCACACACTGGTAGTTTTAATATCTCTGTGGTATCCCTTCCCATCTTGTTGATGCCTTGCTGTTGCATGCGTGGATTTTACTGAAAACGGCAACAACATTTTTGTTATCTCAAAATTGTTGTCTGGTGGCTTGTCTGCAAGGCCTGCAAAAAAAGCCTGACCAACTAGGAAACTGGCAAATCGTGGCTTGGAAAAATTGGCAACTACTATCTAGCAAGGTGCCAAAATTTGCCTCAAAATTCTAAACGGCCGTGTTAAAAAGGACCCGGCGAGAAAGACATAGAAGTTGCATGAAGAGGGAGTTTGGCATGAACTACTCACTAATAAGTATTTAGGTGATAAAATGTTATCCCAAGTACAATCAAAACCTTCAGATTCACCATTTTAAAGATGTATTATGAAAGTTAAGCAGGAATTTTTCTCACGAGGGGCTTTCTCTTTGGGAGATGGTCAGGTTGTGAGGTATTGGGAGGATATTTGGCTAGGTGATGAATCGTTGTCACAACAATATCTTGCTCTTTATAATGTGGCTTCTCATAAGAATGTTACGGTAGCAAACATGCTATCTCATAATCCTCTCAATGTCTCCTTTCGTAAACCAATTGTGGGACACCGGAGAGAGTTATGGCTGCATTTAGTTGAGAAGTTGATGGCAGTTTCGCTGAGTGATACTCCGGATGTTTTCCGATGGCGCCTAGCCACTGATGGCATGTTTTCTGTTCAATCTTTCTATGTTGATTTGTTGCATGGTTCCACCGTATTTTTACGTAAATACTTGTGGACACCACTAAAGATTAAAAAAATTGTGGTTTCTTAATAGAAAAGTTATTCTTACGAAAGATAATTTGTTAAAACGAAAATGGATAGGATCTAAAATATCTGTTTTCTGCGATACAGATGAGTCTGTTGAACTCTTATTTATATCGTGTCCTTTTGCTCGCGATATTTGGCGTCTTATTCATTTTACTTTTAGCATTTACCGTCCCCCCCCCCCCCCCCCCCAATAACATTGCAAACATGTTTGGTGGATGGTCAAATTGTATTGATAAGAAAACTAAGGCACAAATTCGAATTGGTGTCGTAGCTTTCCTCTGGAGTATCTGGAATTGTCGTAATGATGTTATTTCTAACATACAAAACAATATTCACTTTTTGCGGGTTGTAAACAAGTCAGTTTATTCTATACAGATGTGGTCCTATCTCCTTCCTGCCGATCATCGAGGACTTATGGATACATGCTGTGCCTGGCTGGGTGGCTTCATTCTAGACGGATTCATGCTTAAGCTTGTTATTTTTGGATGGTTAATTTTTGTGGCCACTTTGAGCTACTTTTGAGTTGTAATTGGTACTTAACTCGAATGCTTTATTATTTTAATAAAAACCGGCTGTGTGCATCGTCTTGATGCAGAGGCCGGGACGCATGCTCTCAATTCTATAAAAAAAAGGTAGTCCATTGGAGCCGTGGGGGCGTAGACGTGTAGTACGGAAACTGTCCATTTGGCCACAAAACAGATGGCACGGGGATGGCGGCAACATATTGGAGTTGCCCTTAAAAAGTTTCAGTAATCCTACTATTTATATAGGAAATATATATAGTGGATTGAACACGAGAAAAAAAGTATTGGCAATAAATTTTATTTGGTGCGAAAATTAGACAGTAACCTATGTGAGGCGACATGGATATCTTTTTTTAGAAATGAGAGCGTGAGTCCCAGCCTCTGCATCAGGACGATGCACACATCCGGTTTTTATTAAAATAATAAAGCGTTCGAGTTAAGAGAGGGAGTACTATTTTGCATGGATTATACCATGAGCCATATAGGCCAGGCGGACGCGACCCTCCATTCTTCCCGGTGCTAAGAAAATATTTACCCACGCTTCATGTATTTTTGTTGTATACTCAGCCGCTGCAGAAATAAAATCTTTGACTTGTAACATGGATCAAATGGAGGCCTGTGCAGGAAATTCTCTCTCACGAATGGCGCTACTCGATTTATGAGGAATATTCAGAGTTAGGAGGACCTCAGGAGCTCTTGCTTAGTTCTCACCACTCGCTGAAGCATGCCAGGCCAACAAACAACTTATTGGCTGCCACGAATTAGATAGGATTTCAATCCTAAGTTTGTATGTACGTTAGATATTCGGTAGCCACACACTGGTAGTTTTAATATCTCTGTGGTATCCCTTCCCATCTTGTTGATGCCTTGCTGTTGCATGCGTGGATTTTACTGAAAACGGCAACAACATTTTTGTTATCTCAAAATTGTTGTCTGGTGGCTTGTCTGCAAGGCCTGCAAAAAAAGCCTGACCAACTAGGAAACTGGCAAATCGTGGCTTGGAAAAATTGGCAACTACTATCTAGCAAGGTGCCAAAATTTGCCTCAAAATTCTAAACGGCCGTGTTAAAAAGGACCCGGCGAGAAAGACATAGAAGTTGCATGAAGAGGGAGTTTGGCATGAACTACTCACTAATAAGTATTTAGGTGATAAAATGTTATCCCAAGTACAATCAAAACCTTCAGATTCACCATTTTAAAGATGTATTATGAAAGTTAAGCAGGAATTTTTCTCACGAGGGGCTTTCTCTTTGGGAGATGGTCAGGTTGTGAGGTATTGGGAGGATATTTGGCTAGGTGATGAATCGTTGTCACAACAATATCTTGCTCTTTATAATGTGGCTTCTCATAAGAATGTTACGGTAGCAAACATGCTATCTCATAATCCTCTCAATGTCTCCTTTCGTAAACCAATTGTGGGACACCGGAGAGAGTTATGGCTGCATTTAGTTGAGAAGTTGATGACAGTTTCGCTGAGTGATACTCCGGATGTTTTTCGATGGCGCCTAGCCACTGATGGCATGTTTTCTGTTCGATCTTTCTATGTTGATTTGTTGCATGGTTCCACCGTATTTTTACGTAAATACTTGTGGACACCACTAAAGATTAAAAAAATTGTGGTTTCTTAATAGAAAAGTTATTCTTACGAAAGATAATTTGTTAAAACGAAAATGGATAGGATCTAAAAAATGTGTTTTCTGTGATACAGATGAGTCTGTTGAACACTTATTTATATCGTGTCCTTTTGCTCGCGATATTTGGCGTCTTATTCATTTTACTTTTAGCATTTACCATCCCCCCCCCCCCAATAACATTGCGAACATGTTTGGTGGATGGTTAAATGGTATTGATAAGAAAACTAAGGCACAAATTCGAATTGGTGTCGTAGCTTTCCTCTGGAGTATCTGGAATTGTCGTAATGATGTTATTTCTAACATACAAAACAATATTCACTTTTTGCGGGTTGTAAACAAATCGGTTTATTCTATACAGATGTGGTCCTATCTCCTTCCTGCCGATCATCGAGGACTTATGGATACATGCTATGCCAGGCTGGGTGGCTTCATTCTAGACGGATTCATGCTTAAGCTTGTTATTTTTGGATGGTTAATTTTTGTGGCCACTTTGAGCTACTTTTGAGTTGTAATTGGTACTTAACTCGAATGCTTTATTATTTTAATAAAAACCGGCTGTGTGCATCGTCTTGATGCAGAGGCCGGGACGCATGCTCTCAATTCTATAAAAAAAAAGGTAGTCCATTGGATCCGTGGGGGCGTAGACGTGTAGTACGGAAACTGTCCATTTGGCCACAAAACAGATGGCACGGGGATGGCGGCAACATATTGGAGTTGCCCTTAAAAAGTTTCAGTAATCCTACTATTTATATAGGAAATATATATAGTGGATTGAACACAAGAAAAAAAGTATTGGCAATAAATTTTATTTGGTGCGAAAATTAGACAGTAACCTATGTGAGGCGACATGGATATCTTTTTTTAGAAATGAGAGCATGAGTCCCAGTCTCTGCATCAGGACGATGCACACATCCGGTTTTTATTAAAATAATAAAGCGTTCGAGTTAAGAGAGGGAGTACTATTTTGCATGGATTATACCATGAGCCATATAGGCCAGGCGGACGCGACCCTCCATTCTTCCCGGTGCTAAGAAAATATCTCCCCACGCTTCATGTATTTTTGTTGTATACTCAGCCGCTGCAGAAATAAAATCTTTCACTTGTAACATGGATCAAATGGAGGCCTGTGCAGGAAATTCTCTCTCACGAATGGCGCTACTCGATTTATGAGGAATATTCAGAGCTAGGAGGACCTCAGGAGCTCTTGCTTAGTTCTCACCACTCGCTGAAGCATGCCAGGCCAACAAACAACTTATTGTCTGCCACGAATTAGATAGGATTTCAATCCTAAGTTTGTACGTACGTTAGATATTCGGTAGCCACACACTGGTAGTTTTAATATCTCTGTGGTATCCCTTCCCATCTTGTTGATGCCTTGCTGTTGCATGCATGGATTTTACTGAAAACGGTAACAACATTTTTGTTATCTCAAAATTGTTTTCTGGTGGCTTGTCAGCAAGGCCTGCAAAAAAAGCCTGACCAACTAGGAAACTGGCAAATTGTGGCTTGGAAAAATTGGCAACTACTATCTAGCAAGGTGCCAAAAATTGCCTCAAAATTCTAAACGGCCGTGTTAAAAAGGACCCGGCGAGAAAGACATAGAAGTTGCATGAAGAGGGAGTTTGGCATGAACTACTCACTAATAAGTATTTAGGTGATAAAACGTTATCGCAAGTACAATCAAAACCTTCAGATTCACCAAGATGTATTATGAAAGTTAAGCAGGAATTTTTCTCACGAGGGGCTTTCTCTTTGGGAGATGGTCAGGTTGTGAGGTTTTGGGAGGATATTTGGCTAGGTGGTGAATCATTGTCACAACAATATCCCGCTCTTTATAAAGTGGCTTCTCATAAGAATGTTACGGTAGCAAACATGCTATCTCATAATCCTCTCAATGTCTCCTTTCGTAAACCAATTGTGGGACACCGGAGAGAGTTATGGCTGCATTTAGTTGAGAAGTTGATGGCAGTTTCGCTGAGTGATACTCCGGATGTTTTTCGATGGCGCCTAGCCACTGATGGCATGTTTTCTGTTCGATCTTTCTATGCTGATTTCTTGCATGGTTCCACCGTATTTTTACGTAAATACTTGTGAAAATTAAAGACACCACTAAAGATTAAAAAAATTGTGGTTTCTTAATAGAAAAGTTATTCTTACGAAAGATAATTTGTTAAAACGAAAATGGATAGGATCTAACAGAAGTGTTTTCTGTGATACAGATGAGTCTGTTGAACACTTATTTATATCTTGTCCTTTTGCTCGCGATATTTGGCGTCTTATTCATTTTACTTTTAGCATTTACCGCCCCCCCGCCCCATAACATTGCGAACATGTTTGGTGGATGGTTGAATGGTATTGATAAGAAAACTAAGGCACAAATTCGAATTGGTGTCGTAGCTATCCTTTGGAGTATCTGGAATTGTCGTAATGATGTTATTTCTAACATACAAAACAATATTCACTTTTTACCGGTTGTAAACAAGGCGGTTTATTCTATACAGATGTGGTCCTATCTCCTCCCTAACGATCATCGAGGACTTATGGATACAGGTTGTGCCTGGCTGGGTGGATTCATTCTAGACGGATTCATGCTTAAGCTTGTTATTTTTGGATGGTTAATTTTCGAGGCCACTTTGAGCTACTTTTGAGTTTTAATTGGTACTTAACTCGAACGCTTTATTATTTTAATAAAAACCGGCTGTGTGCATCGTCCTGATGCAGAGGCCGGGGCGCATGCTCTCATTTCTATAAAAAAAAGGTAGTCCATTGGAGCCGTGGGGGCGTAGACGTGTAGTACGGAAACTGTCCATTTGTTCACAAAACAGATGGCACGGGGATGGCGGCAACATATTGGAGTTGCCCTTAAAAAGTTTCAGTAATCCTACTATTTATATAGGAAATATATATAGTGGATTGAACACGAGAAAAAAAGTATTGGCAATACAGTTTATTTGGTGCGAAAATTAGACAGTAACCGGTTTTTATTAGAATAAAACATCCGATTTCATCACCGATTACAACTCAAAAGTAGCTCAAGGTGGCCATGAAAATTAACCATCCAATATCTAAGTTACGAGTGGTTGTCGTTGTTCGCAATCTTAATTCCCCAGCTTACATCCTCACAATGCCGTACATATGGAACAACCTTCCCCACATCCACGTCTTTCCTAGCCGCACAATCGTAGTAGGACGGCGAGTGGAAACAGGGCTCGAAGGAGATGGCTCGCATGCAAATCGGTTCCCTCTCATCATTCATTAGTATTTTTAATTAGGAAGTCATGCCAAGATTAAGGTAGCTCAAAAGGAAAGGGTGTCGATACCTCTCATCTACAATTATGGTTCTCTTCCCTTGATTTTTTTTTTTTTTGAAGGAAACGACCGGGAAAATTAAGGGTTATTATTTTCTTTATATAAATTAGTCGTAAAGCCCAGTGAGGCCATTTCGTCTGGTATATGTTATGTTATTTTAATCCTTAGGACGAATTGGCACATAGTCGGTCCAAATTGTTTCCAACCTTTTGTTAGAAATGTATTATTTATCAAGTTATGGTTATACGTCATTCACACCCCCTTGAAGAAAACAGCCGCTTAATTTGTGTTCAGATATAGCCAAGCAAAAAACGAGAGGTCCTAATTTTAGACTCTGGAATCAGTTTCTAACTCTTATTTTACGATTTATAGTAGCGTCAAATGAAGTCTGTAAATCAAGACAGTTCGGAAAAACATTCTCGAAGAAACAAAACAAACGGAAAAAAGGGAACAACATTCTATTAATTTGTTGGATGGCCGTGAAATATATTCCATCGTCATATCGACTATTATTACAAAAGTAAACTCGACAAACTGAATTTTATGCTGAATAAAAAATATGGCTCGCTGGAGAGGAGAATGAGCCAGGCCAGGCCGCCAAACTTCCACTTACGTAGCAGACCTGGCATGCTGGAGAGGAGAATGATGCGTCCCTGGCCCGACCGGCAAGAAAATATGCACGGCGGCTAGTTGTAGTTCGTATAGACGTAAAAGAACACGCCGAGCAGCCCACAGATGAACAGCACGAATATGATGATGATGCCCGTGTCGTGCGAGCTTCCGACGTATTCGTAGTCCTCGAGCGCCATTGTCGTGCGAGCTTCCGACGTATTCGTAGTCCTCCAGCGCCATTGTCGTGCGAGCTTCCGACGTATTCGTAGGAGTGTAGGTTGGGAGAGGGGCTCGTATTATGCAGAAATATAGCTGTGCATGTATGCATGCACGTGCACATATATAGACCGCACTGGACATTTAGTACTGCCGGCCCGTTAATTGGTCTTAATTGATATAAGGGAATTGAAGTGTACATATCGTGGCGATTTATGTATGGTATGCCTCTGAAGGGATGCAAATCGACAGCTAATTAAGGAATATATGACGCTTGACTAATAATATCTTCAAAATCTCGGTAAAGGTGCGAACCAATCTGTGGTTGGATGGTTAGTAGGGTGGTTGTACCCCCAGCCCACCAGAGTTCAAACCTCAGGTTTGACACCTATGTGTCGCATTTAGGCGGAATATTCTTTCAGTGGGAGGCGACGTTCCCGTCGACAGCGAGGCGCCTGTGGTGATTTCGTCAATCTCAAGACCCGTCGACTCAGTATCTCGGAGGTGCTCATAGGGGTGGGTGTATGCGCGTGTATGTGAGCGCTTGCATTGATACTGTGTTTCTCAAAAAAAATATCTCGGTAAAGTTCATCCTCAAAATCTTGGTAAATTTTAGTAACTAGTACTCTCTTCGTTCCAAAATAGATGACTTCCTTTTGTCCAAACATACATGTATGTGGACAAGTTTTAGTCTACATACATGCATGTTTGTACAAATGGAAGTTATCTACTATGGAACCGAGGGAGCACTAAAGAATAAGATCTGCAATAGGCCAACATCTATTGTGGCAAGTGGAACTGTGCCCACTCTTGTGCCCGCCAAGACACCCGTGACCGGTGCCTCTACTGTCCCAACTACAAAAACCAGCAAACCCAAATGCCCATGATCAGGGGAAGCATGAAAATTATTTTGGGGCGTAAGATTTTGAGGGGACCCAATCGAAGCAACAAGTGCTAAAATTAGTATGTAGGGCCAAAATAAAAAATAAAGAAATTTTAGTCTGTTAGCATAAAAAAGTAGGGATATAAAAAAGTCCATTTTGGGGTGTGGGGGGTGGGGGATGGGGGAGGCCCCTGCTTGTCGGCCGACCAATGTTCAACATTGTCAAACAACCAATCAAGCCCCCCCCCCCCCCACCCCCGGCATGCCATGGCGATGCAGGCTACTTCAACCAAATAATTGGTGATGTTTATTTTGAAAACAAGGCTAAGATGAAATTATGGTGATGTAGCTCAAATCTATACCGCTTGTATACATTGTTTTTTTAAATTTTGTCGATAGCTTTTTCTCGTCTGTGGAAAATATCGGGAGAAAAACTGTTGAGTTATTCACATTTTATGCATGGGCTGGTATTTTATTCCTACACTGAATTGACACTTCCATGTTTTATAGTACTCCCTAAGTGAATCAATATAAATAGTTCGTATTTTCGTATGTATCTAAACATATTTTTAGTATGTATGTATTCAATATTGAAATAGCTAGTGAACGGAAGGAGTATTACTTATGAATTAATGTAATCGGTTTTAAGATATGTGTCACTCAACCATTGTTAAATACTAGTTGAATCCCTGTGCGTTTCTATAGGCTCTTTAAAAAAAACCATTGTTAGCTATGTGCTTTGTATCATCCCACTCCAACCTCTACACTCCGTAGTCTCCCCACTCCAACCACATGTCATTTGCCGCCGTGTTGCAGTATTTTTTCCAACTTTGTCAAGCTTCCCTAGTCATTCTCATAGCCCATGACTTTTGAACATAAAGGAATATAGAAATGCCATAAATTAAAATATTCATTATGTGTGTTCTCTCAACCAGATGTTTTCTTTTTGTTTCTCACCTTAGATACAGATAATGTACGCATGTAGCGGTGACAAAATTTGTCCCTCTACATTCAACATCGGTGTCATGGAGGCTATTGAATGAATATATGGTATCACAATGGTTAGCCTTCATTCTTCACCGAAATCAGGATGCACCTTACCACTATGTGTTTTACTTTGTTGCTTGTGGCACCATATACATATATTTCCATAGGCTACAAAGAAAAATAGCAACTTTCTCAAATATCCTATGAATTATACTATAAATGATCAATCAAATAAGGCCAGATCATATAGTATCTGACTCATGAGCCTAAGAACAAATTTTGAAGATTCTCAATGAAAATTGTAAAATTGAACCGACGGTTCCCATATGATATGGGATACCCACGAGCCAATTAAGAAAATTGTTGAATCCCGTCCATGCATACACACCGACGTCTCCACTCTTGACAGGGCCTAGGACGCCGACGGATGTGTGCTCATGTCCATGCCTAGGACGAGTGTTAGGCTTCCGCAGCCCAAGCAGGGATGATGGCCGCATGACGGGTGCGCTAATGTTGCCTCCGACGAACTCCAAGCAGACGACATGTCCTTGCGCAAGGGTACGCGTTTCCTTCATGTCATACTATAGAGTATAACTATTCAAATCTCATTATAACAGTTTGATATTATTAAAAAATTAGGATATTATATATTATTAAATATGTGTAACTAGTTTGTTTCAAGCCATGTTTCAACGTAATTGTAAATAATTTTTCATTCGAAGTAACCATGACAGTTTCCTAAACTACTACGAAGACCATACATTTCTAAATATTTTTTTTAGATCCTGAGCTCCTAGGAGCCTTGTTGATTTCGTTTCTTCGATGCCTGATTGATTTCCAAACGGGTAGCCGGTGTCTGCTATATATAGTGGCCATCACCGGTGCGTAGCAAGGAGATCGACCGCGTATATATACTCCCTCCATTCGAAATTAGCTGGCAAATATTTTCTTACTACAGAGGAAATACATGTATGAATGCAAAAAGATCACCAGGCGTGGTTTCTCGAAATCTTGAGACAGTCGAACAAAAGAAAACACACTCGCAGGATACTCTTTCATGCTCACGCGATGGACAATCAAACTCGTTACAGATAAATAAAAGGACAATACATAGGGCGTGACTAGATCTTAGTCGACTGAGAATTAGTAAATTCTCAGTCGACGGGCATCAGTTGTGTTGATTTCAGCGATGTCCGTTAATCTCAGTTGATCCATTGGGTGACTTAGTCAGATAGGTACGTGTTGGTCCTTTAAACGTGAACGTGGCCCCTGGTCCATTGGGCCTTCTTGCTGATAGGCCTGTACCTAGGATAAGGGATGAGTTATTTTATTCTGCCCGAGCCTTTTGCTTGTGATTTGCTTGTTCTTCACACTGGGTTAGTGGGTTTAGAAGCTTACCTTTAGACTAAGATAATCCAAGGAAAAGCAAGAAAAACAACGGAAATAGATGGTGTCCTACCAGCTCATCAATTGCATAAAAGAAAAATAGCAACGAAACAAAAAAAATCTAAACAAATACTCCCTCCGTCTCATATTAATTGTCTTAAAGTTGGATAAATGTGGATGTATAATACACTAAAATCGTCTAGATACATCCGCTTTTGTCCAACTTTAAGACAATTAGTATGAGACGGAGGGAGTAACATACTTTTGCAAGTAGTGACCAAAACTACAACTCGTTTCCACTAGCGCACGCATGGGGTGCAATTAGTCCTCGTGAGTGGAACTCGTCATCAATTGCACATAGTTGTGCATCTGGTGTAACGGGACTGCAATTGCATACAATTGTGCATTGGGTGCAACTGGACTATAGTTGCACATAGTTGCATATCAAGTGAAACTGGCCTACAATTACACCATCCGCGCATGGGGTGCAACTGGACTATAGTTGCACATAGTTGCATATCAAGTGAAACTAGCCTACAATTACACACATTCGCGCATGGGGTGCAACTGGCCCTACAATTACACACAATTGTGAAAATGGTGCAATGGCCCTAGAATTTTACATAATTACGCATCGGTTTCCGCTCACCCTATAATTACACATAGTTGGGCACTGGGTGCAACTGACCCTATAATTGCAAACAATTGTGCAAGGGGTGCAACTGGAAGTTTGGCTTGTTAGAATTGTATTAGGTATATGTGTGGTACGTGTAAGACTCGTACTAGTACTTCGATAGGTACTAGTACTCCGAACCAATCCCTGTAAAGCTACGTTGTCCTACCTATATAAGTACGCACACG
Source organism: Alopecurus myosuroides (assembly GCA_028641055.1). Taxonomy (NCBI): domain Eukaryota; kingdom Viridiplantae; phylum Streptophyta; class Magnoliopsida; order Poales; family Poaceae; genus Alopecurus; species Alopecurus myosuroides. The sequence goes on from CM054060.1 coordinate 11,750,349, forward strand.
ATGGCCCCCAAAGGGCATCGATTCTCTTCAGCTTTCATGGTATCAAGAGCCAATCTTTTTCCCATCTATCTAGTCGCCGGAAACAATCGGTCCCAGAAAAAAACTAGACACCCGATCGTGACTCGATCGCAGAAATCAAAACATCCAGCTGATCGCTAGTCGATCGACCAGAAACACCCAACCCTTCCCTCCCTGAAAAACCAAAGACCAATGGCGTCCTCCTCATCCGCGACGCCCCTGTCGGCTGCACTCGGTGCCCCGCCAGCGACAAAGCTGTCCCGCAACAACTTCCTCTATTGGAAGGCGCAGGTTCTGCCTGCTCTCCGTGGCGCAAGGGTCATGCGACTTCTCGAAGGTTCCGACTCTGCCCCACCTGAAGAATTGGAGGTTGAAGATGAGAAAACGAAGCAACCGATTCGTGTGCCGAATCCTGCCTACGACACGTGGATCACCAAGGATCAGCAGGTCATGAGTTATCTAGTCAATTCCCTGACCGAGGACGTGCTCGCCCAGGTGTTTGGGCTCGAACATGCCGCCGAAGTGTGGGGCGCTCTCTCGGATCTCTACTCCACGCAGTCGAAGGTCCGAGTCACCATGCTCCGTGGTGCTCTCGCAAACACAAAAAAAGAAGATATGACCGCGGCACAGTCCATTGCGAATATGAAGGGGTTTGCATCCGAACTTACTGCTGCAGGAAAAAAGGTTGATGATGATGAGCTTCGGGACTACATCCTTAACGGCCTGGACGGTGACTACAACCCCCTTGTTGCCTCCATTAATGCCGTTCCCTCTACAACGCTCAACGACATGTGCTCTCAACTCTCGGCGTTTGATTTACGCCAACAGATGCTCACTGCATCTGGGCAGAATACGGGCATGTTCTCCTCCTCCGCCAATGCTGCCACCCGTGGTCGTCCTTTCCGCCGCAATGGTGGACAACAGCGAAATACTGGACGTGAAGACCGTCGCGATGACCAGCGCCGCCGTGATGATCAACGATGGCGTGATGATCGGCGTGATGATCGTCGTGGACGTAATGGTCAGCAAGGCCGCCGTGATGATCAGCGTCGTCTTTCTTCGAGAGGGGGTCGTGGACGTGGACGTGGGCTTACACCATCTCCTTGGCAAGACGGTGTCATATGCCAAATCTGCAAGAAAGAAGGTCACCCTGCAAATGAGTGTTGGTGGCGCTATGGTGATCGTGATGATGATGATGACGACATCCAAGAAAAAGGAGCTTATGGAGTCGATACAAACTGGTACATGGATACAGGAGCTACAAATCATATCACGGGAGAATTAAACAAGCTCACAACCTGTGATTCCTACAAGGGACGTGACCGTGTCCACACTGCCAGTGGTAAAGGTATGCAAATTGCACATGTTGGTCATTCAGTATTGCACACCCCTCATAGTTCCATCCAGTTGCACAATATTTTGCATGTTCCTAAAGCCTCCAAAAATCTGCTTTCTACTCATAAAATTGCCCTTGACAATAATGCCTTTGTTGAGTTTCACCCGTTCTTTTTCTTAATTAAGGATCAAGATACGAAGAAAATTCTATTTAGAGGTCCATGCCATGGTGGCCTATATCCTCTCGTACCTGTCTCCGCGGGGTCTCGCAAGCACGCCTTTCTCACCATCAAGCCTACTTCGTCTACATGGCATTGCCGTTTAGGCCATCCGTCATCTTTTATAGTTCAACAAATTCTTAGGAAAAATCAATTATCCTACACGCCAGAAATAAATCCTTACATATGTGATCCTTGTCAACAAGCTAAGAGCCATCAGTTACCCTATCCGATTTCCACTAGTGTTTCCACCGTTCCTTTAGAACAAATTTTTTCTGATGTATGGGGTCCAGCCCCTCCCTCTGTTGGCAAAAACTTATATTATGTAAGTTTTATTGATGATTATAGCAAATTCACTTGGATATATTTGCTCAAGAAGCGTTCTGATGTGTATCAAGTGTTTCTTAATTTTCAGCAACTCGTTGAACGTAAATTTGGTCGCAAAATTATTACCATGCAAACTGATTGGGGTGGCGAGTATGAAAAACTCAATGGATTTTTCCAAAAAGTGGGTATTATTCATCATGTTTCATGCCCTCATGCTCACCAGCAAAATGGCTCGGCTGAGCGTAAACACCGTCATATTGTTGAGGTTGGTCTTGCTTTGCTTGCTAATGCCTCCATGCCACTCAAATTTTGGGATGAAGCTTTTCTCACCGCCACTTTTCTTATAAATCTGCTTCCTTCCAAGATTATCAATTTTGAAACCCCCACAGAGAAACTCCTTCATGTTAAGCCTAACTATGATGCTCTTCGCACTTTTGGATGTGCGTGTTGGCCAAATCTTCGTCCCTATAACAAACGCAAGCTCGCTTTTCGTTCCAAACGATGTGTTTTCTTAGGCTATAGCTCTCTTCATAAAGGGGTCAAATGTCTTGACGTTTCCACTGGCCGAGTCTATATATCTAGAGATGTTGTGTTTGATGAAAACATTTTCCCCTTTGCTTCACTTCATCCAAATGCTGGTCGTCGCCTTCGCGAGGAACTTCTCCTTCTACCACAACATTTGTCATCTACTAATGAGGGTGTGATTACTAATGATCATATGCAATTTGTTGTTCCTGTTACTAACCATCTACAGGCTGAGCCGGATGGAGAAGAAAATTCTGCAAATAACAGTGATGTAATCACTGAAAATGATGGAGAAATAAGCTCACAAAATGAAGGACAAGTTTCAGCTCAAGAATCAGCCTCGGATGAAACAGAGGAATCATACTCGGGCCATGGCATGCAGCAGGACCCGCCCAGCCAGCCGCGTACCGCCACATCATCATTGTCCCCACGCGGGTCCCCGCATGCGCACGCGCATGTGCAGCAGCAGCAGACCAACGCGCAGGACGGGCAGGAGGCCACAACAGCCACGTCTCCGCTGGAATCTCCTGACGTCAGCTCGGCCGGATTTTCTGAGCCCACTTCTCCTACACACACAAGTCCGCAGAGTTTTGCTCGATCTTCTACGCCGACTGTCCCAGCCAGCCCAGATTCTTCTGGATCTGTTACTCTGTCTGATTCTGCAGCGCAACCTGTGGCCAACCCTCGCACACGTTTACAAATAGGTATTCGTCGACCTAAAAAGCGTACTGATGGAACTATTCAGTGGTGCTTGTTAACATCCGCAGGAGAACCTCGCAACCTCTCTGAAGCTCTTAATGACTCAAATTGGAGAGGGGCCATGGAGGAAGAATATGACGCGCTTCTGAAAAACAATACATGGCATCTTGTTCCCCCGAGTTCTAACAAAAATATCATTGACTGCAAATGGGTTTATCGTGTCAAGAAACATGCCGATGGCACGATTGACAGGTATAAAGCAAGGCTCGTAGCAAAAGGTTTCAAACAACGATATGGTATAGATTATGAGGATACTTTTAGTCCTGTTGTCAAAGCGGCCACTATTCGTGTTGTCCTATCCATATCAGTTTCTCGAGGATGGAGTCTATGACAGCTAGATGTTAAGAACGCGTTTTTACATGGGTATCTGGAAGAAGAGGTTTATATGAAACAACCGCCTGGGTTTGAAGATCAGAATACTCCACAATATGTTTGCAAACTTGACAAAGCTATTTATGGTCTTAAACAAGCTCCTCGAGCGTGGTACTCTCGCCTAAGTTCCACCTTACATGATTTCGGATTTCAAGCGTCCACTGCGGATACATCTCTTTTCTTATACAACAAGTCAGGTATCACTATGTTTCTGCTGATTTATGTTGATGACATTATTGTGACGGGTTCTTCCAATCAAGCTATATCCGCCTTGCTTCATGATTTGAGTAAACGCTTTGCTCTCAAAGATCTTGGAGACTTGCATTATTTTCTGGGTATTGAAGTCAAGCAGCAATCCAATGGGTTGCTACTCACTCAGGAAAAATATGCTTCAGATCTTCTTGCACGAGTTGGCATGACGACGTGTACATCAGCTCCTACACCATTATCCATCAATGAGAAGTTGTCATTACAAGAAGGTTCTCCTCTTGGACCTGAAGATAGTACACGTTATCGCAGCATCGTGGGTGCTCTACAGTATTTGACATTAACAAGGCCAGATATATCGTTTTCTGTTAACAAAGTGTGCCAATATCTTCATGCGCCTACTACTTCTCATTGGACAGCAGCTAAACGCATCTTAAGGTACATCAAAGGCACTATCAAAGTTGGTCTCACTGTTCAGAAGTCTTCCTCTGCCCTTCTGAGTGCATTTTCAGATGCCGACTGGGCAGGATGTCTTGATGATAGACGTTCTACAGGAGGTTTTGCAATATTTCTTGGTCCAAATTTGATCTCTTGGAGTGCCAGAAAACAAGCAACTGTATCTCGTTCCAGTACAGAAGCAGAATACAAAGCCCTAGCTAATGCAACAACTGAGTTGATTTGGGTTGAGGCCTTACTTGATGAGCTTGGATTTTCTCTTAAACAACGACCTGTTCTTTGGTGTGATAATCTTGGAGCCACATATCTGTCAGCAAATCCCGTCTTTCATGGTAGAACCATGCACATCGAGATTGATTATCACTTTGTGCGAGAAAGAGTTGCCAATAAACTACTTGACATAAGGTTCATCTCTAGCAAGGATCAGATAGCTGATGGTTTCACTAAGACCTTGCCTGCAGCAAAACTTCCTGAGTTTACGCGTAATCTAAACCTTGATGTACTACGTACAGCTTAGATTAAGGGGGGCTGTTAGAATTGTATTAGGTATATGTGTGGTACGTGTAAGACTCGTACTAGTACTCCGATAGGTACTAGTACTCCGAACCAATCCCTGTAAAGCTACGTTGTCCTACCTATATAAGTACGCACACGATGGCCCCCAAAGGGCATCGATTCTCTTCAGCTTTCATGGCTCAGTGTTCCACACTTTGCATTGGGGTGCAACTTTCCGTATAATTGCAGATACTTGCGCAACGGGTGCAACCAGCACCTCTACTTGCAAATGGCGTGCAACTGGTCCCCCCCTTGGACCTCCTAATTGCACTGGTTGCGACTAGACCAACCAAGTTGCACACGGGGTGCAACTCGACACCCACTTACACATGGGTTGCGACTATGCACTTCCATGCACATGACTGAGGTGCCATTGTACACTCAGTTCAACATATATTATAGAACAACCATGTTATTTAAAAATTAAAAAACATATATAAAAAATAAGAAAATACTATTTTAGTGCACCATCGATTGATGACCAAGACAATTTATATACTTATTGTCTATTTCTAACACTCACTCTCCGAGTCACCGAAGAAAGGAAAAAAAAAGACAAGACGGAAACAAGGACATGATACATCTTTCTAGGGTACAAAACACATATCACCGGCCTAAAAGGCTAACGACATGGCGAAGCAGCTCAAAAAGAACGAAAGACATGGGAAAAAAAAAAGACAATGGGTCATCTAATCTATTTCCTGTACCGGGTCTGCTTAGCACGTGATATGCACACGTGTATGTACTAAAAGCCCAGCTAGTGAAAGCCTTGGCCTGCCAGGAATAACCCAAGGGCCGGTCCATCTCACTACCAGCGAATCAGCCTCGCTCGTAAAACACGAAAATAACACAGATCTTGAGGCCAAATCGGACGGGTTAAACATCGACTGAGAAATAACTAATTCTCAGTCGCCTGAGAATTAGCAAATCCGCAATACATATATATTCTAATACGGCTGATATATATTCAGATACGCGAAATAGTAGTCTCTGGAAAATCATCTCCGGAAAGATTGGCCATTAATTAACCGGTAGAAATATTGAGAAGATCGCGGCTAGTTGCTGCATCAGCGGACGATCCAGGTCGTCGACGGGCGACGCTGGCTGGCTTGGCTATTTGTGAAACATGTATTTGATTCCCCAGAAAAGGACGCCGCCGATCGCTAAGATAATGGCAAGGTACACGACGATTTTGCAGATTGTGTGAGGAGTTATTTGGTCTTGTGCGCCATGGTTGATTTCGTTTCTTGATGCCTGGTTGATTCTCTCATCGGTCGGCCGTATATCTGCCATGTGTGCATGTCAGGAGTAGATAGGGGTATGTCACATTGTCCTATGCATATGTATATATAGAGAGAGTCTGATTAAGGCTAAAATTGATTACCTTCCGTCGAGCAAGCTGGGAATATTAAAGTACGTTCCATGAAGAGAATCATGCGATGCAATTATCCAGAGATTTGGTTGCTTTGATCGGTTGCCGCTCGGGTATCTGCTATATATAGCTACCATCATTGTGCGTAGCAAGGAAATAATGTCTATAAATGCATGTATGAATAGACCGATGAGGTCGGAAATTGATTACCTTCCGCTGAGCGAGCTAGGGAATCAAAGTCCATGCGGCATTGAGCCCTCTTCTCTGGTGGACCTCGGGTCCGCATGATCAGCTACCACCTCGATGCCGCGGCTCCCGTCCCTGCGCATCACGGATTAGCCGTGTTTGTCGGAGCCTTACTTTCCTTAGTTTCGATCGTGCATAGTGCTCCCGTCCGTGTGCAGAACTGTCTGCTGGAGTGCTCGCTTTTGCTCTCTCCCCCTAGCCCTTTGCTGATCGAGGTTCGTGCCCATGGTGCGATCCTGTGGCTTTATGAACTCCGTTAATTTCTCTGCCGGTTCCTGGAACATTCGTGGGCTTGGGGACCCCGCTAAGTGTGGTGTTGTGCTCGACGACATTACCCATATCAAGCCCCAACTTCTGGCTATCCACGAAACCAAGCTCGCTTCCAACACACCTGCCAAAGCGCATTCCTTCCTCCCCCAACCTCCGCTCCTACGAATTTAACGCGTCCATCGGCTCTTCCGGAGGTGTTCTTTCGGCTTGGGACGCTAACTTGTTCTCCCTGATCGGGGTCTCTCGCTCGACTTACGTCCTCTCGACCGATCTTCTCTGCACGCTCGATAACTCCTCCCTCCGCCTTTCTAACGTTTACGCCCCTTGTGCTCGCAATGATAAGAAAACCTTCCTTGATAGCCTCGACTCCCACGACCCCGGGGATGGAACCCCCTGGACTATCCCAGGGGATTTCAACCTCACTCGTTCTCCTGATGACAGAAACAATGCTAACTTCTCCATCGCCGACGCGAGCATGTTCAACGACTGCATCCATCGGCTCGGGATCATCGACCTCCCCCTTACAGACCGCCGCTACACTTGGTCCATCGGCCGTGCCACTCCCACGCTTCTTCGTCTCGATAGGATCTTCATCAACAACGCTTGGAATCTTCGCTTCCCGCCCTCATCCCTCCTCTCCTCTACAAGAGACACATCCGACCACGTCCCCCTCATCGCCCACATCTCCTCCTCTATCCCCCGGTCCAGGATCTTTCGTTACGAGCGTTCGTGGTCTTTGCACGAGAACTTCCGTGCAACTATCCGTCGTGCTTGGCAGGCTGCTGCTTGGATAGATGCCACCGCTTGCATTGTCGCCCGCCTGCGTCGCCGCCGTGTCAGCTGCAAGGTGTGGGCCAAGCAGGCTCTCCCGTCCAGCCAACGTGCCTCCGACTCTCGCATCCTCATCCACCTGCTTGATCGGCTCGAAGAGCGTCGTGCCCTCTCTTCTCCCGAAATCCGCCTCCGTTCCCACGCTATCGATGCTCGTCACACCGCTATCAAAGAGAAGGCTGATTTTTGGCGGTGTAGAGCCAAAATTCGTTACGCGGTGGAAGGCGACGAGAACACAAAATTCTTTCACGCTTTCCGCCACCTGCAGAAAACGCCGCAACACTATCCCCTCCCTTGTTGTGGACGGTATCACTATCTCTTACCACGAGGACAAGGCACGGGCCCTCAAGAAGTTTTACTTAGACCTCCTTAGCACGGCTTCCGTTTCCTCGTGGCGCTTCGACATCCTCTCTCTCTACACCAACAACTCGCCTCTCCCCCCTAGTCTCACTGCCCCTTTCACCTTGACCGAGATTAGACAGGCTTTCCTGGATATGCGGGCCGACTCTAGCCCTGGCCCGGATGGGTTTGGGCCCAATTTCTATAACTCCTTCTGGGCCACTGTCTCTCCAGATGTTCAGCTTGTTTTCCGCGATTTTCATGCGGGGGTGTCTGACCTTTCACGCATCAACCGTGCGTTCCTCGTCCTCCTCCCCAAAACCTCTAGCTCACCCTCCCCGGCTGATTTTCGGCCTATCTCCCTCCAACACTGTATCCTCAAGCGATCTCCAAAACTCCGACTTCTAGGCTCCAAAGGGCTATCCATTCCCTGGCCGACGGCGATCAAACTGGGTTCCTCTCGGGACGGCGGATCTCCGAAAATATCATCTACGCCGCTGATCTTGTTCGCTGCTGCCACTTGAGACGCACCCCCTCGCTTGTCTTCCAGCTCGACTTCCGTAAAGCCTTCGATTCCGTAAACTGGGACAGTCTGCTCCGTATTTTGGCAGCTAGAGGCTTCGATGCTACTTGGTGCGGCTGGATCCGCTCCCTACTCGCCACCGGGCTCATGTCGGTTATCCTTAACAGGGTGCCGGGGGACTGGATCAAATGCAAGAACGACCTTTGGCAGGGGGACGCCCTCTCCTCCTACCTCTTCATTATTGTCGCTGATGTTCTTCAGCGGCTCATCCGTCGAGCTTTCCATCTCGGCCAGCTTTGCCACCCGGTTGACCCGACGCTCCCCCTCCGGTGCTGCAATACGCC